>CM063498.1:9382771-9575271 GCA_032207245.1 Pardosa pseudoannulata
ACTCTTCAGATTTTGTTATGACCCGGCACAAAGAGCAGGGTTATAATACCATTATTTCCTACACTGTGAAATATACTGGAACGTAATAAGAAACGAAAATTTAATAAATGACGGCAACTTAAATAGAGTTTCTGATTTCCCGCCCCTTTCTTTTCTTCGTGGATAATCTTTTGACCATATAAGTCATTTCAGGAATTACTGGAAATGCATTAAAATGCTAAAAATTAGTTTTAATTTTATATTCCCTACATAATAATAGCCTAAGTTATCTCGAATTTATGAAGCGGTTGGACCTGGAATGGATAGAAACATCCATATTCGATTCTTGGTGAGTTAAGTTTACCCAAATACAAAGCGAGTAAAGTTCATCTTCTCCTAAACTATCGATCTGATTCTAAAATAAATTTGCCGAACGATGGCCGATTGGTTAGGGTGCTGACCTTCGGTACCGGAGTTCGTGGGTTCGAATCCCACAGTGGCATGGATGTTCGTAGCCATTCGGAATCGGCTTTAAGCTGTAGGTCCCGGTCTCATTAGCCCTCGTGTTGAAAAAAGTAGACCGTAGTACTCCAAACCAAACCAAACCTAAAATAAATTGGCATAAATATACTTCATACCACAACGAAAAATACTGTCGTCTGTAAAACGTTCGGAATCCACCCCTTCCCCCTTTTCTAGCGTTTAATGCCATTATTTCAAGTCCTATTTTTCCAGGTTAAAAGCACACGATTAAATTTATCAATTTATCACATAATAGGTAAAAATAACATTTTTTCTAGCATTATGACGTCATTCCTTTAACCATCTCATTTAATCATTTTTTATTTTAAATTAATTAAATATCGTCTGCATTATTTTCATACGTTTTATCACTGAACTTAAATATTGCGTAAATAATTTTTCTTTTATATTTGACTTAAATAATAGATTAGTTACATTTGTGATAATTTTAAATTTAAACATCGATTACTTTTTGTTGCAAGTTAATTCTCAGCTTAAAAAAAACCATATTTTTAACCTGCCTCTAGATTATTTTACAATTTTGGAAAATTAAAAATTTTACTGATCCCGTCATATGACGGGCTATATGCTAGTGAATAATAATCATGCAAAATAATGATATTCATAAATTCTAAAATTATGTTCATTTATATATTAAGCTACACTAAATATAAATAAAATGTATTAACTATTCATTTTTAAAGCATGATTTAATAAAACGTAAGCAACCAATGCCACTATCACTTTGCCTAGTTCTTAGTTTTCTTACGAACATCTTGGTAGGAAAAAAAATGTCCTTTCGACTTTAGTTGATGTTGGACGGATTGTTTTCAATGCCTCACCCATCTTTATAATGTTTAATAATTAATTTTTGAGCAACGGTAGCTCAGTCGGCAAAAGAAAAAGATCTCGTAACTCGAGAGTTACGGTTTCGAGATTCGAGCCGGTTTAAGATCCGTCGTGTTTGTTAATGGTGACTGGGGCAAGTGAAATAGGTTCGTGGTCACAATGTTCTCCAAGTTCTCAAACGATACCGCTGGAGGTGTCAGGCCAAGCTTGGGGGTCTTCTGCTTTGTCCCTGCTTCTAAATAATGAGGACCCACTTGAGCTGAGATATTCTTTCACCCTAGAGGTTTTTTCAAACGAAAGACGCATCCCTTAGCTTTAATTTGTGTGGCCTCTAGCCCAAGTGCTTGGCTTGTCCAAGTGGCCCTGGACTATTTTTTAATTTACTATCTCCTAACTAATATTTAGTATTCTGGTCCTCATTATCGTGTTGTAATATTCCCTTTACTTCTCATTACCATGTAATTACAGTACTTCTGACTCAGAGGGCTTGGCCCAGGGAAGTCAGAATAGAGAGCTCCAGTGCGATGAGTGGCACTGGCAACAACAATAACAACAATAAATTTACTGTTAACTCAAATAACTGCATTTCTTCCTTGACTATCTTTCTCAAACGTAGAACTCTTGCTAGTTGAACAGTGTAGGACATTTATCTTTGTGTAGATTATTTTTTCTAATTTTTCGTCCCAAGTTAAAGATCTCTCTTCCAGTGTTTCCGTGCTCTCTTCACCTGAATGCGAAGAACTGGAGAGTGATACATCTTCCTTTAAAAGCAGCGTCATAATTATTTTAATTTGTTGTAGCGAAACCGATATATTTTATCGGTTCAGCTCCAGTTTCCGTACTGGAAAAAATAACGGTTTTATTTTTCAAGAATGATACGTCATAAATCCTTTCTACAATCCCACTGATACTTATAATAAGAAGAGGCCTATAGCCATTTTAGCTAAAGATTTTTAACTTGTGTCTGTCTTCATAAAAAAAAAATCTTTAAAAATACAAATATATATATATATATATATATATATATATATATGTGTGTGTGTGTGTGTGTGTGTGTGTGTGTGTGTACATATATATATAAATATATATATATATATATATATATATATATATATAAATATATATATGTATATATATATGTATATATATATATATATATATATATATATATATATATATATATATATATATATGTATATATATATATATATATATATATATATATATATATATATATATATATATATATATATATATAAGTCTTTAAAAATGGAAGAAAAAGTGTAAAATATGTGTAAAAGAGCCAGCACATAAAATGTTCACATCCTCTACTCATGTTTGACATCACAACTTTCCATTGGTCTAGAATATCAATTCTGATTGGCTGTCCTGTTTTCTGCTCAATCTTCTATTTTATCAAAACCACTCATTCCCGCATGAGACTTCGACGTGAACAAATGTCCCTGGCCGCAAAAATTTTATGTTTTTCTATCCCTAAATTCTCTTTTCTCTAGTTTCTATGTCACGAACTCACAAGTCCACCATTATCTTCCCTTTTTCATATTTAGTTTTTCTCTGGCTACTATTCATTATCACTGAAAAAAACTCAGAAATGACGAGCTCGGCTCATATATTTCTGTTGACCTATATAAGGTACTGAAGGATAAATTCTTTCTCACGATTTTTTCCTAGATATTCATAAACTTACTGTAGCTTAATGTGTCTAGTAAGTACTGGAGCGTAAATTAAACATTCTCCAGTGTTTACTAAGCAAATTTAAACCTGAAATAAACTAGAAAAGTAAATTAAAAGACACATTGTTGTTGCAAATATTATTTTCAAGATACAATAAAATTACACACAGCGTTGCTGATCGATTTAATGATATATTTATGCATACATGCAAAATGATGTATGTATAAGGATGTATATGTGTGTAATGATTTTTTTTATTCGATTGAAAATTCTCTATACTTTGATATAAGTCTTTGGACATTCCCCGAAAATAAATTCTCTGTATGTCACTGGATACTGATGTAGATAGAAACATTTTTTTTTATCTTCTGGATTCTTTATTTAATTTCTTCAACATTTTTATTTGTTGGGTTAACTCGAGACCTTAGAGTTATTTTTTCCATAAAAGTAATTATCAACAGTAAGACGTTACTTGAGCCTGTACCTCTCCGAAATTTGTAAATCAAATTTGATGGCAAGATAGACACAGGAGAGTTATTTAATAAAAAAATGGAAGATTGAGTAGAAATTCTATTAAGGTAATTGAGTTACAGGTCATATTGAATTGCTGTAGCTCCAAGTTAAACATGTTTATTGTTTGTATAGTTCTGAGCTGCTTGCATTTAACGATTTCTTAAAACACATTTTACCACTTGATACAAAGGGAATTTTCTTTGATTATGCATGACTAAATTTGTAACAAGAGAGTGAAAAATATTTTTTAATTTAAATTTATTTGTAAAAAATGATGACATAGTCACCTTTAAAAGGAAAAAAAAAAGCATTTTGTTAACATACATTTTAAAAAAGGTCGTTCATTACCCTGAAGATTTTTTGGTTTGTTTTGGAGCGCTATTGTCCACTGTTTTGCTCACGGTGGTTAATGAGACCGGGACTTACTGTTTAAAGCCGATTCCGAACGGTGATGAGCATCCATGCAATCAGCGGGTTTCGAACCCACGAACCGAAGAGCAGCACTCTGTCATTCGGCCATCGTTCAGTCATTACACTCTATCATGCGGAAAATTTATTTAAAATCTTCTTTAAATTAAAAGCGTCCAGAAGTAAAAAATTTTTCCTCATAGGTTGACATGGAGCTACAAAAAACCAATATGGCTGGTACACGACTACTTTTAGCAACGCAGAAGTAGTTGCTTCAACAGTGGTTTTGTTGAGAAGTACCAGCAATAACAGCTGATATGGATTACGATTTGAAGTAATCAAATAAGCAGCAAACTAACTTTATCCCAAAACTCTTCTTAACACAGTACAGCACTTCAGAAAATAATGGAGTTTCCAAATTCCAAACTACCGATTACCTCAAAATATTCGACTCATATCATATATCTATCAACGTTCAGGCCAGGGCCGTAGCCAGAAATTAAATTCGGAGGAGGGCATTGATTTTTGTGAATGATGCTTCAAAAAATTACAGGTTTTCTTATATATGTTTACTCCTAATGAATATCATAATACAGTGTGATTTTAAAATATCAAAATTAATTAAAAAATGATATAATGAACAAATTAATAGCCTTGAATGAGTAATGCAATACCTATACAATGAATTTAATAGTAAAATTAGCTTTGAAATGATATAAACTATACATGATATTAAATTCTAATTTTTTTAAACAGAAGTATAACCAAAGAAGATGAATAATTTTGAAAGAAAATGAAAATGCTCAAATTTTTACCTCTATACAGTCTGTATCGGGTATATGGTCAGCTCAGCGGTCAAGAAAAATCAGACCATATAAGCGGGGTTATCATATATGCGGAACAATACAACCCTATTATGCATATACTGTGCATTTTTATTCCATAACAGAAGAGACTTATCCACATTCCCATAAGATGACAAGCGCTGAAGTTTTCTCTCTTGATCACCGATTTCAACACTTGAGGACCAAAGTTCGGCAGCTAAAATGTTGTTTTATGGGTATTTGCATGGTATTTGCTTTGGCGAAAGTAGCCTTAAAGATTAGATTTTTTTTAATTTTCAATCAATTCATTTTTGGCAGTAAATCATAAATTCTTTTTTTTCGAAGCCATAATTAAAAAATGAACGTTCTTATTCGTAACGTATGATCCAAATGCAACAAAATTTTCCTTTACTTGTGTCGTCTCAATTTCAACTTAAGCAGGGAGAGATAACTTCAACCTATAAACAGACAGATATCCACCTCTTGTCAGGGGGCACGATAACTTAGAGAGGTGATGTCTACACAAACAAGAAAGGGGGAAAGAGAGGGAAATAAAAGCTTAATTTCAGGTCGTCTCCGATTTCGCAATATAATAAAAAAAATAAAAATAAAATAGCATAAATATATTATTAAAAAAACTACTATTATTATCCTAGTAATAGCATATCTTAACCTACTGTGTTCTTTTCACCTACTATGTTTACTTCTTAAATTGCTTACCTAACCTTGGTATATTCTGACAACTTCAACTTTATGTGTTTTTATTGCCTTCACTGAACTCGTGAACCTTAGCTTATTATAAACCAAACTTTACTTTTTATATCTCCTAACATAAATTCGATTCTTGTCCTCATTATCGTTTTGTAATATACCAGTTATGTCTCATTCCATGCAATCACAGTATTCTGACTTAGAGGGCTTAGCCCAGGGAAGTCAGATATGAGAGCTCCAGTCCGATTTCGCACCAACTACTTAAAAAAACGGAAACTCGTTGAAAACATGAAACTGACCATATAACCGGTAACAAGAAAAAGAAACTGGCTGTATAAGCGGTGCACTTTAACACATGTTTCCGGTAAAAATATATTTGAGGGTGCCCCTTAGCGAAATTGGCAATTTTTGTTTGGCGCCAATCTTGTTCGCACGTAACACTGTGCAAACAGGATATCCAAGTAAAAATTAAAATATCCATCATACTCAAATGACTCTCTTCAAACCACGATCCCTTTCTAATGAATCGTTTTATGTGGTAAGCATTTGAACGTTTCACACGATAAACCCATTCAAAGCCGTCTGATAGATCTGTACGGTCGACACACGTGACGTTCACATATCTTTCACACAAACAAGGTATTTATACCGATTACTAATTAAACCATTGAAGCACCAATCAATCACTGCTTTATTTCCATTGTTATTTAAATCGTAAAGAAACTTAAGTTTTATCTTACTTACCAAAGTCATTTTCAGGACTAGAAGCAAAATTAACCTTACTAGCCAACATCCAACGTAGAACTAACTGACCTCTGAAATTACATATACCGTTGAACATTCAAAAATAACGCTAAATCTAAACCAATCAGAATCACGGTTGGGTTTCCAAAAACACTATAGATGCTCCCATAAATAAAACAACATCGCTCAGCTTGGCGATCAACCATAATCACAACTTATAGGGAGAATCAATGGGCACCCTCAAATATAGGCTAACCCATGTTTCCTATTAAGTTATATAGAACTTTAGAAAATTGACTATATAAGTGGGGTTACCTTATAAGCAGGTGACCATATAGCCGGTACTGACTGTATTACAAAATATGCTGTCCTTTAAATTTTCACAATTTCTTCCGATTGTGCAACAATATTGTGATGAGTTGCCAAAAGTGCAAGTTAATCTGCTCTTACTTGTCGAATACAATTTGCACCCACTGTTTAACTAAACGTCACTGTTCTAAGCACAGTGTTGGTTATGCACGGCTAGGCAGACGATACACCCACACACGCGGTCCATTTTTTTCCCCACTCAACGATCTTTAAGAATTTTGGAGGGGAGACCGGTCCCCTAAATCCCTTCCCCTTGCCTACGGCCTTGCTTCAGGCTACGCTAATTAACGATAACTTCTGCGTTTGAAATCACGATGAGATTCCCTTTGTATCACTGCTCAATCTCTAAGGTCTCCGAATAAAAGGCGAACTCCTTTATAATAGTTTCTGGGGTGAGTGTTGTAATTCTGGAAAATACTGATATCAACATAACTAATATTTTGTCTTTTTGGATGCCAGATATACATCGAGTACATCCATTATCATATAAACTTTAAAGGAGTTATGTAATTTCATATTAATTACACAACTAATAATAACCAAATAACAAATAAGTAAATAAATTATTGTTACGTGATAACAAAACATTTAACATATATATGAAGCGTCAACCGTATTGATAAGATTGATGGAAACTATAAAACCAAACAAATTTTGTTGAAAATAAAAAGAAAACCGGATCATATTTTCCTCCTTAATATTTTTTTTTTAAATTTTCCTTTAAAGGTTAGCCAATTATTTCATATACAAGTTACATACTTTACTGATTTTGAAATTCTTCTTTTAATAGTATTCCTCTTTACTCTTTATATCACCGTGTTATAGATCTGCAACATATACAAAAATTAATATCATTTTCACAGTGAATATTAAAAGGCCATTTAGTTGATTGTCGATATCTTGCACCACTAAAATGAACACAGTTTGCTTAATACAGGAATGGCCAAAGTACACTGTTTACAGTTCGGTTCGAGTCCCACTGCAGGTATGGGTATTCGTAGCCATTCGATATCGGCTTTAAGCAGTAGGTTTCGGTCTCGTTATCCTTCTTGTAGCAAAAGGGACTACTTAAAAACTGGATTCCTCTTGACAAATTTGGCGAAAATACTGGAGAAATTTACTAAAACACAAAGGTAATGCATCCAAACATTGTATTTCTTGCTTTTCCTGGTGGCTTTAATTAATGCACAGTACGCCATAGTAATAGAATTATATACTCTTACTTAATTAAAGAAAATGACTTGAAAATCGGACATTTATATTTATGAGCATTTAATCCCTTACCAGTTTACAAACGCAACAGCTCCAATTTATTAAAAATCAGCCATATTGAACCATTAATGGTTTGTTATATCTAACTTTTTAAGCATTGAGCACTTTTAATATATAAGAAAAGGACACAAGGAGAATTGGATGCAAATATCATATAAATTATAATATAGACACAGATGACAGATCAGAAATGTCGGCGACATATTAAACCATTATCGCTAAGTTGGACCGAGTTCTTTAGTCAAGCCGGAACTACTTTGATATACTAAATCGAAATTTCGATTTTAAGCAAATACATGTTTTTGGCACCTTTTTTCTCGCCAAGATGATTCTTAAATACATATTTAATACTTAAAAAATACGGAATCACAAGAAATGGCGGTAAAACATATATGAAACAAAATTGTTGCAAAAACTTAAAAAAATATAAAAAAATGGTACAAAATACAAGAGAATTTGGAACAGCAAAAACCTAAAAGCTGAAAAATAATTGACAACACAAAATAAGAGAAAAAATGTAGGCGACCATTCGCGTAAATTTTTGGGCGGGGGAACCCAGTTCTTTAGTCAAGCCTTAGCAAAACAGTAGACTGTAGCATCCCAAAACCAAACCTAGAATCCGTATCAAATGAAGATGGTTATTAATAAAATAAACTTTGGATTTTATGTGCTTTTTAAAAAATGCTGAGGTACCCGAAGTAAATTTCACACAAAGATAGCTTCGAATTCTTTGTGTAAAGAAAATTTGTAAGCAGTAATATTTACAATATTTATAAGACATGAGTAATTTTTGTGTGTAGGAAATGCACAGTTTTGTCAATAACATCCTATGCTCATGTTTTAATTTTTCTTAATTATTTTTTATATGTTTAAAATAATGTTTTAAATAACCCTATTATTCGAGTAAATTTTTTTTTCAATTCGGGGTTGTTGACATACAAAAGGTTAAAACTGAAGAAATTTTTTTAAAAAAACCTAGAAATTATAATTTTATTAGATGAAAAACTTTGGAAGTTTTTTTTTATTATTTTATTCTATTCTACTTTTTCTAAAATTTTAACAATATAATGCACTTCACTATTGTTTTAAAAAATGCACAGTATTTCCATTGAAACAACAGTATTGCCTTCTCGGATTATTCAACAAATAATTGGAAATAAAACAATATTGTTCAGTTTTATTTTTGTTGCATTTCAAAATACATTGTTGTTCCTTTTCTGTAGAGATAGAGATTTATATTTATGTATTAACTTTTCTCATGTGCCTCCGGAGTTCTCCTTACCATACTTAAATATTCATGATCTCCAATACTTTCCCTTGTAACTCATGACTTCTGCATTCCAAACAATAAAACTCAATCTTCATCAACAAATTATATTCATATTTTTGATATATCTGAGACTTTACAGAGTAAAATGTGTCAGACATCAATTAACTGCCATGAATATAATACGTAATATAAACAATTCTAAAAGATTCGAACTTCAGAATAAGTCATCTTATATGACAGAAAGCGAACCGTCTACCTTGATCACCTCTTATATTTATTCCTTTCTTGGAAATAGCCTTAGAAATAAGAACAATACTGCTAAAACCCACAAAAATTTGGGTAAAAATATCTCTGTATCAAATGAAGACTTACAGAAGTTTTACTACAATAGCTTAAAGTTAAAATCTCAATATCACTACTCTGAAAATAATTTGCACGATATACAAAGCATAATTCCTGGATCTGACCTCTCCAACTCAACTCGATTGCACAAAAAGAATAAATTATTTCCCGTAAGTCACATTTTATCAGCTAATGTTCATATGGATGAACCCCTGAAACAACATAGAGATGAATATTCTTCCAAAATGAGTAAAAAAACGTTGCAGAACGATGGCAAAATGCATGGATTACGTAGACCATATTGGCTTTTACATAAGAAGCAACAAACATTGGAAAATTCTGCATTAAAGGATACTGCAAGAACGCTTCCATTATCTAGAAGTAAGATATTTACTAAAATAAGACGAAATGAGTATAAAATCCCATTTTATCCATTTTCACCAAAACGCGTTGGAGGTGTTTATTTTGAAGAAAGACACAAAAAAAGTACCTACACAGACCCTAGCTATTTGTTATCGCCAGGATATTTTTACAGGAAATATTTTTTGCCGGAACCGACAGAAACCACTCTCACGTTACTAAGTTCAACACATTCTCCAGAAGAATTTTCGACCCAGAATGTGTCAACTTCCAATGAAATGAGACAAAAGAAAACAGGAGAAAATAATGATATGTTATCAAATAAATCAACGGGTAACATGATAACTAAAAGAACTTACCATTTTAAATCTCGCCAACCTGTTAAAAGAAGCGCTAAAAATCCGTTTTTAAATGGTACGGGAGATCGAAAAATAATACGATCATTTAAAAACATTACTGTTTTTGAATGGGACGACAAAACGTACAAACCAAAGAAAAGTTTAGGGCAGAAGTTATTTTTCGAAAATGCACACAAACCATATAAAGTTCAACATAGCGACAAAGCTAACTTGAATCACCTTATTGAAAAATACTTTCCCACAGTTCCAAGTTCAAAGTTTAGATATAATGGATTCTACAACTTCTTCAAAGACGATACATCGTCAGACGATAACAAACCACCTTATAATGTAGTTTTAATTCCGTTATACTCCAAAGCAGTTACTGATGATTCTCAACCACGTAGACCATTTCATGGTAAACTTGCTGCCTATAATTTAACACGAAATAATTCAATAAGTGGCTTAAAATCAAATGAATATTCTAAGCAGTCCAAATGGAGTAACGAAGCAAACAAGATGGAAGGTAAAAACCTGTTGGAAAATTCTACCTCTTCAATCGTTAACAAAAACTTCTCAGTTCCCGAAAATCTCAAAAAAGACTTTATTCAAATTCACATAGTTGGGAAATTTTCAGATGATAATTCTTTTGAACTTAACAAAAAGGAATGGAGTCCCAAAAGTGTGAAAATTACGAATGTTCAAAAAGCAGACGTTCAGCTTTTTTTACTGATAATGATGTCACTTATTGCGATAACAATTGCAGTGATTTTTGTTATTTGTTGTTTATTTGAAGCAAGTAGGACTAAAAGTTGGGCAGAATCACAAAATGGTAACACAACAAGAAAAAGAATTTTGGATTGGAACAATACTGTGAAAAATATATTTTATCCAAATAGTTCTTCAAAAACTGGAAAATGGGAACGAAAAAAAGCTGTGCGAATTAGGAAATCTAATTTAAATGATGCCTGTTCCATTAATAATGATCCTAGTATAGAAAAAAGAAAACCTGAAATAGAAATAGACTCAATATTTCTTAGCGACAGCGATGAGTACTTTATTGAGAACCAGAATGAAAATGAAAGTAAAGACATGTTTCAAGACCAGAAAGGAGATTTAAAATATGAAAAGTTCAAACTTCAAAGTGATCAGATAAATAGAGAAATTGAGTCAGAATATCTAAAAAATTATCCTTCAGAAAGCCCAAATTATTATTTTCGAAAAGAATCCTCGCAAAATTTTGGAAAAAAAGAACAAGACAACTCTTTCCGAAATGACGAAAAATATATAGCTAAGCATTCAGACAACTCTCCAGGTATAAACAAACAAAACGAATTTCATAGTCCTGGTGAAATGGAATTAAAAAAATGGAATGGAAATTATTATTCAGATCTCCCATTAACTTCCAGCGACAAAAGTGATGAATCACAAATAAAAACTGACGTTAGTTTTGAAAATTTTGAAAATGTAGATAAGATCGAACCATTCCAAAATGATCAAATAAATACTCTACCTCCTTATTGGAGAGACGTTAAAAAACGGGTAAGGGATGAAATAAAGAACAAATATACGAAAATAGAGATGCCTGATAACGTGTGGTTGAACCGGAATGAAATAGGAAGCCCATGGGACTGTATTCTGAGAAATGTGAGACCTCGCAATATGATTCGAAATTCTTTTTATTTCTGTAAAGACCCACCATACCAAAATGATAATTTATGTAACCGAAATGATGAATTCCTTTATGATGATATGTTGTTCGATGGTAAACATTATACAAATGACCAATCGGGGAACGGTTTGCAGCCAGAATGCTTTTATAATCCTTCATATCCTAATTATACTCATGATGGAATTCTGATGAAAAGTGGAAATAGAAACAAAGACCAACATCAAACTACAACTCTCATACCAAAATATCCTGAGAGTGATAGAGTCGGCAGCCCATGGGGACGTATTCTTATAAATGTTAAGACGCGAGCCGTACTTATACAGAAAATTAAGAACTATGATGTGAATGACAGTTACTATGATTTTAAGAATAGAAAACACGATATTGTTAATAGAAAAAAAGCAGAACCAATTTATCTGACTGATACTTTTTCAGAAAACAAAGAGGAAACAAGTCTAAGCACTAAGATTACTCAAAATACTCAGTCTAGAATGAGAATAGGGAAAGGTGTAGTGGAATCTGAATTGGAAATTGCTTTTCCCTTACCGAGAAATCCCTTATAACGGAATATTTGATTATGAAAGTTATAAAGAAAAAAGTATGACCCTTGTCCATGAGATTATTTGAAATGTAGCTGTCAATTCATCAGCATTAATTTCTGGACATACTGTTCGATCTGTTGAAGATATTGTTACTTTTTTAGAAACCAATATATGTATGTAATTACATGCAGAATTATTTTCATTATCTCACATTTACGATTGAAAAAATACTAAGTAATATAGAATTATTTCATCCTAAATATTATTGTTCATACTTTATATTGATTTTACCCTTGTACTTTTCATTGTAAATAAACTTTTCTTCCAATTACGCTGTTGTAACTTCAATATAATTTTAATGTTAAAGTTCAGACATCAATTTCTAAAAATGGTGGCGTCTTTTACATTTTTTTCCAAAAGTAGTTAGCAATTAATTAAATATTAATGATGTTAAATAGTAAAATATTAATACTGTTAACAATTTTAAATATATGAATTCTATAAAGTAAATAAAAGCGATAACTGAAAAAGGGACAATATTATTAATCATTTATCCGCACAATTCTTTTGTAAATAAATTTATATAAATACACAATACTTCTGTATATAAATTTTATTTTATCTCTAAAGAATAGTACTGCTGAAATATAAGAAGTAAGCATAAATTCTCATATTTTAGAGTGTTTTTATTCTGTTACGAGAGAAGATTGGTTTAAAATGGAAATTTGGCAGATTCTCGAATTTTTAGTTCTTTGACCACTGAAAATTTAACACCACTCCTTTGCAAAGTATTATTAACTTTCAGGTTAATTATAGTTATCCCCACATTTGTTGTTGTTGTTGTTATTTCTAATGTCACTTAGACAAACCAAGCACGATTGAGCCATACACTACTCGCATTAAAGCAAAGGGGTGCACCTTTCGTTTTAACGAGCACAGCTAGGGTGAAAGTACGACTTATGCTCAGGTGGGTCCTCGTAATTAAGAAGCAAGTAAGTACCAAGCAGAAGGCCCATAGGCTTGAAATGCCACCCCCAGAGGTATTGATTGAGAACTTGGAGGACATAGTAACTGTGAAAGTGCAGCTATGTTTGACATACGGTTTGCGAAACTGATTTTCTCGCCGCACTCACAAGTTGTGGGTTGAATGCCCAAATTTGTTTCGCGACTCCAGGAAGCGTGTGGTATGGCCAGTGAAAATGATTGCACTTAAACTTCACCAAGTTTTGGAGAGTTGTAATTGGTCTCCAGGAAGCGATTCAGGACCATCCTGGGAGTCCCGGTCCTTCTGGGCAGAGCCTGGAAAGGACGCATTGTGCAAAGGACAATGGAACAAGGAACGCATCAGCACAGGATAATGGAAAAAGTATAGGGTTGCCTGAGTAGAAAGAAGGAAGGAAAAGAATGCAGTGTTCTCTTGAACATTGGCTATTTTTTTCCGCCGTAGCACGTGGAGTGCTTCTTTTAATTTTTAATTTTTTTAATATTTTTTAAGCATATTTCCTTGTCTTTTGTTCTATATTTGAATGTTGTAATATAGATCAGTGGCATTTTACTATAATTAAAGACAATATAAAGTAAACTTGGGTTTATTAATGGCTTTGAAATAACAACAGCAATGTACTACACCACAGCAGTAACCACAAACCTGTTTTACGTGCCCCAGTCACCTTTAAAGAACACGGCGGATCTTAGGCCGGCTCGAGCCCCGAACTTGCAACCCTACAGTTACGAGAGCTTTGCCTTTACCCATTGAGCTACTGTGGTTCCCACATCACCCTTAAAACGCTATGCTAATCTTTGATTTGGTTAGTTTTTTGGAGCCCTAAGGTCTACTTTTATGCAACCCGCGGGTAATGAGACGGGGACCTACTGCTTAAAGACGATTGCGAACGGCTACGAACATTCATGCCATATGGGATTCGAACCCATGAACTCCGGTACCAAAGATCAGTGCCCTAACCATTCTGCTATTGGCTATGCTAATATTGTCGAACGCTGTTATTGTTGTTACTTCTGCAAGAAAACTTTTTAAAAATTTAATTTAAAACATGAATAGTAAAATAATACATATGACTTCATTTAAAAAACATTGTTGCACATTAAAGTTGTTTTCAGCTTTTAGCGCTTTATTATTTTAATTACATTTATTCTTTTTTATGTGTATAAGGCAGTTTGCAAATAAACGTTTGTCAATGAGAGGAGAGAGGAAATGTTAGTGTCTGCAAAACGAAGAGATGATGAACGAATGATGAACGAAACGATGAGGAGGATTTTCTCCTCTTTGGAAAATTTTTCAACGAGAGAGGGAAAGGAAATTTTAGTGTCGGAGAAACGAGGGGTAAACCACACAACACAACCACATAAACCCAGGTCACCGTTAGGTCGCCGATCTTCGATATCAAAGTTCGTGAGTTCGAATCCTAATGTGGCATGGATGTTCGTAGCCATTCGGAATCGGTTTTAAGTCGGTCCCGGTCTCATTAGTCCTCGTAGAAGAGCAGAAGAAAGTAGTAGAAAGTCGTAGAAGAAAGTAGACCGTAGTGCTCCAAACCAAACCAAAAGCCTAGTGATAAATACCTTTAGTAAAAAAACTCTGTAGTTTATAATGATTTAAGAAATACAAAGTAGATAAAAATTTAGATAATCATACATAGAAAAATGGGTCATTTAAATCTAGATAGGGGTAGGGGTGCCATCCATTCCGATATATCGGGACCGTCACAGTTATACATCTTCTTGTCCCGACATCATAACAAAACCCAATTTTGTACCGATTTTCCACAATACTGTTACGAGCTTGGCTCAATATATTACCAGAAACCCCAGATTGCCAAACGATGGCCAAATGCTTAAGGCGGTGATCTTCGGTAAGGCAGTTTATGGATTCGAATCCCACTGTGGCATGAATGTTCTTAACAGTTCGGAATCGGCAATAAGAAGTAGTTCCTGGTCTCATTAGCACTCGTGATAAAATAAGAAGATTGTAACTCTCCAAATCAATTCGAAACCCCAGATTGGGGGATGATAGAGTACACTACTATGTACTTGACTGAAAATGGTAAGAGTATTTCAGGAGGCAATTTTGTTCAGCAATATATATATATATATATATATATATATATATATATATATATATATATATATATATATATATATATATATATATATATATATATATATATATATATATATATATATATATATATATATATATTAGATTTTTAGAAACTAAGCGTGATTCGGAAGAATGAAAATATAAATACTCGGTGAATGACAGGTAGATTTACTTTTTTAAATAAAAACCGAATATCCTGAACGCAAATGCAAAATTGCTAAAATTATGCAAGTATTTGTTTCTATCTCCGCACACAACGCCTCTGTGGAAAGAATGTTTTCACTGATGTCAGCCCAGTGGACTGGTGAAAGAAATCGTCTGCTGCCAGGGCCTCTGGAATCTATCTAATTACATCTTCTACACTATGGCCAATTGTGTCACCATTGCAGTACTGACCCCCACAGGCGTACCCAGGGGGGAGGGGAACAAAAGGATATATGCCTCCCCTTTTTTTTTAAATCTCAACTGCTTTTTTTTTCAATCATTAAATGGTATTTTATAAATTTTCAATTATACATGATTCTATCAATTCTAGTAAGTAAAAAATTTTGTTTCCACACTATCTCTATTATTTTTCTTAAATGGCCTTATTTTTCTAATTTTTATAACTTGGTAAAAAATTATATCAATTCAATAATAGTTTCGCAACGGAAAAATTAGATTGATATAATGTATTCTTTAGTTTTTACGTAATGATAATACTAAATTAAAGAAGTCTATTTTTACATGGCAATTAGAGGCGCCTATATGAGAGAATTTAGGAGGGGTGGGTCTGAGATAAAAATGTATGTATGCATGTGTTGTATTTGCATATTTAAGAGTTAAATTTAGTTTAAAGAACTGACTTTACAAAATGGGGGGAGCTCAAGTCCCTTCTGCACTTTCCATATGGGTCCTCTTAATGGCAATGACATTATGCACCCCCAAAATTAATTTCTGGGTACACCACTGACTTTTTTAGAAAGAAAAATGTTTTTAGCATCATTAATAGGGATTAGGCTCTGGGCGGCTAAGTTGTATATTTATAACAGATAACCGCAAGTTAAAAAGAATATTTTTAAAGTTCTATTCGTAGCATGTTCTGAAATTAGAAGAGATTGAGAAAAATTGTCTGTCAAAATACCTGCTGAATTTAACTGTTGCTATACTGATTTTGCAGAAATAATTAGTATAGCAACAGTTAAATTCAGCAGGTCCAAAGGTCAGAAAATCGGGGAAAATTTATTAACATGATTAAGAAAGCAAGGCTTTGGTGAACCAAAAGATTTTTAAAACACTGCTAATTAATAATTAGGATAAACTTTTTTAAATGAAATTAATCTATTTGGTACTGACGGAACAGGTGATTGGTTCAACAAAAATTATACTTTTAAAATAATGAAACACTCTTTTTACAATATGGTATGGGGATGAATAACTTTTCAAGAAGTTAGGCAAATTTTAATGTTCCAGAGATGAATTTACAGGAAAAAGTATACAGGCATTATAAAAGAGGGTGCGTAACCTTCTGTTTTGAAGGTTTCTAAAACTTTCCCATAACCAATATTTCATGATGATATTGCACCTTGTCATATGCTGTTGTAAGTTTAATTTTTCCCCATTGTTCAATTTGTGTACCCATGAGCATGAGGGATCCTCTGAAGGAGAAATGCATGTAATAGCCTCACATTTCTCTCTATCTGGCTTTACTTTGGACAGACCCTCCATTTTTCGCTTCTATTTTTACAATTTGAAGGGCTATAACTTGACAATTGAAATGAATAATGTATGAAAAGCTTTGCGTTCAGAAATCCTTAAAAACAGTACAGGTTTTATCAATCCGGTTTAAAAAACTGCATATAACATACAAACTACATATAAAATGCTTATTACATACAAAATTTATACAATTAATAAATACTACGCTTAGATAAAAATAAATAGTTCTACTCTATATAAATATTACTTTTATAATGGGAACAAATGAAAAAATTTGCTGATAACCTTTGTCTTTAAATAGAGGATAGAGTTTAAAATTACAAGAGCTATTGTTTTAATTACAAAATAATAATAATTATTATATCTATCCATTCTCAGCTAAAACTTGTAACACTTGTAAAATGTGCACGAAAATGTATGCAAAAATTTTCTATATACTATTTAAACCGTCATTTTACTAAAATTGTGAACTTTTTTAAATGCTTTCAAAACTATTATGGTTTCTTGCTACAGTAATGTAAATAATAATTCTCACTTATTTTTACGTGTGAACGACAATGAAAATATTTTGTGAATTTTTAAGTTGAGTAATTTTGTTTTCATTTGTGGAAACAGTCATTTACTGTCGTAGTAGTTGTCTCTCACTGCGACTGTTTCGAAATCCAAAATGAAGTCACTTAGTTATTTACAAGCTTAAAGGATCTTTATTTGTGTATAATAATGTGTTTGTGTCATAAACCATGGATAAAAATAATTTTCTAACTTTTGTTCTACATATTTCAACTTTTGGCGTCTTTAGAATGATTTTAGAGACTAGTAATTTTCATACTAAAATTTGAAGGTAATTTCTACATGTTTGATGTGTTTTTTTTTCACTATGCATGCATATAGTCGTTTGTATTGCATTTCGGACGAGGCTTTTAGTAAAATTCATGTTCATGTTATTTATATTTATTATTATGAGAACATTTGGAACTTTAATGTAGACTAAAGGATCACGAATGTTGTTTTAATTATTTTCAAAGTCGTTATTAGATGTACAGATATATTAATTTCGAAATTGCACTGGTAATTTTATTATTAGTAAATTCGTACGGTATTAATTTCATTCGAAAAATTAAAAATTTTATGGATTCTGTTTAACAGTGTAAAGGATAATCATCTGTAATGTTTCAAATTAGTACTTCACCGAGAATACACACATACGTATGCATATGATCTGTTTTTCTGTGTAAAATAGTAGGTTACATTTTAATGAAACTGCGAAATTAGTAATAACATTTGGTTTTTAATTGCATTATATACTTTCATATATATATATATATATTTATTTATACTCACATATGTATATATAATGAGTTATAAGTAAAAAAAATATCAGGTAGGATATAATGCACAGAAAAATAAATATCAGAAATACTAGGAAACAAAAATGTGGACATAGTATAGGACTGTGTATTGGAGTTAAAAAAATATTTTTAATGGCACCAAACCTTTCTCTGCTACATATTTGCTCAGAAATCAAGAAAAAAGATCTTGAAAACTAAGACTAAAGGTGACACCAAGAGAACAGAAAAGAGCCTAGAACAACAAAAATAAAGTTTAAAATATGAAAAAGTTTTTTTTTTTTTTTTTTTTTTTTTTACTAACATATATTAATGATGCCTAATCTATCATTACTAACATGTCTTGATTCTTTTATATCTTTTCCTAAGGTTGCATCTCCTACATGGGATTATTTTTTATTATAATCTTAACAATTTAAAACTATTTAATCTTTTGTTTCAGTTCCTAAAACATCATATACCCTCTAGAAGAGAAATATTTTTTCTTTGGCATTGTTTGTAACCCTTATGAGAATCATATAAAGGAAGCTTCATTCCTGAATGTAGTTTTGAAAATTTTAGAAAAAGTACCTTTTTAGCTTAAAATTTTGACTGTAAATTTTTTAATTCTAAAATTTACGAGTTTGGTTTATTTTAAAGGGAAATTTTCAACTTTGATTAAGTGTAAATTATGAAAAATGATTTAATTTTAAATTTCATTACAGTTATTTCTAAAAATAAAATTTGTATTCTGATAATTATATATTTTCTATATCCTATAAGATTAGATTTATAATAAAGTATGTAATAGAATGTAAATTTGGATGAGGTCAAATGGTGGTTCTCTGTTCGGTACCAGAGTCTGTGGGCATAAATCTTGGTCTTGGCATGATTACCTGGAATTGGCTTTTAGCAATAGGTTCGAGTCTCATTAGCCTTCATATAACAAAAAGTAAACTGTAGCTTTCCAAGCCAAACAATAGAGTTCAAATTCTAAAATAGAATTTAAAACATAATCATTTTAACCAAATTTTGGTTCATAACCCAAAATTTGGTTAAAATGATACCCTTTTTATAATACATGGTTAATTCAGGATATTTAATATTTTTTCTTTTATGAATGTTTTAATTTTTAAAAGTACTAATATATCTAAATTTTTATATTTTAAGTTAGCTCTTTTATTCTATTATATTTTCTCATGCAAAATTTACTCTCTTCATTTTTGTATAGCTTGAATATAAACCTTCATCTGGTTTGGTGATTTTTTTTTTTTGGCTATCCCTTCAAATTTTCTCGAATGTCTTATTGGAAAAAATGAATTAAAGTTACTAAAGAATGGATAGAACCTGGAACAACAGCTTATGCAGATTGGTGGATGCCTTACAGTTGTCTAAGAGAAGAGAGTATTCAGCATTTAACCTTTATTCAGAGTATATCTTTTGTAGAACTAGACACTAGTTGCTATTTGAATGCTAATGAGTACACATATTGGTATGCAAAGAGCACTGCCAGCACGAAATTGGCAAGTAATTTTTATGTATTATTTGGTATTTGGCTGTTAATTTGTTTAACACTAAGGAAAGTTTTTGATTATTGCATTAAGTTTTTAGGAATTGTATATTAAACAGAATAAGTCCTGATTTCAGTAACATATTTTTGAAAACATCTAAGAAAATTGTGCGTTGTTGATATTTGACATAACTCAGGTAAAAATAAGAAATATTTTTAACAAAAACAGTATTTCAGTAGTGGCCAATTTATATTAATAAAATATATTTACCAATCCTTTAGTCATAAATGACGTTATGCATGTCTTCATAATAAGATAAAAGTCAACATTTTATATTCATGAATGTTATTGAAGGATTCATGATTATAATGCTTATGAGTTTTTGAAATTTTAAACTAATTTTCTGTTTAAATTTTCTTTAAAAAATAAGTAAATTAATTATTGAAGTTAACATGTTGTAATATTAAATGTCTAAACTTGGAGTTCATAATTATTCATGAACACTAGTTTGTTTTTGGTAAACTAATCTCTAAACAAAACACTAGGATAAAAGGTTTTTCAAATTATGCACTAAAATATCTAGTGAAAATCTAGAAACATTTTTTTTTTTATAATTAGTTTTTTTTTAAATTATATGATTACAACTTTTAAAGTTGTGTGGCACTGCATCATTTTATGAACCTAGACTTTCTATTGAACACCTATTGTATATGGTCCAAATGGATGGAGCTCTCCTCTTCCATTCTGGTGTTCATAGGTTCAAATTCCATTGCTAGCATAGATAGCCATAGGTATTCAGAATCAGTTTTAAGTACTAGGTTCCAGTCTTATTAGGCCGAATGGTTAGGGTGCTGGCCTTCGGAACCAGAATTCGTGGGTTTGAATCCCACTGTGGCATGAATATTCGTAGCCATTCGGAATCGGCTTTAAGCTGTAGGTCCCGGTCTCATTAGCCCTCGTGTTGCAAAAAGTAGACCGTAACGCTCCAAACCAAACCAAACCAGTCTTATTAGTCCTCATGTAGCAAAAGAGTATACTGTAGCACTCCAAGCTTAACCTATTATATATAAATGTAGTCAGCTGTTAGACCCAAACCCCTTTTGTGTGGTGGATGTTTAAAAGAATAATATACTTTAGAATGTTTTCCTTACTAAATAAAGGATATTGCAGTAAGTACAGTACTTTGAAAATTAATTGGGACAAGCTTCTTTTTAAAAATTAATTTTTATTGTCTTTTCTAATGAAGAGAGGTTGGCCTTTATTACCTAAACTATTTTGATCTATGATCATCATATAGTGATCACACAAAAAGCATTTTTATGCAATTCCATTTCAATGGCTGTTAAAAGTGGTTGATTATGTGAGTTGTCTTGTTGTGAAATATATGAAAGTAGTTATCACTCCCATGAAAAGGACTAGAATTAATTGGCTAAGACAGTGTACCTCTTGGACTGTTAAAGACATTTCTAACATCAGCTGGAGTTGGAAAATCCAGTGTTTCCTGAGTTATAAATTAGTAAAATAAGTTTGAGATTTCTGTAAAATGGAAGAGTAAATGTGGATGCACATATAAAGCAACATCTCAGTCAGATAAATTTCTTATTTGAAATAGTAAAATGCATCTTTATAAGTACAGATCTACCAAGAGAATTATTGATTAATGTTGACAGCATTGGTTCAACAAAAGTGCTCCTGAGGCTTATTGAAGCTGGGAGATAGGTAAGAATATTAATCCAATAGCAGTTATTAGCATAAGAATATTAATCCAATAGCAGTTATTAGCATCTACAATTAAATGTAAACATTGTGCTGATCTCTGAAATATCAATCTTGAACCAAAGCCTAAAATAAAGTTTCATTCAACAGCAAAACAAGTTTTGGGAGAAAAATTTCAATCATCAGGTGAAGCAGTAAAGAATCCATCTTAGAACATCTTAATAAAATAGTTAAGCACACTCAAAAGTAGATGTTTGGAGGATAGGGTAGCTTAGTACCAGTTAAAAAGAGGGTGAACTGCAAAGTATTTTTTTTTTTTTTAATGAATAAAAATTGGCAATTTTGGTCTGTCGTGGAAATTTTTCAGATGTAAATCCCATCCGAAATTCATAAAACATTATGAGGAAAAAATTAAGATGAACTGCTTAAAAGTTTAGTTTCATCATGATGATGTATCGAGGTTATGTTCTAAATTAATAGAATCCCTGCTAAAAGATATACAGTATCTTATTTAAATTAGAAGGTTTGGTTTGGAGTGCTACGGTCTACTTTTTGCAACATGAGGGCTAATGAGACCAGGACCTACAGCTTAAAGCCGATTCCAAACAGGTATGAACATCCTTGCCACTGTGGGATTCGAACTTACGAATTTCGGTACTGAAGGCCAGCACCCTAACCAATTGCCCATCGTTCACCTATTAAAATTAGGGAAGGACATATTTGCTACTAAATTGCTATGCAGTGTTTTAAGTTAACTTATACTAATTAAGTTGCTGGTGTTAAAATTTTTGTGCATGTTCCAATTAATTTGCACAGTATTGTACTTTGATAGTACAATCCTGATTAAAGGTAATTGTAAAGTTTGCATCTTTATAGATCAAATTATGAAATAAAAAAGTTATGAAGGTAGAGGCAGCCAAAGTAGCCTGCCAAATAATTACTTTTAGGGAAATTATTGTTTATGAGCAGTAATTTCTTATTGATTACTTTGTGGGCTATTGGCATTTTTTTCAGATTATATTCAATACAATAAATTTAATTAAAATGTGCATTGTTTTATAATTTAATTCTATGGGTATTGATTCAGATTTCTTATTTTAGATTAATCTAGCCATTTTAACTGATTTAATGCCTTTGATTACTAAAAATATTTTTAAAAACTTAAATGATATATTTCTGTATTTATGAAACTACAAAATATATCACTTAAGTTTATTATTTTTTTCCTTTGTACTGGTGCTCTTCATGTTTAGCTGATTAAAGGATATAGTTATACTAAGTATGTATGACAAAAAATGTTAAGGTCTTTATGAAAAGGCTTTATTTGCCATAACCATATTTTTAAAATTTTTCTCTGTTTTAGTGTAACCAACTTGATTTGAAAAATGGGGGAAATTCTGCACACAGATTTAGAGTGTCCTCCATCTCCAGCTCGCCTGGAATATACTTCTGATAAACATCCACGGCATACTCTGGAGGCTATAAATTTATTAAGGAAGCACAGAGAACTTTGTGATGTTGTATTGATAGTAGGAACACGTAGGATATTTGCTCATCGTGTTATACTCTCAGCATGCTCTCCATATTTTCATGCTATGTTTACTGGAGAATTGGCAGAAAGTCGTCAAACTGAGGTATATTAAAATTTGTTTTTCATAACAAAAAATTTATTATATTTTTAAGTGTCATAAATGTATAATGCAACATGCATTTAATTTTAATCATACATTAGTTTGTGTATTAACCCTCTAAGTGTTATGCACGTTATTTCTCCCCAGCCGATGAGTCTTTAAACAAGTGTGCATGTGTTATAAGGTTAGATTTAGATCTGAAACCTTCATTACAAGTGCAGCTGTTATAAGCATTTAATTATAATATTTTTATATGGATCTAAATCACCAAACAACATGTGCATGCCCAGTTGAAAACAATGGCTGTGGAAAAAACTGTATGCGTAATGCATAGAAGGTTAATAGTTTATATAGTAATTATCTCTCAGTAACATGTTTAGTTTTTTGTGTATAATAACGAACAAGTAGTGAAAATATTTTTGAGGTAGTAAAAAGATAAATTATTTTGTTTATGTAATAATTATGAATTATGTTTATGTGTAATATAGGTGACAATCAGAGACATTGATGAACATGCCATGGAGTTGCTCATAGACTTCGCTTATACTTCACATATAATTGTAGAAGAAAATAATGTACAAGTCCTTCTTCCAGCTGCCTGTCTTCTTCAGATGGCAGAAATACAGGAAGTCTGCTGTGAATTTTTAAAGAGACAGTTAGATCCATCTAATTGTCTCGGAATTAGAGCTTTTGCTGATACACATTCATGCAGAGAACTCCTGCGGATTGCTGATAAATTTACTCAACATAATTTTCAAGAGGTAATATTTTTTTAAAATTTGATTTTTTTCTCGTATTAGAAATTTATTAAAATAGCTCTTTATTAAAAAAAAAGACTTTTAGTTTTATTCTTTCCTTTTAATTATTTCATGTTAAAATTAATTCTATATTATTTATGAGTATGATGTAAAATAAAAAAGTGAAAAAAATCTACGAAAAGCATTTTAAAGAATGTTTGTATTTTTTAATATTATCTAAACATATTGCATATTTGAAATTAAAATTGCAATTCAAACAGCTTTAATTAGTGTAGATTATGTTATCTTACATTTAATTTTAGTTTATTCAAGTATATCAAATGAATCATGCTAATTAACATTTTAATTTGAATAGGTTATGGAAAGTGAAGAATTCCTTCTCCTTCCTGTTAATCAGCTTATTGATATTATTTCAAGTGATGAATTGAATGTACGGAGTGAAGAACAAGTTTTCAATGCAGTAATGTCTTGGGTAAAATACAATATTACAGAAAGGCGACAGCATTTGCCACAGGTATTAATCATTTTAAAATAAAAGAAATAGTTTTATAAATTTCTCAGAATTAAATATTATTGCAGTCAAATTCCATTATGGTAAACCATTTGCAGACTTAATAAAAAGTTCACTATTACTAAAGGTTCACTTATATCCAGTTTTACTGAAACACTGCATTTTCTAAGAAATGTTTTTAAAAAATAGATTTTACTAGCAGTTTTGTTAGAAGCAATAATTGGCAAACATACAATTCTAATAAATTACTAATTACATAAACAATTTGTTTTATTATATAGATATGAGAAATTTTCAATTATTGTACTTAATGTTTGTTTTGCATCCCATTGAAAATAATTGCAATATTTTATTAAGTACATTTTGTTTATAATTTTAAATATCCATTTAAAATTATAAATATAATTTAAATATCCATTTAAATCCCATCTATTTTAAAATTTACTGTTTAGTATGATGTGTGTATGTATGTATAACATAACCTTTGAAAAAAAAAAGGAAGTTTCTGTTCACTATTATAAGCAGACTATCATTTTGGCAAGAGTTCGCTGTTAGCATTTAAATTAGCATCTGTTATTTGGAAGTTCTGTTAGCACCAGTAAAAATGTTTGCTATGTCTCGGGTTCATTATAGGGAGGTTTGATTGTATTAAGGCTGTGTGTTGGTTTTATGCCCATTTAGGAATACTTTTTACTGTATTATTTTTATTCATTAATAAGATTCATTGTTATAAGTTGATTTTTATGTAAAATGAGATGCATAAATTGATTGTTAAAAATATAGATCTTATCAGCAAAGTTACATCAAGTTAAATTAGCTTTTCTCAAATATGACTTTATATTTTGCTTACAATATTGGAAAAATAAAGGAAAATGAATTGTAATTTTAATAAACAAATTTCAGATTAAGCAAACTGAGGGAATATGATTATTTCTTTTGTAACTAAAATAATCATAAATAATTTATAATATAAGAATGTCATAACATACAAATAACATGAGAAATGTATATTATAATATGAAATGCTTCATCTTTTGTTTGAAGGATCTTATTTGACACATTTTCATGTTTTATATTTAAACCATCAAAAAGTTTATTAAGTTGTCTAATTTTCTTTATTGATATTTATGTTATGTTTAGATTGAATATTGGATTCATTCATTAAAGTTTTAACCAAAAGCATAACTAATTGAACTCAAAATTCATCATGCATCTCAAGAAATTTGCTATAAAAAATTGTGATGTTATCAAAAATTTCTTTCTTTATAAAAGTATGCAGGGTATAGGTAGCACTGTCTATGAATCTATAGATTGTGCTGGCCTTGATATGGTAAAATACATTATTATAAATCTTATATAGCTCCCTCATAAATTTTCTTTAGGCCATTGGTATACTGTATTTCTTTATTTCTTCAAGCTGCTTTGAAGAATTTATGGAATATCTACATATTTTATAAAATTGCTACCTTGAACAAATACTAAAATATATATTTAATATACAAATATAACATCTTTTGATTATTACAAATTTTATGCTTTCTAGGTTTTACAACATGTGCGACTGCCACTTCTCAGTCCAAAGTTTCTCGTTGGAACTGTTGGTTCTGATTTACTCATAAAGAGTGATGAAGCATGTAGGGACTTGGTTGATGAAGCTAAGAACTACTTGCTTTTACCACAAGAAAGACCGCTGATGCAAGGCCCCCGAACAAGGCCAAGGAAGCCGGTGCGCAGGGGTGAAGTTTTATTTGCAGGTAGGTTATTTAAATGCAGTGAAAAATACCATCTTAGCACTCCAATGTCAAGTCTAACTGAACATAATATTTCTTTTTGAGCAAATGCAACATTCAATATTTGTCTTTGGCGACAAAAAGTCACCAAACAGGCAAAACTTACTGCAACTGTTTTTAAAAAAAGTAAAGAAAATAATGAAAATATATAATGGCTAATAGTAGATGAGGTTTCCAAAAACTTTGAAATGAGAAAAACTACAAAAAATTAAAATGACTCTTAGTGTTTATAATTACTCGAAAACAACAGTACTATAATGGCAGTGGATTGACTAATCTTCTAATAAACACAATTCTACATGATCTAAAACAATTGATGAATTGCGAAGCATAGTATTTTTTTCTTTTTTTAGTTTATATTCTTAAATTTATGAAAAAGTTATCTTTATATTGGTTTACCAGAGTTAAAACTTGTCATTAGAATAAAAGTTAATCATTGGCTGCATGATCTAGTACAACGATTATCAAACTGTGCAAAAAGTGTATAAAGCCATTTCAAAAACTGAATTAAAATTTAAAATGTAAGTTGTGTTTCCTCACCACTTTCAAAACATGCTAAAAGATGTCCTTGTATTTCTCTCGAAGTGTGACCGATCCTCTACACTTGATACCTGCACGGTACTTAAATTGGATGCCATTGTGAAAAAAGTTTGAGAAGCTTTGGTTTAGTGTTTTAATTCAAAGCAATTGGATTAGAAAATATTTCCTACACTTTAGCTGCTTGGCAACATATTTAAACATTCTAAATTTTTTTTTTTCTGCTTATATAGAGATTTTGAACTTTGGGTAAATTTTTGAAAGAAATATGCAGTATGTCAAACATTTAATCGGATCAGACAACAGGGAATGATGAAAATGAATTTAGAGTGAAAAGAGTTAAAAATCATCTTATTTCACACTTTAAGGATTTTAAATCATTTTATTCATCTTAACACATTACATGCTGGAACGGGTGATTACCCTCTTGGCCTGCCAATCGTTATCTGCAGGAGAGAGTAATCTCCCTTTTGTACAGAATGTGTGTTATTGGTGGGAAAGGGAGATATTTTTCACCTAAATTTTGTCCGAATACCCCGCTACGCACGTATTACCGCATTCGCCAAGTCTGCATATAATGTGTTAATACAGTTCCGTTATTCACCCTATAGAAAATTTTTTCTCTTTATATAATTAATTATTCAATTATTTTTCTTTTATTACCTCCTAAAGCACACAATGCACAGCTTATCTTAAAAAAGCTTTAGTTCCACTTAAGGACTTTTTAAGTAATTTGCTTCATTACATATCAGTTATTAACTTATATGTTTAATTACTTTTCATAAGTTAATCAAGTTGATTAATCTTTTTGTTGAACATATATCACAATACTAAACCAGGATTTTATACCCATCCACCTACCCCAAATAAACCGGAAGTGTTTTTTTAGAAGTGGATAAAAAAGTGTGATAAATTTACATGCTTCTAATATTTTCTAATGTTATTCTATTTTTTAAAATTATTTTCAAACTAGAATTATATAATGTTTGACGTCAATTTAAACAGCAATAATTTTATGACAAATGTTTTTAAGCATTGAAGTTTTAGAGACTCTCATATATATATATATGTGTGTGTGTGTATATATATAGTGTGTGTGTGTGTGTGTGTATAATAGTAATAAGCAAGGAGTAGTTTTAAGAATTCATAAGTTTTGTGGTTTACATTTTTGTTATAACTTTTGTTTAATTTATCATGTTGTTTAGAGCAATTACTATACTTTTTATATACTTTGTACTATGTATATATACTATATGTAGTTCAAATACAATACATATATTTTATATACTTTTTAATATGGTATGTTTTCTTTTTAATTTTTAGTTGGTGGTTGGTGCAGTGGTGATGCCATTGCTAGTGTTGAGAGGTATGATCCTCAGACCAATGAATGGCGAATGGCTGCACCTATGAGTAAAAGACGATGTGGTGTGGGTGTTGCTGTGTTGAATGATCTACTGTATGCTGTTGGAGGGCATGACGGACAATCATACTTAAATAGTATTGAAAGGTAACTTACTCTTAAAGAATATTAAATTAAATTTTACTATTAAGGATTGGTTTGAGGTTTTAGAATATTCCCAGTTCCTTAATTGGTTTTTAACATGTAAATATTTTCTTTTTTTATGTGTACCTTAGTAAAAAGTCAATTGAAATGTATTTCTGGAAGAGTTTTATAAGTTAAAACGAAATGATAATTTTGCAAATTTTCCTTGCAGTTTTGAAATATTTTCTAGTGTTCTATATTAATGGAAGTTTCGTGAAAATATTTCTTTTAGTTATATCATTATAAAGAATAAAATAGAAAAATTATAAATAGAATTGAATAGATTAAAGAATAAAATAGAATAGATAATTTAAAATGTTAAAAAGTAGAATAAAAAAATATAAAGGTTTCTTTTAAAAAATAAAATGTGGCCACATATTGTATTAAAACATACTTTACGAGTACTTTTCAATTCTGGAAAATATCAGTATGTTTCAAACTTGCAAACTTTGCAAAAATCAGGGAATATTTTACAATTTCCTCAATTGTGGTAATCTGTTATAAGATAAAATTATTTATAATTCTAGATTCATTGTAAACTAAAACTTCAAAGTAAACCATATTTTAAATTTATTTGAAAATAAAAAAAAGTTTTTTTTTTTTTTTTTTTTTAAATAATCTACCAGCAAAAGGACTACTGGAGAGAAAGCTCTTTTGATTACTCTGCCCATTATTGATCTATTACCTTGCATGGAAAAGCTTGATATTTTGCTCTGCTCATATCTCATTTACTCAGCTGGAGAAAGATTTATATCAGGATCCACTGGTAACATAAACCAAATAACTGTCACAAATAATAACAAAATAAGCGAAATTTATAGGGCTTACTAAAACAATTTAAAAAAAAAAGGGTGGATGTTATAAGTTCTTTAATTTATGCATTAAGATATGTGATGTAGCAGATCACTTAAGATTCCATTATCATTTGGAGACTTTCATAAAGTTATTAAAAAAAGGTGCTCAATTAAAGCCTCATATCTTTGGCATCTCAAAGTTATCTAACTGAAGTTTGCTTTCTGGGTTTTTATAATTTTTATCTATAAATAAAATTTAAAAAGAATTTCAAATATTCATAATAACATTGTTATACTTCTGTGGATCTGGGGCTGACTGTTGCCTCTTGTTTTTTTAATTGATGGCTGTTGTTAAGTTACACTGTATGGCTAGTAATCAAAGTATGAATATACTAATTTATGAATATTTGTGAATTCATGATTATTAATAACTTGATAATTCTGTAGGTATGATCCACAAACTAATCAGTGGAGCTGTGATGTTGCACCAACTAGCTCTTGCAGAACCAGTGTTGGTGTAGCTGTACTTGATGGTTATCTCTATGCTGTTGGTGGACAAGATGGAGTATCATGTTTAAATTTTGTTGAAAGGTTATTTTATATTCTTTAGTATGGATATGTTTAGGAATTATAGATTTAGTTTATTTTATGCTGATTTTTTGGCTGTATCAGTATTGGCTGCGTATAAAATGCATATGAAATAGATTAGCCTACTTGAATCCATTTTGGGAGTTTTAAAGAAAAGTATTGAATGGCTATTATTTTGACAACTATTTTAATGTCTCAGTCATGTCTTCCTTTTATCCTTAATGTTTTAGTTTAAACTCCTGTTGAGTAAATAATTTTTTAAACTTTTTTTTTATGTCTATTTATCATATTAAATTTTTATATTTTTAGTTTTAAAGCTTGTATTGTTATTTCATGAATTGAAAATACTGTAATATCATTTATTCCTTGCTTTTAAAGAAATAATAATCAGATGTTCTGCCTTGTTTGTTATTTAAATTGCTCTGTTGAGACTGCATTGCTTAACTAGTATCAGTAACATTAGTTCTAACAGCATAAAATTTTGAGACATAATGACTTATACTATTCAAATTTTGAAATGAGGCATGTTATGCTTGGAAAATTTTGTGGGCAATATTATAAAAATGCCTCATAAAAAATATTAGCATGTCACTAATTTGATTTTTAAGTTTGATAGAAGATATTGCATATATCTCTGATAAAGAATTAGTTTTTATTTGCTCTCAGTTTGCATGCAAGATAATACTGGATATTTACTAAAACTAAATGAATTTCTGTGAGAAAGATTATAACTTTAAAATGGTGTTAATTAACCAAAACTTAAACATTTTGGTATTTTTATATTATGTATGTTTAGAAATTATAAATTACAGTTAAAATATTTTTTGAGGCTGTATATTAAAAGCCAGCAGTTAGTCTGCAGTATTTACTGAAACATAAATTTTTTTGTGTTGCTGTTTATTTTTGTGTGTGTGTGTGTGATTTTGAACAAATATTTTGTAAACTAATTCAAATAACAGTGGCAGAGCGTTTACTTGATTTAACACTCAAATTACTATAAGAAAAATATGGAAAGAAAGGACTTCAAATAACTATAATTTTTATTTTATCTGCAGATATGATCCTCAAACAAATCGTTGGACCAAAGTTGCTCCTATGAGTACCAAAAGATTAGGTGTTGCTGTTGCTGTATTAGGTGGCTATTTATATGCTGTTGGGGGATCTGATGGCTCTTCACCTCTTAATTCTGGTCAGTATAAAGCTTATTATTTTTATAGGCTTCTGGAAGCATATCATAATATTAAGTAGTAATATTTTTTTTTTTTTTTTTAATTGAACTATCAATTTATGTTGTTCAGAGCAGAAATCACTAAAAAGTATTTTTACTTTTTCAGTTTTCTGAAAAGAAATTAAAACTTCTTTTATAATAAAGTGTTAGAAAATTGCCATTATATAAATTAAAATTGGAAAATTAAATGAAATTTATAAATTGTAGCAGGATTATCAAGACAGATTAAAGTGTAGTTTGCAATTGAAAAAATTAAACTTATTTTTTAAATTATAAACACTAATTCTAATTACACAAGAATTCTTACTCCCTCAGAAATATTTTATTGATGCTTGCAATTTAGTTTATGTGTTCAAATTGTTATAGTGCTTCCTGATACTTTTCCTGAATTTATAATTGAATGTTCCTTAAATTTCTTCATAAATATTTTTGACTATATATTTATGTAGTTTAGTATTTAATTATTGTTTAATACTAATAAAATATATTAATAGTACCATTATTTGTATTGGATTTTACTAGTATTGTTTTTAAAAATGAATTTATTTTTAGTTGAAAGGTTTGATCCAAGAACCAATCGTTGGAGTTCTGTTGCTTCTATGGGAACAAGACGCAAGCATCTAGGATGTGCCATTTATAATAATATGATATATGCAGTTGGAGGCAGAGATGATACCACTGAACTTAGTAGTGCTGAACGTTATAATCCACAAACAAATCAATGGCAACCCATAGTTGCAATGACATCTCGGAGATCTGGGGTATGCTTTTAAATCATCACTTTTTTTTCTGGTTCTGAAATTACAATGGGATGGATACATATATATATATATACTCTTTGAAAATTTAATTTTAGGTTTTTCATTAAAATTAACTTTAAGGTTCTTAATTTTCATTTGGGGTTCTTGATTTTTGAACAAATGAATAATTTTTCTAATAGCAGCTAAAATTGATACAAGGCATCAAAAATGAAAATATTGAATAGAAAAAGTAGTAATGCTGAGAGAGTATATTGTCTCCTTGTCATTCTCTCTTGGTCTCTGAAATAATGTTAGGCACTTTTTTCAGTAAAGTGCATTGAAGTACAGATTGCCATAATTTCCTATTTCAGGTAGGTCACTTAAAAAACTGGGAAGACTCAAAAAAACATCCTTAACCTATGATAGATGTTTTACGTATGTTGTCAAAGGAAGAAAGTCATAAAAATTATGACTTTCTTAATAATAATTTTTTTTTTTTTTTTTTTTTTTTTTTTTTGGTTGATAAGGGGATAAAAATCAGATTTACTAAAATAAAAATAATTGCTGAGATATAAAAAACCTAAAATCACTGAAATATTTTTTAAACAAGTCTTTTAAACCATTTATTACCTGATCTTATTTTCATTGTGATTCTAACAATTTAAATGAATAATTAACTTATTATTTGGAAATATCTAATTTGAAAAATATATTGTCAGAATAATTCAGAATTCTATTCAATATACTAATATATTGGAACAAGTATCATATTTAATTCACCTAATATAACAAGACAAAATGAATAGTTGTCTCTTTTTGCTAAACAAACTGGCAAACACATCTGACCTTGACACTTGGTATTAGAAATGAACTATTGCATGAGGAATAAACTTCTCACGTATTTGCTTTTCAAAATTTCCCAATTTCATGTTATAATGTGTTTCAATGAGGTGGTTGTAATTATTGCAAATGTCTACTCATTTCAGGGTAAAACTCCTTAGTTTTCACTTTCAAAAGCCTGTATGAAACTTGTTACAGATAAGCCTATTTCTATACCACAATAATACAATGTAGAAAATTTTAAAATAAAATATATCTGAGTAAATAAATATTTTTATAACCAAAATTCCAAAAATGTAGTCTTGTATTTGAACTGTGAAAAAATGAATTGATGTTCCTCAATTATCGGTTTCATTTTGAAATTCTATTTCCTATCTTGTATAGTGTTAGTATTTTGCTTCTTAAATATACTGGTATATAACTTTGATAGTTTTATATTGTTTTTTAGTAAGAACTGAAAATTTAAAAATCAGCTTATCTACTTCACACTGAATTGTTATATGTTAACTTGTATGCAAGAAAAAATCAGCTTTGAATAAAAAGTGAAAGTTAGATTTACTAGAAAGTTAATCAGGGTTCCTACGGTCCTTAAAAGTCCTTAATTTTAGCTTTCATTTTTAAGGGCCCTTAAAATTACTTAATTTTCATCAAAGGTCCTTAAAAACTCCTTAATTTTTAAATTAGAATGCAATCAATTTCTTTATTGACACATTCCGCTTTCTTTACTTCCTATCAGTTTTAGCCGTATTCTCCTAACTTTCTAGTTTTGTAAGTTCAGATTTATATTTGCCCAAAACCGGTTCTAAAAATGCCAGTACAGGTGATAAGTACTGTTCAAAGAATATATATATATTAAGAATATGTAAAATATTTGTTAATGTTCATAACATTATTTTACATTTTCTAGCCAAAAGTGCAGTATTAATAATAAAAAAGATCTTCAAATACATATGTTTTCAGTGTATTACTGTAGTAATTCAGAATTCCTTTCCTTGATATTCTTAAAAATTATAAAAATACTTATAGTTTATTAATACTTTTTATGGTCATGAGCTAGAAAATTTATTTGACAAATAATCTTTCGCATACTGAAGAGGTTTAAAAAATAAAGTCAGCTGCCCTTTCCTAATAGCTAACTGTCATGCAGATTTTAATTAAACAAAGCATGAAGAGTGGGGGTGGGGTGTAGATATTTCAGTTACTTTTGGAAGTTTAATTTTCCTTGCATTGAATGTGATAGAAAAGTCTAAAACTTTCTTCTTTCCCAGGCAACGTCGAGTATAATCAGTCAGTATATATATATATATATATATATCAGAATCATTTTTAAACCTGAGAAAGTACTGTTTATAATATTGTATTTTATTAACAACTTATTTTTAGTTTGATCACTAAAAACTTCAAAATTAGTTTTTGTCAAATAGATTTATCTTATATTAATTTTTAGGCATTTTTAAAAACTTAATTCTGAAATATTGTAGGGCATTTATTAAATATGTCTTGTCAGGTTCATAATCATTAAAATATGGTTTATATCATTATGCCGTGTATTTCAAGTAGGTCCTTATAAAAAGTTACTTTGGTCCTTATAAAGTCCTTAATTTTTGTTCTGGAAAAAGAGTGGGAACCCTGTTAATGATCTGACTATATCTTAATTGATTTGCAAAAATAACTAATATAAATAAATTTATCATTGTTAACTAATTGTATTGATAAAAATCATTTCAAAGATATGAAACTTTTACTAAATTTTGCTTTAGATTACCATAGATGAATGTTATGCAGATTTTTATTGAATGTTATTGTATCTGTATTTAATCATGATCTTAATACGCAAATTAATTTTTGGTGTAGAGTATTGGAGGGAGGCATTTTATCACATCTAAAAATTTTTTTGAGAGTCATTAAAAATAATTGAAACAGGGAATGTATAACTAAATATAGATTTTTGGAGAATTTCCATGAAATTCTTAAAGTACATTTTACAATTATTTTATATGAAATTTCGACTTGCTGAAAAATGTTTCTTTAGTAATCATTTGCATCCAAGCCAGATGGACAAAGATTTGCAAGATCTCATTTCCCCTTTTGCCACATTCTACTGATTATAGGTTTTGTACTTTCTTTTATATGTTCTGGTTCTAACGTTAAATATTTTAGCCCAGCAGTTAGGCCTGGGTAGCAATTGGGGGAAAAAAAAAAAAATCCGTACTGGCAACTTGGCTCTTACAAATTCAAAGGATATCTCAAAAATTCTGAATCAAAACATGTTTCTTAAAAAGGAAACATTATTTCAAACATTTAAAAATAATTAAAAATTTTAAATTGTTAAAGTTTTTATTTTTTTTTTCTCTCAAAAATTATCACTGCTTAAAAAAAATTAGATTTTATTCAAAATTCATGCTGTGGTAAAGTTTATCAATCTCAATATTAAACTTAATTTTTTATAGCAATAAAAAATTCTAATACTTATGTTATCATAAAAATAGTAATTTGTAGCATATTTAAAATTGTTCTTGGAGGTTAGAAGGATATTGATTTGTGGATATGTGTTTTCTTGTATCTTAAAAAAAGTCCTATTTCAAGGACTAATTGACACAGTTTAAAACAAGATTATGAAACAAAAAAAAAGTATTATATATATATATTAGCATTTACATGTTACTATTTTGACAGTTTAATTTTATCTCCTAAACTGTATTCCAAGTGGCTTATTGGGAATGGCATAGGCAAGCTAAAGAGCTTAATCGTGACTGTCCCAGCTTGCATAGTAAGGAGCTCTTGTCGCTTCATAGGAATGACCTGAGGAAGGCAGTTGGTCTTCCTACTGGTCATTGTGCCCTTAATAGGTACCTCAACATACTGGGGATTAGCTCTGATCCCTTGTGCCGTGGCTGCCGTCTAGAGGATGAGACTGCTCGCCACTTTTTGTGTGATTGCGAGTATTTCTCGGCTCTTAGGTTTGAGCACCTTGGTCGCCACCTCCTTGAGCCATGGGAGCTGCAGGACATCCCTGTCAGTTGTCTGCTGAGATTTGCCTCAGCTTGTGGCCTTTTCTCTTAGGCGCACTTGGGTTGTGTTTTGTTCTTCTGGGGTTTGGGTACAATAGACCTCTGGTCGCAGTGCCCTGCTCTTGGGGAATCCCCCAAGAGCTACCTGAAGGTGATTTCATTCATTCATCTCCTAAACTGGAACTTTTCATGAAGTAAAAATATGAAAATATTTAAAAATTTAAATTTTATAATTTAATTAAATGTTATTAATGTTTCGTAAAAAATTGAGTAAATTATAGTTTTCATCTTTTACATAAAGAAATGCAGTATAAAAATTTTGATGAAAGATTTGTACTTCAGGCAGGTAAGGATATTTTTAATAAGCAAGAGTGTAGAAATTTAAGCTATTTTTTATGTAGCGATAAATTTTTATGTACTTATTTACCAGCATAATTTTTAACTGAAGATTAATGCTATATTTGTAAGCATTTTGTTATAATATATGTATATACTAGTTTGTAAATATGTTTTTCATATCAGACTTTTTCTTTGAGAAATATGGGATATATTTTTAGGTATAGTTATCTAAAATCTTACCTAACTTTAAATTTTTCATGGACCCTACATCTACTTTATTTAGCATTGTGAGTAAAATTGGTGTGTAGATGTATTTGAAAAAAAAAATATATAAATATATATATATATATATATATATGAACTATCAGAAAATGTAGGTTGTTTCATATACTAATATTTATTCATGGTATATACATAAAAACTTTAAAAATCAATACAAAACTGCTAATTTAATGACATGGTGAGTTTTAATTTGGGTAGTTGCAATAGTATTCATTAAAAATGTATTCCAAAAGATTTAAGTCATTTTAAGAAATAAAAAAAAACTATTGTTTTAAATTAGTTTATGAATTATTATTTACAAGTTCAATTTTTAATCTTATAGAGACATAAACTAAATATAATACAATTTTAGAATCAGTTTAATGTCATCAAATTTTGTAAGCATGGTATTATAAATTCAATTAAAAAAATTTCATATTTGAAGTCTAAAAATGTAACATAATCAATGACAGTTGGTTAAAAAAATATGCAGCTGTCCTGTTTCCATTTTGTGTGTGTTATATGAATCTGAATTGTTTTTTCTTTTTTCATATGTATTTAGGAAAATTCTGTTACAGTTTCTGAATTTTTGTCTTTTGTTTAGGTTGGTCTTGCTGTAGTGAATGGTTTGCTATATGCTGTTGGGGGTTTTGATGGTACTTCTTACTTGAAAACTATTGAAGTCTATGATCCCGAACAAAATCAATGGCGCTTATGTGGAAGCATGAACTATCGAAGACTGGGTGGAGGAGTTGGAGTAGTTCGATTACCTCACCATGAGGCTCATTACTGGTGACATATTTTAGAGAGATTTATTTATTTATGTAAGAAGTTTTTTGTAAAGTATGGTGTTGGTTGCAAAAAATTTAGAATTCACAAAAGGTTGAATTTTTTTCAGCCAAATGCAGATAATTTTCGTCAACAAGACACTTGTATAGCATATTAATTAGCATCTTTCAGAGCTAAATGTCGAACAGATTTCACCCTGAATTATGTAAGTACATAAATAGATTATTTAAAAAAATTTACATATGCAACCAGTAATTCAAACAGTGGTATGAAATGTGTATTCTGCATGCAGTTCTCCTTATTTATTTTTCAGCAGAATAAATTATTTTAGAATCATTTTACATTTCACTGCTTATTTAAAATCATTAGTTCATCTTCCATATTTATATGTATACAAATCTAACTGACATTACATTTTTAAGGGAAAATTGGGACTAATGATAACCTTGCCAAATTGTATGAATTGATTGGAAGCATTTGTGTTGTTTTTAATGAACTTTATATCCAAATATGTATTTTAAACTGTATACTTTGTACAGTATATATTTTATTTCAAATTATATTGACATACAACAATTGTTGATTTGAATTGGACATATATATGATATATATATGCATTTATACCTTATCAAATTGTAAGATATGGAAATAAAATAATAAAATTATGTTTTTAGAAGTCATTTTGCACACAACTCTACATTAAATCAGTACACATCTTTCATATTATAATTCTTAGATTTTTAATACTCTGTAATAATTCATATGTATAGTTAGGTGTAATTTAAGAATGAATCAGTTATGAGTAATCAAATTCTGTATCATAACATATACAAATTTGTCTTTTGTGCAGTAATTTAATTTTATTCTATGCAAAATTTAATAGCTAAAAGTTTTTGAAATCTTTATATCTTTTGAAGTATTACAGATATACCATATTAAATCATTGTAATTTGATGTAAATACTCTTTTATCTAAACTTGACCTTTATTCAGAGATACTGTTTAGGTATACTGAAAGTTATTAAATGTAGTGTATGTTTAGAATTTGAACACTTCACAGATAGATGAATACATCAGCAAATGGGGAAAAAAAAATAACTAGGACAGAATTGTAGGAATTTAGCTTTAAAACTTTGAGTTGTATACAATTGTACTATTTGGTATAATGTATATTGTAATAAGTATATTGTTTGGGGCACATTACAATTTCATATCTAAGCTTTGTAGAGAGTGCCTCTATTAACACTTTTATATCTGGTGATATCAACATGGTGCTAGTGGCAAAACAATCAGGCTTGCAATTCCGTCACTTTTCTCACCTTTAGTCACTTTTTTTACAATTGATCACTTTTTTAAGTACAGTCACTTTTTTCATGGTGTATCACAGCAAAAGTCTGTTGTTGAAAAAAGAAAATCTGAATTAATAACAAAATATTTTAATAAAAGACCCAAACTGTGATGCTCTAATGTTGTTTTTATTTTTAAAATGTAATTAGTCATATGGTTTCCAGAATTTAGTGATTTTAAAAAGTCGCAAAGAAGTTCCTGAAAATTACATTTGTACTGAAATGCACATTTAATACATTAAAGTAATTTACGTCAAAGCATACATATCTCTTTTTCTTCACAATTTTTGTTTAGATACTCTAATCTAGTTATGTACATATTTCAAAACATCATTAATATATGCAAAAAATTGTGGTTATAAAATTAATGTATTGTATGTATTCTAATCTAATTTATGAATTTTCTTGAATAAAAAGCAATGTTGAGTTGTGTTAAACAAAATTTTTAACCTTTTTTGTATTTGACGCTAAAATCATGTCTTGCAGGAATCATTTGATTTAGAGTTAAAATAAATAGGAAAATCTTAATAATAGCATCTGTAATCAAGAGGAGAAAAAAAAATTGCCTTTTTTTTTTTTTTTTAAATGTTTAGTCGCTTATTCTGTATTATTTGTCATTTTCTCATCTTTTTGATAGAACCTCATCAGTTGCAAGCCTCTGAACAATTGTTATTTGAATCTGTCATTTGCCAAAACCAATTAATGTTACTTTTGGAAAAATTTTAGTTAAAGCATTTGATTGATTCCTGTATTTATTCAAAATAAATTTTAGCCATAGAATAGTTTATAATTTATCTCAAAAGCCAATCCAATTTATTCGTAATTTATTTAAGTTGTAATAAAAACTTAGTCAAAGCATTTTTTTGTTAGTAAATAGTGCAAAAAATGTAAACAAATTTGTTTTTATTTGGTAGCCTCAAAGGATTAAAAATATTCTTAAACAAGAATATATTTTTGTTGTAATAACTCTTATAAATCACATTTATTTACATATTTCTTAAAAGTTAACTACCCTATATTCCTGTGAATAAGTTGGGAATTTTAAGCTTTTTATATACCAAAAGTGGGAGATCAGCTTAAATGAGAATCTATGGAATAGATATGTGATTTTTGGCAACAGAAAGTTGCCAAATCGGCTAAGTGTATTGAAAAGAAAATAACACAAAGAAAATATGTATAGCAAAAATAAAATTTACAAAAATTTGGAAATGAAAAGAAATTGTAAATGCAAAAATTGAACAATTAATTTACAAAGGTTTTTACTTTTGTTATAATCTCTCAAAAATAATAGTACTATATCTGTAGCAGATCAACTGATTTTTTAATAAACCAATTTTACAAAAACTGGACAAAATCAATAAATTGCCAAAAATAATTTTTTTTTAATTTAGTTTATATTGTTAAATTTATGAAAAATTCTACCTTCAGAAAAGGTTACCAGAGCTGAAACTATTGTCACTGGCTCAAAGTAAAAATTTATGGCTGCATGGTCTAGTGACATGATTCTCAGGCTGGGTTCTGTGGCAGTAATTTAGGTAGCATAAAAAAATGAATATTAATGCATGAAATTACTTAAAAATTAAAATGCAAGTTATTTTTCCTCGCCAGTGTGGTAAGAGATTTGTCTTGAGATGCAACGGATACTCTACCTCTGTGGCATTTAAATTGATGTTGCAGAAAAAAAAATTTTTTTTTTTGAGAAGCATTTTACTTAAATCAATTTGATGGAAAATATCTCCCCCATTTTACTTGATTGGTAACATATTTGAAAGTTCCAAGAATTGTTTTTTACATTTTTACTTATCTACAGGTTTTGAATATTAGGTAAATTTTTTTTATGGAAAATCATACTCTTGACTAATATACAGATGGGCTTGTATTCAGAAATATAGAGTAAGCTTATTGTATCTCAATGAATTTTGTGCTTTATACTTGTACAATCAAACAACTTTGCAAAAAGTTCTGGTGATAGAAGGCAAATTTTGTGAACAGTTCAGACTTTAAAATAACAATGCACTATGCTATAAAAAGCAGTCTGAACACAACATATTTAGTATTAAAGTATGCCACAAATAATCCATAATGTCCAAGTCATTTCTGCTGAATGTATATTGATAAAATCTATCTGAAGTCTAAGATATGAGCTGCACAGAATAAAACAAAAATGAAAATCAACGAACTTTGAATACTGTAGAATATCATTAGTAATCAGATATTATAAGATGTCATTTATTATGAAGAAACTCCAAGAGATTTATTGGTATCACATGTCCACAGTACTGTAAAATAGAGCTTAATTGTAGAGAGCTATTTGTCACAATTTCAGTTGATCTACCTGTTAAAATAACTCATCTAGAAATGTGCAAGACTCAAAAAGTTATAAAATGTTGATTCAAATGACAAAATCATAAATAAAAGCAGGTGTTTGAAATTTTGGTATATTTGTAGGGATGCCATCTATCTTTGGTGAAAACAAAAACTTGTTCCAAGAAAATAATTTAACAAGCTATCTTTTAACTGTCCCTAAAAAAAAAAAGGATGCTAGGCTATATTGGAATGTAAGAAATTGTTTGCTATTAAAAAAATATCCTAAATAACATTTTACTGAATGTTACTTGAAATATACCAACTACTGATTTTAAAAAGCATGAATAGTTTTTACCTTTTTTGCAGTCTTGCATACAGCTAAATTGTTGAATGTAATTTGATAACCAACAACTGGTTTAATCAAGATCTATGTAGTACATATTTTTCTTCCCATATAACACATACTTTCAAAATATTGCATCTCAAATTAGTTGACTCAGTTTCCTTGAACACAAAACCAAATTTTTATAATTTTAATAGTTTAAAAAAATTCTTTTCGAGAGGAATCTAGGTCACAGTTATCAACTGAGATGCATTTTAAAAATTGCTTAGCATAATGAATTTACCCGATAAAAAGTTATAACTTTCTACTTACATGCTTTCTGTCAAAGTATGTAAAATTGTGTTTGAAAAAACCATGTTTTGATAGAGCACAACCCACCTGGGATTCATCAAGCAAGTTTTTTTTTCTTTTGTAGATCATAAATCTGGGTCTTTTTCAAATGCTATCAAATATCCCGTTATATTTAACAATGTTAATTCTAAATAAGCCTTCAGTTTATATGTAGAGAGAAGACATTTAAATTTTTATTTCTATATAAATAGTGCAATAGCTGTTTATCACTAACATAGTTACAGCTACTAAATTAAACAACTGTAGATACAAGTCTCGTTTTAATGCCATTTGGACAAGCCAAGCATGAGCCAGAGGTTACACAAATTAAGGCAAAATGTTACACATTTCATTTGATGAGTACCACTTTTGCTCAAAGTGGGCCCTCATAATTTAGAAGTAGAGACCAAGTAGACCTTCAGAGGCATTGTTTTCATACATTCAGACCAATTTATTTTACTGCCCCAGCTGTCATTAATGAACACAGTTTATCTTTGGCTGGCTTGATCCCAAATCCCTCTGGTGGTGAGCCTGGCATATTTGCCAAATAAGATACTGTATCTTCAATAAATTTTACACCTCAAAATGTCATTTATTACAAATGCTATGCATTTACTCTTTCTTATGTATGACTACATGTATTTTATTACATAGTAATTGTCAAAAATTTTGCATTTACCGATTTAAAATTATTTTAGATCTTTAAATGGAATATTAACATAAGAATATTAAGAACTACAAAATTTTTAGTGAATGTGCAACTTTGGGTTTTAAATGAATATTTATCCAGTTTTGTGGCTTCATAAATCAAAGTATAATTTATGGCTAATTTTTGTAAGAATAAAAATATATTGAATGCCAGATTTTGTTGAGAGTAATTGATTTTACATTCTAAAAAATAAATTTTTAAATATAGTTAAAAGTTTGTCCTAAGCATATTTAAGAAATTATCTAAACGTCAAAAGATTCAAACCCTGTTAATCCCTACAAGTCTGAAATTTCTATGACAGTTCAGGTGCAATTTTGTACTTTACAGAAATTTATCTTCCAGAAATTCTTAATTTTGTAACTCATAATTACACAAAAATCATTTTACTTATCAAATAAATTTATCAATGTAGTGCAGTAAATTCCGAAACTTCTCTTTGCCAGTGTTTTGCACTGAATGTAATTTAGTAAAACATAATAAAGATTACTCGCAGAAAAATTTAAATTGTAGATAATATTTCATAATGGTGTTACAGTTATAATGAAATTATGCCTAGCTTAATTGTTCAGTTTAAAATATTTAGAAAATATTCTCTCCTGGTGGGTTGAAATAAAAATGGCTAAATTTCTTTTTTAAAACCCTAGAAAATAAGCGTGTTCAAATACCAGAATTTATTGGTTATCAAACACTTTTGCTAGCTTTAGATTCTAAACCATGTTGCAATAAGTTACAAACTGAAGATAATTCCGTAATACATAGTCTTGTTTGAGGCAGTCCTGAATTGCAACTCATTAAAAAAAAAAAAAAAAAAAAAAGATTCAGTCTTTAAAAATTGCAAAAATAGAAATGCACTCAGATGATAAACATATGTAACTAATTGGTAGATAACAACTTTATTTTTAACATTTTGTACCTACTACCCCATCTTAAAAAGAAAGCCAGTTACTAGTCTTTTAAACTAATTTCCTTTTCTAGTTCTGTTTATACCTGCAATAATGTCTTTCTTTTTGGTGTGTGTGTGTGGGGGGGGGGGAATATGTGTGGAGTGCTTTAGGTTGTATATAAGTGAACATTAAAAAAGGTAAAAGACACGATTAACAGCAGTATACATGTCATCCAAACAATATAGTAAGCTAAATAATTATATGCATAAATACAAGTTTAAAAATTCCAATAATTCAACTGCAATGATTTTAAGAGCCTTTTCTCAAACTAGAAAAATTTTGTTTGTGGAACAAGCAAAATATTTTAACTAAAAATAGATGAACACATTATTTTTTGTATAAGTACTCTGAAAATCTAGTTTTATTATATATAGATTGTGTCTCCTTCAAGTCAATCCATGCATATGTCAAGTCACAACCCAACTTTCTATATAAATTACACTGATTTTTAACAGTGCAAGGTCCATATTAAATAGCGCAAAATGAAAAAAAAAAAGACAACAGTAGTTACTGAATTAGTTTACTTTGACCATTTATAATTTAAACATCCAGTGCTAAAACATTAACATAAGCCAATTTAACAAATCATAACAATGAATGTCCAATGCAGGTTCAAATTAATTTTGATCTATGAAAATAGGCAGAATAGGTATTTAAAACAGTTTAACCATCCCTGGACTTCATGTACTTGATAAGGTCAACAACTCTGCAGCTGTAGCCATATTCATTGTCATACCTGAAAATAATTGATGATTCAGTTAAAATCTTAAACTCAGGATGGATGAAGTAGCTTTAGCCAATACACTAAACTTGCAAAAAAAGTTATGACACTCACCAAGATACAAGCTTCACAAAGTTATTATTCAGAGAAATACCAGCTTTGGCATCAAAAATACTGCTGTGGGAATCTCCAATGAAGTCACTTGAAACAACCTGAAGTGAAAAATTACATAGTGAATCGACAGTCTAAGGTTAAATGCTATTCTTTAATAATTTTAAAGAAAGTATAAAATACCTCATCCTCAGTATATCCCAAAATTCCTTTCCAGTTGTCACTTTCAGATGCAGCTTTAACAGCGGCTTTGATCTGATCATAGGTAGCTTCCTTACCAAGACGGCAAGTTAAATCAACAACAGACACATCAGGAGTAGGAACACGGAAAGCCATACCAGTAAGTTTGCTGAAATTGGGAATTTTAAAATATTCAACCTTTATGAAACTAAAAATGTAATACTTTACTGATACCTACTAAGATATTTTTAGTGTAAGTCACAAAGTACTTCTAAATTTACGTTCAGTACAATGAGATGTAGAGCTTAAGATTATCATGTTTCTACTAATTCATATAATAAAATCTAAACAATAGGTTTATAAAGCAAATGACCTATTCTCCTTCCAGGGAAGGATTAAGGAAATAATATAAATCATTTTACTTTTTTATATAGAACAGTATTCCAAATTAAGTAGTAAGAAAGGTCTCAATATTATTTTTAAACAGTCATGGAAAAGTGAAGTGATATAGTAGTAACACAAAAATAAAGCAAGATGCAAATGAGTGACTTGCATAAAAAAATTAGTATTTAAAAAGTTACACTTAGAAAAGAATAAAATTACTAGTAATCCTGTTGCTCAAAAGTAGGTTGAAAAATACCTACAGTTAGAGGAACTCCCGGTAGTATAGAGCATACAAATGAAGTACCCAATTTCATATCTGAACTCCTAAAAATTAGTTGTTCACCAGAATAAAAATTCCATTAAAATTATAAAGTTAGGCAGGTTATGTGTTAACAAAAAGAAAGTCATTTCAAAATGATTAATTTGATTTTTAAACAAACTACATATCTTTATAAATTATATCTAACTACGTAATCTATACACAATTTTTTTTAAAACCAGTTTTGAATGGTATAACCAAGAGTAGCATAAAAATACTGACCCATTCAGGGCAGGAATAACTTTGCCTACAGCCTTAGCAGCACCAGTGGAAGCAGGAATAATGTTTTGAGCAGCACCTCTGCCATCTCGCCACATCTATGTATAAAAAAAAGTGTAAGCTTTAAGAAATTAGAAACTAATTTTGAATGTGTAAAATCCAAGAAACTTGCATACCTTTGCACTTGGTCCATCTACAGTTTTTTGGGTAGCAGTGATAGCATGAACAGTGGTCTGAAATAAAGATGCAAGTATTTAGAAAGATAGAATTCTTAAAAAAAAAAAATGTACACATTGAAAAGCTCTAAACAGGTAGTAAGATAAAAGCACAATCTGGACTGGAGTTTGTCCATTTTATCATCTTCACAAGTGGATTTACATATGGACATTAAAATTAAGAAAAGCTTTAAAGTTTAAAAGGCAATTTTAATAGCTTACCATCAAACCTTCTACAATACCAAAGTTGTCATTGATGACCTTGGCCAGTGGAGCAAGGCAATTTGTTGTGCATGATGCATTACTGACAATGGACATGGAAGGATCATAAGACTCGTGATTGACACCCATTACAAACATTGGTGCATCAGCAGATGGGGCTGAAATGACTACTTTCTTTGCACCTCCTTCTATATGAGTCTAAAAAAAGAGTAGCAATAGATTAATGCAAGATTTACAGTTACAGCCCTAACTTTAAACAATTTGAAACAAAAGAAAAACATTGTAAAAACGCAATTTATAAACTACATACCACAGTTTCTATGATTTATAGGGATTTATCAGTTCAAACTCCTAAGATACCACAAGATCTTATTTTAATCTTAATTACTGAAGCACTGCAGTTCCCATGGAACTGTCCAGAGACTTTCCAGACAGGGTCTTATTTTTGTATAATATCCTATTCACAATTTTTCAAAACAGAAATTTAATGTTGAGTTTGGTCCTTTCAGCATGTGTTCTGGTTTTGTGAAAATATGCAAATTTATGAATATGAAATTAGTACTAAGTTCCACTTTAGAGGGACCCATTTTTAAGATATTTTGTGAACAGTCTGTTAAGACTCAAATCTTGCCTAAGTAGATAATTTGTTCTAAAATGTTTTTCTTGTAAACTTCAGATAACACAAGAAAATACAAAAACATGTTTTATTCAAGTTTTTGGAATTGTAAACTCCCAATATAAAATATCCATATATAAAGTTTAATACCAGGTTATGCAAGGTAAATAATTACAGGTTTATAAATGCACTATTCCCAGAGAAAATTTTATAGCATATTCAGTTGTAATATTGAGTAGTTTAGTTTATAAAGTTAAGGTAATCTTTATATTTACCATCATAAATTCAAGACATTCACCAAGAAACTAAAATGTCAGCACACAATTCTAGATTAGGTATTCAACATTAAGAATAAGGTTGGTTGGAGTTTTAAGGAGCAAGGTCCTGTTTAGGACATAAGTGCCAAGCACAAGGTGTTTTCATAAAAACAAGACCTAACTGATAGAAGAGCCCTAACCTAATAACAGAACAAGGTAAAACCGTACCAGTTTAATAAAGTTATAAAAAAGTCTGCAATGTATAAACTCAATTACACCAGATAAGTATGTAAAAGGTAATGATAAAACATTAAGAAGCTAAAAGCACAATAAATTTTAATTAAAAGATGTAAAAAATATTAAAACACTTCATAGAAAAAAAGTTAAATAGACCAAAATAAGCCTATAAAACGTAAAAAAGATAAAAGACAGGGATGCGAGGGGTCATCTAGTAACTCCGTTAAGGCAGGATGCCGAGTACTAAAAAATAAGACATACGCAGGCTGTAACTGACTACAAGAAGTAAGTAAATGTAAAATAGATAGCGGGGCCTGACAGAAAGAACATTGGGGTTTGGGGTCATTAGAAAGATAGTAATTATGTGTGAGACGAGTGTGCCCAATACGCAAGCGAGTACATTAAGAATAAGGAATATACTTTAAATATTTACATTGGCTTTCTCTATTGTTGTGAAGACACCAGTTGATTCAACTACATACTCAGCTCCAACTTTTCCCCATGGAATGCTGCTGGGTTTCATCCTAAGGGAGGAAAAAGGGTCATGTTGAAGATCTCATGCAAGAACAAAATGGCAAGTATGTAAAATAAAACTTACGAAAAGAGATTAGCCAAAACATAAGGATTATATTGTATTTCAATCAACATAATAGAAAATGCCATACTAAGAATAACAAAATTTTTAGAGTTCCATTATTTAAGAACTTGTAAGTACCATATGAAATTTCCTTTATGATTTTTTACTCTGATAGTTGATATAGGAAAAGTGGGGGAAGAAGGAAAAGGCTGTTTATAACAAACATTTGTGAAAATATATCAGCAACTAGCAACCAAACAATTTGAGGAACAGATGCATTATAGACGCCGGCCCCAATCTGCCATGCTTTTTTTGGCGAATAACTGAAAAACACATATTTAAAAACCACCAAGTAAAAAAACATGGCTGTACGCATTTTTCACAACTTATAGCATTATTAAGATAAAATTAACATAACTATCATTTTTTATGTTATTTAAAATCTAAATAACAGATTAGTAATATTTATGGTATATATCAACACAGCATAAACACAATATATATAATTTAATAATATATATCATAAGCACTATATCCTAATAAGCACTAATATTATAAAAAATCTAACATGTGCAGGGGAGCCCCCCCCTTGCAATAAAAGAAATCCAAAGTGAATTTAATAACAGATACACCAACCCACTTATCGCCCCGTAAAATCACCAAAAGTTGCCAAGTTTGAGTGAAAAAACACACGACACCTATAATGCATCTGTACCCAATTTGATAATACATTCTTTAATATAAATTATATATTCTTTAATACTTTTATATTCCAATATGATGCCATACTCCACTTAGTTATGAGTTCATCCAGATCTCTTCCATTTATACTATACAAACAATGTTAACAAAAAAAACTTTCAAATGATTTAAGATGCCTAATAACCCTATCAAGACATTTCAACGAGATCTAAAATTTTCTGCCCCTTAAGTAGAGACAAATTCTTAGGGAGTATAAAATAAGACATCCTCTTATAGTCAAGTATCTTTTAAGTTTCAGAAGACAAGTTATATTGAAGCAAAACTATAGGTTACATAATGATTAAATTTATTTTCATATAATCTATTATAAAGAATTTAAACAAAAGGGAAAGATAAGTTTTGTTTGTACACTATGGTGTACTGCTTTGGAACACAAGGGCTAAGGAGACCAAGACCTACTGCTCAAAGCCAAATGGCTACAATCAGTTTGATTTTAACCCACAAACTGTGGTTACAAAGAACAGTGCTTTACCTAATTAGCCATTGTTCAACAAGGAAAAGTTAATGCTTCCAGATTAGAAACCACGTTCAATTTAGGAATTATGCTATTTAGATGCATTATTTTAACTACAGTATATAGACAAAAATAGTTGCCGTGCAGATTTTAAAACTATATGGACTTTCATACTGATTTGTATTATAGGTATGCAATTATTCAAAGTAACAAAACTTACTCTTGGAAGACATGAATTTTTTGTCCATCAACAACAAGCATGCCACCTTCTTCATGAACATCTCCTTTGTATCGGCCATGGGTAGAATCATATTTGAACATGTAAACCTAAAAAAAGATAATTAAACAGAATTCATATAATAAACAATATCCATAACAGTGAACATTATTTTCCAGTTAAATTCTTCAAAAATATTTCAGATACAAGTGATTAATACAGCCAAATAAATAAAAAAGGAGTACAAATAGATAAGTTTGCTTCTTTAATATTTGAAGCAGTTTTAAGCTACTGAGTTTCAATCACTGGTGTAATTTGTAAGGAGGATTAATAGGGTCAAATGCTTCCTCAGAAATTTTAGAGGAAGCATAATTTTGCTCCTCTCATTTTAGGTCCTATTCATACTTTAATATTTTATTTGACTTTTGCCCCCTCAGTTGAAATGACCTAATTATGCCCCCGGTTTTAATTATACTTAAGATTTCTCACTCATTATCTAATCACTTCACTTCTTATTAAAGACTAGATGACAAATAATATATAAACAATGACAACTTTAAGTTTATTCTTAAAATTATCAGAAGTGGGAGGGAGAGTAATTATTAAGACATATGTAGATGAGTCAAATATCACAAGCTTTAAAGGGAAGAATTATCTAAAAAATACAATTTTCTGAAATTTAGCAATCTAATATTCAGTTTTAATATTACAGGAACAGTTAATCATTCATAAACTATTTATAAGTCAAGTATATTGAGTAATGACCCTAATATAAAATACTTGTAAAAGGTAACTACACATAATTAACATTTTTGGCCTTAAGCAGCAATAATTATATTAACAGAGCATTAAAGAATCTTTGGATTATAAGTGTAACTGCAAGAGTTGACCCTTACAATTTACTTAAACCTTTAAGAATGAAATTAAAATGATAAAGTATACACACCATGTATTTAACATCAATGAAAGGATCATTGACAGCTACAACAGAAATTCCTTTAGCAAGAGCAGCTCGCAGAACCAATCGTCCGATACGTCCAAATCTAGAGTAAACAGTATGAGATTATATAGAGTAGTTACATAAAAAAAAATAAATAAATAAAACAATTAGTAATAGAAGATCACTTACCCATTGATACCAACTTTGGCCATGATGAATGTTTACTCCTACAAATATACAAAAATATTTCAACTTTAGGTGATAATAGAAATATCAAAATGTGTTTACTAAAAGACTAGGAATATCGCTGAATAGAGAAGCGTTAATGTTTGAGATCACTTACAACTACATCACCTTGAAAGGGCAAATGATGGGTCATACATGAAGGGGAAAGTACAAAATGTACTACCGATCAGTCTTAACTTTATGCAATTAAAAACTAGTCTAGGTTTGACGTCAGAAGAGTCGTAGAACACCGGATATATAAGATCAAATAAAATACTTAGGAAGGCAATTGAGTTCTCAGTGGAGCATAAGGTTTTGTCAAAACTATTCTCAAAAGAACAAAAATTAGTTTACACATTAGCGAAGATATTCCAAATTTATGCATTAGAGATCTGCAGAAGGATTAGTGAGCAATCATTACTCTCAAGAACCCATTTATACAGAATAAAATATATGTATGGTTTCTTCAATTTCTTTCTTTTTAGCATTTAACCATCTTTACGGAAAAATAAATCTTAGCTTTAAAAGTACAGGTAAAATTTCTTTATGATATATTTGTAGAATAAAAAGTCTTGTACACCGGCTTCTCAGACAATAGATTTAAAAACGAAACTATCTTAAAACTTAGTTTCGAAATCAAAACTCCACAATTATATTTTATATTTCAAATCATATTCATTAAAAGAATTCATAAATAAGACTTTTCAGAATGAAGTTCAGATAAAAGTTATACAGAGGTGACACTTGCCACGATCACACACCGGTAAAACTTTGACAGATTCTTTAACAGATGAAAAACTAGTGAAAAGAACGTAATGATAAAGCTTTCTACCAATAGACTAAAATTTTAAACTTAAAAGAAAACTATTTGAGGATTCATTACTAACATTAACAATTTAAGAAACTTCAGAGAAATTTTCAACTTACAATTAAAAGGTGCAAGGGTCACGTAGTTAGTTCTAACGATATAACCTTGTGAAGGTCATAATATCGAAACGCACGAGTATATATACTAAAGCTACTCTCGAACCCAAAATGTAGGAAGGGCGTGGTTTGTTGGCGACATTTTAGCTCGAAAAATAGTATAAAACCACCTATTTGGCGTTAAATCGCGTCAAAAATTTTCTGAAACTATATTTTCTGTTTATAATTTCAATATAGTCTTAAAAAGTTTCAGATTATTATTCTATGTTTCTAATTGTAAAGCTTCTAATATAACACTTCAAGTTCCTGATAGAAGTTTTCATGAAAAATGTATAATACTTTCGTTGGTGTAACCTACCTGTTGACAACCGCTTTATTTATCATTTAAGTAGTTTTTCTATTAAATATAACATTTTATAATGTCTATATTCTTTATTTTGTGTGTGGCACATTTTTAGAGTTTTGTCACATTTTATTTATTTAAATTCAACCACAGCAATAAATTGAATAGTAAATCCTTTAAAATAAACATATTTAAAAATTTCTAAACCTTTATGGTTATATTTTACTTATTTCACATTTTTAATCTTTTATTTTCTCTCTTTCTTTTATTTCGGTAAAAAAATATTTTAATTTTCTGAATTTATAGGAATGTGCTTTCGGTTCATTACATTTGTTATGATATATCTTTGGCGAACTTTTTTTTAAAAGTCCCGTGAAAACCTTTCCGGTAACCCACAATGGCACCTTGAGGGGCGCTTAAGGTCAAAGTTTCAAAAAATAAATTTAAATAATTGTTTTCATGCACGTGTTTTATTGAACCCTTAGAAAGTGCTTTTTAATAAACGAATTTATTTTATATAACATAATCACTGTTAACCACGTAACTGATGTTAAAAGAAAAATTGTTGTAAACAGATTTTTAATCTGTAGTCATTCCAGTTCATCTATCACATAATAAGCCGATTTGTTGAAGACACAAAATTTATGTCTTGATTGGCCTTACATACTTTCGTTCCACTTGTAGGTAGCTTGCATTTCACAGGTTTTTGAGGACTTGAAAGTGAGTCGGGTGAAAACACTGATAAATTTTCACATTTCATTTAAAGGTAAATAAATTTTAGAATTTAAGAGACATTTTTAACAACTCTTGTAGTAAAAACATTTTTCTCTCTAAAATACGTAATATTTTAATCAAATCAACAATTTTATTGTATAGACTACCCTGTTATTTAATTTAAGTTCATTTTCGTTCAACTCATGTCATGTCTAATATGTAGTATTTATAAAATGATGATACATCTGAATTTTTATTGAAAGAAACTGTTTATCAAGTATATATCCTTAAAACAAATTTACTTTTTATACTTAACAATACATATTTCTCCTATTTTAGTGTTTTAAATATGTTGTTGGTGAAAGTAAACTGACTAAATAACATTTCAATTTAATAGTATTCTATTTTCAAATAAATTCATATTTCACTATTAGTATTTTGGGGAGAACTTACCATTAATGATAGGTGTTTGCTAGCACTCTATTTTCTTTACAGTAAATGGAATAAAATCTGTGTGAAGGGAAAAAGAATGTAATGCTAATCCATATGATATATTAACTGCAATTGAGGCGTAAAGGAAAATATTATTACTAACAAATTATTTAAGATAAGTACTGAAAATATCTAGTTAGAATGTAAAAATTTTAGTTTTATGTTGTAACAAAGATTAAAATTCTCTATCAGTTCATGTTTGAAATTGAATTTTTAAAAAAATTTTAGTTAAATGTGAATAAAAGAAAAGTTTCAAGATTAAATATTATACAAGCTATATTAAAAAAATTTTTATATGTATGTTTAGTAAATTAAAATTTGATTTGATCTGATCAAATGATCACATATGAAGATCTATAAGAAAATTTGTCTATATAAACTGTGTTTCAAAATTAAATAATTAAAAGGAGTTATGAAGAAATCTTGAGATTATCCTGATTATAGAACATTGAATTTTCTCCTCCAATAACAATGAACAAAAATTTGAAACGTTTTCCCTTCATTCAGCACTATATTTATTAGAGTGATGCTATGCATTTTTAAAATCTTAAAGTTCTTTTCTTGGCTAAAAAATTTTAGTTTTAATCAAAAGGTGTAAAAAAAATATTTTTTTTTTAAATTTCTGTCAGGAGTGTCATCTGATTTGAATAACAAAAATTAACTTAAAAAATTCATGTAAACGCAGGTCTAGCATACAATATTTTTTATTAAGTAATTACTTGCATAATAGAAAAGTTCTAGTGAATGATTTTATGCATAATGGATAGAAATTTTTGTTGTATCTCAAAGCTATCTTTATCTCCCACATTTAAATATACTGTGTTATTATAACAATATTACATGAAGAATTTTACATATATTTATTAACTTATGACAGACTGCCTTCCATTATGGATGTGAGATATTTGGATGCTATGCTGCAGTTTTACCTCAATTTTAATCTTCCACAAGGCAGAGGAATTAAGTCTGATTCTCTACCTCTCTCATACCTCCTGTTTTCCTGATGGAAATTTTCAGATCAACAGATTTATCCGTACATTCTCTGAATATGCAAGATGTTTTAGGTGTTTACTAATGATCAAACCTATCAGTACAAAATTCTAGTCTGACACGCAAACTGCTGTATATATACATACATGAATGCAATTTATATAATATTGGAATTAAATTTTGTTTTGAATTTTTATTTAATCGTCATAACTTTTCCCATGAATAATGTTTAATGATTCAATAATGATTGAAATTTAATTATAATAGGCTATGATTTATTACATTTTTCCAAAATTAAAAAATGCTCAGCTATTTTAACTATGATAAAAATTAAATTTGTATATTTCTTGAAAGTGAATATTATATAACACTTTTTAATATGTTACTCATAAAACCATCCCTATAATTCACAACTAAACAATTTTAAAGATTAAAAGTTTATATGTGAATGTTATTAACAACTTGCTACTTGTTTAAAATATAAATTGTTAAATATATTAATTTTCATGACATCTAAAAAAGAATTTTACATTAATTTATAATTTTTTTAAAAAATATAAATAAATTTTAAAATATTAAATTAATAATCCATAAATGCAAAAAAGGAGAATGTAACAGACAATAAACCACAGATGTTTTCTGTTCTATGTATAAATTACTAGCAGATAATTACCGACTAAACAGTTTTATAGATTATTAAATGGGATGAAAATCATATACTGTCGTATATAAGGCCACTTCTGTGTTATTAGCTGCCTGTGTGCAAGATAGTATTTGATCACCTATTATCAGTGTATATACCAAGTAGATATTCTATCAGCTGTCGTAGAAATTTGGCTACTTATATGCACGCATGCACTGCACACATACTAGCTGCAGCCCTGGTTATATATGAAATATATCGATAGTGAATGTATTTACAGTAGAGTATTTTAACACCATGTAAAGTAAAATATTTTGCTATAATATGGATTATTTTTACCTGAAAGATTAAATAAAGAGTAATAAGTTGCCAAATTAAGATTTATTATATATGTTATTCCTAAATAAATGATAAAATGTAGCATATAAGAAAAATTCTTTATAGTAATCAATAGAGACACCCAAGTATAGACACCCAATAATATTAAGAATATTTCAACTTCTGATATTTAGCATAACTTCATTTTTCTTCTTCATGATCAAGCAGAATTTAGAAATATAATTTAATTAACATATTGCATGCAGGTATATTTGATTGCGGACTTATGCTTGTAGCAGGTGTTACACAATGGCTCCTTTTTTCAAGGTTGTAATCAATGATAATAAAAGTTATTTCAAATTTACAAAATATAACTTGTACGTTCTGGAGCTAGTAACTCAACATAAGACAAAGTAATATGACAAACTGAGTTTCTGGAAAGAAACAATACAAATTGCTGTTCAGCAACACAATTACCAGGCAATTGTACGTCACATTTATACATTACCTGCACTTTAGTAAAAATCTGCTAAATACGTACTTTAGGTGACCTGTGCTCCAGAGACAGTCTATGAAAAACGTAAAAGTTTCTAGCTTGTAATGTGTTAATATAAGAAAATATATATTGAAACTTAATGTGTGAGTGTGTGTGTGTATACACATACAATAAGTTTTAGTGTGGAATTCAGCAAACACAAAATAATTTATATACATTATATGTATGTATGTATAAGTATATATATATATATATATATATATATAAGTATGTATAAGTATGTATGTATAAGTATATATGAAATATGTCAAATTATTTCATTTAAAGTTCTTCAAAATTCTCCTAGTTCATGTTTTAGTTTCCTAATTATAATTTTCCAATCTACTTAGTCAAAGATGTGATTAATTGAGATTGCATTCCAAACTAAAGATTGGGTTAATAACTTCTAAACCAGCCATCAATTCTCCCAAGAAAAGCTGCTATTCCTTACAATCTTTATGCTGTCGTATGCAGGAATTACTCTGTAGTTTTAAAACTCCACTAATCTTTCATTGTCAACACTAAGGAGGAAATTTCATTGTGTTTAAAAGCAGCCAATTCCTATACCTTTATGTTTTTGAATAACCAAGTATTAGCCTTTTTGTGTTCTTTTCATAAGTATTTTTACCTCTTAATCTTCTTGTATGCTTTAAATGCCTTTATATATTGTCTTTTCAGTACTAACCTTTTCAAATCAATTTAAAATGTGAATAATTTATGTAGGCATTATTATTTAAAATTATATGTTATAAAATTTTTATTTACAGATTCTCATCTATCTCTTCCTACTTGTTTTGAATTAAATATCAATGTTAGTATTTTTCATTCATGATTGAATATTAATTTTTTCATATCATTTTCCAGAAACAAGAAAATGGCTTCTCCCCAGAAACCACCTGCTGCTACTATGCCAAATTATATAAGGTTCCTTTTTGGTGGCTTAGCTGGGTAATTAAAAAAATTTTACCTAAATTTGTTTAATGTTTTTTGTTTTAAATAATTCTTGAAAAATTTTCACTACAGATTATGTAAAGATTTTTATAAAATTATTTAAAAGTATTTTTAGGATTCATCTATAGCTTAAAATTCAGTAGTCTTTGAATTTGGGATAAGTATAGTAATATAAAGAAAATTGTAACTTTCAATGTTATATAACAAAACTTTATATTATAATATAAATATACATAGACACAGTGCAGGCTCATTAATGTGACCACTTCCTACTTTTGTCTTTTTTCCCCTAAAGAATAGCTTGATAAGGTGCTTGGAACATTTAACCACTTGTAATGAATGTAATCCCTCACACTTTCTTAAAAGAAAGAGAGAGAGAGACAGTCACCACTGCATTTAGGAGACCAAAAAAAAAAGTTTAATTTTTTACTAAAAAATGTTTTAATTAATATGTTAATTTTACCAAATATGAACATTAGTATAAGCAATTGTCCTGTGCATTTTTGTAAGAAAAGAAACATTTAATCATGCAAAAAATGAGGTCCATTTAAAAAGTGTTTTATTTTATTTTTTCACATGATGTTTGATTCATATGTACTTAATTTTTAACTAAATTTTACAAAACTCTCAGATTATTTGACAAACAATGCAGTAATATACTAGTAACACATTTAAAATAAATACATTAAAAAGTCTGTGAAATATGGCTGGTTACACAAAATAATTGTGTGTGATTGTGTTTAAGTTACATTTTTGTTCTATTACAATTTCATAGTCAACTCTATAAGGTAACTTATATTCAAATGTCACTTGAATATCTTTGAAATTGATAAGAGCACCATTGATTTATTGATCTGCCTTTTAAGTAAGTTCAGTGAAATTAGAACCCTGATAAGGGACTTTTCACAAATTGAATTTTTATTTTTCAAATATCTATTTACTGCAAGGTAGCCATTCTTATATTATGCAAATTAGCAATATGAAATTTATTAAAATAAAATGTGCTACTATAAAAAATGATAAATGGTTTTCTTGATCAGGATCAAAGATGAATGGTCAGCTCACAGAATCTCTTTAAACTTTTGTATCATAATTTGCACTACATATCAGTAATTTTTTTTACTGCACTTTATTACTATGTATAAAATGTTAGTTTTAATTATTTTGTTTTCAGTTTTATTATAGAAAGGGCCATATAAGTTATCTGTGAACTTAAGTATTTGTAATTTTAAGATGCATGTAAATTTGGTTTCCTTAATACTAGAATGCCTACTTACTTGCTATTGTCAAAAATGTTGATATATGTATAGAAATGTATATGTATGCTTACACATATGTCTGTATATACACAAACACACAATATATAGATACACCTCTCTCTCTCTCTATATATATATATATATATATATATATATATATATATAAAATATGTATTTGTATGTACAGATAAATTGATACATACAGAAATATTACTGGAATTTTTAAAGGAATATAATGGCTTGAATTCAAAATCACTCCCAATGCGCATTCTAGTGTTAAAGATTGATAACATCAACTACTCCAATCTCAAATTATACCCCATATACTCTTAAGGTCTATAATTGATTGCATAAAAAGTCCCTAAAACTTCCTTTCTTGTGACCTAGTTACTAAACTCAATAAATGTCTCATTCAATTACCTTTAAATTTTTAAATAAATTATGCAACATTTTTAACAGTTTGTCTTGTATTTTAAAGTTTAGTTTTGATAAAAAGTTTTCTATATCTTAAATTGTTTTGTAGGAATTTCATTTTCTGTCATAAATCAGTTTTGTTTTTCTCGTTTCAGAATGGGTGCTACTTGCTTTGTACAGCCTCTTGATTTAATCAAAAATAGAATGCAATTGAGTGGTAAGATTTACTTACTGTTAGGAAGCTATTAAAAGCTTTTTAACTTTTCAAATTTATTTAAAATATTTTATCTTTATACTTTCTGTTAACATTTAACTTTATTAAAAAGGAACTTGATTTAGGTTTGAAAGGAATTTGTAATATTTATTTGTCATTAAGAATAAAAACATTTAAATGTGCATTAATTGATAAAATAGAAACATTTAATTTTTAATGTAGTTTCATAAACAATGTCAAATTTGTTTCTTTTCTTAGTAAAAATATCGTTAAAAGATTTGTTGAATTGATTTTATAGAATCAGAATGCATTTATACTTACAGAGTTTCAGTAGGGAAATAAAGTAAAAATTATTTTTTCTTCACTCCAAGAAATAAAACTTTTCTGTATCACTGTAATAATTTTACAAGCAAAGTGTATTATTTTAAATAAATTCTGATTGTGTTGCAGGAGAAGGAGGCAAAGCTAAAGAACATAAAACAAGTATTCATGCAATAAAAAGTGTTATAAGAAATGAGGGTTTATCTGGACTTTATGTTGGGTAATTATCTTAAAATCTCTTACTATATATATATATATATTTAAATAGTCATATTTATGTCGCTAAAAATTATGGAATTAAATTTTAAATTGTGTACATATAATCTTTATTAATTCTTCATTAAACTTGTGTGATAAATAAAAATAATTTATATTGTTTTTCAATCTAACAGTATTTTGGTAAAATTTAGGATATTATACCTAGTAATAGTGTCTAGGATATTATATTATGATTTTTTAATAAATAATTGAAAAAGTCAGAAGAATGGGTGTAACATTTGAAGAACATTGCCTTTTCCAAAGACCACCTATAAATTCTTGTTAACATATTTTTTGTTTTATTTGACTAGTTGTATGCAATAAAGTTTTCACTTTATACCTAGTTGTCATTAACTTTTGCTGTAGAATGCAATAAAGATTATTTTATTGTAAATAAAAGATTCTGTTACTTTCTAAAAATTGTAATAACTGTGAGACTTTCTTCATTTCATCGTTGGTTATAAAATCATGCATCTGACACTAATAAATTTAAATTTACATTGTATAAATGTTTTTTCTTTCAGCAAGACTTATTTTTTTTAAATAATAATCAAACTCTATATACTAATGAAATAACAGCATTGTTAAAATTGTCCAAATGATCCCTCCTATTAGCATTTGCACAATTTTAACGTTGATCAGTCTTTGGTACACCTATTTTATATGAGTACATCATACCAATTAAAATATAATTGGTCAAATTATGGGCCAGAAAGCATACTATTGCTGCATTCTGGTATCAGAGTCAATAAATTTGTGATCTCTCTGTTCGATTGGATATTTGTAGCTATTCAGAATTGGTATCAATTAGTAGATCCTGGTCTAATTGCCCCTCATGTAGTGAAAACTTTCTTAGTGCTTAGAACTAAACTACTCTAATGGTCTAAAAGTTGCTAATTTTTAAAAAAAATTTGTGTAATTTTATCTGTTTTACACAAGTTGGAGAAATTTTATAATTTCCTAAAGAATGTGGGACTTAAACCATGAACCTTTTTTTGAACCTATTCTTTTCCCTAGCTTTTTTTCATTATGCAAAAGCTTCATTGGATTTGATTGCCTCTGCCTCAAAGAGTTCCTCCATTCAGTCTGAGCTTAGGACTTTATCAACCATTTGTGAAAGATATGACAGGGGTTGGACACATATTTATGCTGACAGCTCTACTGCTTATGGAAAGGCAGATGCTGGTGTGTATGCTGACATATTTCAACTCAGGGATGCTGTTGGACATTTCCAAGACCATTTTGGTGCTGAGATATATGCAATTTATATGGCTCTTAGAGCAATTGGAAATACTACAGAAAATAAGATTGTTTTGTTTGTTGATTCCAGGGCTGCCATTCAGACCATTACCAACTATAACTTAACTACAACACCCTTTGAATTTAAGTCTAAAAATCAAATTAGTTCTTTGATCAATTCAGCGGTTGATATGATTTTACAATAGATTCCCAGTCACTGCAATGTCTATGGCAATGAACATGCTGACACACTTGCCAAGGAGGGTTGTGATTTGGTTCAATCTACTATTGGTGCTACTTTTAGGAACATAAAGAGGATCATCAAGAGACTATATTAAAAAATAACTAGTACCTGTCTTTTCAGAGACATTTCCTCTGGGAGGAGGTTGTTATCTCTCTTAAATATGAGAGTATGCCTCTCTCTAAGAGCTATTGGGATCTTTCATTTCAGAACCAGAACTGGACATGTCTTGCTGAGGACTTTTTTGACTTAGTGGATTCCCCTCATTGTATATTTTGCACCTGTGCTCCCATGACAGCATATTGAGAGCATGTTTTGACTTGTCCAGCTGTGCAGAGCAATTTTGCTGTATCATTTTCTGAGACACCCTCACCTTTTGGGGCAATTTCTTTTATCTATTGGACTGTCAGGCATCACATGCTCAAGACGAGTGTTGGCGGGCATAATTTAAAAAAGAAAAAAGAATATTTTGAAGTCTTTTAATGAACTATTTCTAGGATATTTGTATATTTACAAATTATTGTATCTAGATTTTTTTTTACTTGTACATTTAAACCTGTTTTTGTGTGTAGAAACACATAACAGAATCCATATAAAAATATTTTGGAAGTTTATAAATAGCTTTAAAATATATTGTCTGCAAAATATAAAAAATTTATGTGATAAATGTGGACTGCATAAATAAAGATCCCATATAGAATATATGCTAATCAAAACCCATGATGTAGTTAAAAATAGGTTTTTTTTTTATCAAGGAAAAATTCAGTTTACACACTGGAATGTTTTTAAATGTTTTATTTGCCTATATAGATTCTAAAATGTGCATTTAAATCTATTTATTGTAGCAAGTAGATTTTCTTGTTGCAAACTGGTTTAAAATTGTTTACATCACTTGAATGTGCTACTTTGTACTTGTACATAGCTGGCAAGGCCGTAGGCAGGGGGAGGGATTCGGGGGACTGGTCCCCCCCCCCCGAAATTTTGAAAGACCATTTAGTAGATAGACAATGTCCCATGTTTTTGTGTGTATGTGCTATCTTCCTAACTGTTCATGGACTGTTATTCTCTTAGAAAAAAATGCTGAGACCATAAGTCTTGCTGGGCCGCTGGCTGGAAATACAGCACTGTATTTCTGGGACTGTATTCAGGAAATATAGTACTTTCCCCTTCATCAATTGAAGTATCATTCAGAAATATACATGTTTTTCTCCCTTGTTCCCCCTCTGAAAATAATTTCTGTCTACGGCCCTGATAGCTGGCATTCTCTGTGATATATAGTATACAGTCAGTGATCAGTTTTATTGGTTACTGACTGTAACCAGTAAAACTGATCAGTTTTATTAGCTACTTATATATCCTCTGTAAACAGACATACAAGATTGAAGATTATTTTGTAAGCAAAATAATGCACAGTATTTATTTATAAAATACATTTAATGAATTTTTTATATATATATCACGCACAAGCTCAAAAGAAGTATTGTATAAAAACATGTCTTCTGTAATTAATTTCAATATATTTTTTAAGTAATAAATTTTAATTCTTACTTTTCTGAAATATATACTTTTATTTTTTCAGATTATCTGCTGGTCTCCTTAGACAAGCATCTTATACTACTGTTCGAATGGGTGTCTATTCAACTTTATTCGAAAAATTTTCGTAAGCAACTAACTGTTTACTTACTTTGATTCACATTCTAGATCAAAAATTTAAAAAGGTACTACACATATAATAACATAAAGTTCTTTTTCAGTTTTATACCCCCGCTTGCCATAAATGTTCAATAAAAATATTTGTTTGTTCCATACTTTAGGTAACATATTTTTTTTTTATGAAGTTCATTTTAACCCCTTCTTATTTTTTGTATTTTTTAAAATTCAATATAGTTATTTATATTGGATAGATGTTATTAACTATTGAGTTAATGTATGGAATTTTGTTGTTAATTACACTATCAATTATACCAACATATGTTATAGTTGGTGCATACTTCTGTATGTATATAGATGTCTTGGCTGTAATGACTTAGCTATCAAACAATTACATTTTTTAATATCTTAGTAATAAATTTTGCACATTGAACAATAAAACAAAAACTCGCTTATTAACTCTTCTGAAGGAATTAAACTCTATTTTTCTTATTTGGTTTATGTAGTTTTGTTAGTGTTAGTCAAGAAAATTAATTACAATTTTGTTTTAATAATAAATAAGCATTATATGAATAGTTATATATTTTTGTTTGTTATGTTTTAAATTTTAATATTTTTTCTGTTTCACAACTTTTCATGTCTTCTTATTGAAATTGGGATGAAAGATAATTATAAAGGGAGTGTAATGAAAAAATTAAAGATTTTTTTAAATTAATTTTTGAAAGAAATTTTAAATATGATATATAGTTAATGTAGTCATTTTTAGATTGAAATGTTATTGAAAGTCAAGATAAAACTAACTAGTATGTGATTTTTCATGTTTGTGGTTGCTCTGATATCTTGTATATTATATTAAAAAAAAATGCTTTTGACTTAAATTTTAAAAAGCTCTTGAAATCTGTTTGTATTTTAACCACTTAATTTTTTTCCTCATATTATTCGTATAATATTTCTTAAATTCCTGTGAATTTTAATTCTTAAATGATTTTAATACTAGTAGACACATTTTATGCATGATATTTCTATTTTATATCATACGAGTCTGATTAAAACTTTCCCACTTTGTATTTTTTTTAACTATTTATATCCAAATATGCCACAAAAGAATATTTAAAATGTATATAAAAATAACTAAAAAAAGGTTGCTTCCAGTACCTTTATTTCCCATGAGGGAAGTAATTTCTCCTCTCCAGAGCTTAAACTGTACTTATTCCACCCACCCCTGAAATTTCACAATTTTTTAACTGGAAAAAAAAAACTAGTAAAAAATTGCATAAAATATTATGTATATAAAAGTTTCATCAACTTTGTGTAGCATGTTTCAAAGTATAAAACTTTGAATCAAAAGTATTAAAATTTAAGTAGATAAAAATTTTAAATATTAAAATTTTTATTTAAAACCTATATTTTAATTAAGTATGCAGTTAAAAAAATTATATTTTAAAATGCATTACAATAAACTTCTTTTTTTTTGGGGGGGGGGGATGTTTGAGCTCAAGTCCCCTGAACTCTGGCTACAACTCTATCCTTTCTTAAAAATCTACCTTAAAATACATAAATAAAAATAAGTGTTAGTACTTTTTAAGAAAAATTATTTTTTAATTATTTACTAGTTATTTTCTAGACTATTATTAGTCAACTTTATAATACAAAGGTTTGATTTCTTTTGTGTATATAAACTTAACTATAAATGAAGAAATTCTATTAATTTTTCTCTTTAGTTTTCTATTTTAGATAGTATGTAGTATATTAGTTTAATTTTAATCCAGATAAGATGTTTCATATTTTGTGTGGTTCCCATAAAATGTTAAAATTTCATATTAGTACTATGATATAGCAAGCAATTCACTTTCTTTAGTGGAGAGGGTAAACCACCTGGTTTTCTTATGAAGGCTGCCATAGGTATGACTGCTGGAGCTGTTGGAGCATTTGTAGGCACCCCTGCAGAAATTTCTCTTATCAGAATGACTTCTGATGGAAGGTAGTAGCCCTTTAAGCTTTTAAAATTTTGTTAATTTTACATGTGTAATATTTTTATCAACACTAGAGTGTATTATTTTTGCCTGCACTTTACATATGTTCAGCATAAAGTTGCTATCTTAATTGCAGGTGTACTATATTATTGTGTATTTTGTTAGGAATTCTGTAATTTCAGTCCTTTTAAAAATGGTGAGGATTGTAGTCTGAAAAGCTCATCACTTAGAGACCTGTTGAGAGAATTTCTAATTTGTAACCTTCATGCACGCACAGGTATACCAAGGGTAGAGAACAGGGGTGGCTCTGCAGAATCTTAAATTTTTAAAGTATATATATTGTAATGTAGAGGAGGAAGGAAATGAAAGATAGAAAGATAGCATTAAAAAAAGAAAAACTCACAAATTCACAAATGCTTCCTTATGGACACATTTTATAACAGTCTGTATGATTTCAGATTTACAGATGAAACTTTAAGATGTCTGTAGTGTCTTTTTGGCAGATGAATTGAAAACACTTTTAAAAAAATCAAAAATAACAGATTAATAAGCTTTTTAAAAAATATATATATTTGTGGGCTAGATGTAAATTGATTTCACTTTAGTCTTAAGGTTTTAGTTTTCCAAATCATTTTAGTTATTTGATTATACATATTTTAGTGATATTTTGTGTGAGGATCATTCCAATAAAGGGGACAGGGTACCAGGAGCAAATTTCTATTATAGTTTTTGATAGCTATAGGTCATTCACTACTCAACATACTCAAGTTATACTGTTAGCAGATACTTTATATAGTATAATATTGCTATCTTAATTGTGGATAAATTATATTGAAATACCATTGTGCTATATTACACGAGAAATATTTTAATTTCAATACAATTTTTTTTTTTAAATTCTAGGTTACCAGAAGCTGAACGAAGAGGATATAAAAATGTTTTTGATGCTCTTATTAGGATTACAAAAGAAGAGGGTGTCCTTACTTTATGGAGAGTATGTGTTAATTTGGATTTTATAAATAATTATGCTTGATTCTAAATAAATTTAATTGGCACATATTCTGCATATAGTCATGTCTCTGCATTAAAATGGTAATGAACTGCTGATAAAAAAAAAGATTCAGTATGTCTATATCTTGCTCAGCACCTCTTATAAGAGGAATTTATATAAGCTATAGTTTATGATTTTTATTCATCTTTTGTAAGTAAAATCAATTTAGTGACATAGAGAAAAAAAAGTTGGAAATTCATCATATATTCTATAACAACCTTGACAAAGACATTTCAGTTATCAAATTTTTCAATTAAGGGCTTTGAAAATTTAATTGCACTCCCTCCCTTCCCCTTTGAAGAAAAATATCACCTATTTCACTTGTATAGTTCTAAAACTTATTAGATTTTTATTTGCAGTATGCAAAGCACATGTTTGCAGTTGATAATTTTCATTCTCTTAGAGTTTATACATTGTAAAAAAATTATATTTTCTTAGCAGAGAAATATTAATAGTTAAAGTTAAACCTTTAATTTTTACACATTATTGACTCCAATGGGTGTTTTTTTAACTCAGTCAATGTCTATTTTAAGAGAACTTTTCCTCTTTCTTGTGCAGTAAAAAAAAAAATGACATATAGGGCTCTAAACTAAACTAAACTAAACTAAACCAAACCAAACTTTTCTGCCTTAATAACCACAAGATGTTTGAGTTTCAAAATCCCTTAAAGAAATTTATCTAGATTTTTGTGACAAAGATCATTGTACGGAGAGTATTAGGGTGAAGAAATATATCCAACTTTGGCGTATCTTCCTTTTTACTTCTTTGTTCAAAGTATAAGGAAGTATTCTAATGGCAAAACATTTCAGCATTCAAATTTTAATGAAAATATTTATTTAAACCAAGATTGGATGAATTTTGACACATTTCAGTACTACATCAGTGTGTACATATAAAGAAACTTTAGTTTTTAACTGTTAAATATCCATTTCAACCAATCCTGCACTATAGTTTTGACTACTTTCTTATTGACATCTGTATGCACGTATCTTGCATAATTAAAGGATTAGCTGTAAAATGTCAGAATTTTTATTTAAGCCTGTTATAATGTCTAGTTGTGCTTCCCCTCCTTTTGCTTGTAATCTGAACTCTATGTAGGAAAAAATTTCAATATGACATATTAACACTGTAGGGCAGGCATCACTAAAAATTATGAAATCAGAATCCTTCAAACTCTATATAGATGTAATGTATTTACTGAATTTCTCAAGTTGTTCTTTCTGGGTTTATTTCTGGGCAAATAAGAAAATACTTTTAATTATAATTTTATTATTGTTTAATTTTATTTAATGTCATATTTTTCTAGGGTTGTCTTCCTACAGTTGGTAGAGCTATGGTTGTTAATGCTGCTCAGTTAGCTTCTTATTCTCAAGCAAAACAGTTGTTAATGTCTACAGGTACTTGCATAGATTTATTTTTTATTTTATTTATTTATTTAAATGAGGGCTAATATAAATTTCATCCCTGACTGAAAGTACCAGATTGAAGAAAAACCAATCCTGATATTCTTTATATTTTTACTTTTTCAATAATTATAGTAAAAAGCTATGAATGCTAACAGTCATGGAATTAAAATTTAGTATAATAAATTCCATTGCTGAAAATAGCATTGATATATGATTGTTGCTGATAAGTTTTTATTATTGAGCAGAACTTAAGTGAAAATTACTAATATAAATAAAGGAATTGTTATATTGGTTTGTAAATTGCAACTGTATTTCATCTATTTTTAATAATAATATTTTGGCAAGCAGATGTGATAAACTTCTGTTAATAGATCTATATGACTATGCTTTGCAATCTTTTGATAAATGAAATTATGAAAATTATTTGGCATTTATTAAATTAAAACTGTTTTTCATTTATATATTTTAAAACTTACACTGTTATCAAATAAGCTATTCATATATTATTGTAAAATTAAACATATTCAGTAGTTCATTATTTATTCTGTTATAAATAGCTATGTTCTCTAATTTTTTTTTCATTTCCCTAGGTTATTTTAAAGATAACATTATGTGCCATTTTGCATCTAGCATGATTAGTGGTTTGATTACAACTGCTGCCTCCATGCCTGTAGACATAGCTAAAACAAGGTAATTTCTAGTTTCTTTTTTGGTTGTTTATCTAGGCTGTTGTATTTATGTTGGTGATTTGATTATAATTGCTTTTAAGTTAAGCTTTCAAAATAATTTTTATATTTTCAAAATTTGTTGTCACCTTTCCATTTTCTGATTTTAAGGGCCTTTTCAAAAATTTTCAATAGAAATTTTTCTTTCTTCATTTGTGTAATTTCTACCATATAATTTCCAGTCCTTGAGAATATTTTTCTTCAACTTGACCTACAAAAAATTTTTGTTCTATATTATAATGCATAATTATAATACCCCAAGTAGTGAAACTGGTACATAACATATTCTTACACATGATGAATAAAAATTTGTGTACCACAATTTTGTTTTACGTTTTTCATGCTAATTTGTCCTTTTATAACACACATCCAAAATTTTTTAATTTCAATATAATGAGCTTTTACAGTTGTCTATTAATTTTCTTTCAATTTTTTTAAAACTCATTTACTGATGTGGAAATAGTATTTCATCATATCTAATTTCATAGCAGAAAATGTGAAAGTTTTTATCTATGCAGATAGTGAAAGAGAAGAAGTGTTGTGATCTTTTGTCATAATGGACAAAAAATTTCTGTCCATGATTGTAATTATATCTATCAAAACAATGTGTAATGGTTAAATGTAAGAAAAAAAAATTCATTTGCTTTCAATTTTAGTCGTTTTAATTCTTGTGTAGTTTAATAGGCAAAGAGTCAAAACTACCTATTAAATAATTCACTAAAGTGCCAGATGATGGCTGAATGAGTAGGGTGCTACTCTTCAGTAACATAATCTCTGGGTTTGAATCCCATTCTAGACATGGTTGTTCATAGCCATTTAGAATCAGCTGTAAAACAACAGGACCCAGTTTCATTAGACCTTGTATAGCAAAACAGTAGATTGTAGTGCTCCAAACTAAACCAAAACCAAAGCTACTAAATTTCAATAAATTATTAAAGTTTAAGTAATAAGGGATGATTTAATCTTAGTCAAATTTTAATAAATTTTAGGTAATTTAATTCATTAAAGATCTTTAATAGATTTTTCCAAAATTTTCAATTATGTCACTACTAAAATACACTTAATAGTTCATGAATTATACATTTTATTATATTTATCATTTTTCTTAATTGGATGTAGGACACAATCTTTTGTCCTTTCAAGTTTGTTAAAATGAAACTTGATAGTTGTAATATTATTTATGTTAGTAACAGGAAACATTGAGTTTGCAATTTTTCTTAAAGAACTGAAAGTTCTTAATGTGGATTTTAGCATAATAATCCTTGTGCTATAAATTGAAAAATAAAAATTCAGAATGAAAATAAATGACAGTGGATCTGTCAGTATTGAAAAAGTACCAAGTGTCTAGTTATGTACGAGTAAAAATCCTATTGCAGACTACTTAAAAATGATAAGAAAATGTTGAAGATTGACAAAAAAAACCCAGCCTGCCTGGGTTTTTTCTAGGTATTTGTAAATACTTAACTAATATTACTCTAATTTCTTGCTTTTATATTTCAAACATAAAATGTAAATTGCCTTCATTTTCAGAATTTTTAAATAAAAATAGCTTAATTTGCTTTAATAGTTTTATATCCTTAAGTCAAGAGGCCAAAAAATGGCTAAATAGTACTGTATTGCTGTTCAGTACTGGAGTTTGTTTATTCAAATCATAGTTCTGGCATGGATGTTTGTATCCATTCCGAATTGGCTTTAAGCGGTAGGTCCTGGTCTCATTAACCCTTATGTAGCAAAATAGTAGACTGTAGTGCTCCAAACCAAACCTTAAGCCCAAGAGCTTAGCGTTTGTGCTACTGAAATGCTTGTTAAAATAATGCACATAGATAAAAAAGAAAGGTTCATCCAATAATTTTTGTGTTGGTTAGATTAATGTTCTATCAAAGATAAGGAGAAAATAGACTCCAAGGAAACTCAATGAGGTTAAAAATAAGAATACAGGTGTATCAAAATGATATGAATTAATAATAGGATGATAGTTCCATAATAAACACATATGACCTGTCTTTGCTAGGTTAAGAGGCAGGTCCAGTTGGGAACACCACTGCTGAACCAAAGTGAGGCTAGTGTGTAGGAGTTTTCTCTCTAAATCTTAACTCCTTGAGGACCAGCATGTAAATGCTATGTGATTCGATTGTTGTGAAAACCGTTGCCGTTTATGCCATCTAATAATTAAATCTAGCATTTAAAAATTAAAATAAAACATTCAGATCTCCTATTACACATATGCAATGCTGGTCTCTCAATATCAACCATAGAATGTGTGGAGGCAACGCTGGACTGATAAGAGTGAAATTACTGCATTGCATATACGAGGTATTGGTCATGAAGGGGATAATGAATTGCTATATTTAAGCTTAATAGTATACCATATGTTCATTGCAAATTTCTTTAACTTCATCAGCTTTTTATTATTTTTTAGAAATTATGATTTAATTCGTAGACATATTTTGTTATGCCACTTTCAGGTTAATCTTTAGATCCCACGTTTAGGTTAATCCACTTTCAGCAAAAACCCAGGTTTTTGCTGAAAGTGGATTAACCTAAAAGTGGGCCCAGTCAGCCAACCCTGGAATGTTGTAAATAACCTGCTTTGTAGTATAAGAGAATGAATATTTGTATGAGAATAAAAGAGTAAACAAACCTTTATCAAGAACAATCTAAAAGTTTATGATACAAATTTGTGAAAACATCGAGTTGTTCCTATAAAGATGTTATATTGTTTAAATATTGAACTCGAATAATTTTTTATTCTCATTAGATCACCAATACTTGAAATATAAAATTCAGAGAGAACTGTTGTAATTAGTAGTTGCAACAATTAACTTACCTTAAATGCTTGAGAATCAACACAGATATAAGCGTAATTGGGAAATTTATTGACTTATTTTACAAAGTCTTGTATAAAAGGTTAGAATTGAAGCTTTTGATGTTTGAGGAGAGTTTTTTGCAAGTCTTAATACTTGGTTGCTTAAAAATTTGAATGCATTAAGTCACTTTATAAAAGCAACATTATGGTCTTTGTCATTGCAAATTTAATTTTTATTTGTGGAACATGAAACTGATTCTGATTTATATTTTTAATCCATTAAATCATATATGAATTTTTTTTCTCTTGAACTCCCCCCCCCCTCTTAAATAAAAAAGGGAATGAAGAGAGAACACAAAAATTATGTATTTGTACGTTCTAATTTAAAAATTACATTAACTCAATCTAATGTAAATATATAAACTTTTTGATTATTTTTATTCCTTTTTAAAAAATTGCACATGAAGATACTATATATATCTCTATAGTAATAATTATTAGATTTTGTGTATTTGAATCATATATTAATAAAGATCTCATATCAATAAATAAGTTAATTTGTATTTTTCATAAATAATTTCATCACTCTTTTATGTTAATATATTTCTTCCATTGTAGGATACAAAATATGAAAATAATAAATGGTGTACCTGAGTACAAAGGTGCTGGGGTAAGTTTTTACTGTTTTTGATAATTGTGATGAGTTTTATAATATGGAATGGTTTGTGATTTATGAATTATAATATAAGATTAATTTTTTAAGTTTAAGCCTAGTTAATTATTTTTAATTTTGATTTATTCTATTTATTTATTTTATAAGTTTATAGAAGCTAAAAATTTACATGTGCAATGGAAATGGGATGCAAAATCCTAAAGTTAAATGTAAAGTTTAGCAATTAAATGAAGCAGTATTTATTATTATGTTAATATTGTAGAATAATAAATATTGCTTATTTATTATTCATTAATTAAGCATATATTTATCTTTATATTTTCCTGAATAGTTCTGATATAAAAATATCCTTATTAAAAATTTACAGAAGATTAAAATTCTTATCAGAGTTTGAATCCAAGCATTTAAATGTTATATTTTGCTTTTCCCTATTTTATGTCTATGAACACTTGTAAAAATATTATTTTTCTCTTGTTTATCATGTTTTGTACAAAGATAAGGCAATTCATCATTGTAAGCCTACAATATTTTCTTCATTGGATTTGAAATACACTAATAACTTATGATATATTCATGTCTTCAAGGCACTTTTTTTTAAATGTATAAAACTGTAATGAAAGTTTATGGTTTTGATTAAAATTAGATATAAAACCATGAACTGAAATGAAATTTTCATCTGTTTTGTATAATAATTTTTAGTAAAAGGCAAGTAAAAATTTTTATTTACAAGGTTAACCTCCTATAGCAAATCCTAATGAATGTATTTAATAAATTTTATTTACCAGAACTAGCATTTTGAAATTTGAAATATCTATAATTGGTTTTTCAAAAAGTGCAAGCAATTACAATAAAGTTAATGTTTATTCATACTAAACTTATACATTTGATTTAGGTATATTTCATGATGTATTAAAAAATGGTGATATACATTGATGTCTTGAACAAATGATGAGTTCATCCCATTAATAAATCCACCATTTTTTAAAACTTTTCATAGTTTAGATTTCATCTGATTTTTGTAATATGCTTTGAGTTTTGAATGGACAGTGAAGAAACTATTAAAGAAAATCAAAAATGCTTTAAAAAAATTCAAAATTTGAATAGTTTAAATTGATATCTTTTTATTGTTTCTTTGCAGGATGTGCTCATCAAAGTTATCAAGAATGAAGGCTTCTTTAGTTTATGGAAAGGCTTCACACCTTATTATGCTAGACTAGGCCCACATACTGTGCTCACATTCATTTTCTTAGAGCAGATGAATCAATATTACAAATTCTATGTTTTAGGTGATAAAACATCTGGTGGTGGAGGCCTTTAATGTCAAACTAAATTTATAAAATATGCTCCTTTTTCAAATGTTTGAGTAAATAAAATCTGTTCAAATTGAGATACATTTAGTTGAACATATTTTCATTTTTCAGAAATAATGCATTTTATATGCTGATTAATTTGCAATATTTTTCTTTTTTTAGGTAGTATTTTCTATATTTCGTAGATTTTATGCAATACTAATATTTCATATTATGAAAAGTTTATTTCGATGAATAGTTTATAACACTGTTTTAGTGAACAATATTATTGTTATTTGTTGCTGGTCTAATTTGTAATGTCTACTTACAAAGCTTGATGTTTGAAGATATTGCTTTTTACAACACATTGTTAAAGTATAACTTATTTTTTAATGAAAGAGTGTATAACTAAATGAAATTCTAGCAAATTTTATAATTAGAGCATATACTGTTGCCATTTAAAAGCAATCATAGGACTTTTATGACTGTAAAAAACTGATGATGTTTGATATAGTTTAATGAGACTTTTCATATCATTTATCTGTTGATTGTACCAAGTGATTCAAGACATTCATACTTTTCAGAAGTGTAATTTATGGATGTTCTGAAGTTTCAGTGTTAACTAAAATAAATATTTAATTGCTGCACATTTGGACTTGTCTTTTATTGAATTTTTGATAGTTTTTATTTATTCTCTTGTCCTTGTATCTTTTTAATCTCAAAGCATATTTGATCTCAGTATTTATCTGTTCAAATTTACTTTGTGTTTAAACAAAATCTATTTTTTGCTGTAATTATTGTAGTTTTTGTTCTTTCTGGAAGAAGCTTCGAATATAGTTTAAAAAATAACTTTTTATGAAAAAGTTCATTCAGTGTAGCTCCATGAGCACAGTGTGTAGGAAAAGAAGAAAAGAATTGTATATGGTGAGATTTGAGAGGGTATGCATGTGCCACATAGGCCAGCTTGTTGATTTGAATAAATCTTTTAATTTGTTTTGTTTACTTTTGACAAAGTGCTGATGAGAAATTCTCTACGAACAAAACCAACATCATACATTTCAAAAAGTTAATGTATTTGTAAAGACTAGGACTCATTAGCAGCAAGTACATAATTTTAAATATCTAAATTTTTTGTAGATCTGTACTGTATTTGCTATTTAATATAGTGATTTGGAGTGCACAGCTGTGTTTTTATATGAATTTTGTAAATGAGTTTTACTGTTCCTAGAGTTCTTTCATTGCTCAAACCTTTCGCTTTGAGAACACTTTGTTAGTTCTTTTGAAACTTAAAATTGTGCAAAGCTTGTGTTATATTGCTTTTTATAATTTTCTGGTGTAAGGTTTCCTTTAAAATATTTATTTCATAGTACAGTTTTTATTCATTTTTCTAACAATGTATCATTGGGCTGATTTAGTTTATTTTGGAGTGCTATGGTCAATTTTTTGCAACATGGAGCTGGGCGGGGGGCTAATTAACTAGACTGGGACTTGTGCTTTAAAGTCAACTATGAACATCCATTCTATCAGTGGGATTTAAGAATGAATTCTGGTATTGATAGATTGGGCATATCCGATTTAGAAGTTAGTCATTGTACTTGAGACAGTTTTGTGATCTTTATTATTCACAAATTAACAATAGACTAGTTAAGTTTTATAGCTATACATATAGTTATAATAATTAATAAATGATTTGAATGACAGTACTTTATTTAATAATTTACTATAATCAATGCAATTTTTGTTTCAGTTATGAATTATGTAAATTATGCTGTGGTGGGTCATGGTTAGGTTTTTCTTGGTATGGATATTCCTCCACTGAGTACATGTTTAAATATCTTGTTTGAATACTGTTGGGGCTTACGTGTTATCATCTAGCTATACTTCATTGGGATCATTTAATTTTTATTTAATGTCTAATTTGCGATTAATTTTATTAAATATTAATCTTATTATTAATATCTATATATATCAGCAATAATAAGATATTAATAATCTTATTATTAATATCTTATTATTGCTGTCTTAATTTTAGGAATTCATTTTTAAAAATTTTGGAATAATCTCTCATTTTCTTTGTATTAACTTTGTACTATTTCTTGGTTATGGTTTGTATTGTAATGCTAGGTCAATGTTTTACAATACAAGAGCCTACTACTTAAAGCCAATTCCTAATGTCTGTGATCTAAATGATGGCCAAATGGGTAGGGTGCTGTTCTTTGGTATTGGAGCTTGAGAGTTCAAATCCTACTTCTACATGGATGTTCATAGCGGTTTGCATTCAGCAGTTGGTCCGAATTTCATCAATCTTAATAATAGAACCCTACCTATTCAACCATTATATTTCTTGTATATTATTAATAATTTTTTCTTTATGTTTCACTGGTTTACAATTTCACTGGTTAAACATTAATAGCTTTGAAAGTTTAAATTTTCAAGCAGTTATTGAACATATTTACTATTTACAATGAAAAACATTGAAATTGTGTTTTTGAAATTTAAGAAATTATTTTATATAATTCTGCTTACAACTCCTTACGTCACTCCTTACATATATATAATGTTGATATATTTATAGAGACACATTTGGTCCTTTTGTAATGTTTTACATCAAATACAAATAATTACTAAAACATTGAGTTTCATAAATATTTATTTGGAAATATAAAAATATACATACACAAATGAAGTGTTGAAATGGTCATGTGACAAATGATTTAAGATGAGCTGCCTAAAATTCTTATAAATTAAATTAGAAAATCTTTACTATATGACATGAGGAATCCAGAGTCTTTGGTATGAAGAAATCGGGTGTTGTTCCCTGAAATAAATAAATGAATGATTATTATTTAAATGGAGTAATACTAATTTAATATTGATAGCATATTAAGATGGTCCTATTTATAATAAACTATCTTTAAAACATAATAGGGGGAATTTGACCTGTTGAGGGACAATGTTTTGAAATTTGGAAAAGGTATAATGAACATGTGTATTTTTATAATATTATTGTAAATTTTTACTATAGTAAATATTTACAGGTATCATAACCCATGGGTAATAATACCAGTCATAACGAAGGGTAGGGGTTCAATGCATCTCCCCCACTCCCCCCAAAAAAAAAAAAATTATACATTTGTATGTGTACAAAAGGTATGTATGTTTTTCAAAAATAATTTTGATATTTAGGCTCACATTTCTTATCTATGAATTTAAATTCACAAGAAGCTTTTTAAAGTAAAAACACATTTTTTTTTTCAGAAAGTACCTTAGTAGTACTATATAGTGTAGCCATATTTTATAGAAAAATATGTATTTAAAGCTAAAAATGAAAAAATAATGAAAATATTTTTAATTTCACCAGCATTGGTTTGCTTTTCTCTTCAGAATTGTTTTCCATCCTTTGTAAATTGTTCAGGTGTTTGCATTCTGAATTGTGTATTCAAAAAATGATATATAAATATATAGTTGTATATCTATCTATATCTCTCTCTATATATATACATATATATATATAATATATATATGTATATATATATATATATATATATATATATATATATATATATATACACACACACACACACACACACATATGAGACAGAGTATATATATATAAAAAATTATCACAGAACTTGAAAACCGTCAACTTTTTTCTAGCTATAGCCCTACTAACATAGCAGGATTATTCATTGTTTTGTTTTTTTACATATCTTATGTACGTATGTTGAATATTTAAAAAAAAAAAGTAAACCTTATAAACAATATAAATATAAAAACTTGATTCAAAAGAAAAAAGATTTAAATTATCATTAATAAAAAAAAGGGAATTTTAAACAAATGTTTTACCTGTTTGGTGCAGTTCATTCTGGCGTACCACTCAACAGAGTAAAGAGTTATAACTATACCCCATCCTGAAAAGAGCATGAACCACATGAAGGTGTTCCAAAACTGGGTTGTTCTTTCTTTCGTCAAGAAAACTACTATAACTGTAGAATAAAACATTGAAACAAAAAAAGCAATCAGTGATAAAAATCTGCAAAAATATTTAAATATAAAAAAGAAACTTTAGTTGTTAATTCTTAAGAGCTGATTTGGTGTGAAATGTCATCAAGGAAAATTTAAAACAAATGTTTAAAAGCAGTCTTCAAAAACTTTGACTTACCTCCAATTGTTCCATAGACGACAAGTAATACTGGATAGAAAAATCCTATCGCCAAAGAAATAACGTATTCATGTACCAAAGCAGAAACTAAAAATACCAAAATCAAGGAGCTTGACTTCTTGCCTCCAAACTAGAAAGAGGAATTAGGGAATCTTAAAACGTGTATGATACTTTATATGTAAATATACTCTTTACTTGATATAATTCTTATATTTTGTCTGTCTGGGGCATAAACAGGCATACATACATACATATTGAGTGACATCCAGCTTGACCATCAAATCGGAAATTTACTGTTAAAGCCGAATACAAAAATTTCTGCTAATAGTGCGATTTGAATCTATGGACTCGTGAGTCGAACGATAGCTGAATGGTATTGTGCTGCACTTCGGTACCGGAGTCCGCGGGTTTGAATCCTGCTGCTCGGAGGGAGGATCGAAGCCTTTCGAAATCGGCTTTAAGCACTAGGTCCCGGTCTCATTAGCCCTCGTGTGCAAAGCAATAGACCGCAGCGTTCCAAACCAAACCTATGCCGAACGTTTGTCTTGCAGCAAAATGAGTAAAATATTGTAATCATATAAAAGTCAGCTTTTGTGGAAGGGTTATTAGAGATTTTGCCCTAAATAAGAATTTTGATTTTAGCCATATCCAAAAAGTCAAATGAATCATGAAATCTTACAGGGAAATTTTCGTCCGCGTTAAATCGTTATAACTGTTATTTTGTATTGTTACAGAATGCTGTTTATTGCACACTGGTGTATATCAAGTAAGTTCTCACAAACGTTAAGTTTATATAAAACAAGTAAAAATACTACTACTTATCCTTTAATGGTGCTAGAAAAATTGAAATTACCCGCATAGTAATGATTTTTTTAAAATTTTATTTATTTATTTAAAAAAAAACAGTTTGTGCTTGTATGCATTTTTTTAATGGTGGTCAAAGTAATCGATACTTTACATTAAAGTTACTTCAAAAAAGATTAAATTACTTTCAAAGTTAAGTATTTCATTTCACTCGCTTCAGATGTGTCGAAGGTGGAAAGGCAGAGTTCGAAAGGAATTTCACCCCAGAAATAAAACTAGATATGTCACAAATTCGGACCTCACCCCCTTTTTGAAGCATGCTTTTTTGTAATTACCACTGTTGGGGTGTTCTATTAAATTCTATAACTTTTTTTTTTTTTTTTTTTTTTTAAAGCTGTTGCCGAACGATGGCAGAAAGGTTAGGACTCCGATGATACTGGCGTTCATGGATTCGAATACCACTGCTGACATGGCCCGTTTGTTCTTGTGTAGCAAAGTAGACTAGCACTCTAAACAAACAAACCAAGTGAAACTGATATTTTGTATACTAAAGTATCATCGACGACAATACATGAATGAAACGCACTGATAATTGAATTTTACATTTACAATTGGATAAAAAAGGGGAGGCAATCCAATAAAACAATGGCGCCATCTGTTGTTGTGTATATGAACTTAGCTAAATGTTTCATTAAATTATACAGTAAGTATGACAACTGAAATTTGATATCATTATTACTCAAAGACTAAAAACAATAAGGTAAAACTATTACAAAAATTACTGGTTTTCACGTTTTTAAATATTTTTTACTTATTTCAATTTTATATTTAAATAAAAGCTTGTTTAGAATTTTTCTTTTTTATTTATTTTTGGATACGTAAGCAAAATCCTAATATCTAATAAAAATTGTCAATAAAGAAAGTTGTTGGTTTATAACAAAATGCGAGTTTTCTGAAAACTTTTCCCCTGATTTTCCCAATTTTCCCTGCTTTAATCAGCTTGTGGATACTTGACGCATTTCGGTGTCAAGCTTAAATAAATTGTTAAGATATTGTAGCGTTTTCGGCTCTAATTGAGCTAGAAAAAGGATAGCGCAGGCCTCAGTACAGACTAAAGATCTTTATTAGAAACACAATGTTGAAGTTATGATGAAAACAGATGAAAATGATGATCGTTACAGGAATCAGCTTCCTAATCGTTGGAGAGAAAAAGAGGGAGGGAGGGAGAACACTCAGTCGTTTGCCTCGACGCTCTCTGTCGTTGAGTTAGTTCACAGGAGACTCGATCAGTCAAAAATTCTTTCTGGGCCTCGAACTCTGGTCTTTTTATATCGTCGTCTGACCGCAAATTTTCATCTCAGCTGATCGGACATCTGGTTGATGACGTGGTTGGGAAACCGCTTGTAGAACACTAGCCGGACAGATGCAAGCCCGGTTTCAAGGGAATTTTGCAGTAATCGGGAGCAATCTCTCCGATCATTAATCGATGTCTCTGGACAAACCTTTGGAGAACAAGGTAGGAAAGTATTGCTGCTTCCCTTACAATGTAGAGGATTTCTGTCGTATGAGACTCTTTCTTCAGGATGCCATTGAAATTAACACTGGAAACGCTTCGCCCGCATCCTAATGAATTTCTCAGAGAGAATGATTGAGATGGTCCTCGGTGTTAACAATCTTCTATTCAGCATCCTATTCTGCACGAAACAACGTCCTTTCACTACGTAAAGATGAGCTCAGTTCAAGTGCTCACAAAAGGCGCGTTTACCATTTCTACGTTATGCCGGGTTTTTTTTCTCACGGTCGTAGATAAGTCTGTATCTGGAAATTTAATGTAACGAGAATTCGTTACAATATATTCTACTTCAGTTTATTCTACTTCTGTACTACAAATAATTTGCTATCGAAATTCCGTCTATCAATTATGCTGAATTTGAAATTAATTTTTTGATGCTTTGATTAGTTTTAATCTATTTACACATTTTATGAAGAACGTGGAATAAAATCATTTTAAGATCATATTTACCCTCTGTGTTTCCGTGTATATATATGCATGTAACCAGTCATGCACGACACTGTTCCATCTTCTATAATACTGAGCAAAGGAAGTGCTGGTCCACCAGTCCTAATGATTACAGAACACATTTCAAGTATGTATAGATTATCATTATCATCAAATTTTCCGAAATTGGGATAGAACGAAAGAATACAAGCAGTGTTGAAACAAATTAATAAATCGGAGATTTAGAAATGTTAGCTAACCTGGTAAAATTGTCTGTCTCCAAACCTTGTCAGTTCGGCAAAAGCATTCAGCCAACAATGTAAGAGGCCATAAAAAATAAGGAACATCAGAATGGGTCCTGCAGCCATGGATCCTGCTAAAATCAATACTGATTCTTTTCTGTTGAATGGTTGCAACCCGACATCTTTAAACATATCTACAACAAATCGCATGACTACGCAATAGGCAATGAATATCGTACCAGCGAATTTAAATAAATTGGTAAAGACGTTATCCCAATTGATTTTTTCTGTCCTGAAATGAAAAAAATCAATAAGAATATTTTTGTCTACACTCTAATGGAAAAGCTAGTAATGTGATACAATTCAAAATATTGATCAAAGATTTATTCTGCCAAACACGGTGTAAGAGATAAACATTCCAGTAATGTTTGGAGTTCTTCGGTCAAATTTTTGCAACACGAGGGCTAATTAGACTGACTGACTGATTAACAGATCCCCAACCAACCCCTAAAAGGAGTTTATGGATGCAAATGCGATGGTGGCCTAGTATATCCACACTCACAAAAGGGCTAATTATGCCGGTACCTACTGCATGGAGCCAATTCCGAACGGCCATAAACATTCATTGTCACAGCATGATTCGAACTCCCGAACTCCGGTACCCAAAGACAGTCCTATTTTTTCGTCCATCGTTCAATTCTTGTAGTGCTTGATTGTTTAAAATCGAATGCGGCCTTGAAATAGAAGATGAATTGGGAAGTTCCCTGTGTTATAGCTAGATTACATGCTTTTAAAATTTACACTCAAGAGCAAAAAATTATGACCACCTGTCAATAACGAGTTGGCCCATCTTTGACTCCTAACACAGCTTCAACCCGCCTTGGCATGGATGCCACAAGTCCTTGGTAGATGGCCGGAGAAAGATTGTACCAGATGTTTCAGCAACGGTTACGCAAATCCGAGATATTGCGAATGGGTGGTCTTTGAACTCTGAGCTTCCGTCCCATGACATCTCAAATGTGTTTTATCGGATTGAGATCCGTTGAGTTAGGTGGACAGGACATTAACAGGAATTCAGCATCGTGTTACTGAAATCACTCCAAGACAATCTTAGCTTTGTGACACGGGGCGTTGTCCTGTTGGAACATTCCGTTTCCAGCTGGGAAAACAGAGGCCATGTAAGGGTGCAACTGGCCCTCAATGATGTTCAGATAGTAGCATTCATGGTCTGCTCTACCATATCCACGGGTCCCAGAGACGCCCAAGAGAACGTCCTCCAAAGCATAATACCGCCACTACCGGCCTGTGTATGACCTACTGTACATTGAGGGAGCAACTGTTCCCCTGGAAGACGGCGTATCCTGACACGGCCATATTAGATTCTTCATGAGTTAGGGTTAGCAAAACACAAAGAGTCGTCTTTAAAACGGTCGAAATCCACCCTTTCACCCATTTTCGAGCGTTTAAAGCCATTATATCAAGTCCCATTTTAAGGGCAGGCGATTAAATTTATCAATTTATCACATAATAAATAGGTAAAAAAATATTTTTTCTAGCATTATGATGTCATTTCTTTAACCCCCTCATTTAATCATTTCTTAACTTAAATTATTTAAATATCGTCTGCATTATTTTCACACGGTTTATCTTTGAACTTAGATATTACGTAAATAATTTTCTTTTATATTTGGCTTAAATAATAGATTAGGTACATATGTGTGTTTTAAATTTAATCATCGATTATTTTTTGTTGCAAAGAAAATGTTATTACCGATATTGACAACAAATTCTTTTCATAAAAGTCTAGGAGTCTATTTAACGGACTGATAAATATCTAGAGTTTAGTTATATATCTTTGAAAATTAAGAAGTTTGTTCGTTTGTGTGTTAGTTTTTTATACATAAACAGACGGTTTGCAATCGATTCTCTCAATTTTGGACATCATTCATGTATACCGCCAAATAATCACTGTCAATATTAAAACCTCTGTTGTCCATCCTATCACGGAATATGACAAGATTAAAGTTGGCAACTAACATACGGCCAGTAAAGTTTTTTACTGATCCCGTCATATGACGGGCTATATGCTAGTTCTTTATAATTGAGTTCCAACTTATGTGCGTTACTTATTTTCTTCCAATGCAGCAGGAAATACTGACATATATCTCTATGTCAAACATATATATATCTCACTGACATATCTCTCTATGCTGCGAAACTGATACTCACTTAGCACCACCCGGGGAGCCCGTGTCCTTTAAGAAATGCCATGGACGCGAGTAACATTGCCCCCTTTGGGTCCTAGTAATTTAGAACCAGGGATTAAGCAAAAAACCCCGTGCTTGGCCTGTCACCTCGAGCGGTATCGTTTGGGAACTTGGAGGACATTGCGACTATGAACCTGTTTTACGTGCTCATCCGCAATTAATAAACACGGTGCATATTTAGCCAATTCGAACCTCGAATTTACAACCCTCCGGTTATGAGGTCGATGCCTGTTATCGACTGAGCTACTGTGGCTCGTGAGTTACTGATGGAAAACGAGATTATATAAAAAATAGTTAAGTGAAAAGGGAGGATAGCTTACCTTGGATAAGAGTCTCTATAAATTAAAGTAGGAACGAAGAGAAAATAGAAATAGTACTTCCTCGTTGGATAAAGGCTTTGCTGCTGATCTCCATCTGGAATGGAATATTCGATAGTTCAGAGAAATAAAATGACAGATATTAAAAAGAATAGACACGTCGCAAAACTTACGGCGTGTTTGTTTAACCACACAAGTTTGACTGGTTAAAACTTCTGCAAATCATTGTGCATACAAAAAAATGAAGCATAACAGACTTGGCAATTACATTAGAAATGTTATACTTCTATTAACATTTTTCTTTATTACAAATGGTATTTCAAAATATTATCAGTAAAGAGACAAAAATCAAACAAGTTAATACAGAAACGAAATGTTTTGTATCTGTGTTAACTTCTTCAACAAACCTAATACATCATCAATTTTCTGTTAGTAACAATTCTCGAGAAATCAATCAAATTTAATGTCATATATAAAATCTAGACATGTGAGAGTAAGGTAAACATTTGTTTAAAATTTTTCTAACTATATTTATGCCGAACGATGGCCGATTGGTTAGGGTGCTGGCCTTCGGTACCAGAGTTCGTGGGTTCGAATCCCACTGTGGCATGAATGTTTGTAGCCGTTCGGAATCGGCTTTAAACTGTAGGTCCCGGTTCTCATTAGCCCTCGTGTTGCAAAAAGTAGACCGTAGCACTCCAAACCAAACCAAACAAACTAACTATATTTATTACTTAAATTAGGAGTCTTGTGTGAGGTTTGGGTAAGTGAGAGACTTAAGGATAATACTGCTGTACGGCATATCATTTTTTTTTTTTCAGATATAGAAGCATCTAGTATGTTTTGTATTATGGTACAAAACTGTGATGAATTGCTTTTCAAAGAAAGCTTAGAATCGATCTAAAACTTCCTTAATTCAGGAAGAGTTTGTAGTAGGAAAAGAAATTTTCAATTATATTTCAAATTTAGATGGTCATATTAAATATACTGAATTACATTCAATTCAAATTATTTGATCGGAGAACCACAGAGGATCGACTCTTCACGTTTCTTTTTAGTATGGGAACATTTTTAATAACTTCTACTTCACTTCACTTGTGTGTCAGTTGAATTTTGAAATCAAATTTTAAGTACCTTCCTGACTATCTAGAGCAGGGGTCGGCAACCTGATTGTCCTTCAGGGCGCAATACTAAATTTGAAAATCACCGAGGGCGCATATTTTACAGATAATCAACAGGTATAAATAGGCATTAAAAAAAACAGATTTTTTATAACTTTATTTTGTTGGTGTCATACATAATGATACATATAATTCAGTGTAACACTTGGGTGTCCATATTTTCAGCTAATTTCTTATAATTGGGGATATATTTAGAGTTCCCGGTCCTTAAACAATTATCTAAATGTGAGTCATTAAGCTTTGTTCGGTATTTTGATTTCAAATTTTTCATATTTGAGAACAAAGACTCGCAATTGTATGTTGTTGCACAATATGAATAAATTTTTAGCGCACATTTCCTTAAAATAGAATACTTATTTTCATCGACTAAGTTCCAAAACATTTTATCATTACTATGAGCTTTTAAAATAATATCACTTTGCAAGTTTATTATTTCTAATTCTAGGTCTTCGATATTATGAAGCTCAAAATACACTGAAACTAATTCAAGGACATCATCTTCAGTAACATTGAATGGATTTATGGAAAATCTTAGAACGGGTTCTAATGCTGCAAAATCGTCAAATCTAGAAGAAAACTCTTCTATTAGCTTATCTATAATTTCTAAATATGATGTAGCAGTAAACTTTTCGTTATTCAAATTTAAACTATCAACAGTATATTTCATATTTGGGATATGTGATAATGATTTTTTCAATAGATGGGATTTCAACAACACTAACTTGCATTTGAATGTCCTAAACTCAACTGACTACTTGCTGTATATAGCCGTTTGACAAGAGTAAGTAAATCGCTCTGGCTATCATACATTTACATTAGTCCAGCGAGGGTGCATTAAAAATCGATCGGGGCTCCATGGCGCCCGCGGGCGCCGCGTTGCCTACCCCTGATCTAGAGATCTGAAATTTGCACATATGTTCAGTTATGATGTCAATGCTATATTCATTCATAAAAATATAGATTAAAGAAAGAAACAGTATAATAAGTCTAGTAAGTCTGAGTGTTTTAAAATCACGGTGAATTTTAATAAATGAAAAAAATATTAGTCTATAAAATTAAATACAGTATTGTAGAACTCTAACATACAAAGAATTGTACACAAAGAATTAAACCAGAAAGTGAAATGAAATTGGGTTTGCTTACTATATTAGAATTATAATGTATTAAGTGTTTGATTAGGATTTAAATATTGAGATAATTAGAAATCATGAGATTGTAAATGCATATTTTGCTGAAATTGTGTAACGAATTATTATTTATTTGTTGATTTTCTTTTGTGAGTCTACAATTAAAAAACAATCTTAAATATTGTTTACCTCTAACCTTTTGGCTTATGTAATACTTTTCTTTGTAAAATATTTGAATATTTTTTGTTGGTTGTAGATATGAAACTCTCTTTCCACTGTGGCTTCAGCGGTTGGAAACCTTTTTGGTTGCCCGTGGAAGCGAGTGTTATCTGTTATCTGTGGTGCCATGCGAGGTCAGTGATAAGCATCGGGGATAAGGGCTGAAAGTTGCAACAGGGATGGGTAAACTTTTTCGAAACTGATCAAAAAATGAAAGGAAAAAAAATTAGCTGACCAATATAATTTATTTTGAAATTTTAACAACTGTAAAATATTTCCGGATTCATTAAGAAACTGTCAAATAACTTTACGTTTTTTTAGTAGATATTTTAGGGTTGAAATATTTTACGAATATCCACAATAACCCAAATAAGCACCGTAATACTTTGTTTTAATTATTACAACGCTTATAATTCCCGATGGTGCTATCCGCCTACCATCTTTCCATACGAAATATGTAATATTAGAACTTCTGCTGAAAGAGACGTTAAGTGGTCAAAGCTTACAATAACATTCTGTAGAGAAAGACAACTGCCAGATGACTTTAAGTATATTTATTAAGGATAAACATTTACAAGGGACAAAGACAAAGTTAAACATATTAAAGCACAAAAAGATATTAAACCATCACACGTTAGTCATGCTGTCATGCATGCCGCGTCGCTTCTCCCTTTAACCCCTTGAGGACCAGAACGTAAATGCTATACGAGTCGACCATTGTGAAAGCCGTTGTCGCTTAACGCCATCTAGTAATTAAGTCTAGCATTTAAATATTCAAATAAAACGTTCCTATCTCCGATTACGCATACGCGACGCTAGTCTCCCAATATCAACCGGAACTCTTCGAATGGAGGCTAAACGAACGAAGAACGAATGGTTAGGGTGCTGGCCTTCGGAATCTAGTTAGGGTGTGGGTTCAATTCCCACAGTGTCATGGATGCTCGTAGCCGTTTGGAATCGGCTTTAAGCAGCCGGCTTAGGTCTCATTAGTCCTCGTGTTGCGCAAAGAAGACCGTAGTGCTCCAAACCAATCGGATGGAGGCGACGCTGGGCTATAACCAGGAAGGTCCATTATAATGGGGAGATACAAAAACGCAAAACCAAACCCACAATTCTGTCAAATTCGTTTCGTTTGGAGCCCTACGGTCTACTTTGGAAAACACGAGAGCTAATGAGACCGGGACCTACTGCTTAAAGCCGATCTCTGTCAAATTCATCAGCTCTAATTCATCTATATTGGATTTTTCTAGATAACGAAAAAATAAGTCCTCGGATATATAGGATTTTCAATTTAAAATTAAAGTATCATTATTTATATAATTAAGTTGGTGTGGAAAGGGGTTAGCCTTACACTTCAATTTGTAGATAACCATTTTCCTTATTGCGATGCGATTTGTTACATTAAATAAATAACATATACTTTTCAAATTTGTGGGGGGCCGGAGCTGACCTGCGGGTCCTAGTTTGTCTATCCACAATCTAATCAGTGGAATTTTTTCAAAGCAATATTTAAATGCATCAAGATTTTTTTTTTAATTCTACAAGTTGAAAACGTGGTCATTATTCTTAATTAGAGTGATTTGCTTACGTCTTCAAGATTTGTTAACTAAAACGACAATTCTAAAATAATCCCCGATGAATAACACTAGGTATGAATCAGTGTCGTATTACATCCAAGTGTAAATTTATAAACTGGTGAGATGGTACGATAGATATATTTAATTAGTTTAAACTTTAAGAAAATAGGTTGTTTACACGTTCCTTTGTTTTGATGTGCTACGTTTTACTATTTTGCTATAAGTAGGCTAATAAGACCTGGACTTACTGCTTACAGCCGGTTCGGAACGATTACGAACAACCATGCCAGGAATGGAATTCGATCACACCAACTCTGGTACTGAAGTACAGCCCTATTCGGCCATCATTCGACTCTCAGGAATCAAGTACATCGTTTAATCAGCTTTTCCATGCAGAAAGTTTTTATTGTTACTTTTTTTTAATGAAAGTAGATAGTGAATTAATGAAGTTTTCTGTTTATATCACTGTTTTACCATGAGTATGAAAGTTCGGAAATTTAATGTAACAAGAATTTCATTTTTGAAATCAATCTCATCATTGTGAATTCTTCATTATATGAACTTGAAATAAACTACTGTTATTAAGTTTATTATGTTCATCGATGAGGTAAGTCTTTTTTACTTCCATTTATCTAGTAATATAACCCTTAACTACTGTGGAGTATTTGGTAAGATAAAAATTATCTCCAATTGTCGATTTCAACCAATTTTTAATTAGCTTGCAACTTGGTAAGTGATTTTACAGGATTGTTGCCGATAAATGTTGAGAAAGTCACTGATCTGTAATGATTTAGAGGGGTTAAAAAGCTTAAGAAGAAAATTTGTGTGATCGCGTAACAACAATTAATGATTAACTTTCAATTTCATATATCCTCTATTGCAAGCAATAACAAGTCCGGAAAAGCTCTTATTCAGTCTGAAAAAAATTACAAGTTTGACAACATTTCGAAAAGGTAATTTTTTTATATAATAAATGAAGCGGAATAAAAAATGAAATTTTACTTTATAGAAAAACTGCATTTCTAAGAAATTTCATTAAATTTCATACATTTTTTTCTAATAATAAAAAAATCAATACCCTTAAAGTGTTAATGATGTTCTATAATGAGGTACTTCACTTATTCGACTAGAATGGAAAACGGAAACCCACCCTCGTTATTGTCCCTTTACTTCCTATAAATAGATATATATAGATATTATAGTAATTTTTAAACACACTCGTAAGTTTTCGAAGATCATCCATAAGAAATTGGATTTCCAAATAAAAATATTCTTTAAGAATAAAAAATATTTTTTAATTAATAAAATACATCTACCGAAATACTTCGAGAGATTTACAAATGAAAAAAAGTACATATTTTTAAAAGATCTTATAAAGAAATACCTAAAACAATATGTATTTAAAAATATCTTTTAACGTCTTTTTCCTAATAAATAAATACTTTATGATCTGTTCCTGTTTTAGTCGATTGCCTCTATTCCTTACAATAGTCTGAAGGTGCAAAACAAGTTATATTTTACATTAAAACGCTATACGTTTTTGTACAATGTTGTTAGTGTTGTTATATCTACTTTGAAAATTTTTAAATTTTACTTTAATGCTTGAAAAAGCAAGTAATACATACGATTTCATTTAAAAAAATTATTTGTTACATATTCAATTTATTTTCATCTTTTAACAATTTATTATTCACTCCAAATAATATTCCAATTTTGTTAGCAGCAGCTCTAAACGCTTTTAAGTTTTATCTTCAATATTCTTTAATTAAAAAATAGGGTAATTTAAATAAGTAAAAGAAAAGACAAATTCAATTAAATGTCAGTTTTATTTTCAGTATTGCACGTTTCACACACACAAAATGCTTTGTGTTCATATCTTTCTATTTGAGCATCTATTGGTTTGGATTTGAAAAAACGTCGAGTGAAACTCAACAAATAAAAACCTCTTGAGATAAAAAACTGATGTCGAGTTATACTGGACACAAGAGTGCAAATGGTTACGGAGGAATTAATCGATATATATCTTTATTTTTTTTTTGGTGATTTCTTTATACATTTTGCTTTAACATATACTTAAATTTTTATGCACCCAAGTCACTTAAGTTGGTAAGGTACGCTAGTCTAATTAAAATGTTAACATATAACTGCACTATATATTTTAATTCTTTAACACTAGATTGCCCAAGGCAGTCATTTTGACTGTTTTTTTAATTTCAATTAGAAAAACAATTATGAAATATAATGACACAATTTCTTAGAATTTGGTGACTTTTTCTATAACATATAAATGGGTTTATGAATAATTGTAGTTACTTCCATCCTCCTTTATTATATAATATTAAAAATTAATTTTAAACAAATTTCTTTACATATTTGTTATTTTTTCACAATGCAGTCATTTTGACTGTTTTTGGGCAATAGAGGTATAAGAAATCTCGAGCAATCTAGTGTTAAATATACACGCATTTCAGATACGACAATTTTAAATAAATTTAAGGCTGCTTTAGATGATTTATTTGTTTTCAGGATGATTATCTTTTTAGATGTAAACAGGGTCAAAATGCAAGAAAAAAAAATGTATTAATAGGAACCATATTTTAAAATCTATCAGATGACTTAAGTTATTTAAAAGATGTTGATTATTTTAGAACATTATTAACCCTTTGGCTGTCCCACGTCAGACAATATACATTAGGTATAAAGTTTTAAACTTCATACTTCCAACTGAAGAACATACTAAATTTAAGACTCTTTACCAAATTATTTTCCTCTCAAAATAGAGTTCATTATGTATCACATGTGATACACAAGCGTATAAAGCATTGGATGGGTCTATCATATGGAAATGGTCAGTTACAAGGGATGTCAGAATAGTGTTCTAGGGTTAATGCGGGGGCTTTAAATAAACTGTTATATGAAATTTCTAACTCAGTTTATTTGCGTATAAGGTGATTTCATATAGTACACCTTAACTTCTGACTATTCTGGCTTTCGTTTCAAAGGGAAAGACAGCTTATTGTTTGTCCATTGGCTGTCGTAAACATGGAAAGAAATGGGAAGAGTATTAAGGTAGTTCTTGACGCTTCGTGAAATTACTCTTTCTCTCTATATGTAAAAATAGTTATTCTCTCTCAATATATATCCTTATTGTAATTGATAACGCCGTTTAGCAGCGCAAATGCAGGGTGAATCGTACTCCCAGTTCAAGACTTATCACTAGTTAGAGAAAAAGTTGAGATGTAGAAAAATTCCACCTTTCTGCCAGACTAATGGCAGTGTTTAACCTCCTTTCCCATGATCCTTTGTGCTACCTGGCTCTAGATTTAAAAATGGCTGACTAAGCTGCTGCAAGAAGTACATTAATAAAAAAAGCAATTGAAAAATTTTCATAAATACAGTTGTAACTGACAATGACAGGCTAACTGATCGAATCAATTTCTTCCTTACCCCTTTTACTCTTGTGCTTCTAAAATTTTCATTATAATTTAACGATTTTTTATACGATTCATTAAAAACAGTAAAAAGATACATAGATGTCGCATTTTGTATCAAGTAATTAAGAATACAATATACGGAGTGATGGGATTGCACGTATGATCACGTGACTTCTGGCGACAATCCCGGTATAAAAAAAGGTTGAAATCATTGCTCATGTAAACGGGATTTTCTAAGTAAAATCCCTTTTACCCGATAAAATGAAGGTAACTTTACTGGCACACGTAAACGGGGTATATGACATTTCTTTTTGATTGACAGGAAGATACTCAAAATATAAGATATTCAATTTTTAGCAAGATAGCAGCGGGTTGTATGTTTGCTCACCCCTGTATTAGCGAATGACACGGATAGCTGATATTCGCGCCAGATAGCTGAAAGTTGATCCGGAATAGCAAAAAGAAAAGCAAATGAAATAGCATTATTTTTAGCTGAAAGGCGATTTTCGTTACATTGTTTACAAAATACAGTGCCGTTGCTGAAACATTAGAATAATTTAGAATCAAGCACAGCGAATAACGCAACCGCAACATTGTCAAGAACTCACTCATCCGGTACTGATGTTCGGGCGATTTGTCTCGAAATATCCGAGCTGGTTGTTTTTAAGCTGACGGAACAGATTTTAAAGCTCGTAAACTTCGATAGGGTAAGCGTGTAACCTCAAACGTTTTTCATAGCCTTCTCTCTTACTGAGATTTAATTGCTGGTTTTGAAATCTTTCACTTTTTAATAATAAGTGCGAGACGAAACTACAAACATTTCGGGTGGTTAAGCCGAGATTATGTTCGAATGTTTTAAAAATTATTTTTTCGACTTTCGTTTGAGAATTCTGTGATATTAGCAGATGTTTTTTGGTTTCGTAATTTAGGCCCGTTTTGCGCCAGAAAAGTTCTGCAATGCACAGTGGGGAATTTCATTAATATAATACCAAAGTCTTAACATTTACCGAAATTGCATACTTTAAAATAAAGCATTTAAATACCATTAAATGCTTTAAGTTTCCCAAAATAGTCTCTCAACTTCTTTAACTGTTTTCTAAGCCTTTAAATAATAAATAATTTAAAGTTGCTGCAAGTAGCTTAGTTAAAGAAATACGTGATAAACATTAAACTCTGTTGTTTTGGGACACATGCAATCTTACTGCTACTTGAGAGATAAGTAACGGTTTTTATACGATTAAACGAAGAAATTAATACAAAACTTTAAAGACTTTAGCTATGTAGATCACAAAATTCGACGTGTAATGGGCTGATAAATATAGAACTATAATTTATTCCTTTATTGGTAGAGAACAACCTTTCTTAAGAATAAGCCATCGCCGTCACTTTATGCAGCGGTCGGCAAAATTTAGAACTTCAAGGACTATTACAACATATATAATTTTTATTTAGCGTACCACTCATTATAGGAATTTAAAGTAAAAAAGGCAGTGAATATATTTACAGAATAATAACCAGAAACTTTGTTTCATTAACACAAAATGTGCATATTAAAAGTGAAAAAGTACTTTAGATATTATGTATTTTTTGCTAAAGAGAGCAGTGGTTGCTCAGTCGGGAAAGGCAACGCTCTCTGGAACTGGAGGGTTGTGGGTTCGGAGCCCGAAACGGCCTAAGATCCGCCGTGTTCGCTCAAGGTGACTGGGGCACGTAAAATAGGTTCGTGGTCACAATGTCCTCCAAGTTCTCAAACGATACCTCTGGAGGTAGCCGACCAAGCCTGGGGGTCTTCTGCTCAGTTCCTGCTTTAAAATTACGAGGGACCAGTGGGGGTAACGTTACTCGAAGCCGTAGCATACCTTAAGCTACACGTGCTTCTCGGGTGGTGCTAAATGGGTAACAGCTTCGCAGCATTGTTAAGGCGTTAGAATAATGTCTGTATCGCCTTCTGCGTTGAAAAAAAAATTTTTTTTGTTAAAGAAATACATATTATGTACTTGTTTTTTTTCCTCACTCATTACAAGGTTTTTTTTAATTTATTTTATTTGGATCAGGAAAAGAAGAAAAAAGATTAATAGTTTGGAATTAGTTTGTAATCCTGTCTTAGGTATTATTTATTTCGATAATAAATAGCGCATAACATAAAAAAATAATAAAAATTATTCATCATAAATTCTGTTTTTTAAAATTATTTAATCTGAATTATAATGAAACTTTTTGTCAGTTGTGTTGCAGATTACTACAAATAATCTTCCATTTTCTTTCTGCGGACCCTCAAAAACTTTTCACGGATCACTGGTGGTTCGTAGACTACCATTTGGTGACTGCTGATTTATGGCTACCGACGGTAAACTTTTTATCTACCGAACAGATCTAGTGTTGTTGAAAAGCTAGATTTATCCTCCTCTCCCCGATAAAGTAAATTTTAGTAAATCAGCTGAAATATGAATTTAAAAGCATTAAAAGGACATACGTTTATATGTTCTTTCACAAATATATATACTCACTAATCTTCATTTCACTTTTTGTACTTTCAGGCTTTTTGATACGTTGACCGCTACAATTCAGAAAAAGTTTCTTGGGCAAACTTATTTTTGCCTTTCATTGTGTTCTCAATTACATAAAATGAGTGGTTTTTTTTTTTTAGCTTGTATGATTAGCATTATGTACTTCGAGGTATTTACAATTCACACAGTACGTTAAATGTGAGTGAATTGCATTTGGGTTCATACTGCGGTCAACATGTTAAAGATAGCCCTTACTATTAGTAAGTATTAGTTACTATTAGTAGTAGTGTGGAAAGTCAATTTTCAAGTTGGTAAACCCATTTACAGACGAATTTCTTTACAAATTGTGATCAAACTAAGTCAAAACTTAACTTATTTACAATCTTTTACAAAGTATAATTTTTTTATGTTTACATATTTATGTTTACTTTATTAGATATATTTTGTGTATACCTTTATATTTAAATATTCGAGTGCAAAATGACACTAACGATTTCATTTACTAACATACACTTTTACATTTTACAATTTATTTTAACTTTATTACATTATTTCAATTTTTATGTACATTAATAATTAAATCTATACATTTACAGTTATATTATTTGTAAAGTGGGGGATTTAGAGCGCAAAATATAAAACGCTAACATTTATTTAGAACCTGGTTAGTTTTTGTCTCGTTTATTTAGAAGTTTTATGATTTTTCGTGTAAAGACTGGCATATAGCCAGTCATATGACGGGAACAGTAAAATTTTTAATTTTCCAGAATTGTAAAGTACCCTAAGAGCAGGTAAAAAAAATGGTTTGTTTTTTGGCTGAGAATTATCTTGCAACAAAAAATAATCGACGATTAAATAAAAATTTATCACATATGTACCTAATCTATTACTTGTGCCAAATATAAAATAAAATTAGTTCTGTAATATGTAAGTTCCGTGATAAAACGTATGAAAATAATGCAGACGATATTTAAGTAATTTAAAATAAGAAACGATTAAATGAGATGGTTAAAGGAATGATGTCATAATGCTAGAAATAAATGTTATTTTTACCTATTTCTTATGTGATAAATTGATAAATTTAATCGCCTGCTCTTAACCGGGGAAAATAGGACTTGAAATAATGGCATTGAACATTCGAAAAGTAAGGAGGGGTGGATTTCGAACGTTTTAAAGACGACAGTAATTTTTGCTGTGATATGAAGCGTATGTATACCAATTCATTTTAAAATCGGATCGATAGTTTAGGAGAGGACAAACTTTACTCGCTTTGAATTTGGCTAACCCTAACTCATACAGAAACCAATATGGATGCCCCTATCTATTCCAGGCCCACCCGCTTCATAAATTCGAGGACAGACGGACAAATAACTTAGGCTATTTTTACATAGGAGATAATTGTCATTGCCTTGAGAGGTTGGAACTTTAAGAAGTGGGTCCTCGTAATTTAAAATCATGGACCAATCATTAGATCCCCATGCTGCCACTTCCAGAGGTATCGTTTAGGAACTTGGAGGGCATTGCGGCCTAAGACATTAAATCCTTAAACATATAAAAAGTCCGAAATGTGAAACTCATGCTTTCATTTTAAGAAATCTTGATAAGGAGGGTCAGTGGAAGTTGATTCAAAAGGCCTTAGCCAATAAAGAACATAAATTGTACAGTGCTATTTTCATAACCTATTAATGTCTTGAAGATAATTGGAAAGTATTTTATAGAATTTTTATGTTTTCATAGAATGATTTTCCGTTTTAGTGAGGACAGATGGGAATCTTATAAACATTATCCAAAAATTTTCAAATGTCAGCTATTATTTATAATGCTGTCACACGGATCGACACTTTATGATTTTTTGAGCCTCGCAAGCAATCTACTTTTTCAGTAGGTACATTGACTGAAATTAGGACAAATAGTTATATTAATTTATATAAAATTAGAATACTATTTTTACATACAGGGTGTCCCCGAAGTCCGTGTACAAACTTGGAGGGGAGGTAGAGAACATTGTGAGGAGCCAAAATGACATAGGAAAGCATGGGCAGAAAGCAATAGGTGGCGCTATACGCGACCTCGCAAGATCGGCACGTGTGATTTCCTCAGTTCAGACACAGACAGCATTCGATGAACGTGAATAATTTTACGAACGCCAAGTTGGCAGATATCCATTTCATCTACAGTCTTGCCAACGGAAATGGACGTGCTGCTGTCCGGTTGTATCGGGAAAGGTATCCAACGAGGCGGCAACTGAATCATCAAACGTTCGCCCGGGTGCATAAGAACCTCGTGGAACACAGATCCTTCAGAACCACAATTGAACGTTCTGGACTACCACGAACAGCACGAACACCCGTATTCGAAGAGGGTGTGTTGCATGCTGTGGCCCGAAATCCCAGTACCAGTGTACGAGCTCTTGCCGTTGCAACCGGATATCCATCGCTGCTGCTACGCCCGGTATTTTCGAAAATGTCTGTCCATCCATGTAGGGTCGGTGTCGTGCGTGCATTCATGCCAATGGCAGAAATTTCGAACACCTCCTGTAATACTTTTTATTTATTATTGTTTTTTTGTGTGTAATAAAGCGTTTTACACAACATTCTGTGTGTGTCCTTATTGTCTTTGTGTGTCTTTATCTCGTAAGGGTTACGTTTCCGCCTATGCTTTCCTATGTAATTATGGCTCCTCACGAAGTTCTCTACCTACCCTCCAAGTTTGTACACGGACTTCGGGGACACCCTGTCTATACAATACAATTAGTCAAAGTAAAACTGGTACATCTTCGTTTATTCAGTTTTGCACCTTCGCTTATTCAATTTCATTGGTTGATGTTACGCGATACGATTTTTTTTGTGCTATTCGATAGCATATGAGACCGGGATCTACTGCTTAAAGCCAATTCCGAAAGGCTACGAACATGGATACTAGCAGAGGGAATCGAACACTCGAACTTCGTTAATGAAGAGCAACAGCTACTCATTCAGCCTATTTAATTTAATATTTTAAAAGTGAAAATTTTTGTACCTTTTTACAAAAATAAAGAATAAAATTAATAGTTAATACTTTTACACAACGAAGGTTTACACAATATTTAAACAACGTAGTCCTTACATTATTTTAATTTTTAGTTATAAATATAACTAAAATTAAAAACCTTTGGCATTATTTCTATGTTGCTGCAAGGCGCAAGTAGTTGCATTTGTGAGAAGGGAATGCAGTGGAAATAGATTTAAACCAGGCATGCCCAACCCGCGGCCCAAGGTGCGCATGAGGCCCAATCGAAGTTTTCAACTGTCTATAAAGTTTTAGTCATTTTGATTATATACAATTGAAACATAGAATTTCAGTTTTTAATGTTTGCAATAATAAATATTACATGTTATGTACATTGACTTGACAGACGCGTCGACTGCATTATCCGTTGATATTAACAAAATCTCTAGTAAAATACAAAAACAAATCTCACATTCATTTTAAAATAATACATACGGTAGTGCTTGTGAATAAACTACAATATATATTTATAGTATAAATATAATAATACTATTTTAACCCTCAAGATTAGGGAGGAAGGTAAGGGGTTGGGGGTGATTATAAATACAGTATAGTTAATGTTTATTGTCGTTGTAGTTATGATATATGTATAGCACAACTTTTATGTACAGGCAGTCACAGCAGGTACTGTAAAAATGCATAATTTGAATATTGCACGATAATAAAATATTTTGAATAACTTGTTGTTTTATTTTTATATGTGCGGCCCACTTCAGTTCAGTAAATTGTTTTTGGCTCACCAACCGGTTTAGGTTGGGCACCCCTGATTCATTAGTTCCATTAGCTTATGCTGTAAAGAGTTGGACTTATTTTGATTAACAGTAAGTTTTTTATTAAGAGAGGTAGAATACTAGGATATATTTAAAGGTATGACAATTACCTTTATCCGGCTTATATTGCTTCACCCGAGGGACATTTTCTCTCACAAATGAATATATCTTCATAAATATTCGTACCTAAAGTTTAAAAAAAAACTTTTTATTTTATGCTTTACGAACAGCTCTATTAACAAAAGGCATATTCACTAATGTTATCAGGTTGCTAATTTACTTTTTAACCCTTAATTTGACAAGATGTTTTTTCAAATATTTTTTAATTTCTGTTATTTTCCCATGTCTGTATAGACATTAGGATATCTGTAAAATAAACAAAAAAATATTTTCCATTTTTGAGCTAATTAATGTCCGCACTGACAATTACGTTATATATTAGTTATAAATATACATGTCCGGTGTAGCGGCCAGACTTTGCCAAATTAAGGGTTAATAACATATTTTCTTTCTCGGAAGACATATAATTACTTCTAAAATCTCCTTTTCTTACATTTACATATATTTTTATGCATTATAGAAACGATCATTTTTAGAATGCATAAAAACTACATGATTCAATAGATCTTTAAATTTGTCAATATTTGAAAAGTAACTGAATTTATTTCTCCATAAGACATTTTTGAAGAAAGTTTTACGCTGGAAGTAAAATTTAAACTTTTTCATTCTTGACATAGATTTTGGAAATATATTTTCACGAGAAGTTTCAGTAAGTTCTTTTTTATCATTTTATTTGTCTTTCTTAAGGTATAGCTTCTCGCCTTTGAGTCGTTTTCTGTACTAATTGTTTTCGTATGTTAGACTTCAATCAGTGATTCAATCAGTGATTACAAAAATCTTTTTTGCTTAGGATGCCTAGATTTCTCATCAACATGTCGAAACTCGGGAAAATGAATCTTGTAATTTAATACATTTTTTATAATAATTTTTTTATTCATTGCTTAAAAAATGATCTTATAATTGTCGTTTGCCCTCTGTATTAGAATGTAAAAATTAGAGAAATTCTTTCCCACAAGATATGAGAAAATATTTTACATTTACAATACATATTCTTTTGCAATACGATGGGGTATCAATAAGTAACCCCCATTGTTGATCCCAGTTGTAGAAAAAGCAATTTAGGAGTACATAAAAAAGAATAAAAATACTGATGAATGAAATGTAAAATGAAAGTTTTACAAATTTATTATTTTTCGACTAAGTGCCAGTGTTTTAAGGCATTTGTCTCAACGACATATCAGTTTGAAAATCACGGTCCCATACAGCTCTGTCGGGTGTGAAAATAAGCACTGTTACCCGGCGGATTTGAGGTTTGTCTAGTTTTAAACAATTTACATCATTTTCCAACATTGATATGGCAAAGCCTGTTCCGAAAACGTCCATCATTTCCGAATGTTTTTCCTCAAACTTTTTTTTTCTGTTTACTAAAAAAAAAAAATAAAAATAAAAAAAAAAACCCTTGTCTCTTCACATTGTTCCTCCCACTTTGGTGCCGAACGAAGGCCGAATGGTAGAGCGCTGGTCTTTTATACCGCAGTTCGCAGGTTCAAATCCCGCTACTAGCACGGATGTTCGTAGTCATTAGTAATCAGCTTTAAGCAGCAGATTCCGCTCTCATTAGCCCTCATGAGTAAGACAGTAGTCCGTAATGCTTCAAATCAAACCTCTAAGTTTGATTGGTTGGGAGTGCTTCGGTCTTCTGCTTTATTACACTAGGACTAATGAGATTAGAATCTACTGCTTAACACTAAACATATCAACACTTGATACATATCTATTTATTTTATTTTATTCACTTAATACATACCTATTTCTTTTATATCTATTTTAATTCATTACCCATCGTATTTTTTACATATACTTTACCATTTATGGTATGTTAAAAGTCCATTTACAACGGCTACAAACATTTCCGTCATCAGTGGTATCCGAACTCTCGAACTTCTTTAATCCTCCAAACTGAACGATGTAACCTCAAAATATATTTTAACCCTAGAACGCCATTCTTGCCTGTCATATGTTTAGTAACTAAAATAATAAACTAATGAAAACTGAAAATAATTCTAATGTGCGTAAGATAATATTTTTTGATGAAAGCGTATGTGTTACTTGCCTTTTCTTGCTTTAAAATGAGTTTTTAAAAATTCATTTAAACTCGTCTTGGAGCCTTGCAAAAAGTAACAATGTCGGATAAAAACAGGATAGCGTTTTCGGGTAAACGGTGACTAAACACACGGTACGTAAAATCACATATATCTCTCCAGAATTGGATGCAGGGAGTTTCACCCTCTAAACCAGTATTTCTTAACCTTTTTGGCACAATGGACCACTTTAAAAATTTTAAATGTGTCAAGGACCCCTCTGTGAAAAAAAAATTGCTCAAACATTATTTATTACAAAAAAAATCTGTTTTATTATTTAATTATTTTAATATTTTTATTTCAATAGTATAAAAAATTTGAAGAAATTAAAATTTTTAATGTGAAGGCTGTTGCTGCTTTTCCTTGATTAACAGATTGAATTGAGGGATGGTTTTCGACAAAGCAACGCGCATATCATATTCGATATTCAGTCGATTTCGATATTTTGTTTTTATTGTGACAAGTGTGGAAAATCCCACTTCGCAAAGATATACTGTAGCAAACGGAATAATGACTGCCATAGCTCGTTTTACAAGCAATGGGTAGGCTTCTCTTAAAGAAGACTTAAACTCTCCAAGAGTTTTTGAATTGCGTCACTTTATTTCCAAGTGAAGTAAAATTCAAAGGCTACTTTGTGTTTCTAAAAATTTCAAATTTTATATGGTTTGCGAATGTTCTTTTCCTCGTATTGTAGAGGTCACTATTGGGAAATGGCAGACAGGCGGCTTGCAGAGGTTGCCGCTGACAAAAAAAGTTTTTTTAAAAATATTGATGCAAACATTTTAAAAATTAGAAGCAGTCGGCTGATCCCCAATATATGACCCATGGACCCCCAAGGGGTCCATGAACCACAGGTTAGAAACCCTTCTCTAAACTGAACTTCACAATTTTACTAAACAATTCATGATTGCAAAGAAAATGTATAAGTGCGTTACTTATTGATAAACTATCCTTTAACTGATAACACTATACAGTATGCTTAATTTAAAATTTATTATTTATTTATGCTTAAATTTTTAGTATTGAAAATTTTAAAATATATTGATAGCAGTTAATCTATTTGATGTAAAGTCTTATATATTTATTTATATAAGTACACGAAATTTCACGCAGCTGTTTGGAGTGTTTAAGATATTGTGCAAACAAATAAAAAAATATGGAAATGGGACAAAAATTAAGATTGTTATGCATAAAGTGTATATATATATATATATATATATATATATATATATATATATATATATTATTAATACAAATGTCATAATATATTAAGAAATAATTAATTATAATGCTGTTGTTTAGTAGCTCTGAGATCCCTAAAGTTTTTACTCCTTTGAGTTTTGGCTTTTCTATCACTGAAGATAAAATCTCGGATTTTTTCACCTAATTCAAGAAAAAAAAATCAATTAAACAATGATTCGCAACTCAAAAACTCGTAAGTTGGAGTTTTCGTAAGTCAAGGTACTGTTGTGTGTGTGTATATATATATATATATATATATATATATATATATATACATGTATGTATGTATACATATATTACACATATTATGTATATATAATATGAATGCATTCTTAAATTCTAAAAAGCACAAAGAAATAAAAACTAAACTTCTTTCTTTAGAACGTGGTGTTATTTATATTTTGAGCTAATCACTGTCGAGAAAAAGAGCTGCGACTCATTTAGATCCGACTGTAAGTGATATTTATAGGCATAAAAGACGCGGGTGTAGAGCTTTCTGCCAAGCAAAATCATTCTCACAAATTGCAACTGCGCTGGGAAGGAAATACCACGAAATCTACACAGACGAACACACAAATCTGATTTTAATGACACTAAAAATAGCTAATTAGCTAATACTCATTATGAGATAGCAATAAGTATTACTCAAGATTTGTCAGAAAATCATTTGATTTCTGGAGAACAGAGCTCTATTTATTTATTTATTTATTTTAATTTTTTACAAACTATAAAAACGGCTAAAAATCCATTTTCTTATGTGGGACACAGACATCTATCCTTGCGACTAAGTCAGTTATTTTAAAACTGTTGAAAACTAATAAGTAGCAGATGATAACTATTGTTATGACATTGATATCATTACTAGAGTTCTTAAATTTGGAACGGTAAACGTGTATTACGAGAATGGAACAATTTCGCAGTCATTTATGTGTGAAAATAGTTGGAGTATTGTAACATGAATTGTAACATAGTTAAAAAAAATTAGGCTGCGACCTTTGTACATAACATAACCAAAGTTTTTATAATTTTACTATAAATTTCTATAAATTAACTTTATAATTAGGTTTCTGTTCCGAACTATATACAGCGGTAAAAATCAAAATAAATAATCTATGGGAATTTCTTTTCAATTTTTGGCTTTTGGACTTTTATTCTGTTAGCATCAATTTTGCTTAGCGAAGTTTATTAAAATATTAATTCACATTAAAATGATAATCGCGAAATACTTAGACTTCAGGGACTATATAAATAATTTGAAAGTTGTATTAGCTTATATTCTAATACAGAATCAATATTATAAAAAATATATGACTTGTTTTTTTAGGTCAAGATAATAATCATTTAAGAATTTGTGACCACTTAAAATTCTACAAGATTTTGCAGAGTACCTTGATGTTATTATTGTTGTTGATGATGCTATTGAGAAAATGGCTTGTTGCTATTATTGTCTAATATGAAATTAATATAAAATATTATTTAGGACTAAAGTGCAGTATGCTACATACTGGAGACAATATACCTTAAAGATTAGTTTGGAACGCTACCGTTTACTTTTTGCAACATGAGGGGTAATGGTTTTGGTTTGGTTTTGGTTTGGAGCGCTTCAGTCTACTTTTTGCAACACGAGCGAGGGATAATGAGACCGGGATCTACTACTTCAAGCCGATTCCGAACGGCTACGAACGTCCATGCCAAAGTGGGATTCGAACCAACGAACTCCGGATCCGAAGGCCAGCATCCTAACCATCGTTCGGCAATATACCTTAATTGTTGTTTGGTGTAAATAATCGAGTTTACAAATAGTGATTTTTATTAAATTCTTCCAACTAGTTTATACTTACGAGTATCTCTCGCGATCACGAAGGTCTGTAAACTGAAAACAGATTTTTTAAAAGTTAAAGCGGGTTTAAAGGGTCGTTACCTGTTCTGCAACAGCAGCAAAACCAGATATGGGAGGAAATTTGTTGCTCAAAATAAAATAAGGAGTAGCTGTATACATGAGTACGAGAGAAGCAATATATAGGAGTAAGAAGATTCCATCTGCAACCTGAAAAAGAAAATTGAAATGTCATATAGATATTTATGCGTAGTTAGTATTTGAGAAGATATCGTTGCATGTAAGTCATCCTTCCTGTTTAAAATTTCAAAGGTTTGGTTTGGTTTGGTTTGGTTTGGAGCGCTACGGTGTACTGTTTTGCACTCGAGGGCTAATGAGACCAGGACCTACAGCTTAAAGCCGATTCCGGACGGCTACGAACATCCATGCCATAGTGGGATTCGAACCCACGAACTTCGGTACCGATGATCAGCGCCCTAACCAATTGGCCAGCGTTCGGCTTAAAATTTTAAAGAGGTAAAGTTTTTAGAACTGCATTAAGGATTCATAGATACATTAAGGATACATTTTTTCAAACCGAAAGCAGCAAATAGATTAGCTAAATCTAGATGGGAATTTGAAAAATAAAAGTATCTTATTTGCGTAATTACATCAGATTTTTTTCAACTGTGTGCTCGAGAAGTCCCAGTAATTTGTGTTTAACCCCTTAAAGCATTTGCCCGTGTCTGACACGGGCAAAATTCAAAATAAACATGCAATCACATTATTTACACTTTGTTTGAGTAACAATTTTTTTTTATAACTTTTAACTCTTTTTCCACTGTAGTCACCCCCTCTCCCAGATCTAAAATTGCAAAAAATAATTTATTCTATACCTATATATTTTTTTCAGTCATAAAATATATAATTTTTTATCAGTTTTTCCGAAAGAAATTCGTGCTTTAAGGGGTTAATTGCCCACTGAGGATTTGAATCAGGAATTAGCAAATAGAGCTGACAGAATTAAAAACTGCTTTTAGTATAACTTAAATCATGCTTTACTTCCTTTTCTTTGCTTCATTTTGGCGCAAACTTCATTAATAACTATTAGCATCTGTCTCAGCTGAGATTTTTGTATTACTACTGATCCCCCCTTAAAACTTCGGTTGACTTAGCTTTGTCATTTACAAGATATAATAACTTTCAAACTGAACACACCAACAAATGGGTCGCAAATATCAATACATTATTTATTTAAATCTTAATGATTTTAGCATTGTTAAATGGACGAATAGTCTGATAGGTTTTTTACTGATGTAAGTATTGTTTATCAAATAAGTCATGCTAAATGTTCGCTGAATGGGTAGGGAGTTTCTTTTCGGAACCAGAATTCGTCGATTCGAATCCCACTGCGGAATTGGACATTCGCAACCGTTTGAAATCGACCCTTGATTACAGTTTTAAAAAGAAATTTACTCTGGTTTAATGACATGAACAAACAAGGTTTCCCATAAAAAATATTTAGTATTGGGGATTTATTTGAGAAATGCTTTTAAAGACAGGGACTGATTTAATGATACAAGTGTGACAGTTGATTTCTAAGTAATTTTAATCTCTAAAGAAATTTTTGAACTTTTAGTGGTTCTTATATATTTTGTCAGTAAGAGAAGGATTAAGAAGTAGGTTCTGGTTCCAAAGCACAGCAAACCATATTAATGTAGGTTTAAATAGAAAATAATTGCATTCGTGATTTTTAATATTGAAGTAACAGTAAGTATCCGGTGGGTCAAAGTGGATCATTATTATTTTTTTAAATATTTGGGCTCATTTCAGGCTTCCAATGAATATTCTAGCTAGAGCTATGGGATGATGAGTTAACCCTTTAACGGGCAGTGGTTTCGCAGCGAAACCACCTGTTGATACTTTTTTCTCTTCTTTTTAAATACGTAGGAAGGATTTTTTTCGATTTTCTATGTTATTGAATCTTTGAGCAATAGATAATAGAATTTTGCATAGCTTATTTTTCTCTTTGAAATATATTAGTTTAAAATTGCTTTACATGAAAAATCTCGAATTTGATTTTTCTCCTTATGACTTCAAATATAAACGTCTACCCAAAACAATAATGAAAATTGTGTAATTATCTACGTATTACATCAATTTTATGATAATTATACCTTGTTCTTCCAATATAATTAATTTTAAGAAACTCTTGATTCCATGCTGTACAAGGGAAGTGTTTCACAATTACCCCCTCTCCTCATAAAAAAAGAAAAAAAATTCTACCTAGTAAAGGAATGTTTTCCTATGTTTTCTATTTATAAGGTTCACAGACAACGTTTATAACCTAAGGCCCTTAAATCTGAAAAAAAATTTAATCGCGACCTTTAAAGAGTTAAAGTCAACTAGGCACCCGAAAAATATCCGCGTAGAATTTCAGCCCGTGAAGGATAAATCTTTGGTTTTAAATTTCTCTAGTTTTTAAACCTGTGAGAGACATCAAGAAGGAAATTTTTACAGTTTTGACCTCTTAATTATCATTAAAATTTAGGGAATACTTCAAAAAGAATAATATCGCCACCGCTATGGTACTCTCATGATAAATACGTCAGTACTCCGGCTGTGCAGAATAATTGAATGCCAAAAGGCTTTCGATAAGGTTGGGTTTATTTTGGTGTATTATTTCGCTCACGAGGGCTAATAAGATCGACTGCTTAAATCCGATTCCGAACGGATTGGTTAGGGTGCTGGCATTCGGTACCGGAGTTCGTAGGTTCGAATCCCCCAGTGGTATGGATGTTCGTAGCCGTTAGGAATCGGCTTTAAGTTGTAGGTCCCGGTCTCATTAGCTCTCGTGTTGAAAAAAGTAGACCGTAGCACTCCAAATCAAACCGATTCCGAACGGTTATGAACGTTTATTCCGACAGCGGGATTCGAACCCGCGAACTCCGGAACCGAAGTACAACGGTCTACCATTCCGCCATCGTTTGACTGGCTTTAGACAAGTATCCGTCGAGTTAGAAATTTCTTTCTGTTGTTCCTTTGTTGGTACCAATAACTGTAGAGTGTATAACTTCAATTCTTTTGGTTTACCTTTGGAACGGTATTTTAGGAATGTTTTAAGATGTATAAGAAAAATATATTGGTGCACTGAAATTCAAGTGTTTTTCAACTTCATGCGTTTAACATCATATTTTTTAGCATTCTCCATCATTGTTACACAGGAGTGAAATAAGTAGACAAATACGATTGTAAGCTTTTTTCTAATATCAGGCAAAATTTAAATAAGGAAATAAAAAGGCAACAGTTGGTTTATTGACTACCCATGATTTCAAAATATACAAGGCAAGTTATGAGGCAGAAAAAATTTGACTGAAGAGGAAGGGAAAATATCAACTAGAACTTGAAGTATTGTTTTGCAACAGGGAAAGATCCGTTTCAAAGATGACCTTGAAATTCTATAGTTTGAAAATCATATTACCTTTTGTGTGTTAATAATATAGGTGACGCAGTTAAATGGGTATATCCCTAATTCGCGGTTAAAATGTAAAGTACCAACAAAAGCCACAGCATATTTAGAGGGAAGTGAAATGTATTTTGTGAAAAGTTCAATAAAATATGAATATTGCAAATGTTAAGGTTGTAATTCACAAACTGGTTGATAATTCTTCTTCTTTCAAGGCACTACAACTTGTTTCAGACCAAGGCCGTTCTTAATATCTTAGTTGTTTTCATTTGGTCCTATCCATAACGTGGCTCCTTCAGTTTCCTTTATTTACAAGACTTCAGTCCTTCTCCACCTAATAAGGCGATTTCACGCAGTAGGGCAAATTCTCAAATTATGACAATTCTGACTTTCGTTTCAAACGGAAGGGCAGTTTATTGTTTGTCTATTGACTGTTGTAAACATGACAATGAATGGGAAGGGCATTATAGTAGTTTGTGACTTTGCGACGAATTGCCTTATTGGTTGTTTTCCTCGTCTTCTGTTTCCCATTGTATTAGTAAAAGTGAGCTTTTTGACTAGGTTTGCATAGTCAGATTGGAATAAATGTCCGAGCTATCATAGTCTGTTGCATTTCGTAACTTTAATAATATCAGGTTGTTTGTACTTTCATAAATTTCAAAGTTAAATAAGGATCTCCATCTATTCATCTCATGGACTACAAAATACTTTCTAAACATTTTACGCTCAAAGGTTAATAATTCATTTTCATGTAATTTTGTTATTGCCCAGCAGTCGCTCCCATAAATCGCGTGAGTGTTGCAGGTTGATAATTAACATTTCATAAATTCTATGTATTTTTTGTTTCGTTATTATATAGAAAAATAATTTAATGCCAGGAATCGAAATATTTAAATTGGTTAAACAGTAAAAGAAATTTAACATTCATACTGTCTTAGGACCTGTAACTTTAAGACATGTATTGCTATGGCAGTTTTGTGCAGGGCTTCGAACCGTAATTGTTTTCTCCAGATTTTTGTTCCGGTTCAACTAAAAAAATATTTATCGGTTCAGTTCCGGTTTTCATTCTGCCCAAAATAGCGGTTTTCGGTTCAGTTCTGAATGAATAATTTTATTTTATATGTATTGTAATTTGTACTAAAAATATATTTCTATCACAAACAAAAAATGTGATTCTGTCAAAATTTAGAAGATTGTTGTTGTTGCTTTATGCCACTTGGTCAAACCATACACGATTGAGCCGGAGGCTACTCGATTTAAGACAAAGAAGTGTACCTTCAGTTTCTAACGAGCACCTCAAAGGAAAGAACGACTTCACTCAAGTGGATCGTCGTCATTTTGAAGCAGGTACCAAGCAGAAGACCCATAGGCGTGGCCTGCCACCCTCAGAGGTATTGATTGAGAACTTGGAGGACATTGTGACCACGAACCTATTTTACGTGCTCCAGTCACCTTTAACGAACACGGTGGATCTTAGGCTGGCTCCGGCTCCTAACCCGCAACCCTCCAGTTACGAGAGAGTTGCCTTGGCCGACTGAGCTACAGCGGCTCAGAAGATTGTTGCATTCTTTTTTAACTGGTATACTATGAGAATTGATACAATGTATGAAACGGGGGGTGAACAGAGAACGGCGAGAATTGTTATTGTTATCCATTATCAAAACATTATGGCATTCCATTCTGACAACTGAACATTCAAATGAATTAAATCTGCCTTCTACAAGTGGTTTCATGAGAAACAGAAAAGTACGAGTGGACATCAAAACAGGAAAGTGAGAAGGAATGGACCTGTAGCCATAATTACAGTGTTGATGTTAAATTAGAAAACATTGATAAGTTAGTTACAGTAACAAAATGACTGAAAAATTATTGAAGCGAAATAAAAGGTATTTTTTTCTTCTCAGTTTCGGCTGTCGCTTCGACCAAAATAACGGTTTTTTCCGGTTTTCGGTCCAGTTTCGGTTCGAAGCCCTGGTTTTGTGTATGAAGAGGGGCACACCTTGCCTTTGAATGAATACGATTCCTAACAGCCACCCAGAGCTTGAAGCCTTCGTAGATTGCAAAGGCAAAAATCTGCAGCAGTACCCACACCACCAGGAAGAGAGAAGCCTTTCCAGCGGCCCATTTCATGATTGTGATGTCATGCCTAAACCTACAAAGTAAAGGAATCCACATTAACCGAGATCTGGCAACTTAAAAAAAATATACAATTCATTTCAATTATTGTACGCTTAACATAAGCATAACTTTATATTAACTTTATATAAAGTAACAGTTTTTCATTGGAATGTATGTGAAGATTGTTATGTAGCTCTATATTGTGGCCAGTTGTTCACCACTTCCTGATGTTGACCTTGAACGATGGTTTACGGGTTGCATCTGGGCCACTAAAGGAGCCGATCTCGTGGATTCGTCCATAGGGTGTACTGCGCACTTTAGTTGCGCATCTAGCTGCCTTTGATCTTTGGAGGAAAACCGCTTCTGAAGCCATCCTTCGCCATGGCCATTTTATTGTCTGCCATCGTCGAACTCGATAAGCCATACCCCTCCAGACGGTGGTAATGGCTTGCAGTGGACCACAGTGGGGAGGGGCCTTTACACAATGCGGAGATGTGATTTTGCTATATGTGCCTCAGCGAATAATCAATAAAACAGTATAAAAAACTTAAATATTTGTATATGAATCTTTTGAATTAATTTCTTGCTTTTGGATCAGAAATATTATTGCCAAGCGATCATTTTTAAAGACAGCTAAAAAAACAGTTTAAAAATTTTTTATGTTTTTTCGAAACAAGTTTTTTTTTCAACGAAGGTGTCTGAGCATGCGTATTGACCCTTGAGCACGTGCTGTAAGACCCAAGAGTTGCACGGTCCCTTCTTTAGAAGAAAAACGTAGCGGGAAATTGCTCCCCATACTGGCATTGGGCCTATTACTTAACTATCTCTAATAATCATTTAGGGAATTGATACCTATAGTAGCATTGCGCCCAAATTATCCTTGTTAATTATTGCTGTTGTTGCGTTTGTGAAATAAATATTTTAAAAGAAAATTGTCAATCGAATTATGCTGAAATTATAAGTTCAACAATACCTTGTTTTAGTCGACAAATGTAAAAAACAAGTAAATTTAAATCCTATATTTATTCTCTAATAATCATTTAATTGATATTTAGCATTAAATTATCCTTGTTAATTATTGCTGTTGTTGCGTTTGTGAAATAAATATTTTAAAAGAAAATTGTCAATCGAATTATGCTGAAATTATAAGTTCAACAATACCTTGTTTTAGTCGACAAATGTAAAGAACAAGTAAATTAACATATTTCCTATAAACAAATGTTTTCAAAATTTTCGAGTATATGCTGATATTTATAATTATATCATTTGGACCGACATTTCGCTCCCAAAATAACTGTAATTAAACTATATTAACCAATATTTTTATACATACATTTCAGGGGCGGCTATGTAGAAATGGACAGCATTCATGAAGAGTAGAATGCAAACAGCTACACTGATGTTGTACACACTTTGAAGATGATTAACCTTCATCAAATCTCTGCAAAAAATAATGTTGTTTCAACATATATGGTAGCTAATTGCATGAAAGTAAAAATCAGATAGGTAATACTAAAAAAGTTAAAGTTCTTAAAAATTTTTCATTCATTAATTAAAAAAAATCCCTTTGGCTTTAACTTTTAGTTTTTTTTTCTTTTTACTTCAAAATATACATTGGACATATTTGGGATTATTTTGTTGATTGAATCATAGCTAATTTACGGAAAATTGTTATGTATTACCATTGAATTTTTATGAGAAATCCAACGTTTGTGAGACAATGGGCTTTTAACACTAATTCATTTTTCTTCTCAGCAATCTGCTTGAAAATTCAGTACATTGTTGGCAGTACTTTATGTAAATATGTATATTGAATATTTATGTAATTATATCGTTATGTAATTATAAGTTATTATATCGAAAAAAATATCGAATGCGTTTTTGGTCTGTAATGTGTGTTATATAAAACTGTTTATTGTTTCAAGGCAAAATCTTGATAATCTTAAAAATTATTGATTATTAATGATTTCAAAAGAAACATTACTGTAAATGTACTATGCTCATCCATTTTTCGCATAATACGGTCACTTTTCTTGCCTTTTAGGCTTTAGAATAAGACATAGTGGAATAAAATTATCGTTTACATTCAACAGAAATAGTTAAAAAATTATAGCTAAAATAACCATATTATCAACAGATAATATATTTAATAATTCTTTTAATTTAAAAAACGATATACAGTGGTTTCCGCTTAATGTGATCTCAGTTTAATGTTATCAATCGCTTATTGTTATCGAAATAACTTGGTCCTGATTTTCTATATTTATTTGTATGTTATTATAGCTTTATGTGATAGTTACATCGGTTAATGGTATCAGTTTTCGAACCTCATTTTAACGGGCAAAGGAATATTCACAATGTATTCAGGACCCCATTTTTTTCTATCCCTTCGCTGTTATTTGAATTTCCCAAAATTCTCCCTCTTCCACCTAGGGAAATGGGGAATGAAACAAAGGAGTGGGATTTTACACGTTCTTGGAATTTTTCAGAAATACGCAAACCCTGCTGGCTAATTAGTTCAAAAATACCCTCATAATGGTAGTTCACCGTAATCTGTTTTCTGGATATAATCTTATTGAACAACCCTCGTAAACTGCAGGTGTTCAGAAAATAATAGAAATTTTAAATGGGAATAACTGGAATAAAATAAGCTTCTGTAGGTGGATTAGGGATTAGGAGTAACATGTAAACACCAATGCTTACGTTAGAACAGAATTTCGATGAATATATACTTTCTTCTGTAGAAGTAGTTTCTTGGAGTCATCCTCATCCCTGTAAAGAAACAAATATCCCATCAGAAGATAGCACGAGAAAATTTAAATTTCTTTATCGTACTGTTTCACCAATTCAGAAATAAATAATTGCAGGACGTACTCACTTTTTATCTGTTTGGACATGACCGTTTACTGTTGGAGTGTTTTGCTTGACAGAAGACCTGGTGCGACCCATGATTTCATGTGCAAGATCTGGAATGAAACAGATTCAACTGAAAAAAAATGTACATAATAAAACTTTGGAGACTTTTTCAGGATGTTAGTGTATCTATAAACAAGCAAACATAGACATACACACATATACCACCATGGGTGGCTGGGAAAGTCTAAAGATTGTTCAGCAATTTTTGGGAGGCTGAGAACGCACCTTGATTATATAAGTTATCTCGAAATTATTCAGACAGCAATTCAGTTGTTGCAGAAGCAATATCTTTTTACAAGGACAGCTGAAAAATGTAGCTAGTGGACAGAAAATTCCAGCTTTAGTATTGACAGATGGGTTGAAAGGATTTAAGTCGGAGGACACTCCTTTATCTAACATATTGTCGTCAGGACATTATGTATTAAAAAATGAGATAGGAGAATAAATGAATGTCAGACATCCCTTTTAAGGGTAATAATATTGTTATATTTATATATATATATATACCTACACACATATATACATACATACACACACACACATACACACACATATATATATATATATATATATATATATATATATATATGTATATATGACCTGGACGAGTGGTTAAGACATGAACGACACATTTCATTTCATATATAAAAACTTCTTTATTATAATCCTTCTGTCCAGAGCTATGCCATTTAGAAATCCTTTGTTCTCATACTTTACCACGACAAGCGTGCAGGATGTTAGTTCTGAGCGGAAACTCGGGCTGATGACTCTTTTGGCGTTGCTACCTAAGCAAAATTCCTATGCCTATTTCCGTATTGTCTTCTTCACTCTGTATAGTTCCGCTCGAGGGTGTTTTTTTCTCCTATTACGTTGTCGTTAATGAGTTCTAACTATTTTTAATTATAACTCGCTTAATTCTTAACCCCCGTTTTTAAACCTGACATATACATATTTATATACACATACACACACACATTATGTATACCACACGTTCGTGTAACACCAGTTGTTTGATAATAAATTCTTACTATAACCTTTTGCTGATTTGTATTCCAGATACCATTTATTTACTAAACTACGTTAATATGGAAGGTAGGTGACTCGAGATTAAAAGAATATTGACTGTTGGACTGATTGTATTTAAAAATTGGAACTAATCTTCTTTAACTACTTATAGTTTCAAAAGTATTGCTTAAGAAAGGAAAAAATTGCAAAATTTTTCTTTATGCTATAATAGCTCGCATATTTCGTTACGCTCTAATCTAGAGAAGTTCTACATTCCCAGTAGAAATCTCACAGTTCAAAAAACTGTTTTGAAATCAATAGTTTTGCAAATAATCATCTTTACTTCTTAAGATTAAAGTTTGATACAATTTTATCAATATCCTTTTTTCCTGAAACGATAAAACTGATTATGTACTGATAAAGATTATTTTTTTGAATAATTTAATCTTTTGCGCTTTAGATATTTAATCAGTAATGATGTATGACACTCAATAAATGCTACCATATTAAAAAACCTATTACGACTCAGTAAATACTACCCTATTAAACACTTATTAAAGAAAGCATGAAAACACTTGAAAAAATAAATCTATGTTGCTTGTCTCTTTGTATATACGCCACTGTCCCAAATTTTCGAATAATTGCCCTAATAATCTAATAATTAATCTATATTTGCTATTGGTACTATAGACGAAATACAAAGTTTGGGTACCAGAATCAACGCACATGTCGAGAATCTGGGTAATGTGACAATATTCTGCACGGCGCCTGCCGAAAAAAAAAACTCTACTAGATAGACTCGTCAAAGCCTACGATGACACACGAAATGAATGACGACACCAACTCGTCATTATACGTCAAATGGTAAATTGCTATTGATACAATAAGCCTGAAGAAGAAGTCTGAAACGTCACAAATCTGCGTGCAGAAGTAGGTAAAGCGCAAATGATGCAGAGTTGCATGTGACTTGTGGTCTGCCGACCCCTGTCATTTTAGGTAATAAATAAAATTCCAAATTTTTGTTAGCTTAAAAGTACTTGACTCCTTAGTTAAAGGTAAATAATAATCTTAAAAGACATCTCTTTGCGAATGGAGATTCGAAAAAACAGTTTTGATTGTGATGAGTATCATAGCTCATTTCAGCAATGAAAATGAAAAGTAGAATGCATTTATTTATATTTTTTTGTGGGGGGGAGTAAAAAAGACTGAAAAACATTGAGAACGCGTAAAGAAAATACTTAAATTACATCTCGCGAATAGAGCTCCGTAAAAAGTTTTAATCGTGATGAGCATTAGAGCTTATTTTAACAAACAAATGCCGAACGATTGCAGAATGATAGAGCGCTACTCGTCGGAAAGGGAGTTCACGGGTTCGATTCCCGCTGCGGGCATGGATGTTTGTAGCCGTTCGGAATCGGCTTTAAGCTGTAGGTCCTGGTCTCACTAGCCCTCATGTGCAAAAAAGTAGACCGTAGTGCTCCAAACCAAACCGTTAACAAACGAAAGGAAAATTTTTAAGGGGGGAGGAGATAAAAAAAATGAAAGTTTTTAAGCTCATGTACAAATTTTAAACGATATCTTGAGAAAGGAGCGATCGTGTGTGTATTAATAGCTCATTTTAAGAAACAAAGGGAAAAATAGTATGCAGCTATCTTTTTAGATGTAAACAGTACAAAAAACACTGTATGTTTTTTATCTCGTGTAAATAAAAATCTTAAATGAAATCTCCTTGCGAATGGAACAAACGGAAGGCGAACGATGGCCGATTGGTGCTGGCCTTCGGTACCGGAGTTGGTGGGTTCGAATTCCACAGTAGCATGAATGTTCGTAGCCGTTCGGAATCGGCTTTAAGCTGTATGGGCCGGTCTCATTAGCCCTCGTGTTGCAAAAAGTAGATCGTAGCACTCCAAACCCAAACCCAACCTTGCGAATGGAGTTTCATAAAAAGTTTTTGATCTTGATAAATATATAGCTCATTTAAGCACATAAAAAGAAAATTGGAATGCAACTATATTTTAAGCTGATTACACACACGACGGATTTTTCGGAGCGGAAAATTTACCACCATTTCAATATTTATTTATCCGTTGAAATAAACTAGAGCTTACACATTAGACGAAAAATAAAACGATCGGTTAATTTGCTGTCGACGGTAGCTCTGCAGCCGTCTGGTGCCACTGGAGCTCAGCGGAAATTTATCCGTCGTCTCGAACTAGAGGTCTGTGCGACCCAGTGAACGTTTGCTCACACAGCGGTTTTTTCTACCATTTGCATTGGACTTTGGTTGTGAATATGAATAGTTACGATAACACGAGCGTTATTGGATATTCTGATTTCATTAATACAAGAGAGACCTGTTTTATGGGATAAAACTCTGGAAATTTTTAAGGACAAAAACGCTACTCGTAAAGCTTAGCATGAAGTTTGATTTCGAGACGATTTCATTCAATTAGAAGAGAAAGAGAAATGAATTTGGTAACCATATTTTCTCACATACCTATACACCCAGTGACCGAATACTTTTTTACAGTCTGCAACGAAAGTTGGGTCTCGTAAAAATAGTCTGCAGAATAGTGCTCGACTATAAAAATTTTCGTATTTCTGCTTATTAATTAAACATACGGATTTTCATAACTGTTTCCTATAGAATTAGGGATTGCAAATATTTTTAGAATTTAAACATAAACAGTATAAATACGAATAGTAAATTTTTAGTTACAGAAAAATCGATATGAATAAATTTCGATTAGTTGAGTATTTGACATATCAATATTTTTCTTACACTCACAGTCAAAATGCCGGAATTTTGACATCCCGGACACATGTAGGGGTTGTCCGCCCATATAGAGTGGGTCTTGCTTTGTAACAACACAAATTTTACACTGCGTAACACTACGACGACGGAAATTTTCCCACCCTGTATGTAAACGTTGATCTCGTGGATCGGCTACGGTAAATTCTCCGCTCGGTAAAAAAAAAAATCGTGTTCCGCTGTGTGCAACCAGCCATAGGAGATAAGAAATGCCAAAAATAAATAAATAAATAAATTCAGGTTTTTAAGCAAGTGTAAATATAAATCTTAAACGACATCTTGTGAATGAGCATCGTGAAAAAAGTTCTGATCGTGATGAACATTAATAGCTCATCTCAACAAACAAATAGAAAAGTAGAATGCAGTTATCTTTGTTAGATGTATTAACAAATACAAAAAAAAAAACTTTTCTGGTTTTTAAGCACGTGTAAATAGAAATATTAAACGACATCACTTACGAATGGAGCTTTGTAAAAAATTTTGATTATGATAAATATATAGCTGATTTAAACAATGCTTTTTTCTGTGTGTGTTTCTGATCCCCCAAAATATAGCTACCTTCTAATTTTCTTTGTTCAAAAGGAAAAGTAGTATGCAGTGCAGTTATATTTTTGGGAACAACAAATACAAAAAACATTGCAGGTTTTTAAGCACTCTTTTAAAAACCAGATGTGATGTATCCTTTTAACGCCAATCTTGTAAAAACACAAAAACAGATATGTTTTATCTGGACAACAAATGACAACATTTGTTATATTTTGTCAATATTTTTTGTATTTGGGGACAACAAATACAAAGAACATTGCAGGTTTTTAAGCACTCTTTTAAAAAACCAGATGTGATGTATTCTTTTAAGGCCAATCTCGTAAAAACACAAAACAGATATATTTTATCTGAAGCATATAAACACTTTTAAATATATAAAAAATATTATCTATTAATAGTCAAATTTAATTTATAAAATAGTATCCCTGATTTTTCTTAATAAAATGAGATTGCATTCAAAAGGTAAGTTCTTGAACTTTCAAAAAATCATGTTAAAAAAACGAAACAGAACTTACTTTTTTTCACTAATTAGTCGTGTAAAATCCAATTAAAAAATCATTGAATACCACAAAAATATTTCACACTGTTAACTTTCAAAAGGTATTAAAAATTCGGCTAATAAAAACTATTCAAATAATTTATTTAACTCTATAAGTGTTCACGGAAATAAAGGTAATAATCAGTTTTTAAATAACTAATCACTGAACAACATTTGAAGGACTAGGTTGATATGAAAGTAGCGCTCAAAATGAAAGAATCACACCATCTTGTTCTGGCTATGTAAGATTGTTCATTTAATGGCCGTCGCAACACCCAAAGCTGCTGCCAACAGCAATTGAAGTATATTAACTAATTTCTCAACTGTGGTGGATATTTGTGCTTATTTTGGCAAGGAAGCAGTAGTGGTATTGGTCATTCGCAATTGACAGCAACGGAGAAAATTTTTTCTTTGATATTTTATCTGTCTGTAAAAATTGATCAAATCATAGAGAAGGAATGTTGGGTTTTATTAGTCAATCCCGCATAAATAGTAAAACTTAAATAAAATTCAAGCATTATCTTGCTTTTAAATTACAGTTGATAAAAATATTTAACTGAGTATTTATGAAAAAACGTAAAAAATGCTAAAAATTGTGAATGATAGTTCCATTGCATCTTAGCTGCATAAAGTTATTTATAAGAAAGGAATACAGAACTTTGGAAAACATTTTTTGGAGCACACCAAAGTACAAAAGAGAAATATATAACGGGTCAATATAATTTATGCTAAAATTTATACCCAAAGCATTATCTTGCTTTCAAAATACAGTTAATAAAATATTTCAATGAGTACTAATGAAAAAACGTAAAAAATGAAAAAACTTGTGAATGATAACTCTATTGCATCTTGGCTGCATAAAGTTATTTATAAGAAAGGAATACAGAACTTTGGTATACATGTTTTGGAGCGGACCAAAATACAAATGAGAAATATTTAACGGTTAAATATAATTTATGCTAAAATTTATACTGAAAGCATTATCTTGCTTTCAAAATACAGTTAATAAAATATTTCAATGAGTACTAATAAAAAAGAATAAAAAAGACAAAACTTGTGAATGATAATACTATTGCATCTTGGTTGCATCTTTGGTAAACGTTTTTGGGATAGGACCAAAATACAAAAGAGAAATATTTAATATTTTAATATTTAATAATTTAATATTCAATAATTAAACATTTAATTTAATATTTTAATATTTAATAAGCATATGAATAAAACTAAATTTAATATTATTATATAAATATAAATTTGTTATTATATTAATATAAATTTAAATTTGATATTTAATAATTAATAAACATTAAATATTTTAATATTTAATATTAATGGGCCAATATAATGTATATTAAAATTTTAATAATAGTAAAATGTATTTCCAAACCCATTCATCCTTAAGAGTATGAAACTCTGAATTTTATGTTTTTAGTTGACTTTTGAAGGATGAAACATTTTAAAGCTATCCACAATAACCCTAACAAGCATCGTCAATACCTAAAAAAAAAAAATTCACCTTTATGCATTATGGCGCTATATGTACACTATTATTCCATACGAAATAAGTACTGGTAGAATTTTTCTAAAATAGAAAGGCACTAGGTGGAGCTTAAGATGAACGTTTTCTTAAATGTGAGTTCTTATCCATCTATATATGAATATTCCTGTTAACGAATTTGAAGAATTTCTCACCTTTCTGTTTTCTAATTTGAAATGAAACCGCCATTATGTATATACTTAAACCAGAGTGGTTTGGTTTTATTTGAAGCGCTACAGTCTTCTTTATAGCAAAACGAGGCATAATGAGACCGGAACCTACTGCATAAAGCCAATTCCGAAAGGCTACGAACAACCATGCCACAGAGGGATTCGAACTACCGGTCAGGTAGACCTAGCGATTCCGCCATCGAAAACAGAGGGAAAAATCTTAATTAGGACTACACTTAAATTGTAGATAACTATTTTCCATATTCTAATATATGGTATATGACTGTCATATATTTTTAAAATTTACATCCTAATAGAACCAATAAGTAGGCCAGAGCTAGTTTCGTAGTTTACCCGCACCTGTAATAAGCTGCATCGCGTACTGTAGTACATTTCACACTGTAAAATGTTTGATTTTATGCTGAATGTTTATACCAAAATTCCTGGGAGGAAAAGAAATCCTTCAATTATAGATAGTGGGATCGAAGCATAAAAAAGTACTTACAATTTTAGATTTTCGATAATTATTTTTCGATAATTACGAACATTCTGGCCAAATATTATAATATTTGGCCAGAATGTCTAACGTATAGATTGCTTGAACTACAAAAATTCAATTTCTTACAGCCACTAGTTATTTCGAAGTAATCATTTTTCTAAACTAATTTACTCTTTTGGAGAAAATACTTAACATAAAATCACCTTGTGTTTTCAATCCTCGTTCATCACAAAAGCTGAGAAAATTCTAGAAAGTCTTATTTATATTTAGGAAAAACAAAGGAAAAATTATTTATAATTTTAATTTCCAAAGCTGTTATTTGTAACGTAAACAAATTTCGAAATATTTGAACTTATCTTTCTCTCTCCCACTATTATGTATGCATCAAATGGGGAAAACTTGATATTATCAGCGTAACGAATATCCGTTGACGTAATAGAAGAGAGCAGGGAGATGGATATCCCTATATGATTAGGATATCTCTACATCATATGGGTGTGCAAAAAGCAGATTGCGTATAAAATGAATAAAATTACTTTTATCTATTCCGTTAAAAGTAATAAAAACTTTAAAAAAATCGCAATTATCAGTTTACCCAAAAAAGGAAAATCCTTAAAATCTGTATTCAAAAAACGATAGCGTCTACGTGTTATGCTACCAAATGTCTTCGTAAATATTTTATGAAAAACATCTTACAGGATAACAGTATGACAGTCAAGAAGGTGGTATATTTGAATGAAAAGACTTACTTGTAAAACCCCTATACATTTAATCCTCTCCTATTTTAAGTAATAAAATAGTTTAAAATATCTTAACATCACCTTCCGATTTCAGAAGTCTTTATTAAAACAGCCTATTTTTTATTCAATTAAAAATAAAATATACAGAGCTATTTAGAGTAAAACTTTTCTTCAAAATAGGATACAAATTTATAAAAATTATTTAGTTTTGGTGTATGAAGCAAGACATTTTTCAAAAGGCATATATATATATATATATAATTACACTTTAATATCTCATAAAAATCCTCCTCTCTCCCATTCTAATTCCTTAAAATCTATTTTCCCTGCCACAATATGTCTTAATTAAAGGAGTATCCTGGACTTTAAATTCTTCCAACACATTTCTCGAAGCTTTCTCTGGAAGCGACGAAACATTTTTTGTCCACTCACCACATTTTCCAGCTGCCGCTGCAAATGGATCAGTTTTTCCATCTGATCTAATTTCCCTTTTCTTGTTACTAATGCCAACTAAGCTACTTTCTCTGGGAAAAATTTCGTCTCCGTCTCGCGCTGGAGTCCAACCCTGTTTCAGCACATGTTTTTGACGTTCATACTATCTTCTGTCGTTGACTGTAAAGCATATGAAGTTCTCTTCACAAAAATAAAATTCAAGTTCTACTCAGACTTCTCTTCAATGTGGCCTGACTGCAACATTTGCAATTAGTCTATCTGCTTCGGCTTCTCCTTGCCCAGCGAGTTCGGGCAAAAAAATACAATAGGGGTTCAACATTTTGTGTCTGATGGATTAATTTTCAAGTGGTTACAAAAAATTTTTTCTCTTCATTTGAAAGAAAAATAAGTATTTTATACTGCATCTTACTGATTAAGACAAAATACGTTGTTATTTGATTTAATTAATAATTTGCACCGAAGAACGAATTTGGGAAATTATTGCTCATAAATAGGGTAATACAGATTCATGTAATAACAAGACAAAGTAAATATTGTTAATGTTTCAGTTTATCCCTCATTTAACTCTTAAATTAATGCCCGACACGTTTCTGTCGATTTCCTATCGACGCGTATTTTAAATCTGTGTTATTAAACACAGAATAAAGTAAATATAAAGTTTAAACAATTTTGAATAATACAGCATGGCACGTTAATGATCAACTATCGTTTTCAACATATAGGATGCCATTTATGGAAAAAGAAAAACTGCGTGAAAAAAAAAGATTTATTTCGTATTACAGGCAAAATAAGTACCGTAAAATGTAGTTTTATAACAACAATTTGTCTATGTACCAGGCGAAAAAGTAAATTTACGTGCACTTTTCAGAAAATCATAAAGTGTCAACCCAAATGAAAAATTTATCAATTATAGAATCTACTTGAAAATTTTGTAGATTGTTTATAAGATTGCCCTCTACCTACTCTAAAAAGAAAACTCGTTCAAAGAAAGCATAAAAATTCTGCAAGTTATTTTTAGCGGTACCTAAAAAAATGGCCAGGTATTAACCTCTTGTCTTATGAATAGAGCGACTATTGTGTGTGGCACTTTCGATGAAAGCTTTTTTCACGCGTCGTGACCAGAAGCAGTTTCATCATGGGCTAAATTGGGAGCAAACCAGTGGACATTAATAGTACTGCATTTCATCGCTTATACATTGCTCTGCATAGCAATTTGTTTCAGTTACAACAATTTCCCAGAACTTTTTGTCAAATATTGTATAAAAAGTCTAACTTTCCACTGTTTTCATTTAACTTACCTGTAGACTTTATTTTTATGCCAGCAGTTTCTGTATACTTCCATATCTTCAGTTGAATAATTTTTGATTTCCAAATCCATTGTTATGATAACTGATTCCTGATATTTTCTTCTTCATTAGTATCGTTTTCATCACTAAATAAATTTTCCACACGTTTTTTATTTTTTACAGGACAAACTCCAATGCTATCTTCAGATGTATCCAAATCGGTATCTGTTTCAGTTTCTAAGGTGGAATCAGGACACTTTCCAGCACCGTTATTAGTATCCATTTTACTTTTTGCCAGTAGGTTAAATTTTTAGATTTTTTAAGCTAATTATTTATTGCCTATAATATAATACTCTATTGCAATTACGCCTAAGAATAAACGACCAACTCTTATATTGCAGCTGTAACAAACAATAACGCAAAAACAAAAACTTTATCCCTAAAAACAATAACATGTCTGATACGAGCTTTTCACTTTTGGCCAGACAGAATCATCACGTGTGTGATTCGTGGTTCTCATTTTAGGCACAGCAGTACGATCACGTCTCCCACACGTTGTTTTAAGGCAAATTGTTAAGGAGTTAATTCATGAATTTTCTGAACTTACGGTTTAGGTTTTTTAATTACTTAAAATCTTGTCTGCATAAGGGAATGTGTCCTTTCCAATGTCAAACAAAATCATCAAGTGATCATTAAACATCTTTCCATTAAAGCATTTCTTTATCCACGTGTCATCTTAAATGTTTTACAAGAGCACCATCCGAGAACACGATATGATTTAAAAGCCAAATGTCAGCCTTCCATTTATATCAATTTAATAATAACATTTGGGATAAACAGTTTTTTATGTAAATGGAGGATTATTCGTATGTCTACAAGAATGGAAAGTAATAAAAAAGAACACTTCACTTTCATACTGTCAGAAAAGCATTTCCTTTCATTCCGCAGCCATCGAAGCGTATTCATTCTGTTGCAACGCTTCAAATCTTTTAGATAAATTTTACGGTTGGTGGTAAAACGCGTTCACTTACGTCATTCATAGAGTTTTTATCGTTTAACCAGAATATTTATCTTAAAAAATGAAATTATGAACGATTGCGACTGTGAATGAGAATATGAATAGAATTTGACGTTGATATTATCAAATTTTTACGATGTTATCCGATTATAAAAATTTCATGTCAAAGAAGTTAAACAATGTTACTCTTGATTTATTTATATGAATTATTAATATAAGTTAAATTAGGTAAATAAAGTTCAATGATATTTAAAATAATTCGATTTTTAAAATTCAGTGTGCGTTTTTTCATTGTGTAACACACGTTCAATGATTTACCGCGGTCAAATATACTCTTTATAGAACTATGTAGAACATGAAAGTTTAGATTTTGTTTATGAATATATTTTTAAATAATAATTAAAAAAATTTTCTCTTTTACTATAGAAATCAAGTAAAATTTTGTATATCAGCTTTTATTCGCTTGTATACTTCCACTTATCATTCATTTTTCAGTCCCATGTATAAATTCGTATTGCAAGACTCAGATTTAGCTGAAATGTTATATACTTTTAACCCCTGATCAAAAGTTTGAAATCCTTATTGCTTATCTGTGCATTCAGTATAGAAGAAACTCCTTTATTTAGCAATAAAATTTTTGTTAGAGCAGGGATGAGCAAACTCCGGCCCGCGGAGAAAATTTTAAGTTGCCGGTCCGAGGCAAATTAAAAGAAATATATATTTATACATTACATATCCATCTCCTTTTCTACTTTGCTTAAATATTATATCCCAAATTTATTATCTCACGCCCAGAAGATCAGCGGTATATTTGCTTTTTATATGTGAGCAAGAGTTTTCAACTTTGAACCTTAGAAAGAATAATTTCAGAAGTAGACCGACAGATGAGCTTTTAACATCGTTCCTTAAAATCATTACATCTCACTTTGAACCTCGGTATAAGGAACTTTTAAAAATGAAATCGCCATTTCATTCATCTCATTAATGTATTTAAGTCATTAGGTACTTGTATATATTTTAAAATTTTAGAAAAATTTATCTTGGCCCGCCAAATTTATTTTCTTTCGATTTTTGGCTCGCGGCCGAAAAAGTTTGTCCATCCCTGGGTTAGAGTCTTTTCAACTCCAAGCGATATATATTATTTTTATAAAATTCAGTAATATATATATCTATAATTTTCCATCTGTCATTTCCGAATATTCCGAGGGTTTAATCAATATATTGTTTAAGGGTATCTTTTAAATCATAGATAATAGAAAAAATCGAAAATAATTTCTTACATTATTCAATAAACCAAATGTACAGTCCAAAGCAATAATCATTTTACCTACAGAAAAAAATAAAGTACTTGCACTGGTTGGCATTTTAATGAAACCAATAAAATTTATACAAAATAATTTTGTTCTAAGCTTCTAAGATATAAAGAATTATATTCTGTAAAATATGTTTATGAATTTTTCCTAATAAAAGTGTGTATTACCAATTTAAGCTGAAATACTTCGGACAGTCCGGATTGTCAGTTCCTGACCTTATAAAATACGACCAATTCACTGCAGATAACTGAATACTTCTCATTTTGTCCAGCATCCATTTGGATACATAAAATTATAGCATATTTTAAAAGAATATCATCGTGGTTAAATGTAGTTCAAGACTATACGAAACATTAAAAGATGTGACAAATTTTGGTACGAAATTAGAGAGACATTAAAATTATATTCGCGGTATCTAAGTCCCGAAGCTATATAAGTTCGAGCAACAGTTTATTTAAGATTTGAAATATTTTGAACTGTAAAAATCTTTTTAGCTTGTAGAAAAAACAAAAACAGTTATTCATGGCATATCTTTTTATTCTATAATTCCGATAATATGACACATTCTTTTATAAGCATTCAGATAAGATTTAAGTGTCATTGATACGATACTTATTGTCTAATGTATACTCTGAGAATATTCTAAAAAACAAGACTAAGATCAAACAACCAGTGATTTTCTTATTGGGCGGTTTTGCTATTTCACTCATAGTTTACTATGTTTATTACCTTTTAAAGCTGTTAAAAATACATGAGACTTCATTAGTAAATCATACCCAAGATGGCATAGCGGTCAGTATGCTGGGCTATTATCAGGAACGTAACTAGGTTCTTTAGCGCCCGTGGCAAAAAAAAAAAAACTGGTCTGCGCCCCTACCACCAAATATAGTGAGAAAATATAAAAACATTATTTTTCTCTATTATACATTCAGAATGAACTCTCAAAATATTTTGTTAATTATTTTGTTAATTCCTAAAATGTTCCTAGTATATTAAGCTTTAAATATTTCTTTAATTTAACCTTATTTATACATAAAAATATTTTAAACACATTGGGGATATTATTTTGCGGATAAACTGAATAGTTTCTTTGAGGGGAATATTTTTAATTTGGACGTTGAATTTTCATAAAAAAAATTGTCATATTTCTAAATTTAAATTTAGTTTTGCTAAATTTAATAAATTTAAAACTTAAAGCAAATACCCGGATTTATAGTAAGGTCTATTAGGAGTGTTTGGTAAACATTATGTAAGAATCTAAAACAAGTTTAGTCTCTAGAAACATTTTAAAAAATAAGAAAATGCATAAAAAATAATTTTAAAATACATTTATAATAAGAAAAAAATATTTTTCAGCTTTTCATTATTTCTACTAGGGGCGAATGATCCTCTTTCAGACCCCAATTTACTCACGGTGCGGCGCTCCTATGACTGATGCTCCCGTGGCAAATGCCCCCTTTGCCATGCCCTAGTTACGGCTCTGGCTATTATAAAGGGGTGTCAGGTCAGATCCTTGTCCGAGTGATAAAACTCTCCCGGTATATATAGACCCAATGGATAAATTTGTGGATCTGAATGTCCTCTCGCAAGAAGGTCAGCATATGATAGGGGAAGTTGAGATTAGGCGAAATAATCATCTCTCTTGAGGATGATCAAAATTGAGGGGAATCTTTAGTATGGCATCCTTACAACCGTCAGGGTTGCTCACTTATTGTGAGGTATCAAATAAACAGCGTGCATGCCCATACAAAGTACTACATGCAGTAGAAGATGAAACTGGGTCGGTCAGGTACTGCGAATGCCTACTGACTAAAATGTAGTCAGTTGCACTTACTTGGGTGCCAGTGAGAGAGAGATACAGTGGAAAACCCCGAAGTGGCGGGGAGAAGAATGACAAAGAGAGAGAGAGGACAGGCAGGGGGGACAAGCTGGACGAAAGCAAGATCTCTCTCTCAAGATTCAAATGACGATGATGATGATAGATGTGTTAAATGTAACATGGGAATGTGTTGTATTGTACATGATCAGATTTTGAATCAGGGTCTTGCCTCTCATCCCAGATTATCTTCCAATATTCAAAACATTTCTTTTAGTTCAACTAACCTCTGAATAAAGACCCCTCAGTAGGCATTAAATGCAAATAGTCATTAAACGAGTAGCACATACTCCTTCTTCTCGCTCTTTTCGAAAATATCATTTTCATAAATTTATTATCGAATACATGCATCTTAATATGATTTATTTTCATCGAAAATATGATTTAATCAATTTACTGTTATTTTTCTACTAATAGCATTTAATTATTATTTACATAACTATTGTTATTATTCTTCTTTAAACCTTAGTATTGCCGGATATACTGAATTGCAGCCTTTTATTAGTATAGCATCCTTTTTTATGTTTATTAAGTCCTGAAACATGAACAGTACTATCGTACTATGTACTTTAAATTTATAGACTGTTTCTCCATTGTAAATTCTTGTAAAGCATATAATTTAAAAATTAAAATAAGAAGTAAAATACACTTTGTTCTGTTATGATTATAAAACTATTAGTTTTACTTCAACTGTGCGTAAAGTACTGCACGTTATTTGTTTCAAGCTCAAAATTTATTAAAACAGTTTATTTTTAATTAAATACGAAAAAACAAAAACTCATATGAAACAAAAGTTTTCTATTGTTTAAAATAATTTTTTTATTGGTCCTTAATAAGAATCTAAATTTATAAAAATTATTTAGTTTTGTTATGTAGAGCAATACATGTTTAAAGAACATGAAGTATATTCACGAATCAGAGAAAAATATAAATGTACTTACTCCCAAAATAATTTATAACTTTTAAAATATAATTTTTAATAACTTATAACTTTTATACTGCTTTATATCACATCAGAGATAAATAATAGACCCTTATTTTCTCATTAAGTAATAATTTTTTAGGGGTTCCGTTGCTACGTATGTGGTAAGAAAAAGGTTCCTCAGGATAAAAAGTTTGAGAACCATTACCTTAACTTTTAAAAACTTGAATTGAAAAGGAAAAATGAACAGGAAAAGTTCAGTTTAACTTCAACATCGAAAAGAGTTTTGCAAGTTTTTCTCGTTTACCCAACAATTTATTTTTGAGGTCATCGCATCGATTACATTCATTCATATTCTGTCCATCTTTTGATGCCAACTACTGTATTTATTTATTTAATGTACACATATATATAAATTCTACCGGAAATATTCCAAGATGGGACTGTACTTACATCGAAAACTTCTTGTTTCTTGGATGACCTAAAAAAAGATTTAACACGACTGTTCTTCTCCATATTAAACAAAGGAAAAACAATCTTTTATTAGCGGAAATATTTCGTATAATGCTATGATACTTCCTACAGATAATTTACTTTCCTTATTTGCTACATATCACATTCATGTGGAAGTAATTAAAAAATGTTCATGAATCATTTCTCAAGTTTTTAATCTAAAGAAAAAAGTTCATTTCCTTAATATTTTAATACTCAACAACATGTAAATTGTTAATGGAACTTATTTTTGTTTTGTATATTGATTAAAATCTTTCTGGTATTACAGACATTATTGTTCGAGTATAGAATTGCAATAAAATTTATAACTACTGTAAGATAATTATAATAAAGCATTTAATCATTTATCTAGGTCATATTAAACCCATTAGATTCCCTTATTATTATGTACGTTAGCACAACTTTGAAAATGAGTCATATATTAGCCACTTTTTGTAGGTAAAAATATGAAAAACAGATTACTTTGAATTAATTTACGGAAGTTAATTGAATGAATTTGCAAAAGTCATTTAAATGGCTTATTAATAACTGTGTTATAAGAAGTCAATTTGTATAGTTATATTTCGAAAGTATTAATTTTTAAATTAAAAGGGAAGAAAATGTATATTTTTAAATTTCTTAATGTAAGAGGTTTATATGAGAACAATTGTTTCTGCTGTTCTTTCTTTTTTATCTATATATTAATAATTTACAAGTATTTCATATTTCGTTAGCATGAAATATAAGATGTTTGTGTACTCATTATATCAATCAAACATAACATTATATAGTAGACATCCCTATAACGATCGGTTGTTTAAACAATTTAATATTATTATACACAGAATTATAATATTAAAATAAAATTTATACAGTTACGCTTTAAAAATAAAACAAACTGTGCAAAATAATACAATGAATTGTCTTTTACAGTGGAGAATTATATAGAATATACAAAGTGGAAATTAGATTAAATATAATAATCAGTACCATATAATCATTATATTACTTATTCGATTTATATACAATGCGGTTTTTGTAAACTTGGCGACTTTTCGGGCGATGTCTATGTCGCTGGAGACTTTTGGCTACTTTTATTTCAAGCTTTTTGAAGCTTTGTAGAGCAACTGGTTCGTAATGTTTCGTTAACAGATGAACATATTTCGTGTTTACGCATTGAATAAGCTCGTGCCAGCCACAATAATAAATTTTAGATTACAGAAACAAAAACAGTGAATTTTTCAATTTTTTATTTATATATTTGATTATTTTTTCAGTAAATTTTTATTTTGTAAAATATTAAGTTGTTTTTTTTTTTTGAAAAATAAATAATTTACCATTTTTTCTTTTTACCGAAAATAAATATAAAAACATGTCTTGCGTTTATTTATCTCTGACATTGATTTCATTTTTTAATGTTAGTAGATACTTTTATATCCCCTATATAATAATAGCCTAAGTTATCTGTCCGTCTGTCCTCGAATTTATGAAGCGGTTGGACCTGGAAGGGATAGAGGCATCCATATTGGATTCTTGATGAGTTAGGGTTAGCAAAATTCAAATCGAGTAAAGTTTAAAAAGAATAACTTTTAGTCAGTATAATTATAAAATGGAACAATATTTATTAAATATGAAAGGGGAAATGGTTTCCCATACAGTCATTCCAATAGTTGGGAAAGGAGCATGTTTATTTCGATCGCTTTCTTATCTTATGTTTGAAACACATTCTTTTAGCAGTGAACCGGAATGACTTATAGTCGGGATCTTGAATCTCAAAGATTTCTTTGATTCAATTAATGTACATTGAACTATAGAGGGCATTCCAACAGCCCCATAGCTGATCGTTAATGCGGTATTACTGAACTAGTTCGCTCGCTGTCTTGAATTTAATTGTACCCCTCACTATTTGACATCGTTTTCCGAGTATCGCTGTTGAACTTCGGCAAACTTTGGAAGGTTTTTCCCGAAACCACATCTTTGAACGCGCGGTGGTCAACTATCTTTCTACATGAATTCAATGATTTTTAACTGCATTCACAGTATCGGGAGACTTTAGAGGAGTATGAAGATAAATTATTGAGCGTGTACCAGATAATTCTCAGAAAAAAAAACATTTTTTTTACTTGCCTGATAAAGTACTTTACAATTCTGGAAAATTAAAAATTTTACTGATCCCTTCATATTACGGGCTATATGCTAGTATATTTATATTTGTGTAATTGAAAATGCATGGAAACACATTAAATATACATGCGTACGTTAATCAGTGGCACAATCACTAGTAGAGCTAAGGGGATAGATACTGTATATTCGTTAGCATACACATGTATGCGTATGCTATGTTCGTGTACGCATATATTTATGTTTGTGGAATTGAAAACGCATGGACACATGTTAATATTTACATGTGTCCGTTAATCAGTGGCACAATAACGGGTGAAGCTAAGAAGATAGATTCCGCATATTCGTTAGCACATGAATATATGGGCATGCACATGTTTGTGTATGCATTTATTTTTATTTGTGCAATTGAAGCATGCTATTATATATATATATATATATATATATATATATATATATATATATATATATATATATATATATATATATATATATATATATATATATATATATATATATATATATTTGTGAACTTCAAAACTGGGTTCGAGGATTGAATGGACTTCAAACAAGCAAGACTGCAGCACGAAGACAAATACTTTATTCGCAATCAGTTGGAAAAGAAACAACACACCGACAAAATCACCGCGGAATAATTTAAGCACAATGCCGTCGGCTCACGTACTACTTCCGTATCAAGCTCAACACATCGTGCGTACTCCATAGTCTGAGAGATCCTCTTAACGACTCTACTCTGCATCTTCAGGATCTTCAAGATGGTAGGTCAACTGGATTGCCTGGGCCGAGCCCTCTAATCCAGAGATTTCTAACAGTAAGCATAAAATGACAACGAGCAGAAAATAAAACAACTAAAAAGAGGAAAGAGGGAATAGGGAGGTGGATTCGTGAGTTCAAGACACAAAACTAGAGAGTAGAAAGTTTAAGGATAGGAATAAAACACATATTTTTGTGGCCAGGGACATCTGTACAAAAATCATGAAGTAAACATTTTTATTGATACAAAATATCAGAAATTGAAATCGTGAGTCATAGCTGGGCGGGCACCCTACTGGATGCACCACGCCTTCACGGTCTGAGAAGACTTAAAAGTGATAATATCAGAGTTACTTTCTATTGGAGATTTTTCCATAATATGACTCTACTCTGCATGGGACTCTGTCTGCCTTATATAGGCCCGAAGAAACTGCTGGAATATTCCAGAAACCGGAACCGGAAGTTGTCACTTGAAGCCACACTTGGCAACATTTGGCGACACTTGGCGATGAACTTGGCGACAAAAATAGGTTGCCAAAACTGTCGCCAACGAGCCGATATCTCGCCAATTTGGCGAGATACCCATAGAGTCCCATGCTAAATTTACGGTTATACTAACAAATTTGTAACAATATATATATATATATATATATATATATATATATATATATATATATATATATATATATATATATATATATATATATATATATATATATATACATGCGTACGTTAATCAGAAGCACAATCACGGACGGAGCTAAGGAGTCTCAACCACTCCTAGAATTTAAAATTTTTCTTTATTTTCTCCACTTTTTAAATATATAGTTACTGTTACCTTTCCTACCGGTAACACAGAGTGCATTTATGTAAATGATAGCAATGGATTTGATGTATGTGACTGGTGCAGTATAAAAACATAAGTCCGAAAGGCTTCGTTAAAAGCTTATTTATTATTAAAACAAAACATAATTCTGTTACTTAGAGATTAAAGTAAAGCACTGCTGTAAGCAACACTTGCTACAGCTAACCAAACAAACAATCACCGTGCTTGCATTCGATCTGCCGCCTTCTACACACAACACGTGCTTTTTAGTGAAACTCAATATTTGCATTAAAATATATTTGCATAAATACTATTACATTCTGCTGCGTTTCAAATAAAATTAAGCCAAATGCACATTTGAATGGAAAGAATAAAGATAAAAAATATTGGCTGGCACTTCATATCGCTAAAAGTTACCATAACACAGAATAATAAAAGTTTTAATTTTTTTAAATTTCTTTAAAAATGTATACAACTGATAACCTTTTTGGCAATAGAATACAAATACACGACCTTCATTTATGCTACGTTTTTGCTCTTAAAACAAAAGAAAAAATCTAATCAACGGCTTGACTACGTCTGTGTCAGTGTAATACTATCCATTGTTTTACTGTTAACATAGTTTAGAGTAAAAAGAGATAACTACAGAGGTACGTGTAATCTTACTTTATCAGACCATTTATCTGAAAACTTTCAGGCAATTTCGTGTCAGTGAATTTACAATCCCTGCCGAGAGCAAGTTCGGAACCGAGGACAGTTAATCCAATAACGCCTAGCGTCCATTTTTACGGACAATAAAAATAATTTAAGGAATTTTTATGTCTTCTCGGAACGAGTATTTCTTTTCAGCGCAGGTAGACGGAAATCCTATAAACTATCTGTCCAATTTTGGAGTGTTTTCTACTATTTATAAATTTGTCTTTCCAACTAAGGTTTTAGATTTTTTTAGCTACGCACATAAATTTACATTTTCGGCAAATGCATCGGCTGAAATCATGATAAATAGCTTTATCTGCTATAAAGTTTCACTTTATAGTACTATGTTTACATGCGATAATAAATGCTTCGTGAATTTCACACACGAAGTTTTTCTTTTTATAAATGGCACACTTTGATTCCAAAATCGACGGGTGATCACGAATGAGGATTGGTTTTAATATTCAAAGTTGTCTAAATTTCAAATACGTTTTACTCTTTGCAACCTATAATAACTTAGATTTAAAATATTCATGCATATATATCGCGCAGAAATGACTCAGGCTTAAATGGGTTAATGTGGATTATTTAGTTTTTCTAGCTTTTGATACAAATTTCTTTAGAACCTTCCAGGTAGAGAGTTTTCACCTAAATGTATTGTGTGGACACTAACCCCCTCCCGACAGAAAATGTTGCTGAGTTACTAACTTTATTAATTTATTTTCGTTTCTAAAATTAAAAAAAAAAAACATATAAAATTTGTTAGTTGGAACAAGTACTGTATTAGAATATTATAATTTGTTAAACCTATATGCTGCTGAAGCGTCAATATAAAAAACTAAAGTATATTTAATAAAGGACAACAAATTTCTTAGATGCCATCAGTTTATCTTCATATTCAACAGATTATGTTATTCTGCAGATTAGGATACTTTATTGCCTATGCATTTATATTAAAAGTATAAGAAGGAAAAAATGTAGGAAAACACTTGAAAAACATATTTTGCTAAGGAAACAAAAATTTTCCACAATATTAATACATGTAGTTCTAATTAAATTTTTTGTTAAAATTTTTTGTTTTGCTTTTTGTTAAATTTTTTATTTAAAAGGTAATATAAGAAATAAAGATCAAAGAAACAAAAATAATGTTTCTTAACTTTTATTTCATTTTATTTAGAAAGAATGTGAGAAAAAGCTGGCAACAATAATACAAAACTAGCATATATCCCGTCATATGACAGGATCATTGAAATTTTTAATTCTCCAGAGTTGTAAATTACCAGAGTTGTAAGAAATAGTTTGTTTTTTGGCTGAGAATTATCTGATACACTCTCAATAATTTGTTTATCTTTACTGACAGCTTGTTAGTTGCCAACTTTAATTTATCTTTTCACATTACGCGATAGGAAGAACGGCAAAGGTTTTTAAATTGACAGTGTTTATTTGGCGGTATACATGAATGATATCCATAATTTAGCGAATCGATTACAAACCGTGTGGTTATGTATAAAAAACAAATACACAAACGAACAAACTTATTAATTTTCAAAGATATATAACTTGAAAGCTAGATGTTTATTTGTACTTGAAATAGACTCCTAGACTTTTATGAAAAGAATTTGTTGTTAATACCGGTGATAAAATTTTCATTGCAAAAAAAAATAATCGATGATTAAATTTTAAATTATCAGATATGTACCTAATCTATTATTTAAGCCAAGTATAAAAAATTATTTACGTAATATCCAAGTTCTACGATGAAATGTATGAAAATAATGCAGACGATACTTAAATAATTTAAAATAAAAAATGATTAAATGAGATGGTTAAAGGAATAACGTCATGATGCTAAAAAAATGTTATTTTCATTTACTTATAATGTGATAAATTGAAGAATTTAATCTCCGCCTGCTCTTAAAAGGGAAAAATAGGGCTTGAAATAATGGCATTAAACGATCGAAAAGGGGAAAGGGGTGGATTTCGAACATTTTTAAACTCACTTTGAATTTTGCTAACCCTAACTCATCAAGAATCCAATATAGATGTCTCTATCCATTCGAGGTCCAACCGCTTCATAAATTCGAGGACAGACACACAGATACTTTAGGCTATTATTATAGGGGATGTTCTAATACATTTCTGTACTGATTTGCTCAAAAGGTGATTTAAGGAGCCAAAGCAAGAGGAACGAAAATATGATGTTCCTTTTCCAATATTTGTGTTTAGAAAGAATGGGTGAAACAGCTGAGAATTTTAAACAAAACATACATTGTATTTTTTTGTCCATGCGTCATCTTATGCACAAATGGAACTATATAACAGGAGTGGTCATGCATGAGATACATGAGAGACGGAAACTAATATTTCATGATGTTAAGAGTTATTCTTAAATTCTTCAGGATGCTAAGAGCCGTTCTCCAATTTTTCAGAACGTAAAGAGCTATTCTATAATTACGAGCAGTATAACCTCTCTGGAATCTCAGTTACATGCTCTAGAACAAGTGTGAAAATAAAAGTAACTCTCGTGCTAATCACACCATTCTTTACTGAAACGTAAGTTTAACTTTAGGATACGATACGGCATTTTCTCCTATTCGTTGGCACGTCATTTTGTGACTAAGTGATAAGCTGGGAAACATTCACACATCACCCAAACTCAATTTTGAAGATTTCCTTTTACACAATTGTTTGATACAATCAATAAAATATTTATATTAATATTCATACAATTTTTATACAATCATATTTATACAATAAAATATTTATATATTTTTTAAAAATAACATTGATTTTTCAACAACAAAAGAAATAAAATAATTACTCTTTGATTCTAATTAATTTTAGTTTACTATATTATATACATACATTTTATCTCACCACTAGCATGCAAGAGCCACGTGCGGCTCGCTATGACCACCCTTGCAGTATAAAGACTTTATAGAGGAAAAATAAACAAAATACTGCTAGCTATGAGCACCTTGTAATATAAAGGCTATTAAAAAACTTTACAGAGGAGGAATAAACAAAATACTGCTAGCCTAGTACCCTTGATAAAGGTTACTAAAAGGCTTTACAGAGAAGAAATAAACAAAATACTTCTGGTTATAAGTACCCTTGCAATATAAAAGCTACTAAAAGAATTTAGGGAGGAGAAATAAAGAAAATACTGCTAGCTATGAACACCTTTGCATTATAAAAGCTATTAAAGGACTTTACAGAAGAAAAACAAACAAAATACTGCTACCATGAGTATCCTTGTAACATAAAAAAATTTAAGGGGAAAAAAACAAAGTATTTCTTGCTATGAACATCCTTGCAATATGAAGGCCACTAAAAGAATTTATGGAGGAGAAATAAAGAAAATACTGCTAGCTATGAGCACCTTTGCATTATAAAAGCTATTAAAGGACTTTATAGAGGAAAAATAAACAAAATACTGCTAGCTATGAGCACCTTGTAATATAAAAGACTTTACGGAAAAATATAAACAAAATATTTCTAGCTCTTAGTACCCTTGCAATATAAATGCTACTAAAAGAGTTTATGGAGGAGAAATAAACAAAATACTGCTAGCTATGAGCTCCTTTGCAATATCGTGGTTATTAAAAGACTTTACAGAAGAAAAATAAACAAAATACTGCTAGCCTAGTACCCTTCTAACATAAAGGCTACTAAAAGACTTTACAGAGAAGAAATAAAATAATTCTGGCTATAAACACCCTTGCAATATAAAGACAATTAAAAGACTGAGGAAAATTGAACAAAATATTTTTAACGCACAAAGCTCAAGAAGACAGAGATGAAATTACTCTATTTAAAATAATTTAAATAAAAAGATAAAACTGATCACATCTAAAATTACAAACAAATAGGGTCATAGGAAAAAATTTCCATGGGAAAGGGGTTTCCCCATTATTCATATATCTCAAATTTAATGCAGCAATCCTTATAGGGGTTACAACCCCCACAACCTCTACGCCACACCACTGCTAGCAAATAAAATTTTTGCAAATAGAAATTCAGTAAAATAGATATCAAGTTTCATTTAACAGAATAACCAGCTCTAAAATTAAAATAAAATTTATGATGCTTGAAAGCTGAGTCGTTAATCAAGAGCAGACATTCTACAAGTTTTATCATTTTGAATTTAGCAAACATTTATTGAGTGAAATGTTCGTTTAAAGTATGATTAACTTCCAATTCCTTTTGTGGTGTTTATCTGGAGTTGATAGAATGTGCGATCACTAAAAATCTTACCTTGTTTGAAGAGATGGCAATCTTCGTGTACGACTTCTGAATGAGCAAATTTTCGAGCAGTACGAATGCCCTGATCTGAGACTTTTAACAAAGAACGGACTTTGTAACTATCAGATAACGGCACTCCGTTTTCACAGAGGCGTATTATCGGGCATGGAAACGCAATTACAAGTCTCCGACATTTTGTTTCCTTGTTTTATTTTTGTTGTCTACAACATTCTGGTTGATAAAAGCACAAAGTTAGTGCAATAGTACTGAAATGAATGAGTACTAAATTATTGTGAGGGAAGATTGTGGTAGAATCGGGGTCATAGAGATAGAAAAGGGTTTTATCGAGAACCCTTGGTCTCCGATTCTAACTGATTTTAAATCAGAAACCTAATTTCTAAGAAGAATATATTGTTTTAAGAAGACAATGTATTCTCTTTAGAAATGGGGCTGACTTTTACATCGTCGACAATAGTAAAATTATATTTACATATTACGGGTAAGTAAACTAAAATGTGAAGTTCTAAAGACTTAGTACATTTCAAGGTGAAAATCGTTCTAGATAGCAGCTTATTTTTGATTCGATATAAAATATAAAGTTCTGATCTGTTTGAAATGAAATTTTTTCTATATCATCAAAAAGAGTCCAAATTTATAAAAAATTATTTAGTTTTTCAATGTGAAAGAATACAATTTAAAAAACATAAAACATATACAAAGAGAAATACTAGAAGTCCATTTTTCTACAAAATAACTATATAAGGGTCCATGTAAATAAGAAATAATTTTTTATATTAAGGAGAAGCTAACTATCATTTTTATTTCGTGAACCTCAGTTATATTAATACGAGCAATATAGTTTATTTTATAGTACTATAAATGCTGATATTTAAAAAAAAAATTTTTAAGTTTAATTTTTTAAATTTTTAAATGCCAGATACCTTTAATGTTTTAATTTATAGAATAAAACAGATATTTTGCTTGAATCTGATATAAAAATTCATTTTTTAAAAATTTAGTTTATATTTTGTTATTTTTCAAAATATTATTATCTGAAATTACAAAACCAGTTTAAAAAAATTAAAGTTATTGAGTGATTTTTAATTTTTTAATTTTGTGTATAATATTTGAGTTATAAAAGTTATTTTATAAAAATATGATAATTGAAATGCAAAAAAATTAACAGTTTTTCTTACGGTATAGCATTATTAAAGAACTTACAAAAAATTTATTTTGAAAGGAAAACATGTTAATTTATAATGAGTCAAGAAAACGCTGCTATAGTACAGATTTTAAATTTCGAAAGGGACTATGTCCTTTTAATACTCGCTAGAAACTACAGCAAAATACAGAATAGCATCGTTTATACGTCGTTCACGTAAGAGACGTATAAACGAGGAGACGAAGAAAAGAAATTTTAATAAATAACTTTGATTATTTAAAATTTATGTATAAGTAATAACTTTGAAGTTTTCTAAGATAACAGCACAAGTATATTACTATACAGTACATTGAGGACAGAAAAAGAAGGAAATATTAAAATTAATAATTTATTGCAAAAGTGATCCCAAGCTGATACTATTATTGCATATCTTGAGTATTAATTGTACCATTTACGTGCATGGAGTTAAGTGCTTATTTAAGAACAAAATCAAATTAAGAGTATTGAATATTTTTTCACTAGTGTTTTGACAAAAAATAAGTTAGGAGTTTTGGCGGAGTTCGTCAAAGGGACATTAGCATTATGAAAGTTGAAGATAAAATTTAACCCAAATTTTGCGTTGTATAAACGAGTGACTTTATCATTACAATGGTTACGCATTCAATGGAACTGTGATAAAACGCTGTATGTATGTAAATGACGTACAGATTAGAAACGTATCGGTTCTGAACTGTACAATTTGTAGAATAATTTTTAAATTAAAAATAATGTTCTTTGATATAAAATATGTGTTATAGTATAGGGATTTTCTTCTACTAATGGATTTTGTTATACTAATTTATAAAAACATTGCATATAGCCAAGAACTCATATTAACACGTTGACTGCCAAACGCATTTTCGATGGTTTGCCCAAGGCGCCAACGTGAACTTTTCATTATGCGATGCATATGAACTACTATTTGCAGCAGATAAAATGAGTTATAAAATCATGCTTGAAGCAGTTTTCGTGGTGGGGGTCACCGGTGACTCCTACGGCGCGGTAGGCAATTGTTACAATTGCCCTTTTTTTTCAAACAATCGTGTTTCAATTGCTATGCGATTACTCTCATTCTTTAAGATTCAAAGCAGCTAGGAAGAACTAGAGCAAAGAATTTGACTAAAAAAGTGGTGACATATTGTTCCGATTGAGTTGATTCACCTTTTCTTGAATGTTTCAATCTGACTCACCGTAATTTGCTCTGATAAAATGTATAATTATCATGTATTAATAAAATTATTTGTGTATGTTCTATATTGCATTAATTTCTTCAAACCATTATAATAATAATGGTATTATTGAAAAATTTATCAATATCCATATTTGCTATAATTATGTACTTTTATTATTTGCTGCGTCGCCTCCACCGGTGACCCCCATGGCAGTCAACGTGTTAAACAAAAACTTAGAAATTTATATGCAGGGTTCTTTCGATGTCTTAGTTTAAATACAAAATAAATCTTGTTCTATAATAATTCCGCGCTTTTTAACCTATTTCTGGTAATAAAATTTAAAAATTAAAATATTTTCATTGTAAAGTTGCTGAGTTATGTAGGTGAGATTATTTCAAGGAACTCAACTATTTAAAAAATCTACTATTATATGTAAAGAAACAACTTATTGAAGTACGATGAAAATGTATTCAATTCCTATTGAGGGAGATTGATAAAACATATAGGAAAGGTGAAGATAGCATGCAAGCAATATTTTGCGTCACTTAAATGAAAGATTTTATCATTACGATTTCTACGAATGAATTTATAAAACGCTGTATATATGTAAACGACGTAAGATTAGAAATCTATAAACGGTGCTGTTTTTCACATTTTGTTAAAATATTCTTTAAATTAAAATGAAAGTTCCTCGATATAAAATATCTGTTACAGTATATGAAATTCCTTCTTATCTGATTTTTAAAAAAAAACAAGAAACATTACGTATAACTCAAGAACACATATTAAAAAAAGTAGAAAACTTTCGACGTTGCTGGGACTGCCGCGCGCTGTGATAGCAACACAATCAACGCTCTATGGCGTTTTACTTATTAACTCATTAGTTAGTCGTTTGATGTCCAGATTTAGACGTTCGGTTCTATGGGGATCCGAAATTACCATTGTTTCTAAACTTCATTCTTGGAATTTACTATATACTCCTTATAGTAAAAATAATAGCTTTAGTATGTCTAGGAATGAAACTGAACAAAATACAGTCAGCTTTCGTTAAATTGCTAATTTTTTTTACTACTTTTGTGTCTGGTATTGAGCTATCGTCTCTTACAGATGTCTTGGTTTAATTACTAAATACATCATGTTCTATGATAATTCCACGGTTTTTAACCACTTCCGGTATGATTTAATAATGAAAAACTGTGCATGAAATAACCATTTAATTTTTATTTAAAAAACTTGCTTCATTTTACAATTCTTATATATTCTTAATTAAAATCCACTTTTTACATAGTGTTAAATAATATCAGAAACAGTAAAATTAAGAAAATATCAAAGCAAAACATCAATAAGGTATACAGATAATAGTCTTCAAGCTAGCAAAGTGCAAAGGAATTCTTAATTGTTTACACCGCCAAGTAGTCTCATTTTTAATTTGATTCTTGTAACACACGCGGCATTTCTTATTAGGTTTTCTTTTATTCTGACTCATTTGGCAATGACTTGTACCAAGAAATTCTAAGTAAACAATATGCAATAGTGACTTGTGATTTTCACAAGTGATAAAAGTGTTGCCAAATTCAGTACACTAGAAACTTTAAACTAAATTAATTATCATATTTAACAGTAACTTTAATCGCAAGACGAGTGTAGCTCGTCATTGTGAGGTATGGAATGAAAAACTAATGACGAGCTAGACTCGTCATTTTACCGGAAGGGGTTAAATTATCTCTGGTAATGAAATTAAGCAATAACTTATGTCCATTGTAAACTTGAGTTACTTAAGTGTGATTATTTCAAACAACTTAGAAATATAAAATCTAATGTGATATCTAAAAAAATAATTTTTTGAAATACAATGAAAATGTGTGCAATAAACTGATTTTACGAATGAGAGAGATTGATAAACTATTTTTCCACTACCAGCGTAAAAATGTTTTAGTAAAATTCCATGCAAAGATTTTATGGTAGTTACAAAATTTGGTGCTAGTTCATATTTTTTATAATTTATAGCTAGTCGTATTCCATTTATTCTATATTCTCTTGGAAACTAATAATTGTTTGGAAGAAATATACATGACAGTTCCAAAGAATGAGATCTTTTAAGACAGTTGACTAGCTCACACAGTAGAATACTGGAGTCAAGAGACGCAGTATCACAAACCAACCATAAATGTTGTCGGTATTGAAGCAGTTATTTCGAAATTCGGAGAAGAGATATTATAGGCAGGTAGATATTGGTAGAAACATAAAGTGGCAATGAAAAACAAAGTTTTTAAATAAATAAGTAGACAAAAGAGGAAAATAACAACATACCGTTTATCTTTGGAGGAAAATGTGTGCTAAATGCTGTTAAAAATGAAAATTACATATAACAATTACGTGTTTAAGCTCGAATCTGTATGAAGGCACTTACAGCTTCAAATAAGTTAAGACGAAAGGTCAAACGTTTCTAAAATAACATCTTTCATTTCTGTGTGCTTTTGCACCTAAAAAAAGATTAGATAATATTTTGGGACATAAAACTTAGACACAAAGGAATGATATCGTAACCAGTCGAGAGCAGCTTGTACCGATAGGATCATAGGAGCAGTTGATAACTTAAGTGATTCAGGTTACACGTATCTATCAAGAAAAACTGCGTTACTTTCACTCGAAAAGGCGTTAAGTCAGCTAAAATAGTATCTTTTGATAGCAGCTTTGATATCAGCATTAAAAAATCATACCTTTGTTTATTTGATCAGTAGATGGTAGTGCGTCGATAATAATTCGTAACTACGAATTTTGTGCCTTGTATGGTAAACTAGGATTTTTATTGAGTTAAACCAGGGGTAGGCAACGCGGCGCCCGCGGGCGCCATGGCGCCCCTGATCGATTTTTAATGCGCCCTCGCTGGACTATTGTAAATGTATGATAGCCAGAGCGATTTACTTACTCTTGACAAACGGCGATATACAACAAGTAGTCAGTTTAGTTTAGGATTGTGTATAGATTAGCAGTTTGCTAACCTTGAGCGTATCTAATAACACGCACGTACTTTTTTGTTAGTGTGTGATCGTATTTCGAATAGTCCAGGCATAGACTGTGCATTTAAAACTACCACGTAATCCGAAATAATTCTTTTCTTTCAAAACCCTTCATGGATAAATGTAAAAGAAAAAGAACATATTATTTTAACGATGAATGTGAACATCTATATTGTTTCGTTGATTACAAAGGGAAGTGTATTTGTTTGTTGTGTAATAATAGTGTTGCGATTACCAAGAAAAGTAATATTGAACGACATTTTAAGACCGTTCATACCAATTTCAATAGTAACTATCCAATGAACTCTGAAATTAGAAGAAAAAAAATATTTCTTTAAAATCTTCAATAACGAACCAGCAAAGTTTTTTTACTAAACCACTGCAACAACATAAAGCAGCAACGATCGCGTCATATAAAATATCGCATTTGCTAGCTAATAATAAAAAACCATTTACAGATGGAGAATTAGTGAAAGAAGCCATGTTAGAAGCTGCGGATTCACTTTTTGAAGAATTTAAAAATAAAAAAGAAATAGTTTCAGCTATAAACACGTTGCAATTATCAGCACGAACTGTTACTAGAAGAATTGAAGTAATTGCAGAGAATTTGGAGGCATAATTAGCAAATGATATGGAAAAATGTATTTTCTTTTCGCTACAGATGGATGAATCGACAGACGTGACAAATATATCACAATTAGAAATTTGCGTGAAGATGGTATTTTCTGATTTTACAACAAAAGAAGAATTCCTTAAAGTTCTGCCATTAAAGGGAAGCACCAGAGGAGAAGATATCTTTTCTACTTTTAAAAAGTATATAACAGATGTAAAATTACCTGTACAAAAGTTATCGTCAATTACAACAGACGGGGCACCAGCGATGACTGGTAAGAAAAAAGGATTTATTGCCTTATGTAGACAGGATTCCTTATTCCCTAAATTTATTTCTGATCATTGCCTCATACATCAGGAAATGTTAGGCGCAAAAACAATCGGTTTTTAACACGTATTTACAATAGTAACAAAAATTATTAATTCCATAAGATCGGGAGCTATGCAATACAGATTGTTTAAGTTACTTTTAGAAGATGAGGACGTTCAGTTCACAGATCTTCTTTTACATGCTGAAGTGAGGTGGATGAGCAGAGGTAAAATACGTGAGCGGTTTATCATGCTTTTGCCACAAGTAAAGGAATTTATTGCATCAAGAGGCGAATTTTACGAGCAATTAGAAAATAAGGATTGGCTAATCGACCTCGGATTTCTGGCAGATATAACGGCAAAGTTGAATGAATTAAATTTAAAAATACAAGGGAAAAATCAGCATATCGCTGATATGATTAGTGCAGTAAATGCATTCAAATGCAAGTTAGTGTTGTTGAAATCCCATCTATTGAAAAATTATTATCACATTTCCCAAATATAAAATATACTGTTGAGAGTTTAAATTTGAATAATGAAACTTTTACTGCTACATCATATTTAGAAATTATAGATAAGTTAATAGAAGAGTTTTCTTCTAGATTTGAAGATTTTGTAGCATTAGAACCCGTTCTAAAATTTTTCATAAATCCATTTAATGTTACTGAAAATGATGTCCTTGAAATAGTTTCAGTGTATTTCGAGCTTCATAATATCGAAGACCTAGAATTAGAAATAATAAACTTGCAAAGTGATATTATTTTAAAAGCGCATAGTAATGATAAAATGTTTTGGAACTGAGTCGATGAAAATAAGTATTCTATTTTAAGGAAATGTGCGCTAAAAATTTATTCATATTGTGCAACAACATACAATTGCGAGTCTTTGTTCTCAAATCTGAAATATTTGAAATCAAAGTACCAAAGCTTAATGACTCACATTTAAATTATTTATTAAGGACCGGGAACTCTAAATATATCCCCAATTATAAGAAATTAGTTGAAAATATGGACACCCAAGTTTCACACTGAATTATATGTATCATTATGTATGACACCAACAAAATAAAGTTATAAAAAATCTGTTTTTCATGCCTATTTATTATCTGATGATTATCTGTAAAATATGGGCCCTTGGTGACTTTCAAATTTAGTATTGCGCCCTTAAGGACAAACAGGTTGCCGACCCCTGAGTTAAACTGATAAAGTTTTAAACTACATTAATAACCAGTGGATGACATGTGAAACATTCATTGTATCTAATGCCATGTTTCCCAACCTCTGGTACGCGTACCATTGCTGGTACATGAGTTGCTGGTTGGTGGTACAGAAAAAATAATCAATATTTACGGACATAAGAAAGAAAAAAAGAAAGAAAAAAAATTATACAGACAGAATTTTACAAGTAGATTTCAAACGCCATAATACAGTAGACTCCGCTTAATGTGATCAATTTGGGATACCATGATATTGAAAACAATAACGGATTGATAACAATAGATGATATCCAAAATTAGTTAAATTTACCCTCCTTTTTTATTCATATGTACTAAATTTCAAAATAAAATGTAAAAACTCACCTTATATTTAAGTACTGTATATTATCCTTTAAGTAAAAAAAAATTGATCAATTGTTGACTTTCTACAATTTTTTCTAAGAAGCTCATTGATAAATTGTTCGTAATCATAATGTTTTTTAAAGTCATCGGAGTGGTGTTCTACTCCACGTTTCAACAATTTCAATGCAATTTATAGGATGAGAAATGTTTAACTGCGCTGCAGCATTGCGCTGACTCATTTTTGGTAACCTGTCATAACGATTTAAAATTGCGATCATTTGTTTTAATGTTAAATCATTTTGCTTTCTGGCTTCATATCGACAAGCTTCATGTAGGCGAGCAAGGCATAAATTGTGAAGACGCTCCTTCTCAGTCAATTGTTGCCTTCTGCTTATCTGACAATCGTTGACCACCAGCAGGGTGTGCGTATTTCTGAAAAAATTCAAGGAACGTGTAATTTTTCACTCCTTTGATCATTCAACATTTCCCTAGGTGGAAGAGGAAGAATTCTTGGAAATTAAAATAAGAACGAAGGGAAAGAAAAGAATGGGTTCCTTCTGAATACATTGTGAATATTCCTTTGCCAGTTAAAATGAGGTTCGAAAACTGATAACATTAACCGATGTAACGATCACATAAAGCAATAATTTTAACTTACAAATAGAGAATATTGGGAATAATAACATGAATAGAGAAAATCGGGACCGAGTGATTTCGATAACAATAAGCGATTGATAACAATAACCGTGATCACATTAATCGGAGTCCACTGTATAATTAATTTTCGGTTAAGTATTAATAAAGAATAGGAACAATTTTCTGTGAAAGGTCTTAAATTATTATTACCGTTTACTAGTACGGAATTAGTAGAAAGAGCTTTCTCTTCCTATATTTAAAAAAATATTTAAAACTTTTAACACATACCTGTATATGCTACAGTAAGTTTATAATTCCGGTGAGTTTATAATCCGGCATGATGTTTAGGTGAAGAATTTCTTACACCGACCCTGCCTAAGCAATACGGCTAATGATGTTTAGGTAAGTGTTTCAATGTAATTTGTCTTATTATGAGATGCGAATACATGGTCATCCTATAAAATGTATAATGCAAACAAATAAACACACTCGCAATAGCAAATTTCACGAAATACAATTATTTTTACAAAGTGGTACAACTTAGCATGATGTACAACTAAGTGGTGTGTGAGCCAAAAAGGTTGGGAGACGCTTAATTAAACTTATAAAGTTTTTAACTACATTAATAAACAGTGTATGGCATTTGAAATATTCGTTGTTTATAAGGAAACGGTCTGATAAGCAATCCATCACTCGCTGGAATAATGACTGTGTCACTCTTCGGATTCTGACATTTTTTAGTGTCAATTACATATGTAGAACGCTATTTGAAATTGATACAAGCATTTATTTCTTGCAAAGGTAAAAAAAAAGTACTAAGTTCAAAGTGCAAAATACTAAAATACCGTCAATAGCTTACATTGAGGAGTTATTTGTACAATATATTGCTGTGCATATAATTGTTTTTTTGCCAACACAGTTGTTCACCTTCTTCTGATGTTCATATGACAACTTTCCTTCAATCGAGATTCTTAACACTAAACATACCATTATAACGTGTCAAATGACCCATAAGGTTTATGTAAAAAATGCGATGGGAAATGAATAAAAAATTCTTATTATTTGTGTTTGCAATACATAAAAATTGACAATATACAATTTTGTTTAATTATAATAAAGTTTATTTGTCTATTTCCTTCCAATTTTCATATTTCATACATTTATAATCAGAAAAAATAAAGTCCGGTCATTTGACCGGCTATGGTAGAAGTAGGTATGTATTAAGTGTTGGTATGTTTAGTGTTAATTCTGATTTACTGTCCAGCGACCGGCTCAATGCAATGTAGACTCCACATTATGGCCAATTGTTCACCACTTCCTGATGGGGACCTTGAATGATGGTTCACGGGTTGCATCCACATGCTGGGCCACTCAATGGGCCAAACACGTGGATTCGTCCATAGGGTCTACTGCGCATTTTAGTTGCGCATTTGGCTGCCTTTGTTCTTTGGAGTAAAACCGCCTCGGAAGCCATCGTCCGCCAAGGTTATTTTATCTTCTGTCACCATCAACAACGATAAACCACACCCCCTATGGTGATGGCTTGCAGTGGACCATAGTGTGGAGGGGCCTTTCCAATTTAGTCAAAAACATTCATTCCCGCATGAGACCTCGACATAAAGGGATGCCTCTGGACTCAAAAATATTGTGTTTTTTCTATCCCTAAACTCTCTCTCTAGTTTTTGTGTCACGAACTCACGAATCCATCATTATCTTTTCTCTTTTCCTATTTATTTGCTTCATTTTTGGCTCGCTGCTATTCATGCTCACTGAAAAAAACTCAGAAATGACGGGCTCGGCCGTATATTTCTATTGACCCATTTACTGAAGGTACTGAATGCATCTAGTAGGGGAAGTTGAGTCAGAATAAAAAGCAGCTTTAGAGGTCCAATAAGAGAAACAGGATAACTCCTCTACGAAAACAAATATCTTTTCTTCAAAATTTCAATGCTTAACTCAAGTTGAAGAAAAAGACATTGATCGAAATTTGACATTGTTTAATAAAACAAACTGAATTTTTCAAAGTTCTTCAAAGTTTCAAAGCTAGAATCTAAGAAAAGTATTTTATTTAACTGCATTCGTAATATGCAAAAAATTGACCAAAGTGAAAATCATTTTTGGCATGAGGAAAGAATGTATATTTTTCTTTAGTCAACTTTTATATGATTTTACTACACTATTCTCATATAGCCCTTTTCCAAAATATTGTCATGGCAATGAATAAAAAAGTATTGACTGTCATTATCAACCCTTTCGTGGATCATTTATTTCTCACACAACGTTTTGAAACATTAAAACCAAAAGTGCTAATTATATTCACATGCAAGTGTATTTTGTAAGATCATGTAAGTGGGAAGTAATCTTCCCACGGCCTTCGAAAGGGTTAAAGAAATCTTTAAATATGTTTGATGCTAGACTAAATTACTATAAATATATAAAAGATCTTTGATTTTCCTCAATCTATTTGGCAAGATCTGGAATAAAAATTTTTATTCTTATAGATACATTCATTTTACTTACATAATTACGCAAATTATGTAATTACTTTTCCTTTATCCGAGTGGAAAGATAAATCAACTATTATAGTGTGAACAATTTATGCAGATAATAATTTAAATGTATTATTGATTTTATAAAATTGAGTAGTTGAAATTTATTAATATTACTTATTAATAGTTATATTAAGTCTGTAATATAACATTAATAATATATAATATATATATTCTATATATATATAATTACATATAATACATAAATATATAATGTAATATAATATAATTTATAATTTATAAGTAATATTATGTATATAAATATAAATTTAAATATTATATAAATGTATAAAATATATGTTTATTATATGAAAATATATATATTATGTAATATAATATATATATGTAATCCATTTCTTATAAAACTCCTTGATACGGAGAAAGCTCAACAGCTAGCAATAATAAAAATGGAGTCGGGTCTCATATTGAAGAGAACGACAGAAGTCTAATTGAAACTTTATTCCAGAGCGGCAACAACACACATCTTTTCTACTACACGACAGACAAAGGAAAGCCACAGAGATCACTCTGATCGAACAGAGGTGCACCCAAGAGTGATGGCAGAAAGGATTTTCCCACTGTAAAAAACAACTGAATAAGCGAATTAAATGCAATATCAGCAAAACGCGAAATCATTTGTCGCCGACGGCTGGGAAACATGCTGAATAGACAGAAAGTTTGCAATTTTAGGAGAGAAAGGAATGTTAAGTGGAAAATACTCTTTTGATTAAACTATTTAGAGGCTGGGAAAAAGATTTAAATGAATTAGAATGGGAGAGAGGAGGTTTTTAAAGAAATATTAGAGTTAAATAATTTTGATATATTACATATATATATATATATATATATATATATATATATATATATATATATATATATATATATATATATATTATATATATTTATATATATACAGTATATATATATGTATTATATGTATAATTATATGTTATTGTATATATTGCAAATATATATATATATATGTATATAATATATCTGTATAAAATATATGTATTAAAATTTTATGTATATTAAACATAATGTATATATATATATATGTATGTATATTTATATATATATATGTATATATATGTATATATATGGTAATATATATGTATATATATATATAAATATATATATATATATATATGTATATATATATGTATATATATATATATATATGTATATATATGTATATATATATATATATATATATATATATATATAGTTATATATATATGTATATATATGTATGTATATATATATATATATATGTGTATATATATAGGTATATATATATGTAGTATATATATGTATATATATATATATTATATATATATATATATATATATATATATATATATATATATACATATATATATAATATTATATTATACAATATATAATTTATTTAATTATTGTTATTTAAATTCGTAAAGTCTCTATGTAATACATTCTAAAAATTAATTAAAAATTTTAAATAAACATAGCTTACTTTGGGAGTTTTACATATCCAGACCTAAGGCTAAAAGCAAAGCAATTTATTTCATATATTGCAGCCAAAACTGTTTGTTTTAATTGAGTCCACCATGGCTCAATCGTAAAGGCTGTGGAGTAAACAGGAGATTCTGTGTTCGGGATAAAAGAAGGCATGGTAAGTTCTCTAATAAAACTATTTGGGTCTAAATTTGATTTATGTATGCTATGATGTGGTGTCCTTTTTTGCAATGTTTCAGTAATTTCATTGAATGTATCTAATAAGTAGCTACTCTGATACAGAATAATAAAATCTTTAATACTTTCGTTTTTATCTGTCTGACTACGATCACATCATCTACTCAGCAATATGTTAATTGAAAAGATGCGGAGTTTAACGAGCTAAAGACGATTTCCTATACGCTCATTATTTCCATTCATATGGAAATTTTCCCTACTTATTCATGACGTCATGCATCACTTCACTGTTCGAGCCCTTCAATTGTATTATAATCAATTTGACAATACCCGGATAATGTATAAATGCAGAAATACCGATCGTTATTATGCAAAGAAATATACAAATTCAAGACTGGGAAATGTTTTCAAACACAAAACAATTGAAACTGAAATTCTGCTGCTAATACAAAAGTATTGTCCGCATTTGATGCTGATTTTTTCAAGGACAGAGTTAAGTTATTCCGGTCATATAATGCATTCTTTCCTCATGGAGTCAAAAATATTTATCTGATTTTCCTGTATGATGGGTATTCTTAACAAACTAATACCAACGAAAGTTCTTCTTTCATGAAATATATATTTAGAACCGCGGCCAGATCTGGTCTATTAGTTGACTGTGTTCAAGATAGTATTTGGCTGCTCTCTGACAACGCGTATTCCTCGTAGATATTCCATCAGCAGTCCTAGAAATTTGGCTGCCTGCGTGAATACACATACTGCACACCTACTAGCCTCGGCTCTGTTTATAACTATACCAAACATAGATTATTACATACAAATTTGTGCACAGGTTTATTTATTTTATGAGGTGTGGAAGTTCAGTCTGTAAAGGCAACCATCTCGCGTTTAGGGTTCGATGCTAGAGCCGGCCTAAGTTCCGCTATGTTCATTTATGGTGACTGGGGCATGTAAAATGTATTCATAGTCACAATGTCTCAGAGGTTTGTGCCTTTCTCATATGCAATTTGTAACAATATAATAACATGTTATTCTATTATATCGAGTGGGTCACGGTGGCTCAATCGGAGCTCGAGCCGGCCTAAAAAATTAATGGTGACTGGGGCACATAAAATAGGTTCTTGGTCACAATGTCCTCCAAATTCTCAAATGATACCTCTGGGGGTGGCAAGCCTGGGAGTTCTTCTGCTTGGTCCTTGCTTCTAAATTATAAGGACCCACTTGAGCTAAGACGTTTTTTCCCTTTAGTAGTTCTTGTCAAACGGACCAAAGGAATACTCCTGATGTGTGAACTCTAGCCCTGGTACAAGGATCGTCCAAGTGGCATTGGCAACAACAACAAATTATTTTATGATTATGAATTTATTAAATTAAAAAAATGTAACTCTTATAACAATATAACTTAACAATCAATGAGAGACCTTCAATTTCAGTCAATTGTCTATATGTTGACCCACTGAAAAAAATTTCAACAGATGATGTTTCGTATTTAGAAATAACTTTACTCTCCAATGCAATGGAATATTCTTCATATAAATATTATTTCAGTTTTCAGAAAAATAAAGAAAAACAATATTTTTAGCAAATATATATATATATATATATATATATATATATATATATATATATATATATATATATATATATATATATATATATATATATATATATATATATATATTTTAAATCAAGTTAATTTTTAGACTAAAAAATGTATGTAGTGATTTGGCAAGTTTCAGTTACCTAAACATATGTACTTGCATGAGTACATATAGTTTTTTAAAATTTTAATTTGATAAATTTGACTTAATGACCTAAATGACATAATTTTATTTAATGACCTGTCAATGGGATGTAGTTTGGGAGGTAGGAAAACTTTTCAAGTACAGATGATTTAAGGTACTGCTCGCTTCCTTCTATTTGGGACTTTCTGAAACTCAAATACCTGTTTTCTGGTTACAAATCCACTTCATATTCTCTAAAAATATTACGTAAGTGTACTTATAATAAGTGGGGTTGTAAACACTTGCAATTAAAGGAAGTATGAATATTTAAGGAATAAATACTTTTATTTTTAAAAATATTATTAATAATTTCTTTCATAACGGATTTCATTAATTAAAATAATAATGTTATGTTAGTAGATCATAATGAAGGTAACAATCGATACTCAACCTTGAACAGTTAATTAGTTTTCAATTCTTAAATTTGACACTGAATTTACGCATTGTTTCATTTTTTTTAAAGAGTAAGTAAATAAATGTTACAAAATCTCTTTGCGAATATTCTTCTGAGTCGCATGCTTCACATTTAAAAAGAAAGAAAATTAATCTTGCTTAAAGTATTGTTTTCTCAGAAAATTATTTATTTTTCATGTCTCACTTACGATTGAAGAGGAAGTTTTTATAAAAAACCCAAACCTCAAAATGCTCAAATAACACCGCTAGAACAATAGAAGATATATATTCCAATGATGCTAAATATTTTCCTCCTACTCACATAAATGAGGAATAATTGATGCTCCAAACAACGAGTTCCCCAAATCTTCTCTTAAGGAAAGTATTTTTCAGGTGCTTAAATTTTAGTTTACTTTAGCAACATTACTTATTTCTTATAGTTTTGACGTCAATAGGAAATGTCGATAACATTCTTGTGAGAAAAAAAAATATAGATGAACTGATCGACTGACTTTACCAAAGAAAAAGCAGCACGTAAGCACAACTTGTGTACAAAGCAAGACAAAAGTATCATGCTTATCTTCATGATATATTTTATAGACTTAAAGTAAATTATTTATATAATAGCCTGTATATAAACAGGGATCTTCTACAACCCCTCTCGGGAGAATTAAGGTGTTTTACCTCTTCTTTCAGAGTATATTAAAGGTGAACGAAAGAAAAAAATGGTTTTACATCATTGTTGTAATTAATAGAGTTTTGTTTAAATTCTCTCTATTAAATTTGTACATTTGTAAGAGAAAATGTTAAGAAAAGAATGCAGAAAATTTTGCTCGATTTAACCCACGAGGAGGCGCTCCGGACCTCTGAATCCCGAACATTACAAAAACATTCTACAAAAAAATCACCCAATAGAAATAAAGTTCCCAGATTTTCAGTAGCAGTCTGATAGGTTTTCTAGACCCAATTACATGCATTTCTGCAATTTTCTTAGAAAATTTTAAGCAGAAAGAGACACTTTTGATTTATTCGTGCTCTAGAGACCTAGTGCCTATACATACATTTTAATTTAGTGTTTGTGGTCGGACGAGAGATTCTGTCAAAAATACATCGTTATTTGATTAAAATGATGAAATGTAAAGATGAAATATAAGGATGAGATTTAAGTTTTTAACTTGCGTGTGTCTTATGTCTGTGCTTTCAGAATGCTGATAAAAAATATCTACAGTTCAAAATACTTTTAAAAATCAATATTTTAAATATTCCTAAATATATTTTAAGCTTTTAATAAAGATATTTGGTAATATAAACTTTCTCTTCATCTTAAAAAAACAATTTTGATGTTTTTTTTTTTAATTTGGCTGAGAAAAGTTGCACTGGATTTTAGAGTCATTGGACACATTTTAGTGTAACTGCAGCTTGCGCGCTGTATATTTCCAGACTTATGCCTCGTAATACGATAGCCAACTTGTTACCGGCGAGTAGATTAGCTGTTGTTTGGATTTCATTCTCAGGCAGATGGGACCGCCGTAACAATAGAGTGGAGCCATGAATTCTAGGGTTGTAACACTATAGAATAATAGCTGTCACACCCCGGATGGCTGGCCGATACAAATTAATATCGAGGCATATGGATAACCCTCCTAACATCCCTAGCCTATGAGTGCCCTGGAAAATGAGTTAAGTCATGCTGAACCGACGTCACTTCGGGGAGCTTTAAAAACGGGAGTCACCTCTTGGGGTTCTCGTTTTTTTAAAAAGGGCGTCGCTTGCACAGCGACCTGTCCTCCCGTCTAGAGAGAGGAACGTTTCGGTGAGTCAAGGGCGACTTTGTTTTTGCGGGCATCGGACTGTAAGTTATCTCCTGCTTGAGAGACTACTGCAGTCTAAGGATAGAAGATTTCTCTTCCTTATTGCAGTCAAACTGGCAGTAAAGTATTAGGGAGAAGAGTATAAAAAGAAGGTTTCTCTTCCCTTTGCGGTCAAGTTGCCAGAAACATATTTAACCCCTTCAGGACCAGCTCGCTGGGAATGAATTTCAGTCACAGAACCGAAAGCTCTGAAATGAAGCGCCGTTACCGGTCAGTACATTTTAAGGACTTAAGCCTAGTTTTATAAAGAAATTCCTATAAAATAAGCACTTTAATATAATGACTACAATTTTCCAAATTATGTATATAAGAGGCTATTACTCAATATGCATTCAATATAAATAATATTTCATCCATAGAAATGAATGAAATATGTAAAATACTAGAATTATAACTATGCAAAAGAAAACAAATACTATAGATGCAAAAATATAATTACAATCACTATATATTTAGATGTAATTTAAAAAGAAGAAAATTGGATAATAATAATCCGTACTTCACTATATTTTCCTTACAAAAAGAAAACGCCAATAAAAATCGCAGATGTAACTTCAACCCACACTTGCACTTTTAGAGAGCCGTGAGTCTCAGTTTGTTTACATAATTAAATCTATCAAATCCAGTTGCCCAAAATAGAGACTAATGCCCGTACAAGAAGGTCAGATGCTAGGTCATCCAGCAGCATAAAAAAAAAAGTTCGGATTTCCGATTACGCATGAGACGCTGGTCTCTCCAATTAATTGGAGCTCTTCGTGTCGACCCGATGCTGGGCTCATAAGAGCAGAATCATTGCGTCGCGTCAACGAGACGCTGGTCGTGAAGGGATTAAGGAACCATCAGCTTCATCTCGTTGAGAAGTAGCGGAAGAAGAGAGGTTCTACACATGTTACAGTAGAAGATCAGGCAGCAGAGGATCTCCATTCTGTGGATCTTTGTATATATTCCTTGTATATACCCATTTTATCCAAGATCCTTCAATAAAGGAAATTTAAGTGTACTGGTTGTCTGTGTGGTCTCCCTAAACACCTATGCACTTTGGTCTAGGTGCTAAATACTTTGCAGCATGTCCTCGCGGGTTGAAAACGTAGTCGCCAGTGTATAATGTCAGTTATGCTGGGAAGATCCTCAGCGTTTGATTTACAAGCTGTGCACTAAACCATTGAGACTATAAGTGACCATTCAAATCATTGCATGGACATCGGATGTATACCAATCCAGCATAGCCGAATCTAGCAGTTTTGCCGTGTCTGGACAAAAAAGTAAAAAATCGCTTCTCACTCTTCTATGATACAAGTAACTTTAAAATTTTCGCACAGAATGTGGACATTTTACAATGAATTGTCCAAATGAAACATTTAGTTTTGTACGCACTTTCCTTCATTAACGTAGTAATCGCACATAAAAATCCTTTTGCAATAACACAGTGAAAATTCTGTCAAAAAAAGTATACTTGCCTAAGTATAATTATATGCTTGTTACTGCGAATCGCCAAGCAGTATAATCTTTCTTTAAAAAATGCATATTTTCACTTGACGCATTTGTTTATTTGCATTCATTAGCATTTCAATGAAAATTAATAGATATATAAAATAATTGTGTTCCAGGCTTCCAAGCAAAAAAAGAATTATACTTTGTAAAATGTTTTTGTACAATGTTTTCCCGATAAAAAAAGTAGTTTAGAAACCCTATCCGAAATGCCGCCTTCTATACAAGGGTTAAGATAGTCCGAGTTCTAAAGCCGTCTTGAAATCTAGAATGACTGGTGTAAACATGGAAAAGTCAACAGATTTCTACCAAGTGGTAAAGTGACTATTGTAAAAGTATAATATTGCGGTATACATATCTGTTGTTTAACTGCTTTAAAATTTTACGAGTGGCTGTTTAATATGACAGATTGTAATTTGTGAAGGGAGATTACTTTTTCAGCAATCCTAGAGAAGTTAGTGTTTAAGTCAACTCTTAGAACCTGTGGTTAACTCCAACATTCTAACAACCCTTCCAGGCGAGCGGCATGTACTCAATTAGGGACGGACTCCTGTGGAGGCTTCCCCCTTCGCATTCCTCCTAATGTGTACCTTTGCTTTTGATTTTTAGTGCGAATGTCCGTTTTGACTGTTCCTTCTTTGGTTTTGGCTGTTTCCATGTGGTGCCCGTACAATCGTGCTTTTCTCGCATAAATGTTTTTTTTTCTTATTTTTCTCTCTCCTCTTTTTTATTTTTATTTATTTATTTATTGAAGGGTGGCGTTGTGTTTTTTCTTATCTACACATCTGAAACCTTTCTTTTAAGGTAGATGTTCCCTTGGGTGCAATTAATAAGACCTATGTTTGAATGGGAAATAAGATCCCGTTGGATGGAGTTTTGATTTTGCACCATGAAACGTAATGTGATACCAACAGCTTAAATGGAATTTAAGATATAAGCGTATAAATGAGGGAAGCCGGCCAGTCGAATGAAAAATCCATCAGAGCGGTAACATTCATACCCACACTGTTCGTTAAATCAGGGAATCAAAGAAATTATAATTTCACACATGGTTCATACCTACTCATACACATGCACACAACTTACTTAACACTGCCTAAAATGTTTTTATCTTAATGGCGCTTTCTTTTTGTAGTGAATTTCACATAAAGGCAGTAAAACAGGATCCAGCATTGACACTTTTCAGAACTTTTTTTTTGTACCCATGTCTCCAAAATTTTGAGCTTCCTCTCTGTTCATCCTTCGTATTAAAGAGTATAAAGTCTTTATACAGCTATAAGAAAATGTGATCATTTTTTTTACAATAACTGTTTCTGAATACTATGAGTTTGTTAAACTATTACACGAGTAAGATAAAAATAAAAGAAAATACCAGATTCTGTTCAATTGATTAGACATCTAATTTTACTACGGTTTACCCTTCTTTCTAACTTATTTTGTACTTAAAATTACGTAATTAGTTTAATAACTGTAAAATAAACATTACTGTAAAAAAACATTATAATCATTTAAACATTTCTTACAATAAGCATAGTACAGCATAGTGCAGCATAGTACAGCACAGTTCAGCATAGCACAAGATAGTACAGTATAGTACAGTATACCACAGCATAGTACAACATAGTACTTGTATCTAAAAATAGGACTTAATTGAGTTCTTATGCTGAATAAAAGCAAACTATTTAAAACTTACTCTAAATTTTTGACAAGGATTAGCAAAATATTTGTCAACCAAGAGCAACAAATACCAAACCAATTTTTATATATTAATATTATTTATTACTCGTTTCTTGTTTCTATCCAATAAATACAATTAAAATTGTAAATAAATTATTAATATGCGTATCATACTGAATGTTCGTAATTAATTCGTACCATTAAAAAATTAAGTTAGTACTCCGTGAAATTTTAAACTGTGAATTTAGTTGTTCATAATATTTAAAAAATTTTCTTAGATACACCAAAACATGTGTAGATGGTTTAAAGACAATTAGATTAGTATACAGATGAAAATTAATTTCATATGATATCAAATATAATACAATGTTATGTAGAACATTATTTTCAGAGAGTTTCGTGCGTTGCGTAGAGACTTGTATATTACACAATACAGCTATAAATGTCCCCAAACCAATGTTACAGATTCCTCTAATTTGTTAAACAAGTTTTTTTTCGTTACATAATGTGTTAAGTAACAATGAACCTTCCACGGTTTTTCTATAATATAAAATAACGTAACATCACATACTAAACTGACTTTCTTTGAGTTTACAGAGAACGGTAATTTAACTTGTCCATTGCACTCAACTGCTCGCACTGACTATTTGACAAAGTTTGCCCCACAAATTGTTTCCCCGAGGCTGAATTAACCAAAATATCCCCTTCATTTCTGAACCGTAAACAAAAGACTTGTGAAATGGCATCCCCACGAGAGATACACGGTCTTTCCTCAAACTCACTGAACCAAAGAGGCCAAGGTCATATCAAAATGCGAACATGCTCAGCGCAGCGTAAAATGTTTGCAAACTGGCCACTATTTCTCCCTTTTAACTCCTTTTCGATTCTTGGGGTGTTTTAATTCCACCGAGAAAGTAACCAATGAGGTCTTGACTTATATCATCATTGATGGCGGAAAACGGTGTTACCAATCTTACAATTAACGAGAAATTTTCCGCTGTCTCGATAGATGAACATTTGTTGAAGATGAGATTGAAGCATTTGCCAGTAGAATGCTAAGGAGGAAGGAACTTTAAGAAATTTTTGTGGATTGTTTTATAAAGATTCTCTGTCGGAAAGTAGTTTGTCGAACTGCCTTATAATAAGGATTACTTCTTTTTTTATTCATACAAGCGCAGTTCTATATTTTTAATAATGTTCACGCTGAAAAAAATTTGGGCATATTTCTTGAAGCGTTTTCTTGCACTCAGGAGATAGTTTCAATCTCATCGAATCCACTGGGAAGACACTATTTTTTAAAGAAAAGACTGTTATCTTTTAGACTGATTTAAGTGTTTTTCGATCAAAACACTACTACCACCAAAGTGCAGCATTCAGTATATGGGACTTTTTCAAGAATATCTAATCATGTTGTTAATAGTACTATTTTGGTTGTTCTTGGGCTTCTTGCGACCGGTCGAGCCTGCAGCCATCATCGAAACGACAACTGCTTCCAACAATTCGACGATGCTTCCACTTAAGACAGTAAAAGATATCGAAAAAGAACTCGAAGGATTATTAACTTCTGTTTCTAAGACAGCATTACCGTATTTTGTGCGTAATTCAGATTTGAAGTTATCGGCCTCTTGCATGTCCACTTTCATAAAGATGTTTATGGACATACGAAAGCTGAAGTTGCCAGTAATCAAATGTAAGTATTTTCAGTTTTGTTAAATAACTATACTCTTTTTTTTTCTCTTTGATTGCCAAAGTAAGAATGCATTAAAAAACTCTATCAGTTCTCTAAAACTCTAAGAAAATGTGTTCCTCTATATACATTTTACTCAATTCTTAGCACATTGGTGGCTGAAATAAAAAAATAATATTGAGTTTAAAGATTTAAAATTGTTTTAATATCTGTTGTATACAACAATTCTAACACGTTCTTATCGAAAACAAAAATAATATAAATTTCGTATAATAATTATTTATTAACTCTAAAACATTAGTGGGAATTTTAAAGATGAGGAAACTTTCACACAAAATGAACTAAGTATACAATTAAGAAAAAAATATCCGTGACTAAGAATCATTACGGAGAATTTTTATCAGTTGATTGAATTTCCGAGACAGTTTATTAAGTTGAAAGTTAATCTTGCTGAAATTATATGTTCAACAATATCCTGTATATTGTTGTTTCAGTCCTCTCAAAAATAAATAATCGAGAATCAAAACAATGGTGAGAATTTTAAAACTGTGGAAACTTTCATACAAAATGAAGGTCTAAAAAAGAGCTGTTATCTATTTTTACAATCTCTTAAGTTTTAAAAAGAATCCTTTGTTTGACTGCATATTGTTGTTTATTGTAACTAATTTTATTTATCTAAATAATGCATCAAATATTTTTTTCTTTGCGAAAGGAAAGTGAAATACAATAAGAACTAAAAATAAGTTTAAGGTGCAGCATATTCCCCTACGGTAAATGATATCTGAGTATATTTTATAGTTTCGATTTCATTTAGAGTATTTAAATTCAATTAAAAGTTATAAGAGTTTGAATTTTTAATGAAACTTACGTACATAAAAATACTTTCTAGAAATTAATTGTTCGATCAATAAACATAATATATCCAAACACATTCCTAATATACTTTTTGGGAATATTATGGCAAACATTAGAAGACAAATTGAGACTTTAAAGAAACATTTTGAAATTTAACAAAAAATTTGGGGACTACTTGAGTATTGGGTTCCCCTTGGTAAAATGGGCGAAACTATTGGCTATATTTACTGAAACCCAAAGGTACTCCATCCAAACATTGTATTTCTTGCTTTTTCTGGTGACTTTAATTAATGCACAGTGAGTCATCGTAATAGAATTATATACTCTTACTAAATTAAAGAAAACTACTTGAAAACCGGATGTTTATATTTATGGGCAATTAATCTCTTAACAGTTTACAAATGCAACAGCTCCAAATTATTAAAAATCAGCCATAGTGAACCATTAATGGTTTGTTATATCTAAATTTTTTAAGCATTTCGCACTTTTAATATATAAGAAAAGAGTGACACAAGGAGAGTTGGATGCAAATAACATATAAATTATAATATAGATACAGATTCTTTGGACACGGTGAGATCAGGAGAAAATGTTAGGCGACCATACTCAAACCATTATCGCCAAGTTGGAGGGGGAACCCAATCCTTCAGTCAACCCAAAATTTAAAAAATTTAAGTAAAATCATGTTTTATTTTATCTGTGTGATATGATTGCTTTTGTTATACTTAATTATATATGCATACAAATCTTCATAACTCTATATTAATAATTTACATAAACACTCTGTAAAGTCCATCCTTCCTAATATAACAGCAGCAATCACGTAGCGAACAGTTATGTGGAAGTTTTACCCCCCCCCATAGGGATTGCTTTATACATATACTATGTACGTAAAGATGGTTGTTTTAATTTTGAGGCATGAGATTAAGGGTGAGCCGCCTCTCTTCCGTGAAAATTTTTTAGCTATGCCTCTGAAGGACAATTTTAAAAGAAAATCAAATTAGAATGATGAAAATTAATAATGTGTAGCTTAATCTAAGAAAACTAAAGAACATTAAATGAGGCTATAACCCCAATGCTTAACTTAGAAGGCAAAAAAGTAACTGATATTTCGGTACCTGGTGAAAATAGTGATGCAATTTATATTTTGATGGCAGAAATCTATGTGTGTAAATATATTCATATGTAAAAACCCAAAATCTACAATTAACGTTCATAATCACTTCGTTAGTGGATATCATCTGAAATATCCTAGATAAACCAGGAAAAAAGTCAGAATTTATAATTTTAAAAGTAACTATCCTACATTGCTGATGGTAAAGGCATCATAAAAGGTATCATAATTTTTTTGAACTAGTTAATTGTTAACTGTTTCTAAATCTTTAGAAACGTCTTCATCATGCTTGAAACTTACATTACTCATTATATTATTATGTATTGATCGATAGTAATAATTTTTCATTTATTTAACTAACATATAAGGTATAACATTTTTTTAAAATTTCCTTTGAATTCGGTGTTATAAACAACTAGCATATAGCCCGTCATATGACGGGATCAGTAAAAATTTTAATTTTCCAGAATTGTAAAGTACCCTATGAGGCTGGTAAAAAAATGGCTTGTGTTTTGGCTGAGGATTATCTTGCAACAAAAAATAATCGATGATCAAATTTAAAATTATCACATATGTACCTAATCTATTATTTAAGCCAAATATAAAAGAAAATTATTTACGTCATACCTAACTTTAGTGATAAAACGTATGAAAATAATGCAGAAGATAGTTGAATAATTTAAAGTAAGAAATGATTAAATGAGATGGGTAAAGGAATAACGTTATAATATTAAAAAAGAATGTTATTTGTATCTTTTTATTATGTGACAAATTGATAAATTGAATTACCTGCTCTTAACCGGGAAAAATAGGGCTCGAAATAATGGTATTAAATGCTAGAAAATGGGGAAAGGCTGGATTTGGAACGTTTTAAAGATGATAGTATTTTTTGCTGTGGTATGGAGCACATTTATACCAATTTATTTTAGAACGGGATGTATAGTTTAGGAGAAGATAAACTTTACTCGCTTTGAATTCTGCTAATCCTAAATAATCCAGAATCCAATATGGATGTCTCTATCCATTCCAGGTGCAACCGCTTCATAAATTCGAAAACAGACGGACAGATGACTTATTATTATATAGGAGCTATTATTATATAGGGGATTGGTCATTTATGACTACCTATTTATTAAAAAATAAAAATAAGATAAAATAAAATAAAAACAAAATAAATATGTAGGTCTATAAAGAAACGTATAAAGTTAATTTTTGTTTTCAAGTTTAGAAGTTAATTAACAATAATTATTGTATATTTTATACAACAATAAGTTCGCCTAGAATCTACATAAAATACTTTATTCCTTTACAAATCGCGTTAATTTTTCCAATTTTCAAACTATATTTTATGTTAATTTTAATTATTGTATTTATGTATGATCATTTTACTACTACTACGGGAAACTTAAATTCTATATGCCTCGAATAATTAGTTTTATACTGCTAATAAACATCGTAAACTTTACATTTTTGTACATCAACAAAATTTGTTCTTTATTTATAAGAATTGAATAGCTGCGTTAATAGTAATAATACAAAGAAACTTTACACTCATTACGGAAGACCAAAATAATTTTATATTTGTCAACAATTTTTTGTAAATGTGTTATCATACTGTCGACATTTTATGAACTTCAAATTTTTTAATTTTCTGAAATACTTTTTAATAATATACCGTATTCCTTAGAACTGTGGTTGGTTGAATGGAGTTTTATGGCACTGAATCCTCATGGGGCATATTGTACCATATAAATAGTTAAAATTCATTCTAAAATGATCAAGTCAAAACAGCTATAAAAAGATGAAGATAAAACAAACAAGTAAAAAATGCAAAAACAGTGCAGAGAAGAAACATAAGACCAAAATTGAAAAAAAAACAGCGATGAGGCATAAAATTCAGATGTTAGGGTAAAAACCAATGTCTTTTAAAAACAGAAAAAAGACCTTAGGATGAGGTGAATTATTTAAAATATCTTTAATATTAATAGATGATGATTTAAAATAATGAATACGATGTTTTGTAAACTGGGGACAATCGATGAGGATATGCTTTACGGGGATGACTGCATTACAGTGACCACAAAATGGAGCTGATTCTCCGAGTAAAAAAAGACGATGGGTAAAACGCGTGTGTCCAATCCGGAGATGAGTAAGAATAACATCATGTCTTCTAGATCAGGGGTAGGCAACGCGGCGCCCCCGATCGATTTTTAATGCGCCCTCGCTGGACTAATATAAATGTATGATAGCCAGAGCGATTTACTTACTCTTGTCAAACGGCGATATACAGCAAGTAGTCAGTTGAGTTTAGGACATTCAAATGCAAGTTACTGTTGTTGAAATCCAATCTATTGAAAAAATCATTATCACATATCCCAAATACAACAATATACTGTTGAGAGTTTAAATTTGAATAACGAAAATTTTACTGCGACATCATATTTAGAAATTATAGATAAGCTAATAGAAGAGTTTTCTTTTAGATTTGATGATTTTGCAGCATTAGACCTCGTTCTAAGATTTTTCATAAATCCATTCAATGTTACTGAAGATGATGTCCTTGAATTAGTTTCAGTGTATTTCGAGCTTCATAATATCGAAGACCTAGAATTAGAAATAATAAACTTGCAAAGTAATATTATTTTAAAAGCGCATAGTAATGATAAAATGTTTTGGAATTTAGTCGGTGAAAATAAGTATCCTAATTTAAGTAAATGTGCTCTAAAAATTTATTCATATTGTGCAACATACAATTCGAGTCTTTGTTCTCAAATATGAAAAATTTGAAATCAAAATACCGAACAAAGCTTAATGACTCACATTTAGATAATTGTTTAAGGACCGGGAACTCTAAATATATCCCCAATTATAAGAAATTAGCTGAAAATATGGACACCCAAGTTTCACACTGAACTATATGTATCATTATGTATGACACCAACAAAATAAAGTTATAAAAAATCTGTTTTTTTTAATGCCTATTTATACCTGTTGATTATCTGTAAAATATGCGCCCTCGGTGATTTTCAAATTTAGTATTGCGCCCTTAAGAACAAACAGGTTGCCGACCCCTGTTCTAGATCGTACAGTATTCCAATTCTCAATTTTCGGTTTAATGGCACGCAATTTATTATTAGTCATTTCATCCCAACAATCCTGCCACTTCCTATGCAAACAGATTTTTTATATATTTTTTGACATCACAAAGGGGCAAAGACATACCACAGAAGTGACTAGCAGTTTTTGCTGCTATATCAGCATCCTCGTTTCCTTTAACTCCAATATGTAGAACTGTGGTATTTAAAAATTTTTTAAAAACACAGTTCTTTAGAACTCCGACTCTCAAATTGCGTGTTGCTAGCACCCGGAAGTGCTACGAGTGTATTCAAGGAATACCGCACAAGTAATCAAGGTCAAGTGATTACAGGGTAATTAAATTTAACTGATAACATAATAAACAAGGTAAATAATGAACTTCTCATCCATTCATTCCATTGAAGACAAATGAGAATTAAATTTGCTCAGTGTTTTCTTCCTTACCTATTCTTCAAACTGCTTTAAAGGTGGTTGTGCCGCGAAGTTTCTTTAACCGACAAAGGTTGTTTCAAAACTTTTTGACAAAATCGCATCAATAACAATTATTTGAAGACGAGAAAAAACCTGCATCAAACTAAAATTCACAAGAACAAATTTACCTATTTCAGTGAGACATCATAACCACCTAATCCTCTCATCGATACAATCGTCAATAGAATAAAGAGACATCATCACCCATTTTTTCCCATCGAACAAACATCGTCACAGATATGTTATGGAAATGTTGCGAAAAATCGAAGTTACGAATTACAATAACACCTACGCGTAATCCAGCTTTCGACAAAGATACTACATAATTTTGCAATTGTATCACGAGCATGTGTAATTCACTTTTTTAAGAGATAACCTTTTTCATTCTTTTTGTTGGCATCTGATAACGATAAAATTTCTGTACAATTGATAGTAGATACTAAACTACTGGACGATTTATTGGCGGGAATTCAAGACAAAATGAAATACGTTAACCCTAATATATACGGCGTGGGTATTTCGCACCACGGTTCAAATCTAATGACGATTTTCCCAGCTTGAATATTTGACTCGCAAGCCTGAGGTTCATGGTTCTGTCCTCCGGATGTCATATTTTTCAAATTCTCATTTTATTTATAAATAACTGTATTTTCTTTAATTTTATTATTTTTAAGCTTATTTTCATATTTTTAAACATAACTTCTTATTTTTTACTTCATTTTCTGATTTTTAAATGCTAAAAATGTTAAAATTCATGGATATTGTACGGATGTTCCAAAAATATGTGTTTTGTTTCTGTCCCTAAACTTTCTACTCTTTAGGTTTGTGTCATGAACTAACGAATCCACCTCCCTATCCCCTCGTTTCTCTTTTAATTGCTTTATTTTCTTCTCTTTGTCATTTTCTGCTTACTGTTAGAAATCTCTGGATTACAGGGCTCGGCCTAGGCAATTCAGTTGACCTACCATCCTGAAGGTCCGGAAGATCCAGCTTGAATGGTTGGATTTACAGCGCTACGGCCTACTTTTTTGCAACACTAGGGCTGATGATACCGGGACTTAGGGTTACAGATAGGTTTATTCATAGCTAACAAGATATTAGTTACATCCAGCTGACAGACGTTTAATTCTTTAAAAAAATTAAATGAAAAAGAAATGTCATATAAAATATCTCTAATTAGTAATTATATTTTTTTTCTGCATTACTATTTTATTTATTACATGAAACATATTGTTTTTTTTATTAATATTGATATGGTAATGGCTATATTAAAAGTTTGGTTTCGTTTGGAGAGCTACACTGTACTTTTTCCAACATAAGAGATAATGAGACCGTAACCTATTGCTTAAAGCAGATTCCAAACAGCTACGAACACCTGTGCTAGAGTGGCATTCGACCCACGAGCTCCGGTACCAAAGAGCAAAGTCCTAACCATTCAACTATCTTTCAGCTCCTCAGCAAGGAATTAAATAAATTAGTTACATTAACTAAATACCACCAGAATCATTTTTTTCATTCATACTGGTGATTTTTTAAAATGAAATTATTTTAATCTTCTCAGAGTAAAAATGCTTGAAATTTAAACAAACATTACAGCCCGTTCTATCAGTGATGAACTCTGTAATTTCAATGTCGTAGGACGTTATATATATATATATATATATATATATATATATATATATATATATATATATGTGTGTGTGTGTGTGTGTGTGTGTGTATATATACACACATACACACACACTTACATATATATATATATATATATATATATACACACACGCAAATATATATATATATATATATATAATATATATATGCATGTGTGTTACAATGAGTTTATAATCCGATGTGATAATCCGTTTAAGCGTGTTTCAATGTAATTTGTCTCATTATGTGATGTGAATACATAATCGCCCTGTATAATACAAATAAATATACACACTCGCATTAACAAATTTCACGAAATGCAATCATTTTTGCAAAGTAGTACACCTTAGCATGATATACAACCAAGTGGTACGTGAGCCCCAAAAGGTTAGAAAACGGTGACGTGAGGTATTAATATAAAATATATAAATTGCTAAAATTTGCTGCTCTTAAGAACATTGATATTAGCAAAGTAAATGATGGTATTTCTCACCACGTTTGGCTAATAAGCGGTTTGAGACAGTCAAACAATTCAAGCAAAGATTTTGCCTTTCGATAAATCGTTTTATATGTAAATATGAGTATGGAATCTGATATCGAAATTTCTTTATTCTTTAAATTATGTAAATTACCAGAGGAAAAATGGTCATCCAGGATAAGAAAATTGAAATTTGTTTATTACAAAGATACTTTCTCCTTTTCAAAGAGATTCCTGATCATTACATAAAACTATAAAGAATGTTCAACATAACCTTGAAAGTACAGACTGTAGGAAGTAAGAGCCCTCTGTTATCGCTATAAGAACGCATTTACCTTTCCTAAATACCTTTTGCGGTTTGAGTGAAAAGTATGTTCAAAATCTGTGCTCACTGCCACTACTTACAATTTATATAATTGCATTCATCTCCAACATTTTAATCTGATATTTTCATGCCTGTCTAAAATTACAGCATCCCCACATGGGATTACATAAAAGCTGTGGACAAAGGTTGTAACATCCGGTTAAGAAAATTTCCTATACTGCATTTAATTGTTTTCCTTGAATAAACCCGAAGGCCATGTTTGATTTTTTAATGTTGTTCCCCCATCATTTTTGACAGTTGATTTCAAATTACCTTAATTAGTAATAATATATTTTTTCTGATTCTGTAATTCGATGAAATTCTAGAATTCTAGACTTTTTTTTTATTCTTTCTCTCTGTAAGTGAACAAGATGAAAATGGTGGATAAAAAATAATAAAGAATTAAAAGGAGGCCAAGAAAGTAAAGAATTGTAAAATCGTAAATTTAACTCTTTTAAGATGCGATGTTTTATTTTGCTTATCGTAGCCCGTCGTAACTTCTGATAGTCGCTCTGTATTTATAACAGCTATCATGCTTATAGCCTACATGTAATGGGTAATTTGTCCCATCACAGAAGTTTGGTTAAGTTTGGTTTGGAGTGCTACGGTCTACTTTTTGCAACACAAGGGCTAATGAGACCGGGACCTACAGCTTAAAGCCGATTCCGAACGGCTACGAACATCTATGCCACTGTGGGATTCGAACCCACGAACTCCGGTACCGAAGGCCAGCACCCTAAATCGGCCATCGTTCAGCCCCACCACAGAAAGAGAATATATATTGCATGGGTGCAGACGTAATTAAAAACGTAGACGAAAAAGGAAAGAACAACTTGAAGGGATGAACAGAAATGGAGTTTATTTTAGCACAAGCATATAGCCCGTCATATGACGGGATCAGTAAAATTTTTAACTTTCCAGAATTGTAAAGTACCCTATAAGGCAGGTAAAAAAATGGTTTGTTTTTTGGCTGAAAATTATCTGGTACACGCTCAATAATTTGTTTATCTTCATACTCCTCTAAAGTCTCCCGATACTGTGAATGCAGTTTAGAATCACGTTGAATTCATTTAGTCAAACCGTGTGGTTATGTATAAAAAGCAAACACACAAACGAACAAACTTCTTAATTTTCAAAGATATGTAACTTAAACGCTAGATATTTATTAGTCCAGAAATAGACTCCTAGACTTTTATGAAAATAATTTGTTGTTAATACCGGGGATAAAATATTTATTGCAACAGAAAATAATCGATGATTAAATTTAAAATTATCACATATGTACCTATTCTATTATTTAAGCCAAATATAAAAGAAAAGGATTTACGTAATATCTAAGTTCAGTGATAAAACGTATGAAAATAATGCAGAAGATATTTAAATCATTTAAAATAAGAAATGATTATATCAGATGGTTAGAAAATTACGTCATAATGCTAGAAAAAATGTTATTTTTACCTATTTATTATGTGACAAATTTAATCGCCTGCTCTTAACCGGGCAAAATAAAGCTTGAAATAATGGCATTAAACGCTCGAAAAGGGGGAAAGGGGTGGATTTCGAACGTTTTACTCGCTTTGAATTTTGCTAACTCTAACTCATCAAGAATCCAATATGGATACCTCTATCCATTCCAAGTCCAACCGCTTCATAAATCCGAGGATAGATGGGCAGATAACTTTGGCTATTATTATAAAGGGGATTTTCTCTAGCGGACTTCTACCTCAAAAAACCTGTACATCTTCATTTATAGGTGTATAGCCAACCAATCAGGATTCTTAATCGATAGTCAGATGGTGAGGCCGTTTACGTGGTTTAAACGTCATTAGTTATGTAAAGCTTTTATGTAAGAAGACCTTCGGTGTTTTTGAGGCAGCCAAGTTTATATAAAGAACAAAGGTAGTTGACAGAAAGTAAAGCCAGAAAAGAATAGAATCGCCAAAAATATATTTAATGATAGACATAATTTCATTGGTTGATTTTTAGGGTAAAATTATCATTACATACATATACAGATGCAGAAATTACACAAATACAGAAACTCTCCTGCAAAAAGAGTTAGATTGTGATTCGTTCAAAGAGACTAAAGATGAAAACGACATATATATAAAAAAAATTTAATTCACCGTGGACATTAGCTACAAAATACTGCGATAACTAGGGATCACATGTGGTTATCGGACAGAGCAGCATCAGCTATTTTTTGCAGTGTGTCGTAAGATATTGGTGGCGCAACTTATTATGACCAGACCGATGCTGTTGACAAAAATAAAGTTAGAAGAGGATAAAAGATACACGTCAAAATATCAAAAATAGAAAAAAGACAAGCATAACTAAATTCAAAAATTATATTTTGATAGAAGGAGAGGTGATACTCCAATGGTTGAAAAATTAAACTGAAATCCAGTTTTTGAAAAACCATAAAAGAGAAAAATTACTCAATTTTACAGGTTTAACGTTTCTGTTAGTAGGTCATATTTCACCTTTTTCTATGTTTGCTCAAAGCATTCCCAATAGATTTCTCTCTTGTTTGACACTTTATATTACAGTAGAACCTCGGTATAACGACCTCCTGTGAGACCAACATGATATGGTCGTTGTAACGAATTGAAAATATAATAAAAAAATGAGCAAAGAATTGACGCAACAGTACATACCTAGAGAACACTTCTACTTATTTGTATTTCCATTTCTGAATTTGTGAAAAAAAGTCTTTGATTGACTCCTGTTTCAAGTTCATTTGGAAATTTTTTTTATTATCACTGATTCCATATCCGTTAGATTTTGAAAGAAATCTTCAGAATAAGATTGTCTTTCAAAATATTGACGCAAAGCATTGATTGCATTTGAGGCTTCATTTCCGGTAATACGAGCAATAAAATCGTCGTCACTCAAATTTTCTTCTCAACTCTGTAAAGTTTCGTCTACCTCAACTAACTCATCAAAAGATAACTGAAGATCCGGAAATTTGACACGGAGGAGCTGAGTCATTTCATTAGTGTTTGGAGTGTTACCTACCGAGGACATCAATGTCGTAGGTGACGAAAGGGTCCTTTAAGCAAACACAAAGAGAGGAGTACAGGTTTCTTGAAGTTGCATCACAGTACAATAATTTTAAAATAGCCCACTTGTTCATAAGTTCTGCGGTCTAAAATTGGCGGTCGCTCTAACGAAAAATAATACACTTGGGTCGTTTTAATGATTCAAAATTAACATCATTCCTATGGTAAAATAATTGGGACTTTATAAGATGGTCGTTCTAACGAAGGGGTCGTTAAAAAGAGGTTCTACTGCATTATCACAGTATTTATTTATAAATTTAGTAGAAAAAATAACGAAATCATTTAGGGTCCAATAGGTAGACGGCTCAGTAAATGTGAAAATTCCCAAGCGGTAAATTCTGACATTGTTCAGTAGGAGACCATAGAAATTGTGCTGAAAAGTTTAGATTGCTATACAATCCCGTAAGGGTCATAAATCAATGTCACCGAATTATGACCGAGTGAATTGGGCCTTACTCTCTGGTACTGGAGTTAGAAATTTTACTTTGTTAATTATCCTGGATGATTTTAGGAAAAACTGGAAGAACAATAAATGCTTTAGAACTCGTTTTTTATTGCTTAATATACAGAAAAACGAGCTTCAGTCGGTAATGTTCCGAACGATGGTCGAAAAACTACGGCGCAGCCTTTCTGTACCTGAGTTTCTGAACCCAGCTGGCAACATAGATGTTCATATCGTCTTTAAGTAGCAGGAGCTTTTCTAACTATCCCTGGTGTTGCAAAAATTACTTAAAATATTCTGTACAAGCTATTATAATGCTCAACAATTTGTTTTATTTTAACTTAATATATTGTTAGCCAGAATCGATTTTGTTATTAATTCGTGCAATTGTAATATATATATGAATGTGTGTAATAAGGCTTTTTGCCTCATTACAAAGTGGGTTTCCGAGCTGTTTTCACCGCCCTGCAGTCGGTGAGAACACAATCAAGACTCTCGAAAATTCAATCTAACTTCGTTTATTCATCCGCATATCAAAGTATCATACGAAACCTTATCCGAAACTAAATCTATACGAAGACTCCATCGAAACTGGAATGGAACTATAGCCATTTGCTTAAATAGTTGTTTGTGCCGACCCGACAGCTATTATTCGAAGTCACGTGGATAATGTAACCCACGCATTAAAACTCTATTTTTAGGTATGGAACCGGAAGGATTTCTATTAGCGAGCATTCAGGAGTATTCTCTAAGGTTCCTTGAGAAAAGTTACCGGGAAAATAGAATCTTAAAACCAAAGTATTAAAAATATCATTACACACGCACACACACATTGATAGTAATAAGTTTATTAAATCATCGTTTCTTTTAAAAGCAAAACTTGCGCCATTTTCATTTATTCGTCGAAGACACGCGTAGATTGTGTTGACAGCTCCATGTCCACGCGGTAACTGACCCTTATCTGTTTGGAAATTCATCAAATAATCCAAAATGCTTCCGCCTGACCGGATTATTCTAAAAGCTTACGCGAGCGTGGGTCTTTTTCATTTATTTTATTATCATAAAAGAATTCCCTTTTTAAAATCGTTATAACTCACGTAATTTCCCACTACCCGTTTTTTAGACCTGACACACACACACATATATATACATATATAAATAAATAAATAAATAAATAAATATATATATATATATATATATATATATTCGGGACAGTTAGTGTTTAGTGTTGCTTTTCCTATAACATTCCGTGATAGAAATGGAATTTTTCTTTATAATAATTTTTTTTTCTAGAATGTAGAACATCGTCGAAAGAAAAATGGAATACTTCCAGCTTATGATCATACACTTTATTTCAAAACAGAGATAAAAGTAATGGATATGATATTCAATAAATGTAATGTAGTGTTTGAAGTTTCAAGTTAAATCAGTCATTCAATCGATAGCAGAGATATATTTTTTTAAAATGACGGTTATGTAGGCCAGTTAGGTACATTGTACTAAAAATCTAGTTAATTGAAAATGTGAAATAATGGTGGAAATAAGGTCATAACAAGAGGTATTTTACTTTTCAGAAAAAAAGAAAGAAAAAAATAGTGTAGCAACAGAGCTGACCTAGGATTCCAAATCATATAAAGAGAAAAAAGATTAAATCCTTTACAAAATTACTCTTCTTAAATAAATGATTCTTTTGTTCATCAAAACATTTTTATTGTCATTTGTCTATAGTTCAAAATTTAAACACAACTGTAGTTTGAATATTTTTTTCATTAAGGATTTCAAAAGGATGAGTGCATTACATTCTCCTCAATCTCATATATTTGGGTACTGTTTTATAATGTGTTGTCATAAAATTGTGTGTCTTCGTTAAAGCATAGTGTATTTTTGTGTAGCTACAAAGGTTTAATACAAAGGTTTAATATATATATATATATATATATATATATATATATATATATATATATATATATATATATATATATATATATATATATATATATATATATATATATATATATATATATATATATATATATATATATATATATATATATATATATATATATATATATATATATATATATATATATAATATATATATATATATATATATATAATATATATATATATATATATATATATATATATATATATATATATATATATATATATATATATATATATATATATATATATATATATATATATTATATATAATATATCTATTTGATATATATTATATATATACAAAATATATATTTTTTGTTAATTTTTAAAATGTTCTTAGAGTATTAATTGAAAATCTTTTTTTTTATTTTTCCTTCTATTTTTCACTTTAAAATATTTTTTAACACTTTGGGGAGTATTATTTTGCTGATAAAGGGAATAGTTTATTTGAGGGGATCATTTTTTTATTTAGACGTTGAATTTTAATAACAAAAACTGCCAAATTTCTAAATATAAATTTAGTTTTAATAACTTTAATAAATTAAAAATTTAAAACGAATACCGTGATTAATATTAAGACGTATTAGGGGTGTTTGGTAAACATTTTGCAAGAATCTCTAATAGGTTTAGTCTCTAGAGGCATTTTTAAAAATGAGAAAATTCATAAAAAATAACTTTTAAACACATTGAATTTTATAATAAGACAAGTTTTTTTCAACATTTCCTTATTTCTACTTGGGGCGAATCGTTCTATTTCTGATCCCATTTTCTTCAATGTGCGTCGCCTCTAAGACTGATGCGCCCGAGGCAAAAGCCACCTTTGCCACGCCTTAGTTACGCCCCTGGATAATCTGAAATTTATGATTCAATGAAATGTGCAAGCTCTCTTTTTACATTTGGCACATCTATCCTATGTCCAATTTCATATAGCTAAAATAATCCAAACTGATACACCGAAATCTTTCTATTTAGTGCTGGATGCCATGGCCAAACCTCCGTATGGCTTGCTACGAGGATCCTTCAGCATCATGGGAGATTATGACGAATGTTTAGAAGTGAGAGCGACGAAGAAAGGTGACGTGGCTTACACCAAAGAAGAAGAGTTCTACCACGGACAGTACTGTATGGTCGAGTTGGATTTTCCTCCCACAATGGTGGAAGCCATCGATGACTACAACAATGGCAGAGCAAACATATCCATTTTCGGGAAACTCGGACCGGTAAGTTGCCCACACACTTTTCGAAATTTTTTTAAAAACAGAAAACTTTTACACAGAAACTTTTTGAAATTAAAATTAAAATTTTCCAGTATGTGTGTAAAGAGAATAAGTGAATAGTTTGATTTGATTCAGTGAAACTTTATTGCAGTTTTGGGTGCCCCGGAATTTGATTCTTCATTTATCATAGCCAACTATGCGAAATTTCTTCCACATGGCAACCTGAGGGCTTTTCCGACAGCAATTCCGTATAAAATTATTTTATACTGTTTTAAATATTTTAATTCTTACAGTTTATAATTTATACTGCATTTTTATTACTCTTATGGGTGTTTATCGCCATCATATCAAATGTCATGTTGGCACTATTGGCGCCAAAAAATATCGCCAAAAAAGGGAGCCCCCGAACTGCATTTTCACTAAAATATTTTTTGTTTCTCAATTAGTTACAGCTAATTACCTAATATACTGAATTTTTGAGGTTGTTAATTAAATTTTCCTCTGGTTGACTTTCAGACAAAATAACTCTTTATATTATGTTAAAATTATCATGGATTAGATACTATATAATTCCATAATAACTACTATAGAATCCACTTTTGCAATGCAGTGCTTGAGAAACAATTGCATGTATCATTTAGAGCTCTACAGTTATATTTCTGGGTGTCAACTTGTATTTCGACAGCTATGAATTCCCTCGCTTGGTGGTAAACAAAAGTATGTTTGACGCTTGCATAGTTTCCTGTTGTCATCACTTTCCATCTGAATTATTTCGGTACAGATATATTATACTCCCCCATTAGCGTGCTTTCCGGATTTGAAGTATTTTTGCTAATTTGAGAAGATTTTTTTGTCTGCTTCTTTTTCTTTCTGTATATTTTTAAATTTGTTCAATGTTTAGAGTATTTTTTCTGGGTTTTGTCACAAATAAATATTTTTTCTTTAATTTTCCTTTATGTTTTCTTTCAATCAAAAAATAATAATCTTAATGCTAAATAATTAAGTACAGATACATACAAGTTGGACTAGATATTCCAAAAGAAAGACACATTATGCATTTATTTCTAAGTTCAAAAATTTACATTTCTAATTGCGGATAGTTTTTTATTCACGGAACTAAGAGATGTTTATGAAAAGGAGTGTCTTGAGAACCCTTTCCCAGCGATTTTTTATTCTCGGAACTAAGAGATGTTTATGAAAAGGAATGTCTTGAGAACCCTTTCCCAGCGATTTTTTATTCACAGAACTAATAGATGTTTATGAAAATGAGTGTCTTGAGAACCCTTTCCCAGCGATTTTTTATTCACGGAACTAAGAGATGTTTATGAAAAGGAATGTCTTAAAAACTCTTTCCCAGCGATTGCTTGAAGAACAAAGACGGGGAGTTTCTAGATAACAACTATTTTCATTTTATTGTATTCATAATTTCAAGCATACACATGAAGCACGGTTACTCGCAAATTTTAAATTTTATCTAACCGTAATGCTAAAAACTCTGTTTTGTGTTTAAAGTGGTATAAAAAAAACTGCAATTATCTTTTTTAAATTATAAAAATTTTCAGTAAGTAGCGATTACAATGAAAAAGTCACCTGTAGGGTGTATAAAGTAGTTGTTTCGTTATTTTCTCTTCCTCGCCTTACTGTCTGACGATAGCGAATGGTATCGTGATGCTTTCCGGGACCGGAGACCGTGGGTTCGAATCCCAACTCTAACAAGAATGCGTACAGCAGTTTGGAATTGGCTTTCAATAGTAGGTCCTGATATCATTGCTCCTATTGTAGTAAAAAATAGACCATAGCCCTCCAAACTAAACCTCTCCTAATTTTAAGTTATAAAATCGTCAAGATTCCTGCCAAACTACTTGCTAAAAGTCATTGACACAATAATTAGAACAAATGTTTTATTTTTGCTCTACCAGAGAACTTGATTTTATAAGTAATCTCTCGGATAAACAAACTGAACAAGTGCTATAGAAGTATTCAACTAAAACTCCCAAAGATGGTGGGAAAGGTTTCCTTTTCAGTATTATAGATTTAAAAGCTATCAAAACTTGGATTCATAAGCAAACTACCGACATAAGAATTTTGCTCATGATTACATTTTGAATACATCGAATGTGGTCCAAAATTCATGTTTAATTCAAAAATCCTCCTTTCTATAATTTTGCTCCATATGCATATGATGTTTCCACTACCTTAAACTGAAAACGTAAGTGCAAATTCAACAACTTATGAACACTTGTTCTGATTTCAAAAAGTCATTCTGTGGTTTCTTAACGAGCGCTGAGTATTTGTAGAAACAGTAATAAAGAGTAATATAAATAAATCGTATCGTAATAGTGATGTCGTAATTATCCTACGTGATATAGAGATTAACATTTGTGCAATTCCAAGAAAAATTGTATATAGTGAGCTTTATTTTGTACTTATTGTATTTTATATATAATAGTTTATGTATATATTGTATTTTATTTAATATAAACAATATTATAAATAAATCATAAACCGAATGGGAAATTGGAGTAATGTAAATGTTAACTTTTATAACTGAACTATCCTATAGCCCTTCATATGACATGATAGGTAAAATTTTTAATTTTCCAGAATGGTAAAGTACCCTATGAGACAGGTAAAAAAATAGTTTGTTTTTTGGCTGAAACCCTGTGATTATGTATAAAAAACAAACACACATACGAACAAACTTCTTAATTTTCAAAGATATATAACTTAAACGCTAGATACTTATTAGTCCGTGAAAGAGTCCCAGACTTTTATGAAAATAATTTGTTGTTAATACCGGCGATAAAATTTTCATTGCAACAAAAAATAATCGATGATTAAATTTAAAACTATTCCATATGTATCTAATCTATTATTTAAGCCTAATATAAAAAGAAAATTATTTACGTCATATCTACGTTTAAAGATAAAACGTGTGAAAATAATGCAGACGACATTTAAATAATTTAAATTAAGAAATGATTAAATGAGGTGATTAGAGGAATGACGTCATAATGCTAGAAAAAATATTTTTTTACCTATTTATTATGTGATAAATTGATAAATGTAATGTCTTAACCGGGGAAAATAGGGCTTGAAATAATGGCTTTAGACCCTCGAAAAGGAGGTGTAACGATCCGTTACATGACCCCCAAAGAACGAGAGCCCGAAGGTGATCTTTCGCTTTCGCCGTGGACTCACGATTAGCCTCAAATAGAACCAGGTGGTCTAAGTACCTTAATTGAAAACTGTTCGTTGCCGGCGCCTTATCGTCTAGGCATTGTAAATCTGTTGAATGGAATGCCGCTGTGAAAAGAGTGTAAATAATTACAGTGCACCTTGTCGCCCATTAGCGGTAGCAAAAAAAGGCCATTAAGTTGTTTAAGTCGGTGGATCTAAAGACTGCCTTTCGGCCACATCTGGAAACAGAACAGCTGATCCGAGGCTTGGGAGCGACCGCAAGATTACGTCACCCTGGTTCTGGAAGTTTCCCGAAGAACCGAGCAAAGGGAGCGAGTGCCGCTATAAAAGGGAGGACAGTACTAGAAAGGGAGGCTTTTTATTCTTCTCCAGGCTTCTACCTGATAGAGCCTGGTCGCTCAAGGACCGCTCGTATCTTCATGTCTGGAGTTTGTTTTTTTAGAGACCACCAGCGTCTCTGTTGCTAGGAAGTCGACCTTCGACTTGGGAATTCCTTTCCCGTTATCTGCTAATTTTTAGTTAACTTCTTGCATAGAAGTAGGCAGCCGAGAGTGACTTTGCTCTCGAATTTGGATCGTCTTGCATCCTGAGATTTTCTTCATGAATCCTAGCGTGATACGCACTCAGAACTTTCGAACCTTTCTGTGAAAGCCAACTGTGCTAATCGTCAGTCGGAGTGATCAGGTCAGCATTATTCCCGGCACTAATTAGTGAACAAATCCTGTGATTGAAAGCCCTAGCCATACTGTTCCGGTATCCCACGCATCCTTAGTGTGTGAATATCATCTCTGTACGAGATCCCCGAATGTTAACATCCTACTGAATTTGTACATAACTGTACATAAATTATTCGATTGAATAAAATATTTAATCTAGATTACCTAGGTTTCTAGCCTGTTTCATTGACGGCCTCTCCTACTATATTCCCAGTACATTACAGAGGGAAGGGGTGGATTTCGAATTCTCTTTGAATTTCTCTAACCCTAACTCATGAAGAATCCAATATGGATGCCTCTACCCATTCCAGATTCCTTCATAAATTCGAGGACAGACCGACAGATAACTTAGACTATTATTATATAGGGTATAATGTATTTAAAAACTTGTTCCAGTAAAAAAAAGTGAAAAAGTATGGATTTTGGACATTTAAAAATAGCTGTCAAACAGACCTTCTTCCATTTTTCTTATTATACGGAAAGCTCCGTCTTTTTAGATTTAAGAAAAAACACTGAGTCAACTTAAGGCGGAAATGCATGCATTTGTGCGTGAAGAAGAATTATTCAGGAATTTACATTATTCCTCCGTGAAAACTGATCAGATTCTGATAATAGAGATTCAGCCTCCATAATTTCCTCATGTGCCTTTGCATATCAGAAAAATATTATTGGTTTCAAGGCCCCACTAATAATACAGTGTTAAAGTTGACCTTTCAGGAAAACGATCCATACAGATAAATTTTACGGACAACAATACAAATCACATTTACAACATAACAGTAGAGAGTAATCTTTGAAACACCTTCCCGAAAGTCATTTTCATGCTGAATCGGGGATTTTTGAAATATCGCAAAAGTGTGACCGCAATCATTTTCATATACATTACCTGAATAATAAATATAGAAATTCATTTAAAATCCACAACTTCTCCTTCAGATTTGGTTCGGATCGCTTTGGACCCTTTTTTTACAACAAGCTAGATCTTTCTATAAAAAGAAGATTTGGAATGGCTATGAACATCCGTAACATAGTGGGATTCGAGCCCACGAACTAGGCTACCGAAAGAAAGCACTCTATGGCACTGTTTGGCTATGTCACTGGGGGGCAAAAATTCTATTACATATTTTGTAAACTTCTTTAACTAAAATCGTCATTTAATTCGAGTGATAAGCATTTATGTATTGTAGGGAATCTCCTCAAGCAAGAAAATAAATTCCTTATCAAAACAGCCGAGCGTTGGCAGAATGGTTAGGGTGCTGACTTTCGGTACCAGTGTTCGTGGGTTCGAATCCCACTGTGGCATGGATATTCGTAGCCGTTTGGAATCGGCTTGAAGTAATAGATCCCGGTCTCTATTAGCCCTCGTGATGCAAAAAAGTAGACCGCATCACTCCAAATCAAACCAAACCAATCTTATAAAACAGTTTAAGAAGGGAACTTAGTGAAAGCATTTGTAATAGTGCTTTTAGAATATCTACAATATTACTACTTCCAAATCACGCACAATTTGGATTTCGTTTGAAATCGAAGGACAGACTATTAAAGAAATGACATAGTAGATGCTGACGTAGTTAGTGATTTTACGTCTATTTGACCTATAGCTTTTAGCAATAAACCATCCTTCTTAAGAGATATATTTAGACGATGATCGAGCAAGTAGGGCCTTTTGATACCTGTGTTAGTGGGTTCGAATTCTTCCGTTGGCAATGATAGAAATCAGTGTCAATCAACTGTATTAATCATTAACAATCAGTCAATCAACTATCAATGTAAAAATCAATACTTAAAAATAGATATATTTGTAAGGGAGACACAAAATAATGTTTTCTAGTCGCTTTAAAACTTTCTAAGATATTTACTGTTTAAAATCTACCTACTATTAATTACTTACGATTATTTATTATTTAAAAATTATTGTCTATTGCATTCTTTTATGGACATCCTTATTTTTGTAATTTCACATAAATCGAATTATTTTTTGTGGGGAGGGGGAAGGGAGGACTAAGAATGATAGACTTATTTTGTGACCCGATAAACCCTGAAGATGATGCAATTTCGTGGAACAGGTGTGAAGGAAATTCTTTCAAGCCAAATTCTAAAACCAATTAACATGTCATTCTTTTATATTGAACATTTCTTCCCAGTCACAAGTAAATCTTGAGAGGCTTTTAGTAACTTTTGACATATCGCAGAGGGCCATATACCTTGACGGCTATAAAGAATATGCGGGACCCCGTTGGAGATTTACCTTAATTTTAATCCGCTTCAGGCAGTGGGATTTTAGCTCCTTATTTTATATCCCTCCCTCACCTATCTGTCAATCTCCCTTCGAGAGGTCCAAACTTCCTTATTCTACACGTGATCTGTGTGTACAGGGTGATGCATCGCGCATCTTCTGTAATTGCATTTTTCTATTAAAAATACCACATGGTATTTTAAATAGGGATAAAATCTAGACATAGTGTAAACTAGGTAAATGTTACCTTGTCAAAAGAGATAATTCCTTTTTTATTTGTCTCTCTATATTACTGCCCCAAAGATATTAAATGGCCATATTTCTGATATCAAAACTAATTTTGTTTATGACTGTTGATCAGACTCAATTTATTTGGCTCTCAATATTACTGCCTCAAAGATATTAAATATCCTATTTCTGATATCCAAACTAATGTTGTTTATCACTGATCAGACTCAGTTTATTTGTCTCTCTATATTACTGCCCCAAAGATATTAAATCTCCATATTTCTGATATCAAAACTAATTTTGTTTATGACTGTTGATCAGATTCAATTTATTTGGCTCTCTATATTATTGCCCCAAAGATATTAAATGGTCATATTTCTGATATCAAAACTAATTTTGTTTATGACTGTTGATCAGACTCAATTTATTTGTCTCTTTATATTACTGCCCCAAAGATATTAATTGGCCATATTTCTGATATCCAAACTAATTTTGTTTATGACTGTTGATCAGACTCAGTTTATTTGGCTCTCAATATTACTGCTTCAAAAATATTAGATGGCCCTAGTTCTAATATCAAAACTAATTTTGTGTATTACTGCTGATCAGTCTCTCCTGTCAGTCCTATTTTGATCAATATTTTTCTGATAGATCGATGATAGATTTTCTAAAAAAGAAATTGATTGTTAAAATATCTACATTGTTTCTCAGAGCTACATAAGAATTTGGATCCAGAGCTAGTAGTTACAGGCACTATCATATTATCCGATAACACCGATCAACTTTTAAAATTGTGAGTGTTTAAAATTCCTGGTGCAGAAACTAATTTTGTAGGTCAGTATTGGTTAGATTCAATTCTATTACGATAGCTATTGTTCTGATAAATCAATAATCAATTTCCCTGAAACGAAATTGTGTGGGGAAAAAGCATCTACAGTGTTTGTCCAAACTGCAGATCAGAATTTTGATCCTGAGTCAGTGGAAAGATTCATCAAAATTTGGATCTAGAGTCAGTAGTTACATTCGATGTAATGTCAACTGAAAAAGTGAATAGCTTTCAAATTTATTTTGCTTTCACTTTTGCGGTAATTTTTTTCAACTATTTCAGTGCATGTGCCCTCGATTCCTAATGACATATGAATGGAATTTTTTTTCTCTCTCGCTAGAACTGAAATAGAAATGTCCTTCGTGTCGACAATGTGGGACAATCAGATGAAAATATAAAAGGATATTGTTAATAAAGAGCAAAAATTTGGGTCATATTGAAGTTTCTTACGATTTTTTTTTCTAATAAAATTATAACAACTGGCAGAAAACCGGAAACAATATTTAGAATATATTTTCAATCATTCGCTTATAAGTTTTAATCAACATATATTACTGAAAGAATGTCACATAATTAATTTAACAAAATGTGATTCTTTTTTTGTTAAGGTTATAACTATAAGGATATAACATAAGTTTACTAGGTTATAATATACGTTTTTAGATTATAATATACGTGTTACACTTTCAGTATTACTTTACCTTGATTACTCTGGTAAATGAGGTGAACATATATTACTGAAAGAATGTCGCATAATTAATTTAACAAACTGTGATTCTTTTTTCGTTAAGGTTATAACTATAAAGTTATAATATAAGTTTACTAGGTAATTATATACTTTTTTAGATTATAATATAAGTGTTATACTTTCAATATTACTGTACCTTGATTACTCTGGTAAATGAGGTGAACATATATTACTGAAATAATGTCACATAATTAATTTAACAAAATGGGATTCTTTTTTCGTTAAGGTTATAACTATAAGGTTATAATATAAGTTTACTAGGTAATTGTATACTTTTTTAGATTATAATATACGTGTTATGCTTTCAATATTACTGTACCTTGATTACTCTGGTAAATGAGGTGAACAGAATTTAAGTGTTAATTTCAGTATCTTAAAAGAAGTGTTTATTGCAAATTATTTAATTTTTAAAACTGTAACATTTTCAATTTTATTATATTTAGATTCTATATTTCAAACGTTATTAAATTTTGCAAAGTCCCTGAAAGTTTTAATTTTATTTTTTCTTACTATTTAAAAAAAAATTATATATATATTTATGAACAAGAAAATGTATTTAAATTCTAGATACACTGAAATGTTTGTGTCTTTTCAGTTCATTCAGGAATTTTCTGCCACCACTTTCATCAGAAATTATATTAGATACAAAATTGGAATTTGCATGCCATCCACTTGCTCAGCTGGAGATTTACAAGAAATTCTTGGACTCGGTAAATCTTTATCCTGTATTTAGCTTCTATCAAGGTAATCAGATATATTTGTGTAAAAAGTATTGGTTGTAAAGCTATTCCAAATAATTTTACAAAGTTTTTTTAGGTAGACCATTTTTTTAACATATTAAGAACGAACGTTCACTGGATACTTTTGCTGAGTCGCCGCTGTTTTGTCCATTCAAACAAGTCTATAAAAGTCTATACGCAGACATGTGAATATTCACTTTTTCGTCAATTACTAATTGGATGGTCAAAAGTTGTTTTAATATCTACAGAGACCGCCTGCTAGTATCAAAGAATGCCTCTCCAAAATTTTACAAATCTACTACAAACGCAATGTCTTTGTTAGAAATAAACACAAACTGGCCATTTATTATATATATATATATATATATATAATATATATATATATATATAATATATATATATATATATATATATATATATATATATATGTATATAATATATATACATATATATATATATAATATATATGTATATATATATATATATGTATATATATATATATATATATATATATATATATATATATATATATATATTATATATATATATATATATATATAGAAGCTTTGTATATATATATATGGTATATATATATATATATATATATGTATATATGTAGCCATCGGTTATATAAGTATGGATTTTTATATATTTAAAATGTTATTTATTGTTGTATATGTTCTCGAACATTATATTTTTTATTATGCAAATTAGTTATTTCTCGAATATTCTGTTCGAATATAAAAGCTGATACACACTAGTTGTAGGCAGCTTCTCGATCTTGTAAAGTTGCGAGTTGCTGCTTAGCTTCAATAAATTCGTCTGTTAAGTTAAACGGTGTGTTCATTCGAATATATATATATATATATATATATATATATATATATATATATATATATATATATACACACTCACTTCCAAAAGTTAAGCACGAAGATGAAAATGCTAATTTCCGGAAACCAATCAGAACTGAAGGGTTTGTAATTCGCTGCAGAGGTAGATGGAAGTATGCAAATATGTTATTTATCTGCCGATCGCGCTTTCATGTCAAGAAATATGCAAAAAAGTCAGTCTTATAAGATGCCAGCTTTATGAAGGGTTACAGAAGTTGATTGTTAGTGCTGATAGAAGGTGTTTAAAACATTCGTACAATTTGTTTTCAAGACATACGTGTTTCTATGACTTTCTGAACACGAATGGAAGATTATGAGCTCTGGCGTTCTGTGGGGCAAAGCAAGCCAGCGGAGCAGGACAGTCGGCAGGACGGTCAATCACAGATGTTGCTCTTTTCTTCGGCGTTCATCATTCTGTAATTTCACGTTTATGGAAACAATTCCAAACCACACAGACAGCTGTCCGAAGGCCCGTAGCCAATCTCCCAAGTGTTACAACCCCCTTGGAAGATCGATATATTGCTATTTTAGCCAAGCGTAATCGCAGAGCGACATCCACACTTGTGACATCTATGGTTACAGCGTCCACTGGTAAGGCTATATCTGCAGGTACTGTATTGGCAACAACAACGTTATCGCGAAATATTTCTTTTTGAAAAGGACATCCTCTGAATAAAAATTATAATCCATCAACAAATGAAGATGTATTACAATTTTTAAAGTATAAGTGTTGTTTGAATTTTCAATAAGAATGAGATATTCAACAGAAATAAGATGGGAATTAATGTTAACTGTAGGTTCCTCGTTTCCTTGTTTTTGTTAGGTATAACTGCACCGAAACTGAAAATGGACACCTGTTAAAATAATGAAAATATTATGTTCCTAAAGATCTTCCTAATTATAATACATATTATCTTTTACTTAATGTAACTTACTTAATGTTACTTCTTGAGGAATATTAGTAAAGAAATATTACAAAATATTCTTTAACGGTATTATAATGAATTAGAATAGTTTGTACTTCTAGTATTTTTCAAAGTTAATAGAAATTTTTTGCATTTACTAATTTGTGGTAAAGTAATGAAAACTCTTAAACATTTTATTAATTGTATATTAATCTTTTTAACAGTGCCTGTATCCTTCCTTCCTATGCGTGTAAAATATTGTGAGGATGGGCAAAACAAGCAGTTAAACGTCCATCAAGCCGTATTTATGTAAGTATGATAGTTTTTAATTTTATTAACAGAACTTAAATTTCTACTCTTTATTATACACCTGTAAAGGTTTTCGAACCATGACCAGGGTGTACAGAACTGTACCCTTCCTGATATGAGAGTATCGACCTCTTGACCTCTCTACCCTGTGCTTATCGGGAATGTAAGACATCGGCTACTGGTCCTAACGATGGCCGAATGGTTAGGGCTCTGATCTTCGGTACTGGAATTCGTGTGTTAGAATCCCACTGTGACATGGATGTTTGTATCCGTTCGGAAACGGCTTTAAGCAGTAAGTTCCGGTCTCATTAGCCCTCGTGTTGCAAAAAGTAGACCGTAGCCCTCCAAACAAACCCAAACCAACTTCTAATATAGACTACAGTATCTACAAGGCGTATCTTACTGTTAAGAATCTTTTTAAAAAACGATTTAATAGTATATATGTATATATATATATATATATATATATATATATATATATATATATATATATATATATATATATATATATATATATATATATATATATATATATATATATATATATATATATATATATATGTATATACATATATATATATATATATTTATATATATATATATATGTATATATATATATATATATATATATATGTATATATATATATATATATATATATATATATGTATATATATATATATATATATATATAGTATATATGTATATATATATATATATATATATATATATATATATATATATGAATAACATTAAGTATAATCTTTAAGTTAACTATGTATAATTCATATTTACTAAATCTTTTACTCTTAGAAAATTTAATCTATAATTTATTCTTAATTTAGAGGAAATTTAACTTTCTTTAAATTACATATAATTTTTCCTTGCACTCTTTTTCTTCTTTATTAGCTAATATTAACTTTATTAGCTAATCTCAAATTTTTAAATTTCCTTGCCTCTTTTCTCGCCTTTATTCCAACCAGAAATTAGAAATTAGAAATCTTCAATTTCAAAATTTTCGAATTTAAAAAAATGTTATTTCAAATATATTTTCAGTTACAAAATGATAAACATAAATAGTGAGATTTCTGATTAAAATTTTAAAAATTGAAAAAAATATTCTTCCTAATCTGAAAGCATAATTTTATTATTCCTTAAAGAAAATTCCGATTCTTAAGGATATTTGTTAAAGAATCTGCGATTCAATACAATTCAAACGTATCGATTCAGACAAACCAAACTATCCGGCTAATAAGCTCATTAAGTCTTCAGACTCGACATTTTCCGACGACGGTTGTGAAACAGCTACTGGGGCAGTTGTTTTCGGCAAAGGGGGAGGAGCGGTTTTACAGAAGTGGGCGATTTCTGTTTCTTTCGTGGATCAAATTACTAGGGTTGGAGTCCTGTAAAAGCGACAGAGTAGAGAGGAGAGGTGAGATTACCATGGGCCTTTGACTGAGTAACATCTCTTTCTCGGTAGTGCACTATTCTTTTTTGGATCAAAGAAAAATGCAATATTAAGCTAGAGATTTTTGAGACCGTTCGTCTATGAATTTTGGTTGCTGATGATCAGACTCCGGGATTCTACAAATAATGTTTACTTTCTCACATTTTACTATCAATGTTTTGTAAATACCGGGTGGCCATAATTAAACTGACAGTGCTCACATTGTTCTGTAGCGCGATCTATATACGAGAATGACGCCACATTTTGTATTAAGATTAAACAAGACGGAGGACGAAGGATTCCGTGAAAAAACAAATTAGTTCCAAAAGTCACCTCTAGGGGAATATTTGGCTCTGTGTTATAGGAAAACAAGTGTTAACAAATGCAAATTAATACGGAATAAAATTACCTTTTATTATGCACATTTTCTGATTTAGTTTAATTGCAAAATGGCAACACTTTTAAAAAAGCGTAAAATCTATATAAACACCGATAAAGTCTCGTGATTTGCAATATCACGTACCCTGAGCAGAAGAAGTTCTTTATTCAAATTTCACATTACATCCATTGGCACAGTTAAGAAATTAATTTCCGTATTGATTTGCACTTGTTAACACTCTATTTTCTATTACACAGTGCTAAATATTCCCCTAGCGATGACTTTTGGAACTAATTTGTTTTTTCGCGGAATCCTTCGTTCCCAGTCTTGTTTAATCTTCCTACAAAATGTGGCGTCATTCTCGCAAATAGATCGCGCTACAGAACACTGTGAGCACTCTCAGTTTAATTATGGCCACCCGGTATATACTTGTGTTGTTTCCGTAACATTTAGAGGCTATATCCATTGATTTTACTTCCACTTGATTTTTTTATTTGTTTTCTTAACTGGACAAATAGAATTACTTAAAAGCATTAATGTTTTTCTTTTCAGAGTAGTTCTGATATTGTTTGGAGTGATGGTACTCAGTGGTACAGCGGTGGAAGCATGGTTGTACCTCAGGTCAGCCTCTTACAAAGGCTATCACAAGGGTAAAATATTTAAAAAAAATTTTTTAGTATTGGAAAGAATAACTATGTATAAGAGACTTGCAGTTGGTATTTAATTTGTAGCATTTCTTAATTATCAGTGAATGTAACTGGTACAATACGAGGAGTGATTTTTAAGTAAGCATCATTTTGTGAAATTCTGCAACTGTAGTACTTTGTATGCTACTCCATGCATGTACATTGAGTACTTGCTGTACTTGCATCTGTTGGGTAGTCACAGACATCATTTCTGATGAATTCGTCAGTTAAGTCTGTGACTATTTAAAAATATTCATTCGATTGAAAATCCCGCTGAATTCTTTGTCATACGTTTTTTCAAACCAAAATATGTGAAAGAAGCTTATATTGCCGGGCAGACAGTGAGATGAATGGAGAAAACATAGAAAAAAGGAATACATAGAAAGGTGTGAGAGAATTTAAAGATGGTCATAATATATAAGCTTTAAAGATGGATAGCGAAGTGACCGATCCTTAATCCTTACTGAAGACTTATTGCAGAAAAACGATGGGAAGTTCATGTTACGATTTAATCTTTATTTGAAGATTTTTCTCATGTTTCAAGCTGTGACTTTTACGGAATTCTAGCACAAAATTAAACTATCATAAATTTGTTTCACTTAAACATATGGGCATGAGATGGGGACCAAACATGTTCACTGAGTGGCACAAAACCAAACGTTTAGTTATTACGTAGGAAGGCGGCAGATTTTTTATGAGGATAGAATTCAAAAGCTAGTTTCACGATAAGGCAAGTACTGTTGTATTGTTAATAATTGTGTAAAAAGTATATTGAACTATAAACTTTCAGGTAAATAAAAATTGATTAAAAAATAGACACTAGTTTTAATTTCAAAATCGTACTTAAAAACATATCTCATGCAAATGCAATAAGCTGGACAGGAGATGGATTAACCTTAGAAAACCAGAAAAGGTACATAGAAGGTTAAAATCCGAATGATCTAGCACTGTTCGGCAAGAAAACCTTTTACAGGAGTCACCTTCTGTGTAATCAACACCTCTGCTGTTTTAACTATTATTGGCTACGTCTTGTCGTAGTGACGTCCCAGACAACAAATCACCATCAGCTCTAAACAATGGTAGACTCCTTCTTGAATCTAGAACATAAAACAAAATTAACTTAAACATTGTATACCTTTTAGCATATACTTCAAGTATATAACTTGCAAGGAATTTTTGAAAATCCATACCTGAAATATACAAAATTGATAATTTAAAAAACAAATCACAACATAAAAAGAGGAACAAAAAAACTGAATCTGAGCTGAAGACTGTAAAGTAGTTTTTCTGCAAGGCTCTTGGAGATCACTTCTTGAGCTTGCGTGTTTACATTATAGCTTTGGCGCCTTTCCTTCTTCCTGCGTCTATTTTCTTTGGCCTTAGTATGTAGGACTAGACTTCCGGGGTTCCGGGTTCGAGTTCTCAACATCTTATCTTTCTGTTTATGCAGAAAACATGCAGACTAAATCTGTGTTGTCTGAATGTCCTCTCTCTGGAAGGTAAGCAGGTGGGAGAAGGGTATGGAATCAGGAGACTAAAATCCGCATCTTGAGGATGGTCCAAATTGAAATGAATATCTACTTAGTCACTGCTTGTACTTTTTACTCGTTATGGTCAGCGACTCATTGTGAGTTGACAGATCAAATCAATTGTAATTTCTATTCTACTTAGACGTATCTTTCCTCCATATTTTTTGTTCTACTTAAACATATCTTTCATACATATTTTTATTCTACTTAAACATACCTTTCACGCATATTTTAATTCTATTTAAACATATCTTTCTTACATATTTTTTATTTTACTTAAACATACCTTTCATATATATTTTTTATTCTACTTAAACATGTATTTCTGTATATATATATATATATATATATATATATATATATATATATATATATATATATATATATATATATATATATATATATATATATATATATATATATATATATTTATATATATATATATATATATATATATATATATGTATATATATATATATATATATATATATATATATATATGTATATATATATATATATATATATATATATATATATATATATATATATATATATATATATATGTATATATATATATATATATATGTATATATATATATATATATATATATATATATATATATATATATATATATATATATATATATATATATATATATATATATATATGTATGTATATATATATATATATATGTATATATATATATATATATATATATATATATATATATATATATATATATATATATATATATATATATATATATATATATATATATATATATATATATACAGATAAATGAAATACGTTGTATTTCAGAGAGAAAATAGTATAATGTATTAAATAATTAGGTTGTTATAATAGATTATATTTCAATCGCTTTAAATAAATTATAACTTTTCGATAGATTATTATTTTCAATAATGCTGAAGATGGTAAATTTACTTCTAAGTGACACTTGCTAAAATCACTGATGATACACAAGACAACTTATAGAGATATATCAAGACTTAAAAATTCTAAAGTACGTGTTTCTATCGACAGATTATGTATAAAAATTTATGCTATTATAAATAACATTTTTTTTATTATGTCTACAATTATCTATTGCTTGTAACCAATGGATTTAGTAGCTGCATAAGGATGCATTAGAATTTATTTTTTGAGTTTTTTCTCGATAAGATGCATAAAGTTCACTATTTATTTCCTTCCAATAGTCTGAATTTATAAAATAACGGTTACATTTTCTTTTCCTTTCCAGACATGGAACAGTCTGAATGTTCTAAAATAGGTAATGGGCTTACTTTCTTATTAATATTAAAATCCCAAATACAAATATTCTGTCTCACCATTGGAAAAAAATGACTCAATGCTGTGCAGTAAATTCACTCAAGTTTCCCTAAATATATAGCTTCACAATGTAGCCTAATCTCTTGTCATAAACCTGAATAAAAATTCTTATACGAGGGTCACTCTGAAATTTAACGCTGAATTACACTCTGAAACTAGGTTTTTAAAGTTATACTTACAAAACTTTAGGTGTGTTCAAAGTAGTCTCCTCAAGTATCAATGCACATTTGTAGACAAAATTTCCACAGATTAATTACCTCAAGTAATTCATTTCTTGAACTAGATGAAAAATGTTTTTTATCGCCACATCAATCTCTTCTTTTGAATGAAAATGACGTTCACGTAAGTTCTTTTTTAGATTAAAGAATAACCAAAAGTCACCCATAGCTAGATCAAGTGAATACGGCGGATGTTCTATCACTTTAATTGGTATTTGTTTAAGAAACTCAACTGTTAATCAAAATGTATGTGAAGATGCATTGTCATGGGGAAGCATTAGTCCCCTAACATTCACTTCTTGTAGAATTTGTGGAAGACATTTAGTGGTATACCAGTTTGCTGTTACTCTCTTCTGTCCTTCCAACTTGATGGCTTTGACCATACTTCTGAAGAAAACGGCATACATCACTTTTATTAGTGCGCGTTGTCTTTTCACCATTGTCGGCTGGGATCATATTCACACACCCATACTTTGCTATCTTGATGTGTTAGGACGGTAAAAAACGATATGTACGTCTCATCACCCGTTACAATTTTAAAAATGATTCGGTGGTCACCATCATTTAGCAATTTAAGAGTTTCTTTACTGATTCTGTCACGCTCCTCTTTTTGGTGCTTTATGGGGAACCCAAAGGTAAATTACTTTTTTCATGTGTAATTCTTCATTAATAATTTTGTGTATGGCTGTGGATCCAATTTTAAGTTCCTTCTGTATAATTTGATAGGTACAGCGATTACGATCCAATAACATTTTTTGTATGGCAGACACATTATACGGGATGACTGTCAACGGCAGCCTTCTTGTGTGTTCTTAAACCTGAAGAAAATTATGGCCTCTGCTAAATTCTTTAAACCATCTGAATACAGTAGCACGAGCTGGAGATTCATCACCAATTGTCAATTGCAACCGTTGGAAGCATTCTTCTTGATTTAATCCTGCTTTTCAAACGTAGAAAATCATAGCGCGAAAATGTTTTCTCGTCGCCTCCATTTTCTCTTCAGTTTAAAACTTATTCTACGCTTAACAAGTGGAAATAAGTCAGTAAAAAAATCGTCTACTGTGTTAAATTACTTTGTATTTTAAAATAAAATCGTTATTTTTATTTTGTAAAAACCCGCCTGCGCGTATCTCAAACATTTCAGAGTAATCCTCGTATATTAAACAAACATAAGGCTTCCGTATGACTACTTTCTCCTTTTTAACAGACCTCCTGGTTTCCTTTTGACTTTCTTCTTTTTCTCTGACCTCCTGGCTTTCTTTTGACTTTTAAGCTTCTATCCTTTTTCTGAAACGAGCATTAAAATATTAAAACAATTAAAACATTATTTGCAGTAAATTAAAGTATTAGTTTTTAAAAGGTGGCAAACCAGAAACCCCATTTTTTAAGATAAAAACTTTAGTGAAACGGGTTTTAATATAAATTAGTCATTCATTAGTTAATACACTGCGAAAATTATAAAATGTTTTGAAAAGTAATCGAGATTTTTAAATAAAAAAAATAAGGACGTTGAAAGAATACTGTAATTTTTCTATTATATTTAAGGCCTTGAAAACTTAGTTTTATTTGTTTTTATTTTTTTCTTCAGGTCAGTTTTAAGACATTATTGCTTGAAAGTTGTTAACAGTTCAAACAACTCTAAGAAAAATAATTGTACATTCACGGTAAAACAATTTATACCTTTATGAAAGGGGGTTTTCGTCTTACTTGACGAACTATTCATTTCTTGCTTTTTCATTCGAATACAAAGGTAATCACGCCCTAGAAAGATAGTTAAAATAAATATTGGACTCGTTAAAACATTCCTTCAGAGACCAATGCAGCTTTAAGGTGCTTTCTAATTATTTATAAATTCATTGCTAACATATAAAAACGTTTCATATATGACTTGGAGTATATTCCACTTAGATAAGATTTAAAAATGAGTAACTGTTTGTGAGAAATGTAAGTTATTGATTAATCAAATTTGTGTATTTGTAGGAACTTACAAACTGCACCAAGTACACTTTTTATCATTTAAAACTTTAGTTTTTGTTAAAAGTTTCCTCGCTATTATTGCACAATTGCCACACAATTTTTGACTAATGATTTTATGTATACACACACACACATACATACATATATATATATATATATATATATATATATATATATATATGTATACATATATGTATATATATACATATATATATTATATATATATATGTATGTATGTATACACTCGCACACACATACACACTTATATTATATTATATATATATATATATATATATATATATATATATATATATATATATATATACATACATACATGAAATGACTCAGAGATTTAGCAATTAATCTATAAGATGTAGATTCAGTAAAAGATGCAATAAATCCAGAATGACTGGGATAACCATGGACAAAAATATCTATTTTCTGGAAGCATAAAAATAGCCATTTTACTTTCAAAACGTTTTTCCCGTATGGCTTTTGCTGGGTGGGGAGTAATAAGTAACTTACTTTCAAAACGCTCGAAACGCTTTAAATTGTGTCTACACTGGCTACCTTGTGTCTACACAAGTATTAAGAACGTTTATTCGTGGTCATAAAACCTAATATCAGTTTTAAAAATAACGATCTGTCATTTACACCTATACTTTTTGATACTTTGATTATTTTTTACTTTTGTGTATTCATGAGCGAATCGGTGACTCGTGCATTTATCGACACTCTATCTTTAGATTATGAATTAATTTAATTTCATGAGGTTCTAATTTAATAACTGATCTCTAAATATTTTCTGACATTACAGAAACCCACTCTCCTATCCACTCATATACATGTGTGTGTGTATTAATATATATATTTATATATTAAATTTTGTTACTGAGAGAAATAACATTATTGAAATAACTATTACAGTTTTGGAAGATTGGCGGATAAACTCTAGTATTCCTACTGTAGTATAGTAATAGTGTAATACTAGTATAGTAACTCATGATTAGTAGTCTGAATTGCCACTGTATTTTCAGACAAATTCGTGCAGTTTCTCCTGGCGTTTTCGGTGTACAACAACACGAAGAAGTTACTTCGGCCCGAGAGAAGTTCGAGCGGTGCAGAGATCCCCGTCATCAACGGAATGTACGTCATGGGAACGTTCTTGGTCGTCATTTATCATACGTACTTCATGCCCTTCTTTCTTAACTTTACTAGTAAGTACATAATTTCGTAAACTCCTTTATACTGCCAAACTATCGATATAAGGCTGAGATCCTACCTATAGATCACTGTTTCAGTATATAAATCTTTTTCTTGTGTATGTATGTATGTATACCTTCTCAATATATAGGTATTAAATAAAAATTATAACACCTAAAATATCTATCTAATATAATCCAAATATATTTTTACGATTTTTTACACTCTCTATTTGTATATACATAAATTTAAAAATAGGTTAAAGTTAGACTTTCTCTAGAATGAAAATAACTTAGTACACATTTTAGATACATAAATTTGTATTTTTTTCACAAAAACAACACTTATTTTCCCAAATTCCCTTGATGAAAGAGCCATATTCAATGTTAATTTCAGTTTCACAAAATTAATGTAGATTTTACAATTTCAATAAAACGAGCTCCTGTTTAAAGTGTTTGGTGAGACTATCTCTCTCTCTCTCTCTCTCTCTCTCTCTCTCTATATATATATATATATATATATATATTATATATATATATATATATATATATATATATATATATATATATATATATATATATATATATATATATATATGTGTGTGTGTGTGTGTGTGTGTGTGTGTGTGTGTATATATGTATATGAAAATATATATGAATATATGTATATGTATGTATATATATGTATATAGGTATATGTATGTATATTTATATATGTATATGTATATATATATATATGTGTGTGTGTGTGTGTGTGTGTGTAATATCAAAAATATTACATTGAGAATAGCTCTCTAAATTCCTCCCTGTTCCCTTCTCATTCTTTCATATCTATATTTCAGAAGTATAATAATTTACTTAAAGAAGTGTTCGTATACTTAAAATTCTTTTTCCAGTTTCTCGAAGCCAGTTCTGGAATAAATGCTCATTTTTTGTCCACTGGCCATATTTTCAAACTGTCTCAACAAAACAGTTCACTCCTTCTAGTGTATAAATTGCTTCATAACGCTGACTAAGCTGCTGGTCTCATGGGAAAAACACTCGCTGTGGAGTGAAATTTGTACTAGAAGTGTGCTTTTTTCATCATTTAATGTTAACATCTCGTTTTGAAGAGTTGTATATTTTCCATGGTCTCAAATAAAGTTAAAGTTCCACCACGGAATTCACTTTTGACTTAATGGACTAACTGCAAATAACTCTAAAACTTATGCAGGTCTTCTCACTGCCCAGTAAGTCCGGGCAATTAAAAATAATAGGGGCTATTTTCATGTGTATTGGAGGATAAAATTCACACGTTACATGTATATATTTCTTATTATGTACGCATGCATTGATGTACATTTATCGTTTTTTTTTTAAATACATATGCAACTCTTCGCATGCATATCTAATAATACGCGATTGGTACGCATATGTGTATGTTTCCATGAATGTCTTCATGGTATGTTCTCTATACATTTTAAAATGTCTGCATGAAGTTTTGCGTCCTAATGAAGTTCGGATGCCTGGCAACAGTTTAGGATTCTTGACAGATACGAGATAAAGGATATGGTGCAGCTATAACGTATTTTTACTCTCTATTGGGCTGAAAAATGTTGCCAGAGGACAGAAAAGGAATTTTATTCTAGCATTAGTTTTAAGAGACGGGTAGAAAGAATTTACGTAGGAGAAACCACATTTAAATTTCACACTTTATGGTTGAGAAATTAGGTATTGAAAATTGAGATGTGTTAAATCGAGAATTTAGAGGTAATAATTTTGTTATGTTACATTCATATAAATACATGTGTACATGTATATAAATACATATATATATATACATATTTATAGATACATATACAGATATATACATATACATATATATATATATATACATATTTATAGATACATATACAGATATATAAATAAACATATATATATATATATATATATATATATATATATATATATATATATATATATATATATATATACATATATATACATATATACATATATATATATATACATATATATATACATATATATATATATATATATATATACATATATGTATACATATATATATAATATATATATATATATATATATATATATATATATATATATATATATATATATATACATATACATATTTATATACATATATATACACATATATATATATATACATGTACATATTATATATATATGTATACATACATATACATACATACATACATATATATATATATATATATATATATATATATATATATATATATATATAATATATATATATATATATATATATATATATATATATATATATATATATATATATATGCATGTATGTATGCTGTCAAACTCTGTTAAAACGAATTTCAACTGTTATTCCACTGTACATCTGTTTTTTCTACTTAGGTCACGGTGCCTCTCTCGGAGATTACCTGAAAGATTTCAAATTCACCCTTCTCTCGACGATGGGTATTAGTATCGAAGCCTATTTCTTATTCTCGTAAGTATCGTATTAATTATAAAATATTTAACGAATGTTTATATATTACTTGATTAATGGGATTCGGGGCAAAATTCTTTTACTTTTGTACAGTATGTTATAGATAATTTTTATCGAATAGACACTTGGACTGTATAATGTAATATTTCTAAAACTGCTCCGCGGAGAACTCAATGCCCGGTAAAACATTTCCGAATGTTCGTCGAAAAGGTAGGTCAAGTTTAAATTTATAATTTTCCTTATTAGACTTATTGTGAGGTTCGAAATTAAGAATACTTTACACGAACAAAATGGGAATAAATTTAAATATTATGACATTTATCGCTCTCGTTCTATCACTAAAAATCAAATACAAGACATTAAAAACCATCTAACTTTATAAAATGGTAGTCGACTTTCAATGTGTCACCTCACGGCAGTAAAAAATTAGGACAAAAGTCAACACCATAGGTTGGATTCAGTGCCACTACGTTTGCTGCATGAATTAAAAAATTCTACATGTTTCAAAATTATCAAAACATTTCTCATTCCATATAAAAGTGGTTGTTTACCCACCTCTCAAAACGTGTGCATTTTAGTCCCCATTTAGTTGAAAAATGTCAAATTATAGAGTGCATTAAGATATATTAAAGATACATAAGATAGATAATATAAACATTACATTTTTATGCGTGTGATTTCTATCTGCTATGGAAAACTAGTACAGAAAAAAATCAGAAAATAAATTTTTGGATCGCGAAATGCAAGAAATAAAAAAAGTAAAGATTAGTTTCACCACCACTATATGTGTATGTTTGAGTTTTACATCCCCTACAAAAGCGGTTAGTGACAGTATTCACCTCTAACATGTATTTAAAGTTTCCTAATTTAAGATATAAATTAATTTAGGGATGATATTGAGAAAACACAGTAATTTCAACTTTTCTTCATTATAATTTTTGTTTTATTATACATTTTGTTTATTATATTAGTATTATCTAATACCACTTGGACGGTGGACAAAGCGTTAGTATGCTGTCTTTCCATACTATTTTTTGCAGATTGAAATTATTAATCTCCATCACAACCACCAACTCCGACCAGAAAAAAGGCTTTAACACTCTAAATGAAGTAATTCGGAAATCATATGGAAATTTTTGTATTTTAACCCTTTCGTGGGCCATTTATAATAGCAAGTCCAATACATTATAATGGGTTTTGTACTACCCACAGGAGTATTTTGTAAGTTCATGTAGATGGGAAGTAATATTCCAAACGCCCAAAAAAGGGTTAAGTTTTTTGTTTTTTTTTTTAAATCATCTACATTTTTACATATTGGTGTATTTTATTTAAATTATAATTCATTTTATATATTAAAATAAATCAGACAAAAGTTAGAATAACACAGCATATTATCAAATGATAAGTTTATAACAAATTTTACAGATTTTTAAAACGTTTTGACGCAACTCAGTTTACAGTCTTTTGAAACTTCAGAAATGTACCTTAAAAATTTTAATGCACTTTTATATTATTTGTGTGTATTAACACAGAAAATCATTGTATATTCTTAAATGAAGAAACTGCTGATTCGAAGCTATATTTTAAATATTCTTTGATTTGGA
>CM063498.1:9580271-9612771 GCA_032207245.1 Pardosa pseudoannulata
ACGGTAGTACTTTGTGTCTCATAGTTTTATCTTTTTATCTTTTTATTTTTTATTTTATGCTTTCTTTAAATGTATTGAATAATATTCGAATATAGATAGATTAATCGTTTGAGTACGGCGAAGCGCTATTGCTGTTCTCATATGTTCTGTCAAAAATGAGTGGAAGTGCAATCGCGCTGCTATATATTACTATAATTTTCCCATTAATTGAGAGTAAAATAAGACTTAATCTCTAGTGTGAAAATTATGGTAAAATCCAGCAGTGTGATCACACTTCTATGCATTTTTGACACAATACGAAAGAAGCGCGATAGCGCTTCGTAGCAGACAAACGGTAAAAGAAAAGTCATTATAATTGCAAAATTTCTTTGACTGTTTCTTTCTGCTTCATTGTACAAAGCAAAGGAAGTATTATACTCGTGAAAGATTTAATTATTCATATTTAGACTAAAATAACCATTTAGATTATACTTGAATGCATTTTAAGAAGTTTCAATTTTTTACGTCTGTGCGGAAGTGCACGGAAATTTTAAATTTGAAACTTATATCTCTCTCTACTATCCATGAATAAATATTGACTTAGAGACATTTGTCTGCACGTATGTACGATTGTATCATAAAAAACTAAAAACCAATTAAACATTGAAAGTTGAAATTATGTGTTTAGGGCTTTTGGAACATTCAGTTATACATCCCCTCTTTTGATTCCCATCTGTACCCCTTCAAACGTACATTTCAATACAATGTACATTAACTCTGCCTGACACAACTCAAAAATGATTACAATAAAAATGCTGTATTTAGGGCTGTAGTCGGATTCGAGCTTTAAGTACAGTCCCCTCACAGACAATACAGAACCCGCAATCTCAACCCATCACCCGTCTCAAAACCAAAGAGCAAGTATAAATGTTTTCTCTTTTAAAAAATATTTTAATGAGAAATAAACGTTCTTGTACTGCTTAAAGGTAGATTTATGCTTAAGGTTCCGTTTCTTTAAAACCTTAACCTGGGTTAAAGTTTTAAAGAAACGGAAATGGAAGAATTTAAACTTTTTGAAGGATGTAGGTGTTAAGAGCTTATAAGGATAACTAAAAGTAAATTCTTTTATTGTTTTAATATATACAGCTTTCTTAATTGATTATAAAATGCTTTCTTTTTTTAACATTAACCACTTAATGTACAGTTTTTCTTTTTAAAGGACGGCCAAAAAAAATCAACTTTTTTAATGTAAAAAACACAAATTAGAACGTAAATATATATTGAAAAATGAGCAAATCAGAATCTGAATATAAATAAGCTGTCGGAAAGTGGCTCACAAGAAAGATATAAGTCGTAAGTGATAAGTAGAAAAAAATAATTTTTTATACTTAAATAAGTAAATGTTATAGCTTATAACCCCATGTAAATGATAAATATCAATAAAGCGATTGTTTTTTCTTTCACTTTGTTATTTTCTATTCTCGATTGCATTCGAGTGTGAAAAATTATGGCAACATAAAGTAAAACGCCCCTCGAATTATCTCGAGTGTGCACAGTTTGGCCAGTTTAGCGCACTCGAGCTAACACGAGTGTGCACGTTAAGGGGTTAAGTACTAATCTTACTTTCATGAAAATAGTTCTATATATCTATGTCAATTAAAAATGTAATTCATATACCGTAAAGGAACTAAAATTAACTTCAGGAGAGCATGTCAACATAAAAAATAGCCTAATATTCGTTGAAAAATGCCGTAATGTTTCTTTTAGCATTATAATGAATGTATTGTAAATTTGACAACTGTACATAAGTACTCTAGTTTATTTATACGTGTTTCTGGATCTTTATAGTGGCTTGTTTCTGTCGTATCCACGATTCCGTCGAGATCAAAAAGAAGTGAATGTGAATATCTTCAAAATCATCTTACGGCGTTATTTGAGGTAAGTTGTAACCTGTCTGTAAGCTTTCAGCTAGATTAAAAAAAACACCTAGTTAACATTCCCGTGCTTCATATTTTATTGGTTTTATCCTTTCGGCGGATGAAACGACAATACTATGATTAGTATTTCGTAGTTTCTCATTTGTGTTTCCCTTTTTATTACATAAATATATTTCAATTTTCGATACGATGAGAAAAAAAAAATTACGCCAATAGTCAATCGCCAGTCGTCTAAATGATTAGTGTGGATGTATGTACATACTTCCCCACTAAGCATTTTGTGTATTATGCACACACACACACGTACATATATGTGTATGTATGTATGCTCGTAGACACTTAATTTAACAACGTTTCATCCGGAGGACAATAAGAATACTATCAGAGGCAAAATATGAAATAATTTTTAAACCGCATAGCTATTTTATTTATGAAACTTGTCAGCGAAAAGTTTGCATTACTACTAGAAATATTAGATTGAACAGTTGTCCGATATATAGACTTCAAAAGAAATGATGTGACACATTCATTTTTAGTATTACTTGTGGGGAATTCACAAGCAAAATTGGTGACTCATATGTTTATCCGAGTTATTTTAACCTTATACTTTAATCTTCTGCTGAGAGAAAATTTAGCTTCTAATTTAATAATTAAAATCGTTCTATTTTCTGGCATTACGTACATATAAGTTGAAATATCTCACCATTTTTAAAAAGAAAAAGGGTTATAAAAGTGATAGACATGATATAGTATTCAAAGCAGAACGCTAGTCTCCTCTTTAACAAGCTGCAGCTGCACTTTATATGATAAAACTAGTCATATTAAGAAAAGCTCTGATATTATGTCAATAAAAATATATATTTAAGCATTGGTGATATTTTTTAAGACCAACGAGAGACCAACCCTCTCTCCTGTAACGGTTTTAACTGGAGATGGGGTTCACATCTTCCTCTCTCGCTACCAGATGGCAGTACAACATTACGTTAAGGTACGTAAGTAACATTGAACCTTAAAATGAATTCGTAAATGATAATTCTGATGATGCATCATCGAATGAAACTAAAAACTCATGTATAACTTAATTGGCGCCCATGGAAGCCATGCGGTGCCTCATTAGATTTCGTTCTTTTTGTGTAGGTTGTGTCCTTCTATGCTGGTGATCTTGGGCATCATAGTGTTCTTGCCCCTCATCGGATCGGGTCCCGTCTGGCCGGAGATTTTCGACGTGGCTGCCGATAACACGAGAAAGTGGTGGTGGACTTATGCACTCATGTACAATAATTTCCTAGAGGTCAAAGACCAAGTAAGTTATCCTTCTGTTGCACTTTAAGATTGCTCTTTAAGTTCAGATTCATTTTAAGGCAATAAATCATTAAGACACTAAAATCTACCAGATAAGAATTTTTGAATAATCCATTGTACCACCGTGTTTCGTATACTTACATACATAAAAAGTCAGTGTCATTATCTTTAATGATTGTTGTTCTCTAATGATTGTTATCCGACGGCATTGCGCCAAATGATTTGTTGAATGATTAGGGCTGTGATCTTCTGCACCGGAGTCCGGGCGTTCAAATCCCACTATCGAATGAATGTTCATAGCCATTTGAAATCAGCTTTAAGCAGTAGGTCATGGTCTTAATATCCCTCGTGATATAAAAGGCAGACCGTAGCACTCTGAAACCAAATTAAACCAAACCCGAATTAAATACAGTTTGCTCATTTAATTCCCAGTAAATAGCAATACTGTGTTTACATGTCATGACCAAAGTTTCATAGATAGTTTTAAAGATTATTTCTGAAGTATAAATTTTATCAGATGTATAATGTGTTAAATTCTATTTAAATTTTTAAAATACTTTATAAAATACTTAGTAAAATAATACCCAATTTTATTGCAAAAGTATTAATAGACAAAAATTTGAAAAATTCTGAGAAGAGCATTTTGAAATGACTAAATACAATACTAAAAACTTAAAATTGGAAAATAGGATTTTCAAGTTCTAAAATAAGAATGTAGGACATTAAAAGTAGACTTTAATAAAGCAAGATAATCATTTACGTAGAAAATACTTCATTTTATTACGAAACCGTAGCTTGACATTTTTTAGGAGAAAAAAGAATAAAACTTCCTAATTTTTCGTCATTTTGAAATTCTCTTGCTTTTATAAAGAATATCTCGGATATAGAAAGACTTTATTTCCATCTCAAGGTAAAACAAATTTTAGGCTGGAGGGGGAGTCTTTCAATTTTTCTTTGAAAATGTGAAACTAAACCACACCCAGTAAACATCTGAATTAAATAATGATCAAAACATTGGTACTAGAATATAGCAATTAACTAAAAGTCAGCGTTAGCGCGGAAAAGTTTAAAAGAGCAGGTACCCACACCACTGTTTTGCAATTTCGAGCGAGCATTGAAAATATCCCATCAAGGTAAACTTAGGAGTTGATTTCGGTTGAGACTCCTCAAACTGCTGGATTCACTCGCTTTGAAAACGCAGCTCTCTCGAACCTTAGAAACATCTGTCCAAGACAAAAGAAGCGACCGCTTACGATGACAAAATATAGAAACGACAGAATTGTCTAGAAACTAGATAGCAAAAATAAATAAGGAAAACCTACAATATATCTGTTACTTGAATCTATAAAATAAATGAGTAGTAAAATAGTTTTGTTATAATTTAAAAATTTATTTAAAGTTGGAGGGTGGTAATATTTTGGATTGCCGGCAAAAACGCTAGGGTCGGTTCTGGAGCTGTCTAATTCCTTTATATGTACCTTTCTAAGCATGATTTTTAATTTATTGGTGAATGCAAATAATCGGAATGTATGTTTCTAATGAAAAACAAAAGTTTGCGGATATCAGAAAAGAAATTATAGTAAAACTTTGATTTTTAAAAGAGGCAACAGAAAAATAAATGAAGTGGTCAATAAAACGTGGAATGAATATATTTTTTGTAGAGGAAAAATTTTAGAAATTTATTACATTTGTATATAAATGTTAGGTACAATTATTTTTTTAATTCTCTCTTATATCAATATTCCATCTAAACAGGGGTAAAAAAAAGATAAATTTTCTAAAAGTAAATATATGAATTTAAAAATGGTGAAACAATTATAACTTAAAATTATTTTTAAAACTGAAGTAAATTTTTATTTTTCAGAATTTCTTGTATCTATGGTTTATACCTTGTTTAATGCAAATCAGCATCATCGGGGCTTTCTTGCTATGGATTATATCAAAGTAAGTTTTACTGTCTGATTCCTTAATAAACATGGTGCGATTCCATACTTACTGGTACATAGGCATTATAATATTAACATTAAAACCATGGGAGTTTTGGTGTACCTAAATTCGCCGGCTGGTTTAAACATACCGCCATACCTATTAATATGAATCCGTATTGTTATTCAAAAGTTCATTGTATTTATACTCAATGACATTTAATTAATTTTAGGCATTAATTTAGTATAATAATTGTTAAAAAATATTACAATATTGAAACTGCTGTGGTGTAGTACATTGCTGTTCTTATTTCAAACCCATTAATAAACCCAAGTTTACTTTATATCGTCTTTAATTATAGTAAAATGCCACTGATCTATATTACAACATTCAAATATAGAACAAAAGACGAGGAAATATGCTAAAAAATATCTAAAAAATTAAAAATTAAAAGAAGCACTACACGTAAAAAAAATTGCCACTGAAAAAAAAAATTGCCAATGTCCAAGAGAACGCTGCATTCTTTTCCTTCCTTCTTTCTACTCAGGCAACCCTATACTTTTTCCATTATCCTGTGCTGATGCATTCGTTGTTCCATTGTCCTTTGCACAATGCGTCCTTTCCCGGCTCTGCCGAGAAGGACCGGGACTCCAAGGATGGTCCTGAATCGCCTCCTTGAGACCAATCACAACTCTCTAAAACTTGGTGAAGTTTAAGTGCAATCGTCTTCACTGGCCACACCACACGCTTCCTGGAGTTGCGAAAAAAACTTGGGCATTCAACCCACAACGTGTGAGTGCGGCGAGAAAATCAGTTTCGCAAACCTTATGTCAAACATAGCAGCACTCTCACACTCCTCCCCATCGACAGCAAAAAAATTCCTTTTGACACACATATGAATAAATGGGCGAAAAAAAATGAAGTATGGAAACATTGGCAAAAACTAAGTATAGAAACAGTGGCAAAAATTAAGTATAGATACATTGAGAAAAATTAAGTATAGAAACAGTGGTAAAAATCAAGTATATTAAGTTCATACATATTAAATCAAAATTCAAACCTAAATGGCAATTACAATTGATACTCATTTGAGCTCCATTACAACTTCATACATTTTGTACCAACACTTTTTAAATGACTAATGTTAAAATTATTGAACTACCTTATTATTAACCATCTTACTTTATATTTACAATAAACATTTTTACAAATTTTTAGACATTAATCATGAAATCAATCATGAAATTGCAAATTTCATGATTGATTCTACAAAATTCTAAATACTTGTTAAGCAGTGCAGAGATTTATACATCCAACAGTGCAGGAGATACATCCCGGGGAAAAACAATAATCCTGGTCACGTGTAGTTAGTAAAAAATATATAGACAACTTTAACGAAATTATTAACTTTAATAGAATGGTTTCTTACTCAATTCAGATACAGTTTGGGTAGCTTTTTATGTATATATATATATATATATATATATATATATATATATATATATATATATATATATATATATATATAATATATATATATATATATATATATATATATATATATATATATATATATATATATATATATATATATATATATATATATATATATATATATATATATATATATATATATATATATATATATATATATATATATATATATATATATATATATATATTACTGCATAAAGAAGTTTAGCCAACTAGCTCAGTGGCCAAATGGTCAAAGCGCGCGATCCAGACGCGGAGATTGTGGGTTCGATGCTTGACATGGCAGTTTATCCAGAGTACGGATTTTTAATTTTAAAATGTTATTTATTGTTTCCTTATGTTCTTGAATATTCTATATCTTTATTTAATATGTAAATTAGTTATTTCTCGAATATTCTGTTCGGGTATAAAAGCTGATACCCACTAGTTGTAGGCAACTGCCCAATCTTGTAAAGTTGCGAGTTGCTACTTAGCTTTAATAAATTCTTCTGTTAGATTAAACGGTGTGTTCATTCGAATCTTCGTGACAATATATATATATATATATATATATATATATATATATATATATATATATATATATATATATATATATACTAGACGACCTGACAGACGTTGTCCTGTTTTAATGCTGGAAATCCAAAAATTGTAAAAGGTTTTTAAATAAATTATAAGTTGGACCGTTTTGATGAAAAAAATAAGGAACAAAATTACTTTTAAAATACTTGACACCACCACGCGTACAGTCATCGTAAACGTAATTAGATTAAATCGAAATTCCCACACAGCCTGTAAGGGGATTCGATCCTGGGACTTCTCGTATGGAGCCCGTTGTAATTTTTAATAATAATAAAAAAAACATTTTCTATTGGATCAAATTGTGAATCTAAACCATTCTCGAATCAACTTAATTGCATACACAAAATTTCATCAAAATCAGTCCAGCCGTGCTGGAATTTTATATATGAAGAAACTTTGTACATTTTCCACATATCAATATTATCAGTTAGAACAAATATCTATTGTTTTATTTCCAAATTTGGAAGCTAAATAATGAACCCTTTTCCCCATATCCACAGATTCTTCAATATTAAATTTTCATAGATTTTTATGGGTATAAAAATTATAAAAATTCAAAGCAATATATTTCAGTTTCGGTAGTAACTTTTTGAGAAACTTGGGCACAAAATATTTTTTGGGTCGAAATGACCCATTCCGCCGTTATAGTATTAACTAGGCTGAAAACTTTTTATAATATTTCTTTGTTACTTACTTACCGTAAATACTATTATTAATTCCTTCCATGCATTAATATATAAAGTTAGTCACAAAGCATTTCTTAGGTCTGATTAGACTTTAAACATTTTTTAGAAAATTTGAACAGGTGTTTCAAATTAGCTTTAATTATAATTATTTAATGTAAATATTTTTAGATTTCATTTAAATTCTTTTTTAATTTCTGTCAGTTAATATCTTGTTTGACCTTGATTTCTTTTTCCAGATGTCGTAAGTGTGGTATTTTCTTGACCATAGCAACTGGCGTTGGATGCAACATCGCTCTTGGAATTTTGACCTACAAACGGAATTACCCACCAACATATGCGATCTACTACTACCATAACAGAGAGTATGTAAAAAATTCTTAATTAATATTAACACATTGTGTGAGGGTACATTTCGCAGCGGAATTGTAGCGGGAGCGGGTGTTTTGCACGTAAATTTAGTTATTCACTTAAATCTCAATAGGTAGAAAATTATTTAATTTTTTATCCAACTTTTCATATTTTATATTAAAATATATAAGCAAATATATAATTAGAAATATATAAATAACAACCATAAGATTTTTGTGAACAAAAAATATATTTTTTAGTGGATAAATTTATAATAGTACCGGAACTATGAAAAATCAAATAGGAATAGTAGTATATAGTTTTAATTTTTTCGAATTATGTTATATATAAACATTTTTACATTATAAAAAAATGAAAAGAGAATCATGAAACCAATAATGTTTTACAGTGTGGTAACGTTTAAAGCATTTTCCTCTATGAAGAGGTACACTGTACTAGTACTAGACTAGTACTAGTACGTGACCCACGCTCAAGTATCAATCGTCAGAAAATGTACTAGTGCGTGTCCCACATACTATGTGTTTAGTTGTTATAAACCAAAATTTTTTAGTTTGTAAATGTATAGCAATATATAAATTTTACACATAAATATGTAATGTGCGAAATTACTCTCGTTATAAAGTGATTTTAGCATCTATTATTTTGAATGATTACTGGGAAATGAGAGAACCTATGTAGTTTGCAGTCACTCATTTAAAGCAATAGTGAAGTCCGTGGTGGAACTTTTAACTTTGGACCGCAGTAGCTCAGGGAACGTTCTTGTAACTGAGAGGTTGTGGGTTGGGAGCTCGAGGGGGCCTGAGATCTGCCGTGTTCGTTAAAGGTGACTGGGGTACTACAAATAGGTCCGTAGTCACAATGTCCTCCAAGTTCTAATCGATACCTCTGGGAATGGCAGGCCAAGCTTATGGGTCTTCTGCTTGGTCCCTACTTCTAAATTACGAGGACCCACTGGAGCATAAGTCTTACTTTCCTCTAGCGATGCTCGTCAAAACGAAAGTCATACCCCTTTGCTTTTATAGTGTATGACTCAGTCGAGCTTGGTTTGACCAGTGGTATCAGAAACAACAACAGATGATTTGGAGATACTTATGATTAACCTGAAAGTTAATAATACTTTGCAAAAGAGTGTTTTAAATTTTCAGCTGTCAAAGAACTAAAAATTCGAGAATCTGCCAAACTTCCATCTTAAACTAATAGGTTCGTGGCGCCAATGTCCTCTAAGTTCTCTATCAATACCTCTGGGGGAGGCACACAGAGCCTGTGGGGGTTCTACTTTGTACCTGCTTCAAAATGACGAGGACCCACTTGACCAAAGTCTTTCTTTCGCCCTAGAGGTGCTCATTAAAACGAAAAGCACACCCCCTTCGCTTTAATACGAGTAGCGTATCGTGCTTGGTTTGTTCAAGTGGCATCAGAAACATCAACAACAAGAGCTTCAGCTTTGTTTGAGGTTAAAAATGGACGGTCTTTACTAGACAAGAGCAAAGGATCGAATCAGCATAAAAACACATTTATAATACAGATTTTCCCCAACAGCGAGGATTCTTCGGGCGAGTTTTTTCCAAATAGACCAAAGCTTAATCAACATTATTAACAATCAGAAATGAGCTTCATTTAAGTCAGCTCGAAAATGTAGCCAGTGGACAGAAAATTAGCCATTATTCCGCAGTTAACTTTGGGAGATGGGTAAAAAGAATTTAAGTAGGCGAACACTCCTTTAAATCTAAGTTTTTGAGCTGGGAAATTAGGTATGAAAGAATGAGAAGGGAAAAGGAAGAATGTTAGATAGATATTTTAAGTGTAATACTTTTGATATGTTACATACATTACTTAGGTGTAAATGCATATGTTCAACCAATATATGTATTGCATGTGTTAAGGTGCGTGTCTCATTAGTTTTATATTAAATAAGGAATGAATGTGTTATACAAAATATCTGCAAAAAATGCTTTAGATGAAAACGGTGAAAATAATATGAATATGTTTATTTTATTTTATCTCGTTCTTGTAATATAAAAAAAATCATTTGCTCTGATCTTTAAAAAGAAGTTATCTTTTACTTCGAATAGTGCTAGAATGTATTTTTTTTTTTTCAGATATTTCGAAGAAACCATCTACACGTCACCCTTAAGTCATGTGTTCAGCTTCGGAATCGGAATGCTTTTGGGAATATACATGGCGAAGAATCCGTCTTTGAAATGGTCAAAAGTAAGAGATTTCACAACTGCTTTAATAAATTAACTAGTGATACTTCTCAGCACGAAAACTGATGAATCAAGTTGGTTACTGAGATAAATTTATTCACATTATATCTCATTGATACTCTTTTATAGTTCTATCGTAATCATGAAAAATTTCAATGTTTAGATTTCAACGGAAATATTCCATTTGACAACGTCTTAATCTATATTCATTAGTTTCGTATTTACGTCTGTACTCACGTACAAGGAAACTTTAAAACTTTAAGTATTCCTAATTTCAATGTTAGTTTTTCTTAATTTCGACTTGAAATATGAGCATATTTGTGTATGTGTGTATGTATGTATTTCTCATAACTTAAATACAATTAGACGTAGAATATTGAAATTTTGTTTTTAGGACTGTGGGAACACCTAATTGTATACCGCCCTTTTTGTTTTGTTTTTCTGTCGTATTTATAATGAAACTTTAATGACTCCCAGCCCTATCGCTACAAAGCTATCAGGAATGTATCAAAAGGAGTGTATTGTCAACGCTTTTTGTGAGTCTGTTGTGTGGCTGACGCAGTTGCAGGTAAAGGTGATAAAACCAAATTCGTCACGGCGCAAATTTCAGATTTGGTGTCTGGAGGATTTCTATGGCCGGGTTCTTCAAAGAGTTTTAGAAGCCTTGTCATCGGTGCCGACATCGGAGGAAGACACCCCTCTAAAGTCAAGACTTTCTGTCGCCATTACCGAACCAGTAAGGAACAGGAGTCTGGACAAACGAAGCCTTTTGGCCAGGATCGGAGAATCCCCTTTGAGTGGACAACCCCTGGGAGGAAGTTTAAAAGGAGTCGGAGACGAGGCAGAGTGTTGGGATGCCTTTTCTTTTCGAGAGAGGTTTGTTTCTCGTAGTTGTGTTGATCTGTGGATTCTTTTAGAGTGGTTTCTCTCGAAGTTGTGTTCCAATTTTCAATCTAACTCTCATATGTGGAGAAAACACAGTATGTGTAGTTTTTGAATGTACGTACATATAAATAATACTGTACATATTAAATAATTTGTAGTAAAAAGCTAGTTGTGGTTCGTGTTAATGGTTGTAGCATTCAGGTCCTTACAGACGCATTTTAGTATAACGCATATTAACGCTGCCGGGCATAATTCAAAAAACGATTAACTGTAGAAAGGTAAGATTTTGTATTTAGCCTTGTTGTGCATCTCTCTTTTGTAATACAATTTGCACTCTTTATAACGAAAATTTCTCAAGGGATACTAACGCTGTCAGTCTATAACAATACAAAAATATGATATCGACGTATTCACCTGTAGTTTGACAAAAATATTTTTTTAAACAGTTGGAACAATGCTTTTAAAGTCTATTATTTGTAGAACATAATTGTTTATTTTTATTATTTCATAACTTCTTGGTACGAATAAGGGAAGTAATTTATAATAAAATATCTATTTAACTAAAAAGTTCTCAAAATAGTAAGCAATTAAAGTTGCCTGTCGCCACCAGAGCACAGTATTTGTGATCTAATCAGGCAACACAATTACCTCTGAAAACGAAATTTTGAATTTTTATATTAATATTCAAATGATAATTCGTATAACTTGCGCAATAAATTTTTTAATTCATTCCATTGATGCACAATGAAGTCATGTCATGCCTATATGAACTTTTTTTTAAACTATGGGAAGACACAGTTCAGTATTTAAAGTAGTAAATACCAAATTATTATTTGGTCATTTATATAAATTAGGATGAAAATTTTTATTTGTAAAATAAGTGTTTTAAAACCTTTTCTGTTTGAAATTATCTATTTAAATCATTTTTTCTCTCTCGATTTCATTAAAAATACTTTTATTAATTTCTTCAAAGATTTGGTATTCTTTTAAATTTAAAGCTAAAATATTTTGAGTTGTGGGAAAAACTAATTACACCTACACAGCGAACAAACTACACATATCTACGACATTTTATGCCTGTAATTTAACACAATAAAAAGCTGCTGCAAATAAAATATTTTGATGAAAAATAAATTGTATTTTTCCATTGAAGTAACAAAATGTATTCTGAAATATTTTTATGGATATCTAAAAATAGATTATGGCTTTGCTCCCAATTAAATAATAATGAGTATTTCTATTTTTATTGAATAACTTCTTAAATTCATTTTCATTTATTTAACTTTTTACATTTTTTTGGGGCTTATATTTCATAAGCGATTTTCAGAGACTGTTAAAATCTGCGCATGAAAAATACAAAATATGGATTTCTGATTAATTAAAATGGGATCTTTCGCTAGCCATGTATAAAATTACTATCACAAATAGAAGTAATTCTGTGATGAATTCTCAGATTCTTTCTGACGTTTTCTGATAAACATCCAAAAATCCTCTCTCAAAAGAATAGTTAACATTTTTTATATGCGTCATCGTTAGAGTGATTTACTTCTGTAGCAAGTTACGGTAGTGGTCCATGGAATCATTGAATATTTCTTCTTTGTATGGTAATTTCAACTCATTCTGTACCCTACAATTTTCTTAGTATATCTTTCTTATCTTTATTCTTTCCATTTTTATTTGGCCCTTCATCTGAATAATGCATTAATAAAAGAACTTCATTTTTAAATAACAGAATAGCTGGAGTGTTAGTATGTCTTCATTACTATCAGCACTTAATAATTTTTCCTAAATACCCAGTTAAAGCCTACGTCTTTATTTGAGGATATGCAAAAAGAGTAAGCAGATTTTTTGTACTTTCTTGAAACCAACATCACTTTAAGTAAAGGATAAGTGTCTGTTCTATAAGCAATCCTTGAAATTTTCAAATACCAGCTGTTTTTTATAAGTTTGTCATTTGGATTCACGCCTTAAGTGTTATTTGTCATCAGGTGCATGGATTAAAATCTGGACGAATACCAGCGGTTTAGTGTTATTGGAAGCTATGGAAGCGCAGCTTCCATAACAATATAACAAATATTTAACTTTTTAGTTATTTTATTTAGATATTAAACTTTTAACTATTTTTTAAAATCTCTTTTTTTTTAATTTCGTAGCTCCTATCTCACCGTAGCAACCAGTGGTGAAGTGTTATTGAAGTCTATGAAAACACCACTTCCGTAATAATCTAATATTAATCTTTTGAACCATTTTATCGGATATTATATATTTACTTATTTTTATAAATATTAAAATTTTTAGTTATATTTTTTAGATAATAACCCCTTCCAGGTTCATTTTATTTCAGGATTAGGGTCAAAAAATGTCAATTTTTTAATGTTTATTTTCATACATACATAGCTTTTTAAACGTAATAGCATCATTCGAATACAAAATTTTCTGAAAATTTATGTAAAAAAATCAATTTAAATAAATGAGTAATTTACATGTATAGTTAGCTTTTCTGTACGGCAGAAAGCATTATACTATGGATTGAAATCTGGTTAAATATCAGCGGTTTAGTGTTATTGGAAGCTATGGAAGCGCCGCTTCCATAACAATATAACAAATATTTAACTTTTTAGTTATTTTATTTAGATATTAAACTTTTAACTATTTTTTAAAATCTCTTTTTTTTTAATTTCGTAGCTCCTATCTCACCGTAGCAACCAGTGGTGAAGTGTTATTGAAGTCTATGAAAACACCACTTCCGTAATAATCTAATATTAATCTTTTGAACCATTTTATCGGATATTATATATTTACTTATTTTCATAAATATTAAACTTTTTAGTTATATTTTTTTAGATAACCCCTTCCAGGTTCATTTTATTTCAGGATTATAGATCCAAAAAATGTCAATTTTTTAATGTTTATTTTCATACATACATAGCTTTTTAAACGTAATAGCATCATTCGAATACAAAATTTTCTGAAAATTTATGTAAAAAAATCAATTTAAATAAATGAGTAATTTACATGTATAGTTAGCTTTTCTGTACGGCAGAAAGCATTATACTATGGATTGAAATCTGGTTAAATATCAGCGGTTTAGTGTTATTGGAAGCTATGGAAGCGCCGCTTCCATAACAATATAACAAATATTTAACTTTTTAGTTATTTTATTTAGATATTAAACTTTTAACTATTTTTTAAAATCTCTTTTTTTTTAATTTCGTAGCTCCTATCTCACCGTAGCAACCAGTGGTGAAGTGTTATTGAAGTCTATGAAAACACCACTTCCGTAATAATCTAATATTAATCTTTTGAACCATTTTATCGGATATTATATATTTACTTATTTTTATAAATATTAAAATTTTTAGTTATATTTTTTAGATAATAACCCCTTCCAGGTTCATTTTATTTCAGGATTAGGGTCAAAAAATGTCAATTTTTTAATGTTTATTTTCATACATACATAGCTTTTTAAACGTAATAGCATCATTCGAATACAAAATTTTCTGAAAATTTATGTAAAAAAATCGATTTAAGTAAATGAGTAATTTACATGTATAGTTAGCTTTCTGTACGGCAGAAAGCATTATACTATGGATTAAAATCTGGACGAATACCAGCGGTTTAGTGTTATTGGAAGCTATGGAAGCGCCGCTTCCATAACAATATAACAAATATTTAACTTTTTAGTTATTTTATTTAGATATTAAACTTTTAACTATTTTTTAAAATCTCTTTTTTTTTAATTTCGTAGCTCCTATCTCACCGTAGCAACCAGTGGTGAAGTGTTATTGAAGTCTATGAAAACACCACTTCCGTAATAATCTAATATTAATCTTTTGAACCATTTTATCGGATATTATATATTTACTTATTTTTATAAATATTAAAATTTTTAGTTATATTTTTTAGATAATAACCCCTTCCAGGTTCATTTTATTTCAGGATTAGGGTCAAAAAATGTCAATTTTTTAATGTTTATTTTCATACATACATACATAGCTTTTTAAACGTAATAGCATCATTCGCATACAAAATTTCCTGAAAATTTATTGTAAAAAAATCGATTTAAGTAAATGAGTAATTTACATGTATAGTTAGCTTTCTGTACGGCAGAAAGCATTATACTATGGATTAAAATCTGGACGAATACCAGCGGTTTAGTGTTATTGGAAGCTATGGAAGCGCCGCTTCCATAACAATATAACAAATATTTAACTTTTTAGTTATTTTATTTAGATATTAAACTTTTAACTATTTTTTAAAATCTCTTTTTTTTTAATTTCGTAGCTCCTATCTCACCGTAGCAACCAGTGGTGAAGTGTTATTGAAGTCTATGAAAACACCACTTCCGTAATAATCTAACAAATATTAATCTTTTGAAACCATTTTATAAGATATTATTTATTTACTTATTTTCATAAATATTAAACTTTTTAGTTATATTTTTTAGATAACCCCTTCCAGGTTCATTTTTATTTCAGGGATTATAGATCCAAAAAATGTCAATTTTTTAATGCTTATTTTCATACATACATACATAGTTTTTTAAACGTAATAGCATCATTCGCATACAAAATTTCCTGAAAATTTATGTAAAAAAAATCGATTTAAGTAAATGAGTAATTTACATGTATAGTTAGCTTTCTGTACGGCAGAAAGCATTATACTATGGATTGAAATCTGGTTAAATATCAGCGGTTTAGTGTTATTGGAAGCTGTGGAAAGCGCCGCTTCCATAACAGTATAACAAATATTTAACTTTTTAGTTATTTTATTTAGATTTTAAAACTTTTGATTATTTTTTAAAATCTCTTTTTTTTTAATTTCGTAGCTCCTATCTCACCGTAGCAACCAGTGGTGAAGTGTTATTGAAGTCTATGAAAACACCACTTCCGTAATAATCTAATATTAATCTTTTGAACCATTTTATCGGATATTATATATTTACTTATTTTTATAAATATTAAAATTTTTAGTTATATTTTTTAGATAATAACCCCTTCCAGGTTCATTTTATTTCAGGATTAGGGTCAAAAAATGTCAATTTTTTAATGTTTATTTTCATACATACATACATAGCTTTTTAAACGTAATAGCATCATTCGAATACAAAATTTTCTGAAAAATTTATGTAAAAAATCGATTTAAGTAAATGAGTAATTTACATGTATAGTTAGCTTTCTGTACGGCAGAAAGCATTATACTATGGATTGAAATCTGGTTAAATATCAGCGGTTTAGTGTTATTGGAAGCTGTGGAAGCGCCGCTTCCATAACAGTATAAACAAATATTTAACTTTTTAGTTATTTTATTTAGATTTTAAACTTTTAACTATTTTTTAAAATCTCTTTTTTTTTAATTTCGTAGCTCCTATCTCACCGTAGCAACCAGTGGTGAAGTGTTATTGAAGTCTATGAAAACACCACTTCCGTAATAATCTAATATTAATCTTTTGAACCATTTTATCGGATATTATATATTTACTTATTTTTATAAATATTAAAATTTTTAGTTATATTTTTTAGATAATAACCCCTTCCAGGTTCATTTTATTTCAGGATTAGGGTCAAAAAATGTCAATTTTTTAATGTTTATTTTCATACATACATAGCTTTTTAAACGTAATAGCATCATTCGAATACAAAATTTTCTGAAAATTTATGTAAAAAAATCAATTTAAATAAATGAGTAATTTACATGTATAGTTAGCTTTCTGTACGGCAGAAAGCATTATACTATGGATTGAAATCTGGTTAAATATCAGCGGTTTTAGTGTTATTGGAAGCTGTGGAAGCGCCGCTTCCATAACAGTATAAACAAATATTTAACTTTTTAGTTATTTTATTTAGATTTTAAACTTTTGATTATTTTTTTAAAATCTCTTTTTTTTTAATTTCGTAGCTCCTATCTCACCGTAGCAACCAGTGGTGAAGTGTTATTGAAGTCTATGAAAACACCACTTCCGTAATAATCTAATATTAATCTTTTGAACCATTTTATCGGATATTATATATTTACTTATTTTTATAAATATTAAAATTTTTAGTTATATTTTTTTAGATAACCCCTTCCAGGTTCATTTTATTTCAGGATTAGGGTCAAAAAATGTCAATTTTTTAATGTTTATTTTCATACATACATAGCTTTTTAAACGTAATAGCATCATTCGAATACAAAATTTTCTGAAAATTTATGTAAAAAAATCAATTTAAGTAAATGAGTAATTTACATGTATAGTTAGCTTTCTGTACGGCAGAAAGCATTATACTATGGATTGAAATCTGGTTAAATATCAGCGGTTTAGTGTTATTGGAAGCTGTGGAAGCGCCGCTTCCATAACAGTATAACAAAATTTAACTTTTTAGTTATTTTATTTAGATATTAAACTTTTAACTATTTTTTAAAATCTCTTTTTTTTTAATTTCGTAGCTCCTATCTCACCGTAGCAACCAGTGGTGAAGTGTTATTGAAGTCTATGAAAACACCACTTCCGTAATAATCTAATATTAATCTTTTGAACCATTTTATCGGATATTATATATTTACTTATTTTTATAAATATTAAAATTTTTAGTTATATTTTTTAGATAATAACCCCTTCCAGGTTCATTTTATTTCAGGATTAGGGTCAAAAAATGTCAATTTTTTAATGTTTATTTTCATACATACATACATAGTTTTTTAAACGTAATAGCATCATTCGCATACAAAATTTCCTGAAAATTTTATGTAAAAAAATCGATTTAAGTAAATGAGTAATTTACATGTATAGTTAGCTTTCTGTACGGCAGAAAGCATTATACTATGGATTGAAATCTGGTTAAATATCAGCGGTTTAGTGTTATTGGAAGCTATGGAAGCGCAGCTTCCATAACAATATAACAAATATTTAACTTTTTAGTTATTTTATTTAGATATTAAACTTTTAACTATTTTTTAAAATCTCTTTTTTTTTAATTTCGTAGCTCCTATCTCACCGTAGCAACCAGTGGTGAAGTGTTATTGAAGTCTATGAAAACACCACTTCCGTAATAATCTAATATTAATCTTTTGAACCATTTTATCGGATATTATATATTTACTTATTTTTATAAATATTAAAATTTTTAGTTATATTTTTTAGATAATAACCCCTTCCAGGTTCATTTTATTTCAGGATTATGGGTCAAAAAATGTCAATTTTTTAATGCATATTTTCATACATACATAGCTTTTTAAATGTAATAGCATCATTCGCATACAAAATTTCCAAAAAATGAATGTAAAAAAATCTATTTAAGTAAATGAGTAATTTACATGTATAGTTGCCTTTCTGTACTGCAGAAAGTATTAGACTTTGGAGCCAATTCACATTAACTATAAATATAAAGATTGCAATACCTAGCTTTAATCTTGAATTAAATTTGCATTTACATAAATGCATTTACATAAATGATTATAAAATTATTAATCAAAATTTGGTCGTGTATGATACAATCGAAAACACGGTACTGCACAGAGTCCAACATCGCAATCTGGACAGTAGAACCTCGTGTCTCTCTTTACCTTCTTCCCTCTCCTGTCTCTCTTTGAGCAGTAAATAATCTAGTAGCTAGAAAAGTACACAAAAGCAATCGCAACCATAAAAAGCACATGTGAAATAATTCGAGAAAGACTGATTGCACAGTGTAAAATTTCACTGCCCGAGCTACACTCGGGATGATCCAGAATGGTACATTTCGCCTGCCCGAGTTCAGATCGGGAAAAACCGGGAAGGAGTTAAACATTTAACTATTTTTTTAATCTCTTTTTTTTTAAATTTTGTACCCCTTTTAAATTTTGTAGTAACCAGTGGTGAAGTGTTATTGGAAGCTATCATAACACTGCTTCCGTAATAATTTAACAAATATTAATCTTTTGAGCCATTTTATAAAATAATATTTATTTACTTATCTTTTTTTTTTTTATTTCATACCCCCAATCCACCGTCCGCTACATTCCCTGTTACAGAAAAGTTTCCCTGAACGTACGTAGAGACGTAACGCCGAAATCATTTAAAATGGATTCGGCCATGGTCAGAAAAGGTATTCGCATTGATACCTGATTACCGAAAGTTATCAAAAATGAAACATGTTCTTCTTTTACTTTGTACAAGGAAGTAACGAACATTACATCTTTGTAGATAAAGAGAGAGAAGAGAACGTAAGAGTGTTGAAACTACTACCTTTATCTAAACTTCTTTGCATCTTTATTATCGTTTTAAAAAATCCACCCTTCGCATTCTAATAATTCTTTCCATTGTTTTCTTTTTAGAAACACGTCGTGATCGGCTGGATCGTCTCGTTGCTCTTGACAACTGGTACTCAATTCCTTGCATACTTAGGACACGATGGTCTGGATCCCAACCCGATCCTAGCTGCCATTTACGCTGCAACTCACAGAACTTTGTTCTCCCTGGGAATGTCCTGGATTATCGTAGCTTGTACACACGGATACGGAGGTAAACCACTATTCAATCCGTTGGCTGCTGTTTCTCAAAGATTCACTTGATTACTTGGCGCTACTGTTGACTTATTTTATTATGGCTTCAGCAACCCCCACCATTACTTTTTTTTAACAATTAATCACTAATTCTTATTTAGTTTTTACGGTCTAGGTTTAAGTTTTTCTTTAGTTTTTCACTCCTGAAACTAATGCGAGGTTTCACTTGGGTATTTTTGAGCAAGCCGAGTTACGGGGGTTTCTCAAGGTGGGCCAAAATTCCGTCGTAATGACTCTCGAGTGATGGTTGCTAAGCCCAGGATTGCGGCTGTGACCTCTCAAAACTTTTTGCTCCTCTTTCAGGCCTTTTTGGTGCCGTCTTGAAGTGCAAAGAGCTAAATTCATAGTTCATAATTAACCCTCTTTTGGTTTACGCCACCCTCGCTCATTCCGGAGTCAAGAATCCCGCTAGAGTATCCATTAGTATTTCAAATTCCTCCTACGATACTCTTCTGTGTTTGCCCGCAAGGATCGGTACTAGATTGTTTTATCATGAATGAAGCGATGGGACACAGTGGGTGAAAATAATAATTTGAAATTCAAGGCTTTAACCTTTTGGATCCCACAATAGCTCTCGATAGCCGAGACCTCTGAATGTCAATATTGATAAAGCCATCCGAGAAAATTCCCTTCCCCCAAGAGTCGTGGCAACTGATGTCAGCGGGATACACTGATTACGGTGCATAAAAGACTCTATTGTAAACTACCAGTTACTCTCAGGAATTTACATCAAGTCGGAAAACTGCTAGTTGTTGTCTTATTTGGAAGATTTTATCGCTACACTTTCCAATTTTGGATAAAACGTATATATTTTTCGCCTCGTAAAATGGCAATTTATTGTCGGTATTCCTGTCAGCATTTAAAGATTGCAGTCTAATTTCATTTCAATACCTCAGAGCACTGATAGTTGAAGGGGTGTAATCATCTAAGAAAAAGTTTAAAAAACTGCAGGGATTCGTTCCATCTCGAGAGATAGGGTGTAATATATTTTTCTAGATTGATAGATGAACAAAATTCTGGGGGGTATGAAAACATGTAAACTTTAGAACATCGGGCTGGGAGCCAGACGACATTTGAAATTTCAATGTCTGTGTTTTAAAGAGTTAACTTTCAAGATCAAGTGATTTAACTATCTTTAAAAAAGGATGGACTTGGGCCATATCAACGATTTGTCTTCCTTGTCCTAGATTTGGTTATAACAGACAAATGTCGTAAAAGAAAATTGTTGAAATCATAAAATAACTTTTATCAACTTTTCTTTTTTAGCCGCGGTAGTTCAGCTGCAAAAGGCAAAGCTCTCGTAACTGGAGGGTTATGGGTTCGGAACTCGATCCGACCTAAGATCTGTTATGTTCGTTAAAGGTAACTGGGGCAAGTAAAATAGGTTCGTGGTCACAATGTCCTCTACATTCTCAATCAATACCTATCGGGGTGGCAGGCCAATCCTATGGGTCTTCTGCTCTTGGTCCCTGCTTCTATATTACGAGGACCCATTTTAGCAAGAAGGCGTACTTTCACCCTTGAGGTGCTTGTTAAAACGAAAGGCACACCCCTTTGCCTTAATACCAGTAGATCGTGCTTGGTGGGACCAAGTGGCATAAGACAGCAACAACAACAATCAAATTAAAAAGTAAGATTTTTCTCTAAAACCCCCAAAACATCAAGGTATCAAAACCTGGACTTTCAGGAAACACCTGTATTGGTTTATAACAAAAGTGATACTTTACATTTGGACCTATTTTAAAGATATGTTGCTGTACTTACTCGTTACATAATTATTTTCATTGTTCATTCTGCATGTAATCATTTTTGTTTGTGTTCACAACCCGATTGAATCAAGTTCATTTTTTCTTTTACTAAATGAAATCATTTATCTGGTTAATAACTGCTTATTTCATATACATATTCCATATGTACATATCCTAGAAAAAAAGTATTTTCAAAAATTAATTTGAAATTTTAGGAATTAGTCATGCATAACGACCTTCAAAGCTCAATTTTTCGACAGTTTTCTAAATAGACTTGGTTCAGTTTAGTTGAGAAACTTTTGCATGCCTTTCATGGAAATTGTTCAAAAATATTGCTCACAGAATCCACATCATGTTTTTATTAAAAAAAAGAAAAACCGAAAGGTACGATTTGCAGATCTAGAAGTCTTTAGATATTTTAAAATGTTGCAAGAATCTTATTTCCTATCAACAGTACGCTTAAATTTAAGTAATCCATAATTTAAAACTAAAATATTTTCCTGGCTTTTGCTACTGCCAAAGCTTTTATAATCATGGAATTTTAATAAAACTCAATGAAGCAGAACAAACGAGTATCGAGTACTGATCGAACAGAACAGATAAACCGTTGTCTCCGAGTTCTGAAGAAAAATTTGAATTATAGTACTAGCTTGATTGTTTGTATCAATAAACATCTATTTTCTAGACGTTGGTATCTTCTTTCTTTACTTATTTACATATGCAAAAAAGGCCGGCCTTCACGCTGGCGATTCCCCACTGGAAATCACCGGTTTCGATTCCACACTGGAATTTTTTATTTTTTATTTACTATTATTTATTATATTAATTTTTATTAAATGATTTATTTTAATTTATTTATTTATTATTTATTATATTTTATGTAATAATTTACAGTCATTTTAATTTATTTATTTTTCATTTAATTATTTTTATTTTTATTTATTTTTATTTCATTATTTTCATTTTTTATTTTTATTATTTATATATTTATTTATTTGCTAACTGAAGATGCATCTCAATTTTCGTCAAAAGGTGTCAAATTTATTAAACTATTAGTCAAAAACTTGATTATGATATAGAATGGTGAATATTTAAATGTTTCATATTCTATACTTAAAAAGGATACTTATCTTTGTAAAACAACAATAATAAAAAAAATGTTCAAAGATAATAAAAATATTAGATGCAGTACCAATCACTCATAATGGTTAAAAAAAAATCAATACAACCCTACACTCAGTAGTTTTTAGTACAAGTTTTCTATAAAATGTATTTGACTTAAATTTAAAGTTTAAATACAGTTTTAGTTTCTCCAAAAATCTAAACAAAAATTCTAAAATTCTAAATAAGATTATGTAGTTATATCTTACACTTTAATTGTTAAACTAAGATGTAAAATGTAAGTAAATACTCAGTTAAATCTTAAGAAACTACTATCAGAATGGTCAGATCGTATGGCTCTTGTTCGTGAAATATGTTCTATCAACAAAGTAGATGGTTAGAATCTGTGCGTTTCCTTTTTCTAAAAGTTCAAGCGAAATTATTAGTTACCAAAACGTTCAATCAAAATATTATCTACTATTCAATTGTTAATCACAAAATAGATTTATGATGAAAAATTTTTTTTAATTTAATCACTGCTCAAAACTTAAATATATGTTAAAACACTTTTAAGCGTGATCGTTTGTGGCACAGTGGTTAAAGCTACAGTTGACTGAATCACTTCATGAGTTCGATTCCCGAGGTAATGTAGAGTAGAGCAGTATCTGTGTTTTTTAAATCACTCATAACTCATTATCGATTAATACACCGTTCTATACAATTTGATGTTGTATATATAATGAAAGTTTTTTTAAAAAATTTAAAATTGCGCAAAACTTAAATGTATGTTAAAACTGCATTAGATGTTAACATTTCTAGCACGGTGGTTTAAACGGCAGTGCATTAAAAATGCCACATTATGAATTCGAATCCCGAGGAAATTTAGAGTAGATCAGTGTATTATAGTATTGTTTTTAATCTAGTTGTATATATATATATATATATATATATATATATATATATATATATATATATATATATATATATAAGAAAAATATATATGTATACATATATAATCAATAAAAAGTTAGGCCTAATTTTAGGCCTAGCATTTTATTGATTCTATGAGATTCTATTAAGCCTAATATTAGGCTTAACACTTTACCGAGTCTGTAAAATCTGCTAAGCCTAATATTAGGCTTAACATTTTATTGAGTCTGTTAAATTCTACTAACCCTAATATTAAGCTTAGTTATAAAGATTTTGCTTTAAGCCTAGTTTTAGGTATAGCAACGTAGAAATCTTGCTAAATTTGTGCTAACCCTACTTTTAGGCTTAGCTAATAACTTAATGTCAAACTTATTTTTAGACCTACTGATAAGTAAAGAATGCTAGTCTTCACAAATAAGTTTAAAAACTTATTTATAAATGTCTTTATACTTATTTATAAAATACACGTACAAGTATATTGTGCACGTACATTTCTCAAGTTTATTTTTAAGTACACTAGCATATTAAACTTTCACTAATAATAAATCTCATTAGTCTTAAATATTATCCATTGATACGAATTTATTTTTCGATACGAAACCTTTTAGTAAGTTACATTTTAGTTTTCAACTGCTACAAACAGAGAAAAACATGTTTCTTCCTTCATTGAGTATCGAACCCACCATCTCGACAACTACAATTGTTAATGACTTAAACCATTTAGCCACGTTTTCATGCATGATAAGCCACTTTCGTAGGTATTTAAAGTATATAATTTATAATTAATAAGTAAGGGGAATGAGTGAGGAGTGAATGAATGAAAAAGGAGGAAGAGTATGTATAACTTGTGAAATATATTCAGTTAGACACAATCAAAGTAAGACTCATACAGAGGACTTTTTCTATCCAATGTGAAATTTTGTAAGGATAAAATACGAAAAATTGACATAAGTTCTACTTAAATAACAAACAAAAATATTAATGAATATTTTTAAGAGTAGATTTTAATCTTTAACAATATTTAATAAACAACACAGCAGATATTTAGGTGGACATAGAAGAAAAAAAGAGTTAAAATAAAACTCGTACAATATATCATATTCTCAATTTCAGAATACTTAAAAACATAACATTTTTAATTTAGTCCTTTGTTGGGTAATCTCTACGTCTCTTCTAACGTATTCCAAATGTATAAGTATAGACTAAATAAGAATTGCACATTAATAATGACATATTTAGTAATGAAGTTTAAGATTGAGTAATTTAAAAATACACGTAAATCTACTCTTATCCCTCCGAGTGGAACACACCGAGAATTCGAACTTGTACATTTTTAGAGAACTGCCGCTGAAACCACTGTGCCAGAAATGATCGCACGTAGTAGAGTTTTAACTCATATTTAAGTTTTGAGCAAACTTAAATTTAAAAAAAAAACTATAATCGATTAATATGAAATTGTATAGAAAGATATAGAAATTGTTAAAAATTTTTGAGTAATTTAAAAAACACGCAGATCTAATCTACTCTACTCTCTGGTTTTGAACTAGCTAAGTGAACTGCAGCTGAAACCACTATACCAGAAACGATCATATATTTAAATTTTTATCATATATTTAAATTTTGAGCAAACTTAAATTTCAAATAAACTCTCACTATATATTTATTTTGTAATTAACAATTGAATTGTAGATAATTAATATTTGAATGGAAAGTTTTGGGAACTAAGCCCTTTGCTTGAAGTTTTATTCTATTATTTTTACAGAAGCGTTCCTTTTTTAAATCATATAATAATGTCTTATCGAAACTTGTAACTGATACCGTTAATTTTCCATAATGTTCAAATATGCAGACTTAGGTAGGATATTAATAACTTTAAGGCTGTTGTATAGTAGCCATTTTGGTTTCACAATATCTTTATACATCTGTTTGTAGAAAACAGATTTAATTTTATTTGGAAAGATATAAATAGGATGAAACCTAATCCGTGAAATATGGGACCAATTATTAAATATCGAGAAGTTAATGTGATAGTATGGGAATGTGTAGCTTTAACCGATATTGAAAGATTAGGAGGGCCCGACTTACAGAAATGGGGGCCCAGGGCAAACCCATTTATCCGGGGGCCCCCTCACTTTGCTGCAGCTACGGGGTGATTGTTTATGTAGTTATGCTTGAACTATGACCCGCAGAGCATTTAAAGTTGACTCACCAGTGTAGTTAGTAAAATATGATTAGTTTAAAATAAAATGAAAAATTATCAAATAAGTAAAATTATTAAAAAAAAAGTTACAAAAAAAAATCCTGGAAGGTAAAGCCTAAATTAGAATTTTGTAAGTCCTTTCCCGAGGAATTTTCCTGCCTAAAACAGAATGTAGATGGGTGTTCTATATTTTTTGCAAGCTCTTGCATTTGTGAACAAGCTCTCTAATGATACTGAATATGTAAAAAAAAGAACTAAAAGAAGAAATTGTCGATAATTTAAAGTGAATTTTAGACATATGCATCGTATTTTTAACTTGAAATGGCAGTTAATTCGGGGGTCCCCTTTTGACGGGAGGTCCGGACGCTTGCCCCGTTGACCCTGACGAAAATCAGGTCTTGCCGATTAGTGTTTATAGCATCAACGATTAACCAGTGCTTTTATATTACCTATCAAACGATGAAATAAAACCCAGTGCACATGTTTTAATTCGAAATATTTTGCAACGACGATCTGAAACAAAAAGATTAATTTCCTGCTTACATTATACAATTGCCCTAAAGCCATAAACCCAAGCCCCTCCGATTGGTAGGGCGCTGATCGTCTACCAGAGTTCGTGGGTTATATATGTGATGTTCGTAGGTGAATCGGCTTTAAAATATGACTCATTATGTGTTAAATATGATTAGAAAAAAAAATAAAACCCTAATAATAACCCTAATTTAATGATTGCTCTATAAGGTTAGAATATGGGAACTTTAGTCCTTTCAAACCAGAAAACATAATACCAAAATTTTGTTTCGAAACGCATTTAGCGTCAATGTACAATCTGTCACAGCTTCATGGAAAAGCTATTAAATTGATCAACTTTTTTACATGCTTCGTGTATTATATGTTATTCTTTCTTATTTTCTCTTTCCATTTCCAGGTGTGTTTTCCAACATTTTGAGCTGGAGAGGATTCGGAGTTCTGGGCAAGCTGGGATATTTTGGATACCTTATTCATTACATAGTGATCACGTTCCACGTCAGTTTCACCAGAGTACCACTCATGTTTTCGCATTATGAAACGGTAAAAATGTCTTTCCCTTGCAATTACTACGATGGTTTCATCTTGCGAATTCTAACACCAAAGTGGCTGAACGATGGCCGAATGGTTAGGGCGCTGATATTCGGAAACTGAGTTCGTATGTTCAAATCCCGCTGCTAGTATAGATGCTCGTAGCCGTTCAGATCGGCTTTAAACTGTGGTCATCTCATTGGAATTTAGTGTAATTAGTTGCAAAATGTTCTATGAAACTTAAAATATAAAATATAAAGTTTCTTACATTCCTTAGGAGGGTTTAGACAATATAAGGAGGATTTAGGGAGTGGTTTAACTGAAAACCCTTGTACAGATTGAACATTCTTAAAAATTTAGAGTATACTGGAAGAACAATAAATGTCTTAAAATGGTATAATAAATAAATAGCTTAACAATTTATAAGTGTTGTTGTATTGATACTTTTATATTTTGTCAAAGTAGGATAAATTGAATTACTGATTCTGAGGACAACAAGCTTAAATACATATATTTGAAAAGAAAAATAAATTAAATGTAGAGCTATCACCTCTGTAAATTTTAATGTCAAAAACAAAAAAAATTCGAAAATATCCATGTCTTCACGGTTTTTTTTTTTTTTTTTTTTTTTTTTTTTTTTTTTTAATCTCTTAACTACTTAATTGCCTTCCATACATGACAGATGTATGGGATTAGAGCTGTAAATAATTATAAAAAGATAAAGTAAAAGTAATACAAAAAGTAAAGTTTAAAGAAAATGTTTAATAGGTGGTTTTGCTAAAAATACTGTCCGCTAAAGGGTTAGGCAGTAGATTCTTGTTAGCCCTCTGTAGCAAAAGAGTGGACCGTATTGCTGCAAAATCAAACCAAATCCTTGCAATTACTACGACCGTTTTATTTTGAAAATTCAAATACTAAAGTCTGTAAGCGGCTTACTAAAATTTTAACAAAATAAAAGATATTGAACAATACCAGCAGTGTATTTAAAAGATAAATTTTATTCTTATATAATATTTTTATTTTTTATACACTTAAGAGCCAAAAAATTGATTCGGGGGTCGCATGGATCATGCGGTTCATAATTAATATTCACCTTAAGTTCTCAGATATGATACATGAAAAATAAGTCCTAAATAATTCCCAAAATAAATACAAAAATCTCAAGACATATTTTCGTCAGGGACATATATTATGCAGATTCATTTGTTAAAAGAAATGGTCTGCCACTACATTCCCCTGTGGTTTTTGAAAAATATGAAGATATATTTCTGAAACATTTCACATCCAACTAATTTCAACAACAAATTACATGAAACAGTATATCTATAATTCATTATTGTCTACTACGTCTAGAAACTAATTACTACCTAATTACATACCATACGATATACCGAGTAAATTCAATTAGGAAACTATCTATTTGAAAAGGATCAAAAAGCATAAATTTAAGTCAAAAATTTAAATAGATGAAATTTAACTGAAGATCTATAATATATTATAGTCTAACTACTATGTCTGAAAATTAATAACTACCAAATCACATACTGTACTATATATCAAATAAATCCAATTTGGGACCTACCAATTTAAAGTTGATCAAAAAAGTATGAATAAGTGTAAAAAATTTAAATTTATGGAACTTAAAAGTGGATCTATAATTTATTATTGTCATCTGAAAACTAGTAACTACCTAATTACATACTATTCGATATACCGAGTAAATCCAATTAAGGAACTACCGATATGAAAAGGGTCAAAAAGCATAAATTACTGTAAAAAATTTTAAACTGATGAAATTTAACTGAAGATCTAAAATAAATTATTGTCTAACTACTATTTCTGAAAATGAATAACTATCTAATTACATACTCTACACCAAGTTATCCAATTAGCAACCTACCAATTTAAAGTTGATCAAAAAAGTATGAATAAGTGTAAAAAATTTAAATTTATGGAACTTAAAAGTGGATCTATAATTTATTATTGTCATCTGAAAACTAGTAACAACCTAATTACATACTATTCAATACACCAAACAAATTCAATTAGGGAACTACCTATTTAAAGAAGATTAGAAAGCATAAATACTGTAAAAAATTTTAAACTGATGAAATTTAACTGAAGATCTAAAATAAATTATTGTCTAACTACTATTTCTGAAAATGAATAACTATCTAATTACATACTCTACACCAAGTTATTCAATTAGCAACCTACCAATTTAAAGTTGATCAAAAAAGTATGAATAAGTGTAAAAAATTTAAATTTATGGAACTTAAAAGTGGATCTATAATTTATTATTGTCTAACTGCTACGTCTGAAAACTAGTAACTATCTAATTACATACTATTCGAAACAGTAAATCCAATTAGAAACTACCGATTTGTAAAGAATAGAATATAAATAACTGAAAACTGCTAAATTGAGAAATTTAACAGTAGACTCTACTATATTATTGTCTTACTACTATGTTGATAACTAATAACTACTGATTACATACTATATACCAAACAAATCCAATTAGGGAACTACCGATTTAAAAAGGATCAGAAAGAAATAACTATAAAAATTTTAAAGGTGAAATTTAAAATATTTATAATTTGTCATTGTGAATTGCTATATCTGAAACTAATAAATTTTGAAAGCAGGCATAATTTTTCTGTGTAATATCTTGCCATAACAAATTTATGCGATAAACTTAAAAATGCAAGTTTGATGGAACATAAAGCGACCACATTTGCAAAGCTGTTTCGCTGCAAAACTGTGGCAACCTTGTCATGATACCTCTTAAGCGAAAATTCTTAGACTTGCTGCAGTCTTGTTTCAAACTTGCAGAGTTATCATGCGGAATTGTTCAAGTTGGAAGGCTTGCAAAGCAGAACTGCTGCAAGTTTTGCAAACTAAATTTGCCATCTGGGAGAAAACATATATACAAAACCCAAAGGCCAAACGATGGCAGAATTTGGGTAATACAACGATGTGAGTTCGAATCCCAACATGAATTTCAGGCGTGGAATCATATCCGGTCTCATTATCGTGGAAAAGTAGACAGTAGTTCCAAAAATACTAAACATACCGAGTAAATCAAATTAGGGAATTAGCGATTTCGAAAGGATGAAGAAGTAGAAATAACTATAAAAATTTTAAATGGATGAAATTTAAAATTACTTGTTTAATAAATTTTGATTAGCTGGAAGGTTAAAATGTTTCTTGAAATAAAAATTTATACGATGATTATTTTAGTTAAAATGAATCTCACTTTACTGCAGTAAATTTTTCTTTAAAAATGGGGGTTGTATCTACTAACAGTCTCTATTGTTTTTTTCAGTTCATGCGATTTTGTTCATACTCTACGTTAACATTCTTCGCAGCCTATGTGCTGTACATCACTTTCGAATCGCCTCTGGTGTTCATCGAATCGCTGTTCTTACCCACGAGATCTTCGGAGACGCAGAACAATACGATCACACAACCCAAAGGCAAACGGACGGATGTCATCTCGGTAAAATACAACGATGTGTTGACGCCAAACATTTTCAGGCCAGCGTGGATCGATCCGGCTGTGTCGACGGGAGAAGATAAAGAAAACGGTGAACAGTCTAAACTCTGAAACATCGAGACATTTAGATTCAGACCAAAATACAAGGAACATCAGCCAAAATCAAACAATAACTAAGGCATTGGCATTTAATGGGGTTAAGTCTAAAATAATCGAAAAACTGCTTTTTTGGACCAAAAGAATTGCAGTTCCTGGAACAGTAGAGTGAAGTTAAAAGACCGTGTAATTTAGTTCCTGCTGATGTTAAGATGGGGCGAAAATTTTCAGTTAATAAAGTCTGATTTCACTTACCATGTTTCGTTCTAATGTATATCAGTTATGTATTTAGATTTTTACAAAATAAATATTACTTTTATAAGAACATAGTTTTCCTTAATCGTCAATCATTAAAAGTAAGAACTTCCAAATATTTTCCTTTTTCTTCTACTGTGGCTCTGGGGAATTATACCCTTTTCAATAACAACGCCTTACTTGTCGAAGAAAACTTCATTATTATGATTAAAATAGTTGGACAATGCGTTTAGACTTGGACTTAAAGAATAATAAAAGTATTATTTGTTTATATGACAAAACATAGGCCAGCTCATATAAAAAATCATGGATAATAAAGGAAAATATTACAGCTGAGATGTAACCAAGTAATAGACAAATGAATTTAGGAATAAAGTAATCTTAAAAAACACCAGTGGTGTACACAAGAGGGGTGGATTTCAAAACAGTCCCATAAAATAATAGAATTGAAAATGGAAAAATATTTATAATTTTAACATAATAAAGTTTCGGCTTACACACTTTTATTACATTTTCACAAGTCTTTTCTTTTTTTTTCTAGTAATATAATTTTCACCTGTATTATACTATTATAATTTGACAAAAAAGCGGGCGAGATACATACAAAAATCTATCTGTCTATAGCGCTTTCTTCTAAAACCCCATCCCAAAACTGACCTAAAAGAAACGAATAAATATGTCATTTTAACATAAAAATAACGCCTCTACCTACCCACTTTTATTATATTTTGGCATGCATGTAACGTGCTGAAATTATTCTCGCCGCTACAAAATGACTTTAGCTGATGTTATTTTGAATTGCCCAGTCTTACTGGGCAATACGTATTTTGCAATCGTAGTTCCCTCAAAAAGAAGCAAAGTCAAACGTAGAGCTTTGAAGAGAAGTTTACTAAGACTAAATGTAAACGACTTTACACGACATGAGCAAAGCATCGAATGATCACGAAAACACATTTCTGTTACAAATTTTTTCCAACAATGAGGGATTAAGCGGATTCTTTCCCATAAGACCAATAGCTTAATCAGCGTTGTGCAGCCATTTATATATCGGAAGAGTGAACCAATTTTCCTGGGACAGCTGGAAAATGTAGCGAGGTGACAGAAAGTTAGCATTTATTCTAGGATTAGTTCTGGTCGACTGGTAAAAAGAATTTAAGTCGGCGAATACTCCTTCAAGTCTGAAATTTTGTGGCTGGGAAATTAAGTATGAAAGAATGAGAAGGAGAAGAGGCGAATTTTAGATAGATATTTCAAGTATAATAATGATATTTCAATTGTAATTTTGATATATTACATATTATATTTTTGTCAACGTTTAATATAACGCTCACTTGTATTATACTATTATAATTTCACAAAATGGAGGGCGAGATACATTGCAACTCTTTCGTTCCTACCCATAAAGTATGTAGGCCATTAATGACTAATTTTTCAAGATATTGATTCATATGTACGACTCAATTTTATATCAAACATATTCAAACAAAACAATTACATTGTGGATATTCAAAGATTAGCATTAGAACAAATATAACAAAATAATAAAAGGAAAACAATAAAATTGCTTTATTATAAGAAAAAATCTCTCTAAAACTGATTTTAAAAAATCGGAACTTTGTAAAGAACACAGCATGTTAAAATAGGAAATGTGGAATCAGTTTTTTTTTTCTTTTTTATTTCGGAAATTGGTTATCATTCCTGTTATTCGTGTAATAGGATATTTTGCTGAAC
>CM063498.1:9617771-9667771 GCA_032207245.1 Pardosa pseudoannulata
GCTTTTTGCCGACGACAGCTGGGAAACGTGTTGAATAGACAGAAAATTTACATCTATAGGATAGAAAGCTTTGGGAAATGGATCGAAAGAATTTTAAGTCGAGAACTCTCCTTTGATTTAAGACATTTAGAGGCTGAAAAAATATTTTAAGGAATTAGAAACGGAAAGAGGAAATTTTTAAAGAAATATTAAAGTTAAATAATGTTGATATATTACACACACACACACACACATATATATATATATATATATATATATATATATATATATATATATATATATGCATGTATCTGCGCGCTGGTTTTAAATTAAGAAAGCTGAAATTCTGTATTTAATCTCAAAATATATTCGTAACTAACTCTGAAAACAGAAATATAATGACAAGTTTGACCTAGTTAAAGATTTTTCAAGAGAGGTAATATTAAAATTATTTTTTATACAGCTAACTATATTGAAGTGCATTAAGTCATTATATCTTGTTTTTCACAAAAATAAAAGAAATTGTTTTGAAATGTTCCATGGTTACAAATCATAAACAAGAGGTTCCAGTCAAAACAGAATATGTGTATTTTACATCAACTTCAAAGTCGATAACAGGGGACAAGGTTACAGCAAAAGACCTCTACAAAATATTGTTCACGTTTAAGCTTCTTAAACTGGCAATTTTGTTCTGCGATAATTGAAATGGATCTGTCTGTATTATCGATAACATTCTAACTCTAAAGGCCTTATCAAAAGTCAATGCATATATGTTAAAAAATAAACGAATTCAGTTTACAATTCCTTTTCAGGGTGAAGAATGTACGGATTTCTTTTAAGTTATAATGAAAAATGTTCACTCTAGGGTATAAAACAGTGATGGGCAAATACTTTTAAGCGCGGGTCAAAGTGAAATTTTCAAAATGTCTCCCGGGCCGGAGGACTATACCGCGTACGTTATGCACAAGCAAATGTTTTGGGTGGAGTTTTTTTCCCTGCCAAAGAAACGTTTTTTGACAAAAACACTATAAGTATCATTTTAAAGCATTTGGACAGAGAAATTTGACAGTTAATAAAAGATAATAGTAATAATAAATTGTCATATTTAGGTGTATATGCGAACAATTTGTCAACAACAGTAAAATATGTCACGTAATTTTTAAAGAAATAGGATCCATTATATTAAATTAATGGTCATTAAATAAATCAGTTAATGAAAGATTTTATTTTGATATTTATTTATATCTTAACGACACAAATTTTTATTTTGATCATAGTTATTACCTTTTTATATTTATATTACATTTTGTAAATATATAATAGTAAATAGTATGATATTGTATATAATTTGTATATAATAGTAAATAGAATTATAAAAAGAAAAGACAAACATCAAACGTTAAAATAGAATAGTTTCAGTTAATGCGAAACGTGAAATCTGGAATGTTCATTTGATAATATTTCTATTTAAGTTAAAATTTAGATCCAAATCACTTGCAGAAATCCTTAATACGAGTGTATTATCGTCAGTAATTTGTGATCGATATTTATTTTTCGTATAAATCATTAACGAAATAGTTCTTTCACAAATATATGTTGAACCAAATAAAACTAGGTATTTTTGAATATAGTTCAAAAAATGTTTGAAATGTTCTGTATTCAAAGCACCATAGAAATCTCTCAACTCGTTTGAGTGAAAATTTTCTTTTAGCAAATTATTTGACTGTAAGTCAATTAGTTCTAGTTGAATTTCAACAGGAGCTTCTTGCACGTCAAAACTGAAAGGTTGACTAATGATAAAGGTTTTTCAATAGCTTTGAAATCATCTTTGGAATTCAGAAAGCAGGTCTTGCACTATATTTAAGGTTATTGCACTATATTTAAGAAAATTGGTGTTTTTCAATGATTCTCGTCGTGATTGTAATGAAGGGAATATTTAAAAGGGATAATTAAAAAAAATTGCATGCAGGATTTTTTAACATCCGGATAAAATAAGCAAAAGGGCCTGATTCGACCAGCGGGCCGGCTTTTGCCCCCCCTCTAGTGTAAAGCCTTTAATCGAGTGAACTTTTTTGTCCAACAAGCAAGGAAATCGCGTATTCAACGGAAGAAGAAATTCTAAACTAATCTGTTGCTTTTTCAGCACGTCATGTTGACCTGTAATACATAGTGTGCTATGGAGAGAAAACTAAGCCCAATAAATGAAATACTAGATGAGATGGGTTAAAAATTATTTTAAATTATAGGATTAGCTACTTGTCTTACAATCAGTAAAACCCTGTTACTGAATGGAATGACTACAACCTCTATTACTAATTTGTAAAATACTGAATTTAGTGCTGCCATCTAGGAGACATTAGCAGAAACATTTTCGTAAAGCAATATTAAGGTGAAAGCTTTTGTAAAAGTAAAATTTTAATTAAATGTAAAAAAGCAGAGTTAAAAACTTTGAATAAAAATGCGTATTACACTATATTATACAAATATATTTTTAAATTTGGTACTTAAATGTAATATACTACTAGTTTCTGCTAGAAGAATTTTATAAAATTAACAGCACATAGAATCTAAATTTATTTTTCATATTGGAATTATTCAGTCTTGGTTTTAACAAAGTAAATTCGTGTAAATGACAACAAAATGAAACTTTAAAGTGTTACAGCATTTAACTTTTGAATTTTAACTAACATTCACGTCGAAAGGGGTTTCTAATACATAAAGTTATTTGCTCCGATTTCAGTCAATGTTCCTGCTGAAAAAGTAATTTGGTTAGAGGATAAACTATCAAAATTTTGAACCATATGGCTATACTATAAGTAACTGAAAGTGGGTAAATTGAGAGTTCGTTTGCATTCGATAGAGGATTATCACCTGCTATCACTTAAACTGAAAATTAGTCCTGAGAAAACACGAATGCTACAAAAAAAGTTTAGCTTTCTGACAAAAAAAAAAAAAAAAAAAAAAAAAAAAAAAAAAAAAAACCCGAAACCTTTAAGCATTAACAAGTTGATACCACCCCTTAAAACCTTTCACTTTTGACACAAATATTGCATGTAGAATATTTTAAGTGACTGTCAGAAAGCTATTATACATTCACTATAAAAAATTTCCCTTTTTACACGGTGTTACACTTTAACCCCCCCCCCTTTCTAATATTTATCATATACCTAAACCAAAAATTTAACAAATACCGATATAGTCACTAAAATTTGATATTTTGAGATATAAAAAATCTGTTATTCTCACTTCGGCGTCGAAAGTTCTGTGCTGCCATCTTTTGACAACTTTCGGTGTGAAACTCTTGTTATCTCAAGTGTAAAGCATAGAATTTATAACAAAATATTAAAAAGAAATTCCAGGGTGACATTTTATTAGCTTTTAGATTTAGCATAATTTATGATTTATTTTCTAGTTAGTTTTTTCTTAATTTTTCTTTAACTGCTTCAGATCTTACATGACGGCTACGATAAAAATTTATATTACGTTGCAGATTACCTTATAAAAAGAAATCTAAATGCTACGAACTAGAAATCAAAATTCCTCTAGTAATAAAGCATTGTCTCCTTTGAATAAATTTTTAAAATAAATTTTTAAATCGCACGGAATTGCATTCTTCAGGGAGGGGTTTGAAGGAGTACAGAAGCAGCCCTATGGTAGGACAAACTTTAACCCTACTCGAGGCTACACATTTTAGACGTCGCATTTGTTAAATGTTTTTATGTGGAAAAAACTAGTGTGCTATGGAGAGAAAACCAAGCCCAATAAATGAAATACTAGATGAGATGGGTTAAAATTATTTTCAATTATAGGATTAGCTACTTGTCTTACAGTAAAACATAAGTCACCTTTCTGTGTTTTGCCCGATTTTAAAACTAAGATTTGCAATAATCCAAGAGCTTCGTACATTAAATTAGCTGACATCAATGAGCAAAGAAAATTTAAAAGGCAAACTGATGACCCTACAACATTTTTGTACTTTCACTCAACAATGTCAGCAGATCCGTTTAAAATATTGATTTTTAAAGAAGCCCCCAACAGCACAGAAAATGTGCTGTCAGGTAATAAGAAATGTTACTTAACTGAAAAGGTTAAGACACAAAATTACCTTCAAAAATATTCATGATCAATTGATTTAATTAGAAATCAAATCGCAGATATGTTCACAGTTGTAAAACAGCTTTAGCTTTCTGCATTTGCATAAGATAAAATTATATTGACTGGAAAACTTGTACAAGTTTATTGAAATATCGAGTCCCATCGAAAGCTTATTGGTAAAAAGAAAATGATAAACTAAAATGCACCTGAAATCATGCTCCCGTTTAAAGTAATTTTCTCCAAACTTCCCACGTGTTTTTATGTGCAATGAAAAGATAAAATGTTTATCAAAAGTTTAATATTACTGTCAATGAAAAAATTTGAAGCTAGCATTAATAAAATTTCTCTTAATGACTTACCCATAAAAATTCAGCCCTGAGAACAGTATATTTAAAAGATCACGTAAACTAAGACAATGTCATGTTTAAAGATTAGTAAATCTTTGTATGGGAAAAACTTTTAAAATAGCATTTAATAAATCATTATATCTCAAAATTTTGAAAAAATGCTATCTAGAATGTTTTAATTAAACTTGAGTACATGTGACATTGTCACTGGTTTTCAACGAGATCTTAGAGCAGATTTAATCACTAGATAGTAAAAAATTACTATTCAATTTTATTTTCGCTTTAATTGATCTATAACAAGTATTCTTACATGTACTTAGTAATTCAAAAAATCTTTGATTCTGAGGAGATAGGATTTAAAGTGTTGTTAATACGATAAAACATATCGCAATCAAAGCTAACTATTTTACAGTAAAACAAAAGCATAAATTGTCTTATTTAAATATGTTAATTTAGTCCTTAAATGTATAATAGATCTACCAAAGATAGAAATTCGAAATAACTAAAACTGAAATTCAAAATTAAAAACACATTAAGAAATTAAAAATATTTTTAATACAGCTTTAAAATATACAAGTAGGAAATATTTTCTGCATTCGTATCATTTGTGAAAATGTTTCAGTAGTTGAAAACTACAGCCATCAATGTGAATAAAAATGTTCAAGTCGCAAACTTTGCTCCCATTTATATAAAAATTATAAAGTTTTGTTTTTTTCTTAAAGAAAGAAGCAACTCGACTTTGTAGAAATATACACAGTATCTTCCCTTCCCTATAATCCGAGGAGTTCATAAAACTTTCAGTGATATCCACACTTGTTTAGTTGTTGACTACAAAATGTGATATCATGATTCCAAATCTTACCAAATGTCCTCTACACAGTTTGGTTTTGAAAAGGGCTTTGTGAAGGTAACACATTCCAGAGATGTTTCAGTATTTTGAAATAAATCTCCAAAAGTCTCCAAAATAAAAACTAAGCTGTACTGCTTACTTTCTTGCCGTTCGAAATGCTACAATTCTTAAAACATTTTCTGGGCTTTCAAACTCTCTGGTATGGAGAAACTATTATAGTTTCGAAATGAATTCATAGTCTCTGGTATGCAGTAACTTTGCCTTCCATTCTTCATGCCAGCGTGCGAGTTCCTGCACCTCATGTGGCAGCAGCTTTCTGAGGCACATGAATGCAGTTTAGCCATGTGCAAGTCCACCTCTTTCTCCATTTGAGATACCAAATGTTTCACGTGCGTGTCTTCATCTTTGGCCGCTGATTCAGGTTTCTGATTTAAGCGGCTCCGTGAGACCTCCTTCCCGACAAGAGTAGGGGACTTTTTGGGTGAAGCTCTTTTAATGTAATTTTTCACGAAAAAGTTGAGAAAGAGGCCGAAGAACAAAAGGGCGTGGATGAAGTTCATTGCGATAAAAGCCTTGGAAATGTCGCATTTATTGTACCACAAAGATACTGCGTAGACGATGATGACAACGAACTGAGCCTGTAGGAATAAACAAAGATTGAAAATTATTAAAGATTGAGAATCAACAAAGATTGAGAATCAACAAAGATTGAGAATCAACAAAGATTGAGAATCAACAAAGATTGAGAATCAACAAAGATTGAGAATCAACAAAGATTGAGAATCAACAAAGATTGAGAATCAACAAAGATTGAGAATCAACAAAGATTGAGAATCAACAAAGATTGAGAATCAACAAAGATTGAGAATCAACAAAGATTGAGAATCAACAAAGATTGAGAATCAACAAAGATTGAGAATCAACAAAGATTGAGAATCAACAAAGATTGAGAATCAACAAAGATTGAGAAATATCGTATAGCAGATAAAATATCAAGCATTCTCACAATGCTGGTACTTTATTTTTTCAAATTATTCATGAATAACCATCAAGGAGCAATTTTGATAAACACGATCTTTATATAGATTAAGATACTAAAACTGATTCAGTATGACGAATGACAATTTCTTATTTGAGAGATTACACAAGTTCCTTTCAGCTATTAACATATGTATGACGCAGTTTTGCGTTTACCTCAGAAAGATATGAACGTGTGAATCTTTAGACATGCTGGATTAAAAACGTGCCTCTTCGTCTGTTATCGTAAGAGGAATAACTGATGATCGCAGAAGATAAAATTAAACTTCTACAAGTATATCCACAAACTTTTGGTAAATTTCACGCCAGGTGATCCTAAAGCTTAGTTAATATCTTGCGCAAGAAAACCTCTTCGGCTTTTAAAAGGAACTTTAAAATTCACATGAACAACAGTAAACTATATGTGCGAAAGCTTTACACGAAAAGACTCATCCAACGAACGAGGTACACTGCTGTACTTCATCCTCTGGCTACTAAATATCCTTTTAAACCATTTCCCAGCACCTGATGCCGTATACTTTAAGATTATCTTCTTTCTCTTACAGTGTAAACTTCGAATTTTAATAAAGCTTTTCGCAAGAGTCTTAGGTTTTTTTACAAAATTTGTTATACTTAAATTCCGAAGAAAAGTTACCGCATTAATGTTTTAAATTACATTATAGCTAAAACATTGCAATTATTAAGAAATAACGCAGACAAAGATTAAAATCTTAATTGTAAAAAAGATAATCTTTTCACACCGTCATTTTAAATATAACATCTGAATATTCATGCCTAAACCACATAAAAATTAATGTAAACATTTAAAATGTTTTAGTATCGTGTATGTCTAATATGCAGTTTATAAAATGACAGGTTTTTATTGCTTTTAAACAATGGGTTAAAATGGATAATTTAATTTTATTGATCAGACTAGACTGGCACTGGATCCTTATAGGATAATAATGCTAATAGAGAATTCATTTATAAATGCATAATTTAATAACAAGTTAATAGCAATGAATAAAAGAATGCAAAAGATCACCAGTGTCTTACCAATTGCATGTAAGTCATGTACTTTTTCCAAAATAAGTACTTCCTGTATTTATCACCCAACGCAGCCAGGCCGTAATAAGTGTACATGATCACATGAACAAGGGAGTTGAGAAAGGGAAATAAAGCATTGTAGCCCCCTAGACAGAAAAAAACAGTTTTTAAGAATACATCTCGTAGAATTCACAGTGATATTCAGTCTGAGTAGATCAGATTTGGGGTCGCTAAAAAATATCTGGACTTCTTAAAAATATTTTGTAAATAAATTTAATTCAAATATATCAATAAAGCCACCTTTAAGACTGAGGGAGGGGTCATTTTGACACAATCTATTTTGTGTCCAATTTTCTCAGTTATGAAATTGAAATAGATTTAATGACTTATCCTAATTTTAGACCCATAAAATATCTATAAAAATATTATATTGAAGAATCTGTATATGCTAAAAATGGTTCATTTCCAAGTGTGGAAACTCTGAAAGATGGCCGAATGGTAGAACGTTGCTCTTCGGCACTGGAGCTTGCGGGTTCGAATCCCGCTGCTGGTATGAATGTTCATAGCCGTTCGGAATTCGCTTTAAGCAGTTGGTCCGGTCTCATTAGCCCTAGTGGGCTAAAAAGTTGACCGTGGCGCTTCAAACTAAGTTTAGAACAAAACTGTAGATATTTGTTCTAACAGTAAAATACAGATATGCAGAAAATGTACAAAATATATAAAAAGTTGCCTAAATTGCGCCTAAAAATCTAAGAAACTATGACTAGATAAAAGCTAAATAATTCCATGAAAGTTATATATTTTCTAACTATATATACTTTTCGATATTGTAATATCACATTACTTATTTTATAAATTATAATTTAATGTCTAAAAATGAATAAATGATATTGCGTATGAATACAGCTTACTTTTTGAATAACAACCAGGTTTGAAATTTGGTTTTGATTTCGAGTGCTACGGTCTACTTTTTTGCAACACGAGAGCTAATGAGACCGGGACCTACTGCTTATAGCTGATTCCGAACGGCTACAAACATCCATGCCACTGTGAGATTCGAACCCACGAACTCCGGTTCCGAAGTCCAGCACCCTAACCATTCGGCCAGCACCCTAACTTATTTAACGTTTAAGTCTTCGTACTACTTAGATATCCCATGTGAGGTCGCATATCCAAGAAGTCTGAATACTACTGAAATAGGATTTGTACTTATTTTATGCTTCGTTTTATTTATAAAAGGTAATTTTGTTCAGAAAATATTAAGATAGAAAAACTATACTTATAAGATACCTGGAGCGAACTTGACACCAAACCAGAGGCTGAACGGTACAATACTGTGGTGTATAACATGCAAAGCTGATATTTGATTATCCTTTTTCCGCAGCACGAAAAATATCTGAAAGAATAAATATTCAGTGTAGGGATGGAATCAACGGGATAAAATATCCAATAATGGAAACAAGTACTTACTGTATCGGCAAATTCGACAAACTTTGTCAAATAGAAATAGTATCCCATATGTGCCATCTAAAATTAAAGAGATGTAAAATATTTTAATCTCAAAAAAACACTTTTGATTACAGATTAGAGTAAAATGAAAATTGCTTCGTGATGAATTATTTTAGCATTTAGTGATGTCAGAAGTACGTAGAGTTACTGCTGGCAATAAATGCTTCTATAGAATACGCAAATATTTAAAATCTAGTCTGATTAGTAGGAAAACTGAACCACTGCTCTATAAAACTTTGATAAGGTTCATAATTACTTATGAGGTTAAAACATGTAAGATGACTGATAGTGATAAATATTAGCAGTCTTTTAAAGAACGATATTGCGAAGTATTTTGGGGACAAAAAGTAATGATACATGGACGAATTTGGAAATTTATAAATTTTACAGAAGAGCCAGGTGTAATAAAATTTCTCAATTCAAAGACTAAAATGGTCAGGAAATTTGATCAGAAGGGAAGAAACCACCAAAAATATCTTCAACCCTAAACCAACTCGAGCCAGAAACAGGGGAAGACCAAGGATCAGGTGGATCGAGAGACTTGAAACAGATCTGAAGTTCCCCGGAGTCAAAACTTGAGAAGTCTATCCAAGTAAAGGACTACGTGGAATTCGATTTGACGGAAGGCCATAGCCAACCCTGGGCTGATGTGCCACTGAAGAACTATTATATCAAAATAAATGCCATGTGTTTACTTTGATATGACCCATAGGTTCAGATTTGGTTCTTAAAATAAGGAAACTGTCCAATTTCTTTAAAAGATTTCTAGGAATTCATCCCCCCCCAAAAAAAAAACTGGATCTTCGTCGTTTACTACTATTGAGAATAAATTTCATACTGCCCATTACATGATTTGGCTCTTTCAAAAGAATATTAGTACCATATAGATGACAAACACCCCTCCAGTCTGTTTTATACACTTGAATGATTGGTTTATTAGATTAAGTTTAACGGCGCTTCCTTTTCAGGGCGTAAGTTTTTTTAACCATTCATGATTAGCGTTCCGTTCAGGGATAAATAAGTTTATAATTTCTTTCCTTGGAATGATTTTTAATTTTATAGAGGATAAATGCAATCCCATAAATAAAAACCTCCCAAATTCACAAGTTATTGGTACGTACAAGTATCTTTTGGATCGACATTAAGATTTTTCAAGCCTCACAGGAATATACTTTTTCGGCAGATACTTCGACTGAAATTGAGACTAATAAGTCTATTATAAATTTGACTGTACAGTACTGAACTTTTGCTTTATATATAACTGCTAATAATTTTACTTTATAAATGACTTCTGTGCAGATTTCAGCTGATTAGTAAGAAGACTGATTGTATTAGCCTTAGACGCTTAAATTTCATATTTAGTTTACTTTCAGGAGTCCATAGTAGTTTAAGATATTCAACATATCTCCAACTTTCGACAAAAATACATGTTTTACTCTAGTTTTTTTTATATTTTTTAGTTTTAATTTTTATAAACATAATGAATGTTCCAAGTGTATTTCTTGCTGCCATTCCCTTGAAACCTATAAGTTATTGTCTACTTTTTTCCAACTAAGCAGGCGATACAGACATTATCCTAACACCTTAACAAGGCTGCGAAAACAAGGACTACCCAATAAACACGTGTAGCTTATGTATGCCCTGAACGCAAGTAACATTATCCCCGTTGGGTCCCCGTTATTTTGAAGCAGCGACCAAGCAGAAAACAACCAGGCTTGGCCTGCCACCCCCACAGGTATCGTTAGAGAACTTAGAGGACTTTGTGATCACGAACCTATTTGACTTGCCCCAGTCACGTTTAACGAACACGGCGAATCGTAGGCCGGTAACAAGCCCAAATCCGCAACCTTTTAGTTGCCTTTTCTGACTGAGCTACCGCAGCTCCCCTTATAGTCTATAAAGTTACTTCAAATGAACATATTCCGAAGTATACTGCAAAATATTAATTCTGAACTTGTTAAAAATTTTATGCCTTAGTATTTTCCACGAATGCAAGTTCTATCCTATGGTCATAAACATTTTAAACGAAAATGGTCGCACTAGATGCAAAATACGTACGCATGATATATTTTTAAATGAAGCTACTTATAACGCTAGAAAGCTATAATTACATATCAGACATTTTGTAATTAGAATAACCAGCTCTATAAAAAGGTGAACATAACTCATGTGAAATAATTTTTTTCAATGAAAGCGTTTCTATGTATACTTAACTTGCTTTACTTTGCGTTTAAAGAATTTATAAAAAAGCTATTTTGCAGATAAAGAACTAATGCTCTCCGAGGATAGGATAGAGTTCTAGTATTAAAAAATTACTATATTAATATTTTAATTATGGTTTTAGTCACTTTCTTATAATACTGCTTTCATTGAATTTTCAATCATATGATAAAAGGCAATATAAATTTTGAAAGTACTGCTGCCTTAAATCTAGAGTTCTAAAAATGGTTATTAGTAAAAAGCAGAAGCTTTCAGATAAATACTAGATAAAATAGCTTGTTCCTCATTAAGTGCTATATTCGTAATCCATCGTTCTCATACCTCCTGATGGGTTGAAGACTTTTGGAACAGCTGTTCCAATTTCAAGCACCCCTAATGAGTGCTAATTTCTAGAACCAACTATTCTTCTGAACTTTATATCCCATTGGGAGGCTTTTGTCCCGGATTTAGTCGATTGCACCGTTGGTTGGATAGGGTGGTTTAACACATGAATAATACTAGAATGAGCTCTTTATGTTCTCAGTAACTTATGGTCTACTTATTTTTGCAAGCAAATATTTTATTTATGAGCAGCTGAACTGTTGTGCTAAACGAGAACAAACCTTTGTGCCAGAATATAGCAATAAATGCAGTGCCAGTAAAGCCCAAATAAAGGATTGAACGTCGTTCCAGAATCAAAATGTTTCGCAGCTACTTATCAATAATGCAGTTCATTAGTAGGTAGTAATTTTGCCAAGTTTTCAACAATAAGCTCAAAATACTTTAATTCCTAAATTGTTCCTTTATTGCTATTAGAAAAATATTTCGTTAAACCAAAAAATATCATTCAATCCTTTTGTATCATTTATGGGCTATACATTTATTGATACTGATTTGGAATTTTGTATTAAAAAACGAGTTTGTCACTAACCAAAGTGTATAAAATATTTTTAGTGTAGATTTATGATACAATTGCAAGCTCAGTGCGCACACCGATTAAACGGAGCTAAAGATTTTTTTTATGAACTTTTATTAAACTATTAAAATCCATTTTTAAAATATCGTTTTAAAATATATTTTGGACTCTTTACTGATTTGTGTGGAGGAGGTTTAGGTATTCCGCTTCAAAAAATTATTGATCGTTGTATTGGGCTATTCTCAGAAAAGTCAAAATTTAGATTGAGTAAACTTTATTGTAACAAATGATATTAGATTTATTAAAAGTATAATAAACTAATTATAATTGAAACAAATTAAAAATAAATGCATTGAAATAAAACATTTCGGTTGCCTGAACTAAACTCTAAAAATGAAGCAAACATGGCAATGATAGAAAGTTTTTGCCAAATTTCTACACTAAGCTAAATAATTGAATTTATAAAATATCCAATTATTGCTATTAGAGAAGTATTTCCTGAAAATTTATAGCTTTAATGTACTAACCATGACAGCATTATAGTTATTGGAGTAATCCACAGGTTGACACTTTAGACTGTATCCGTTGAAATATCCAAACCAGCCAATCTGAAACGAGAATTAGTAATTTATTACATTGCTATTAAGCATAAGGAAGAACTTCAGATAACGAATGACCTTTAATACAGATAAGAAATTCGGGTTTCGGTACTGAGGGCATATTTTTTTCTGTATTTGATTACACGGTTATGTACACAGGAATTGTAAAAGAAAAACATGTAAGTATATGCGTTTTCCCACTGTATTAGTAAATATGATCGCGTAGAAGTCACCCAGAGTGAGTCCAAAGTTTGAAACAGTTACCAATAAAACATCAATTATAAATGATACAACTAAAAACAAGATACATTTATTCAGTATTATATTTTTGTTTTACTTTCTACATTATTTTATAAATAAGCATCTTTCAGACATGCTTAGATCTGACAAAGGATCTTTGATTCATGTAAAGTTGTAATTTAAAGAACTTTCCATTATTTCCTCTTCGATTGAATCTGTTTAAGAACCAAATAATTGTAATCCACTCACCCCTAAGAATATGAAGAGGTTTATCAAGACTAGCAGAAAATTGTAGACTGCCATGGGAGTCCTCAGCTCGAAGGGTTTCCGTCTCTTCATGAACTGGGGCCCGGCTACTTTGACGAAGTAGATGTAGGCCACAATCATGGCGAAGCCGGGAAACGGGCTTTGCATCAGAGGCCAGTCCTTCAATCGAGGATCTGAAAAAGGAACAAAATACTTTCTACAAAACACTACACTGTAACTTTCAATAAGAACGATTTAAGGTAATAGACGACATTGTGAAGGGTTTTCCTCTATAAACGTTTAATTTTTTTATGAGAATGTTAAATTTTAAAATACTCATGAATTTTTCATAGATTAATGCAAAATATTTACGAAACATATGAAATAAATTAGTATATCCGTTTTAAATTTAGAATTAGATTATTAAATATAATTTAAGTGCAGAAAATATGAATTTTCCAAAAGAATTCTAAGTACAAATAAAGTAATTGCAAGTCAACTGATCAATATATAGACAACATAAAAAATCTCTTTAATAAGGTAAAAATTTAATTTTTAAATTAGTCAGCAAGAAACATTTTAAAAATTTTAGAAGATATCAAAATACTGAAACTTAAATATCCGATTTTTAAAAATTTTTTAACTCTAGAACCGTGGAAGGGGTCATTTTGACCTAAAAACTATTGTGTACTATTTCCTCAAAAAATTACTAACGAAATTGAAATAGAATTCTTGATTTTACCTAATTTTATACTCCTAAAAACCTAAAATAATGAACAATATGCAAAAATATAGATTATTATTAAGCTTCAAAGAGGGGAAACAAAACTAGATATTTGTTCTAGTTGTAAAATACCGATACATAGTATATAAAATATATAAATATAAAAAGTTGCCCAAACTGCGTAAGAAACTAAATTATGTTAAAGTTGCCTATATATTTAACTATATATACTTTTCGATATTGTAATATTATATTAATGTATAAATCAGTGTACTTTCACGGATTCCTATTAATCGGGTGTAAGTTTGATTCAGTCTGAGGTTTTAGGTCAATCGAAACTCCCGCACATCTATTGTTAAGTGGAGTTTAGTTACACATCAATATATATATAAAATTTTACAATCGTACTTTAATTTCCAAAAATATTTGTAACGTCACCGTCAAAAGAATTTAAGGTGTCCTACGTACCATCTATAAAATTAGAACAAATGCTTTTTTTCTGAGCGTGATTACTTTAAAAATTACTATATCAAGATGCTCTTTTTCTTTAAAAATGTCTTAGTACTAGTTTCCTGAACAATTTAGGCTATATTCATTCTCGAAATGAAAATTAAGTTTTATAATTAATGTTTCGGCGATTTATTGCATTTTTTCATTCATCATGGAAAAAGGAAGATTTTACGTACGATCTAGATTTACAGATTATTTTAAAGTTAAAAAAAATGTATTTTTAGATTTAAAATTTTTTGTTTGTAATAAACTGGGTTTCAAATAGTTTGAGCTTTCAAGATGGGACAATAGAGAACACACATGAGATCATAGATTTTAATTCCATCGTTTAAATTCCTTAGGAATTGAGGCATCCTAAAGATTACCAGTGGATTTGAAATTTATAGGATTCAAGTATTTTTCCTGTATTTAAAAAATACTGAAAGATGATTTTATTTTTTAAAGTTTTCTCAATCTAGTCTGCAATATTGAAATTCGAAAAGAAAAAATTGTAGGAAACTTTTTTGCGCTATGTAATTTTTATTGCTTTCTTTCGTAACGTGTCGTACTCAGTAGTATACTTTTTAATTTTAAATTGCCTTGCCTTTTGTTTAATACTGTTAGGGAATTTATAATATAATAACCAATACAAGTTTTGAAATAAATAAGTCTTCTGAAAAATTTAGTTATCTAGACCAAAGGCTGGATTCGAAGCGGCTATTATAGAATACAGCCATAGATGATAAATACTCTATTTCCTAAATAAATTGATAAACTCCTATATAATATGTTACTTCCTCCCCACTTATAAACTTTATGCGACTAACAAATATCCCCCAACATAGGTTAAAATAGTTTTGGCTTGGTTTGGTTTATTTTTGAAGCTCTACGGTCTACTTTTTGCACCAGGAAGGCTAATGACACCGGAAACTACTGCTTAAAACCCATTCCGAACGGCTACAATGCTACAGTGGAATATAAACCCACGAACTCCGGGATAAAAGATCAGCATCCTAACCATTCGCCCACCTTATGGCAGGTTAAAATAGATACAGGAATCAGATATTGTCGGTACTAAATTTTAATAAGTTTTAATTTAGTACCGCAATGTTTTACGTATACCAGTTTTTACAACAAATATAATCTTATGTTTCCCATGGATTTCAATACGGGTGGATTGGTAAACATAGGGAAGGTTTCTTATAGTAATTCTCAGAATAGCCTTCCATTGTTGGTATAAGACTGTTCCTTCGACAGACTAATTTATTAAAAATAACAGAAAATGAACAAAAAGAGAATCTACAAGAGCGTGACAGAGCCGCATTCCCAAAAGGAGGTTTTAGGTCAAATTGATCAGAATTTAAGGTCAGAGGCAAAATATACGCTATATTTCTCTGTCGGGTCTGGTGACTAGTACGACGCTACTAATTATACTTGAATTATGTTGTAACGCTCTATGAGCTGTTCCAAGTGCAGTGCTCCAGTTATTTAGTCTAAAGTTTTATTAGATCTTTAGTAGCACGCTATTTCGGCTAGTTTCCAATAAAACCATTACAATAGAAATTTACCTCTAAAAGCTAAATCAATGTAACCGAAGTTAAATCACATGTACGCAAATATTAATCTTTGCTAAGAAAGTTGCAGAGAAAATAACTAAAGATAAACATCAAAAGTTTTGAAGATAGTTGTCAGACCGATTTAAATCAGACTAAGTGTTTAGTTTTCTGAAAATATTCAGAACCTAAAAAAGGTTTGAATTCTAAATTATTTTTATAACGTAGTGCAGATTTATCCCAATATTATATTTTATAACATACGTTAAGGCGCATACTGAACGAAGTTTATAAAAAATTTTATTCTAAAATTTTATTACCAAGTATTTCTAAAATTTATCAAAATTAATTTAATTCCAATTTAATCTTAAGATTTTTAAATTTCCTTAATGCATGTTGTAAAATATTTTCTCTCCAGAAACTAGTTGTACTGAATGTATTTCCATTTTTAAACAGGAATTTAATAGCATTAAAAAACAATTTTATAAGCTTTATAAATTGGAAAGAATTCTTTTAATATATAATTATTTATGATTATCGTAATGAGATCGAAATCTTTTTAAAATAAAATCAGATTTTTAATACGAATTTCTTTTATCCAGATACAAATGCACAATACCCCACCCCCACCCCTCTCCAAAAAACTTCTGTCAAATGTATGCGAAAATTATCCGGAATGTTCACTCTGTTAATGAAAAAAATAAAGTATTCAACTTACCACCCTGTTCTAAAAATGCTTTGAAACTTCGGTTTAGAACTTCCAGAGCTTCCAACATTGTTCTCTCGTGGTGACGTCCGAATGATCAGAGAATATTTTTCAGCTTCCTGGTAAACGGAGGGAAAATGGGGACTACGGAAAAAAAGTCAAGGTCGAACCTGAAACGGGAAAAAAATGTAAGGCCTTATATTGATCCATCTGTTGAAACAGATATGAAAGCTAGGAGGCGCTTTCAATTTAGTACGTAGGTTAATTGACTAGTAAAACCGGATTAGAGAGGGATATGCAGTTTAGATATGCCTAAAAGTCATGACTTATCTTACCCCAAGTAGAAAAAGCCACAATGGATATCTCTGAAGTACATAAGCATTGAGAAGTCCTTTTTCTAAATTACTTTCACACAAACATGAATTACCCACTAATTAAGCAAAAAAAATTTGCTTCATTTTACTTTAAGAGTACAGATGACTTACAGCCAAAATAAAATTAATACATTAAGCTTTTTCTGATGGAGGTTTTAAAATAACGTTTCCACATTTAACAAAAATTTTTACTTTTACCCAAAATACTTGGTATTTAAACAACGTAATCCTTATTTAGATAGGGAAAATACCAGGGTCAGTAAAAGTAACTTACACCCTTGCAAAAATGTTAATTTTAGGGCACTGCGAAGCATATTTACAATTAAGTTCCTTTTTGTTGTACGATACGTGTTTTTTACTTTTAAAATCTCAAACTAAACAGGAAAATATTAGTGTGAGGGTTTTAAGTTGACTATAGTTCATTCACAAGTAGATGACTTCTTTCAGTCTTTAATATTGAATTTGGAAAATAAGCCAAAAACTTCATTCTACAAAAAATTAATCTGACGTTTAAATGACTTACAATTTAATCAAGTGATAATCCCCAAATAAATGAATTTTTTGAATTTTCTAAACGAAATATTTAATATTACGAAGGATGAAAACCACGATAAAGCAAGAACGACTTTTTAGCTTTCTTAATAAATGATCATTGAAATATTTAAGCTAACGTAAGTGATGTAATCATTAAATTGACAAAAAAAAAAAAAACTTATTTTGAAATTAATTTTTTTCTGTACTTAGTTCCATGTAAAAACAAAAAAGGGAATTTCGACTTCATGTACACTATTATTTCTTCTAGTTTAACATGACATTTAGTTTTATGAAACATCGTTATTTTGTTGAGCCCCTACCACGGTAAAATCCTAGGTACACTCCTGGTTACATTTAAAGAGGGTAGAAGTTGAATAGAACGTTAAATGGTGTTACATGATATGAATTACATGAAAACTAAATACTATAATATGTTAAATGATGCCCGCTAAAATTTTTAAATTACTATAACAACATTTTGAAAAACGTGCTTTACGTTAAAGTTTCACTTTCTTTTCCAGTAGTCAGCTTCAAGTATCCATGGCCATCACCTATTGAATCCAGTTCAAGTTTTGGAGGAAACAGTCAATGTCCTCCATTAGAGATCAATGTTAATAGAAATTAATTTTCTAACTAGAAACGAGATTCTTTAAGCTGATCGCAGTCCTAAACGAGAGCAATTAATAAGTCAGGAAAACTTTTCTCATTGTTCTGCTGTTGCCTGCATTTCCAAGGTCAAGGCAATAACGTCACCCAAGGTGTTGACCAAAATTTATGTTCACATTGTTCCGGCAATTAGTACCCCAGAAATGAAATACGCAAAGAGGAAAATAATGATGGGGATTGATCTAGGTACCACATGGCTTCCATCTACGCTTGTTACATAATGTATTTTTTTTTACTACATTTAAACTGTATTCGAATATGAGATACAACCCTCTTATTCCATAATAAAGTGGACAGTTCCACAATTGCTAAAATATTACCTCTTAATAAGAAAACATTTATACACCATTAATTTAACATTGAGTAGAATTTCATTCAGCAATGACTGCAGCTCAAATACTGCCTTGACTTATACGGAGAGATGGGCCAACTATAGATAAGAATATAAAGTTATTAAAATAAATCTAAGAATTGTAGTCTGAAGTCCGAACTAGTTCTAAGATTTTTCTCAATTCTTTAATATTTCTATGTTTTGTTGAGTTTTAAATTAAGCTTGAGAGTGCCAGTATCTTTCAGTATCTCTCAACTATGTCTTTTGGCGCTCGGGGCAAAAAAGTGGTATGCACCCCTACCACCAAATATGAGATAATATATAATCATTCTTTTTTTTCTGGATTATATCCTATTTGGTTTGGTTTAGAACGCTACGGTCTACTGTTTTGCACACGAGGGCTAATGAGACCGGTACCTACGGCTTAAAACAGATTCCGAACGGCTACAAACATCCATGCCATAGTGGGATTCGAACCTAGGAACTCTACCAACGATCAGCGCCCTAACCAATCGGCCAGCGTTCGACTATATTTAGAATGAAACCACAAAATATTTTGTTAATTCTTAAAATGTTACTAGTATATTAAATTCTTATTTTTTTTCTATTTTTAAGTTTCTTAACGCTTAAAAATATTTTTGAACCCTCAGGAGGTATTTTGCTGATGAATAGTTTGAGGGGAATATTTATTTGTACGTAGAATTTTCATACAAAATTAAAGAATTTCTAAATTTAAATTTATTTTTAAAAAATTTAATAAATTCAAATTTTAAAACGAATAGCAGGATTTATATTAGAGCATATTAGGTGTGTTTGGTAAACAGTTTGTAAGAATCTATAACAAAATTTGTCTCTAGATTTAAAAAAAGAAAATTCATAAAAGAAATCTTAAAAACACAATTCATAAAACCTGATTTTATAAATAAATAATTTAATAAAGTTATTTTTCAACATTTTCTTATTTCTACTAGGGGTAAATCGTCCTATTTTAGACCTCATTTTCAGCATGGTGCAGCTCCCCTATGACTGATGCGCCAATGGCAAATGTCACCTTTGCCACGCCCTTGTTACGGACCTGGTATATTAACCCTTTCGTGGGCCATTTATTTCTCATTCCACGTTTCCAAACTTTCAAAACATAGCTGTTAATTTTATTCAATCGATCGAACAATTGATGACAGCGTAAAACAGAAGCGGGAATCAAACTTCCCGTCGTTTCAATAACAAGACAAGTATATTAGAATGGGTTTTGCGCTTCCCACAGGTGTATTTTGTTAGATCATGTTGATAGGAAGTAATCTTCCCACGGCCCACGAAAGGGTTAAATTGGTTTGCTTTTGGAGCGCTACGGTCTACTTTTTGCAACACGAGGGCTAATGAGACCGGGACCTACTGCTTAAAGCCGATTCCGAACGGCTACGAACATCCATGCCATAGTGGGATTCGAACCCACGAACTCCGGTTCCGAAGGCCAGCACCCTAACCATTCGGCCATCGTTCGGCTAGGGTTAAATTGAATCCGTGTAACGTCGTACGGCCCAGGCTGTGTCCATCTGAGTGTTTAAGATAGTCTTGGTCTGCAATTTATAAAGTCTTTAAATGTATAACTGAATATCTTAAGCAAATTAAATTTTAGTAACATTTTAAACCTTTAGATTGTATTCTACAATCTGGTATTGAACTTCAGATTATCCGAAATTACAATACCACTACTATCAACATTTATCTTCATTTCTAGGGCCTGTTCGACGTAACCTGTTCGTTCAACAAATCCAGAATACGTCTCCTACACGTGTTTCTTTACCATTCATATCAAGACAGTACATCTACGGCGATTATTCACACGTAAAAGCGATATTTTAACTCGGTATCACAATGAATACCTAGACAAAACAGGGTGAATTACATAACTGTTTCCAAAAAAATAAGGAAAAACAGTTAAATAGAAACAGCCCAGCGCTGTTAAATTTTTCCAACACGCAACTGTCTCCACCAAACTCAGAGTTCAGAAATTCCGTACTAAATACAAGGAAGTGTTATTTCCCTTTTGAATTCCCGATACTGGTGGTTTCTCTACGTCAGAAACGCCCTGACAAGAAGAACTGAAATTATGCCAATTACGGAATAAAACTGTGCTTAATTAAAAAGGTTTCTTTTAGGAGGAAAAATTTATCCAGAAAATAAAGAAAATACTTTAGCAACTTTCCTAGTCTATGTAAACATTCCTGTTGATCAAAGTCCGGAAATTCTACAAAAATATCAACCGATTAACGCTTTTTGTCCTTAGTCGAGGATAATTAAATACTTTGTAGAATTTCTCCACCGAATTCAGGTAAAAAATGAAATTTAGAGTTAATTTATCGTGCTAATTTTTATCATTACATATATAAATCCTTTTTGTTTATTCTTTTTCTATGCATTCCTAAGAGGCTGGATTAATCTTCACGAAGTTTTCCATGGTGATTTAGGTAAATCCCGGTAATGTTTTAGGATGGACAAATTTTTTGAGAAGTCATCACGGAGTCACACTTTGACCTACATTGATGACCATATAGTAATGCACCATTGGATTATTTTCTTTTAATAACCTATTAACACATTGTGTGCCGGTACATTTCGCAGCGGAATTGTACAGGGAGTGGACGTTTTGCGCTTAAATTTAGTTATTCGGTTAAATCTCAATAGATCGAAAATTGTTTAATTTTTTAACTAACTTTTTGTATTTTATATTGAAATATATAAACAAATATATAAATAGAAATATATAACCATAAAATTTTTGTAAATATATTTTTTAGGTATAAATTTATAACAGTATCATAAATACAAAAAATAGAAATAGTATATAGTTTTAATTTTTTCGAATTTTGTTATATATAAACATTTTTACATAATAAAAAAATGAAAAGAGAAATCATAACTAAATGTAAAAACTAACTTTTATTTTTTCTAAACTTTTCCATAATTTATGTAGTAGACAAGAACATTCGGCTTTGTTTAACTGTATATACCGTTATTTTTTTACCCACAAACAAACCATGTTACAACACTAACCTGTAATAGTACGTATCCCGCGCTCAAGTATCAATCGTCAGAAAAAGCACTAGTACCGGCATACAATGTGTTTAAATTAAAGTATTTTTTATATAAAACTTAAATTTCCCCGATATCTTGCAATGTGCTTTAAGATTACTACAAAAATTATGAATAGTATAATTTTACTTTAATTGGCATAATTTTTAACTTGACATAATTTTCTTTGCATGTTATATTTTTCATGCCAATATATTAGTAACAGCGCGAGTGTTTCAAAATCAAAAGTATTATTTCATTTACTTTTCTGTGATTAATATTTTTTTTATCTGTCCTCTTTAATTTCACTTAAAGCATAGTAACTCCCATGTTAGAGGAATACTTACCGCTAAAATATAGAACTTTATTTCTGTAGTTTATACAGGACATTAAAGTGTTTATTCTTTTTATAAAAATTAATTTATTTGAAAAATTATATTACTAGTTAACAATAAAATCTAAAAACAATTTAAATTTTAAAATAATCCTTTATTTTCGGTGCGATCATTACCCAAACAGAGGGCTGCCCGTGAAGCGTATAGCGTGATTTTATAGAAACAATGAATTTTGCTAGTTCATAACCTGAAACAATTCCTTCACAGCACTGGCCTTGCGTTTCACATAATTCACCGAGATATAAAATTTAATTTTATAAAAGGGTATCCTACTTCCCGAAAGTTATCTTGTACGAGGAACTATTGCTTTTGTTTTTCAGAAAGGGGAGACACGAAAACTCGACTGAAATATTTCCCTGTAAGTGATTTCTTGTGATATATTTATGGAAATTTTAAATTAGTTATAATTCATGTATTTTATTTATATTTTATTTTAAAGTACTTCAAAAATCCTTTCCTTTAAATTTGAAATTTACCGACATATATATCGTTTTTTAATCGAAATTTAAGTGTTTTCAATGCAAATTTTTACATGATTAAAAAAATGAGCATGTTTAGGCTTTTTTATTTGTTTATACAAATAAAAATCTTAAAGGTACTTTAAGGGAAACAAGGAAAGGAACAGGCCAAATTTTATGATATGCAGTAGTTTCAAATCCAGCCGTACAAAATTTGGATTGGCCCCAAATAAGGGTATTTTCCCCAACTATCATTTATTAAAAATCATAAATTTTATCTTATAAATAAGAAAATATTTTCTTATTTATAACTACACATATTAACTATATAAAGTTTCTACTTTATTATAACTTGAAATTTTAGTCGAACGATGGCCGAATGACAACCACTGTTCTTCGGTACCGGAGTTCGACGGTTCGAATCCTGCTGATGGCATGAATGTTTTTAGACTTCCGGAATCAGTTATAAGCGATAGGTCCCAGTCTCATTAGCTCTCGGGTAGCAAAAACCGTAGCGCTCCAGATCAAACGACAAATTGCACTTATAAATTGGGATTGACAGCTCTTACTACTCTTAACGGTTTCTGAAGGTAAAAAAGTTCTAGTACCCCAAACCAGTTGTAAAAATAGAAGTGAAAAAAATGGAGGGTCTGCCCTAGGAAACATTTTAGAGCGTGCTGGATAAGATACAATAGGTCGAGAATCTAATGCACTAGTTGCAAGTTTGAAGCCAAAATGATTTGACATTTTCAATCTTGGAACTGCATACTGAACACGCGTCTGCTTGCAACCATATTCACCAGCCCGAGTTAAACCAGGCTCAAATATTACTCGTTTTAAAGGCAAAAATGGTATTCATTACGCTATGATACGAGAATTAATTTTCTAACCTGATGAATTTGATTCACCGAATTGGCTAAATACACTGATTTATCATACATGCTCAGTTCTCACTACACCGTAACAAAATATGGCAGAAAATTAATGCTAACTTGAGCAAGGAAGGTCTAGTAATACGTATGCTTTTACTTTTAAAAATTAATATACATTAGTGTTCCATCTTGTAACACTTTTTTAAATTACAAAGCGTCACCTAGACGTAGTTAACGTTATACGGTTGAACTCAGATTGAAAGGGATATACGATACTTTAATTTTTTTAGAAACCGTGCAATTACGCAATTATGAATTCTTTACAATAAATTTATACAACTATTATTTCAATGATTAGCACTCAGTACTCTATTTGTGAGTGTCAGCATTAATATCCGTTATACTGATGCTTTTCGTTATGGAATGCAAATTACAATCAAAAAGATGCACAAGAAAAACTTTACAGCTGTCTTAAAACAAAGTTTCAACATTTTGCTATAAATCGTTTCAGTTAATCAAGTTGCACTGATTTAGCATTGATTTCAGAGCTAAGGTTTAATTTTTGCTACACGAGTATGCATATTAAACAAAGGTGCAAACAAACGTCTTGCCGAAACTGGTCAAAATTTTTCGTTTATATAAAACCAAAACCTTTTTGAGATTATACTATTTTGACTCCGTATAAAGAGTCAAAATAGAGTCCTAAAGCTTAAGAGTATAAGTTTAAGAATTTCAAAATACAAACATTGAATTCAGAACATCAAAAAGTGTCGCAATATTCCCAAATACAACACCTCATAGGGTAGACCACATACGTTCTCATTAAAAAGTAGAATAGCTCATTAACTAAAATTAGTTGTACTATAAAAGAGAAGGGTAAACATAAAGGCAACGAACGACCCTTCGGAATTGGGGACTTACGACGAATATCAGCGTTCGTGAAACATACGTTACGAAATCAAAAGATCCGTTTTCTGCGTAACGAAGGCTATTTGAACCATGATCAACTCAAATCAAAGCAAAACTTACTCTATGCTCGTCAGTTCAATCTGAGATTTGAAAGGAGTAAACATGATAAACATGTTACGAGACTCATACCCAAGAGTCCAAAACTAAATATGCCTTCAAGTTTCCTAAAATGGACAATTTTGTATAATATACGAGTTCATTCGATCCTGTTTCCTCCATATCAACCTAGATAAGTGATACTTTGTATAAATAGTGTAACGTCTTCATGTAAAAATGATGATTTTATTTCAGTAAAAAATAGAGAGCATTTTTCACTTTTTAAGATTTCAAATTAAACAGAAAATTAGTAGTAGAGTTTTACTTCTACTAATTTTCCAATACCGAATGGATGTGAACATTTATACCAGCAACTTCTCTGAACCTCGCAAACTTGAAATCTTGAAAATTTTGCAAACTTGAAAACTTTAAATTGATATTTTTTTAATACATGGTTGTTTTCAAAATACTGAAACTCAAACACATGGAATGTAATTTAACAGATGTTTAAAAATAATGGTTTTAGGGATGGATTTTAAAATTGAAACTATTTTTAATTAAAAACAAAGAAATTCCTGTTATTTGTTCTCTTTACGAAGATTTTTCTGAAAAACCAATCCTTTTGCTTCAATCCCTGTATTTAGATTTCTTTTATGAACATAAAATAGCGGCAAGTTAAAAAATTGAAAGAAAAAATAAATCAATTTTTTTTAATTCTTTATAAATCCGGTCAAGAAATTGTTTCTCAAAATCCAGTTATGTAATATTTTAATATGGGCAAAGTTTTCTATAAAATAACCTTAGATAATAAAATGTCTAAGTGTATTGAGCGCGCTTAACACTTCCAAAGCCAAATTTGAATTGGATACCTGGAAGTTTCCATTATCTGAGAAAGTTCATTAAGAGAAAAATTCCATAGCATTCCACTTTCCTTATTAATGATTAGTCTCATTTAAAAATCCTTATATAAAGACTTCCCTGATAAACTAAATTTACGTCATGCCTGGAGGAAAGTTTGAATTTCTATAACCCCCCCCCACACACACACACACACACAGCAATTAAATTCTCATTTTGAAACTTTTCTTATAACGTCATGATTTTCGAAAACCCTACAACTTTTCGAATTTCCAGGTAATTGTACGATTAAATGAGATGCTGAAGTAGGAGAGCGCCCTAATTATATTGAAATAAAGCACCTTACACGAGCGGACTAGTTTAACTAGTTTTCATGCTATAGTAAAATATTGACACAGCCGTAGTGTTTCATGGGCACCAAAGCAACAGTTTGCGAATACGGAAAGAATAATGCATTCGATAGAGATACTACGCAATTGAGGCGATATTTAAGGTCATTAAATATACATTAAAAAATGAAAGCATTGCATGTTTTTTTTAACCTGAAACTTTGTCGCTGCTTATATTGTAAAGAATTGCATTGAAGCGGCAAGAGTTAATTCAAAAACATCTACCTACAATTAGCAAATAATTAAAAAGTATAACATTTTTACATTTCCTTAACCTTTTGCGCTGCAAATTAGTTTTCCTAATTTCCAGTAATCCAAATTAATACTTGAGTTATATCAGTTTAATGCCATTCTAGTAATTTTTAATCGAGTTGTACGAGTATGAACAGTAATTAAATTTAAAAACAGTGGCGAGTTGCACTCGAAGTAGCACTGGCTGAAAAAAAAAGTTGAGTCAGACTAGACATTGGAGTGCAAAATTCTTAATTTATGTAATACGAAAATAGCTTAGAATAATTTTTAACAAACTTCTCTTTAGTGAAACTTACTCCATACACAACTACGCCTCATATGCGATTCCAAATTTGATTTTGTGCTCGGTAAAAACTGGTTGAACACAAGTCAACAGTTAACGTCCCAGATTTCTTAAATAGGAAAAAAAAGTTTGATTTGTCCTTTACTAATAATTTTTAAATATCATTTATAACATTGAAATATGTTAGTAAAGCTTAAATTTCAGATTCTATGTATATTGACTTGTTTCATTAATTTGTTTGAGTTTTTTTATTTCAAAGACCGGTACCTACTGCTTAAAGCCGACACCGAACGGATACAAACAACCATGCCTGCTTCGAGATTCAAACCCAAGACATCCGATACCCAAAATGTTATTTTAAAACATTTTTCTATATCAAAAGAAACAAATTTTTGTTAAACAGCACTAAATTAGCACATTACTCAGGAGTACCATATTGATACTGAAAAAAGCTACCACGTTAATTCTTAGTGATTGGAGCTTCAAAGTTCGGTAAAGCTATGCTAATATACGCACAACATTCGCAAAATATACAAACACCGTAATGTTTTATATTGGATTTATAATAAAGAAAACATTCAGCTACATTATAAGGTGAATAAAAGCTAAGTGTCTTACCTTTACACAGAAAAACAAAGGGTAGAGGCGCATCTATTTTTATATTTTTTAAGAATACACAGCAAAATTCTTTTAAAACCTAGTAAGAATAAAGCATTAGTTAATTTAGAAGTAACATACTATGAATTTATGCAATTGTACCTGAATGCGTCTTGTATACAAGTTTGATGAAAGATTGGTTTCATAAAAATCAAGGTTACTTTGGAGTATGACGGTCAACCTTTTAGATGCACCAGGACAAAAGAGGACTGAACCTATTGTTTACCGTCAATTCATGTCAAACTGCTGGTATAAACATGACGAAAAGAGCCAAAACAATTTTATAATTTCAAATAAGTAAAAAAGAAAAGTTTACATGCTTGTTTAGTCCTGTACCGTATTAATAAATAAAAGTTTTAGTACAAGAGTAAAAAAAAATAAAAATAAGCTTCAAATAAGCATTATTAACTTTTAAGCGTCAATTATTTAAAAATTGAAAATGTATAGTTTTAGATAATTTTTTGTAACTCAATGACAAATTCACGAAAGTTCTTCGAAACTCAAGAGCTAATATAAAAATTACTATCAGATAATTTTCAAAACGGTTCAAGTAAAATTCACATTTTAATTTTGTACTCATTTTCTTATGTCCAAACGAAGCGTTGTTGTGTTTAGTTTTCATTTCGACATCAACTGACTTAAAAATAGTATTTCTCAATTCCAGTCAGAAATATGAATACCTTACAACTAAACATTACTACTAAACAAAAGTTTTCTAAATAATTAGTACACTCAAACGCACTTAATTTTTAAGTAAAACATTCTTACAAAAATTTAAAATATATTTAGCGCAAGTTTTAGAATATACAGTAAATATTTTCGATCATATTAACTGATTAAAATTGTTTTGGAAAATAAAGTATATCTACATTCCCTCAGCAGGATGCTTATATTTTTTAGTGTTGATAGATCAAAGGACTACTTACATAGTAGTTGCAAATAATTTTAAAATTTATAATTTCAAAATAACACTTTAATTTTTTTAAGTAATTCAGAATATCCCCTGAAACTAGAGTTACCTATAGACCACAGTATCGTATCATTGAGCTCCATAAAAAAAAGTCATACTGTGAAACTGAAAAAATATTAAATAACCTCTTACGATATATTATAACCATTTAAGGGTTCGATACATAGTGAGAAAGCATGAAAAAACTAAATGCGTTGAAAATTAACGCAGTCCAAAACGTCTCAGCAAATTAACAATGAAAATAGAACTAAGAGTTAAAATAGCTTTAAAAAATGGGTTAAAAGAGAAAAATTGCTAAAAGAACGTCTTTCTATATCAGAGTAGAACCTTAAACAATAAGAAATGTGTTCACAATACCATATTTAAGAAACAGAACACTAAGTAAAAGGTCATACAGAGAAAACGAATGAAAATTGCTTCGACCTGCAGAAAGATTTTTGGAAAATTTTTCTCTCGAGAGTAAGATTTAAATTTTCTCTCCACCAAGCATTTGAGAAATTTGGCTTAAAAGGAAAATAATTTAGATCCAAAGCTTATACTCTCAACTATCAAGCATGGTGGGAGAAATGCTATGGTATATGCTATAATGGAGGAAGAAAGCTGACATTTATCGACACTAAATTGACAGTTTTGACATTGATATGATTCAAGATAATTTATTAAGCAGAGCCAGGAAATTAGACTTTAAGTAAACTTTTTACTTTCAGAAGGATAACTACCCAAAGAATACTGCTCTGGTCACAAGAATACAATTACTCTACAATGTTAATAAAAAAGGGCAACTCCTTCAAGAACTCTAAACTTGAATCAAATAAGAAATTTAGAGAAGTTAATGAATGCACAAATCCGAAAAAAATCAGTTACAGTTTAAAAACAGGAACTATTACTGAAATATGGAATAACATAGATCCAACAGTCAAGTGTACAAAAAAAAGTCTGTGCCACACTGTTTTAAAACAGTCATTTAAAGCTAAACAATATTAAATAACATTATTTAAGTTTTTCATAATTACAAAACATTAATAAAACGTACACTTTTTTACATTTTATTATTTTATATTTATCTTAAAACAAAAGAAAAATGTATTTTGCTATTATTATACAATACGTAAAATTAATGTATTGCACTGCTTAAATATTTGATTTGATTATTACTTACGAAATGTATTTATACAAATCATTATTTTGTCAACTGTTTGCACGGCCAAGAATTCCAGCAGAGTTTTTTTCTTTTAATTATTACCATGCCTAACGCTAACTATTACCATGGCTAGCATTAACTATCTGTGACTTCCTTTCCACTATAAAGTATTGGATTAGTGGTGTTGACTACAGAATGAACTTCTTTAATAAATAATATATTATGGAATATAAAGATATAATTATTTTAATTAATAAATTAATATATAAACATTAATTATATAAACATTGAAACATTTAGAAACTTCCATAAACTAAAAAGCATGTATTTAAAGAAAATTTTATAGACTCAGTTAAATATTTTTCTCGACTATGAAAGAAGAGATCAAACAGACGTTTAAAACCAAAGTAAAAAAAAAAGTATAACATCTCATAAGCGCTGTAAAACAAGTGCCGTAGAATTCTATTATATTCCAGTATACGATTTTCATTTAGCGTACGTACTACAGATGAGAAGAAAAGCAAAAGGCCTCACCTGTCTCTCACCCGAAGCTGTCGGTTTCATGTATAGCCTCTGATGCCTCGAATAGCTGCAACAACTTTCACTTCTGCCAAACACCTGAGCTAGTTTTTGCGCCGTGAAAGAGTGGGTCACCTAAGCGTTGCCACTACTTCACACAGAATTTCTAATGAATGGATGAAAACGCATTTGACCACAGAGCGTTCGGGGTTAGCAGGAAAGCATCACACAACAGACTGTGTTTTTTTCTTCTTTGCTTTTGAAAGTGACGTTTACTATCTGAAAAGGAAATCTGTTGAATCATTTTTTAGCAATAAATTACTGGCAGTTAAAAAATCATTTAAGCTGTTTGTTTATAGTAAAACTTTTTAACATTGATTTTTCACAAATAATATTTTCCGTGGTTTATTTTACTTTATTTTATTTATCTTTTATATCTTATTTTCAAACTATAGATTTCTGGTAAATGACTTTTAACTTTCGACATTCGAACTGAAAAAAAACTTAATAGTTTTCCACGATTATAATAGTACTTTTAAAGTTTTGATTTAGTTTTCGAACATGAAATGTCTGAAAACATATGTTAAATTTTCAAAATTGGTTGGCTAAAAAGGATAGAATATAGTATACCGGTAAAATTTCCAGAGGATTCAAGCATATAATTACTATAGATTATTAAACACGGTGTTTCCATAGACTCAATATGGCAGTGGTTTCAGATGAAATTTAGCAGTTAATATAAAACTGTTTTTATTCCATAGTTTCCCTTGGTCGTTCCATTTTGTTTAAAAGTATATATTTATCAAAGGATACTTTTCTTCTTGCCATTCATTCAACCCCTTAAAGTGCACGCTCGAGTTAACTCGAGCACGCACTCTGGTCAAACTGTGTACACTCGAGATAATTCGAGCGGCTTTGTACTTTATATTGGTATAGTTTTTCGCACTCGAATGCAATCGAAAATTGAAAATAAGAAAAAAAATAAGGAAAAAAACAAAAACAAAAAACCACCGTTTTATTGATATTTATCATTTACATGGGATTGTAAGCTATAACACTTACTTCTTCAAGTATAAAATATATATTTTTTTCTTATCACTTACTTATCTCTTCCTTGTGATCAAGCCGAACGGTGGCCGAATGGTTAGGTAGCTGGCTTTCGGAACCGGAGTTCGTGGGTTCGAATCCCACTGTAGCATGAATGTTCGTAGCCATTCGGAATCGGCTTTAAGCAGTTGGTCGCAGGTCTCATTAGCTCTCGTGTTGCAAAACGTAGACCGTAGCACTCCAAAAACAAAACTTCCTTGTGATCGATGTGCGTGTAATATTGCAATATTCGACTATTTTCTGCAGTGTTATCAAAATCCAAAATTGCAATAACATTTTTAATTATTTTTATATTTTTGTAATTTTTTTGGCAAGACAATGTTCTAAATTGTTTTTTACATTAAAAAAATTTATTTTTTTGGGCCGTCCTTTTTTAAAAAAAAACTGTGCATTAAGGGGTTAAAATGTAAGGAAATTCAATCTACTCCATCACACTTTGGTCCCGCTATTTCGGCCTCGTTGTTTTTGTCTCCCTTTCGTTCTCTGTACAAAATGCCTTTGTACAAAAATTTTTCTTTCAGTCTACGCAAATTTTGCATCACATATCCTTACTACTGGGAAAATTTCCTCAAATTACTGCTGCTTTATAACATTTTTTGGTGTCTACTACTTATGAGAACTATTTGTTATACGAAGCACCAATTACTAATTCCAATTCATTGTATTTTATATAAAACAAAATTACTTTGAATAGTGTTTTAATAACGCTATGCGTTTATGCTATAATCCATGCATTTAGTTTAGTTTTTTATTTATTTCCTTTTTTTATTTTTTAGGTTGCTAACTTTTAAACTCTTCACAAACATTTTTTTTTATTTTAAAGTGGTAAATTTAACATAATTTCCTGAAACCACCACGAGGAGGTAGTGCAGCAACACTGCTTTCATTTATTTCTTTCAAAGTATACAATGACATTTATACATATTTGCATTAATATTAATCGAACAGAATTACACAAATTAAAATGTCATTTAAATAATTACATATAATATATAAAAAAATAAATTCATCATTCAAAAGTTAAATTACATTATGAACCACATAATTGAAATTTCAGAAAAAAATTCACATTCATATAGTACATAAGAAAATCGTGTACAACTGCTCGAGTATTCCTTGTCTGTTCTATTCTTGGTCTTATTCCTAAAAACCATTAGGTTTTCAAAATTTTTTCGTTAGCTTTAGTATGCTTTTTCTATTTTTTTTTCCAATGGAACTTCTCTGCGAATGAATTCCTCTTATATTTTATCTCGGAAAGAAAAAGTTGCATTTGATAAAATAAGAACGTTCCATAATATTCAATATAAGTTTACAGAGTTTTTAAAATTTTGAATGAAAAATCTCCCAATATCAAGCATATGTGAGGCAAAATTAGACATTTATTAAAAATATAAAAAATATTGCTGTTAATGCTTTTATCATTTTAAAGACCTCTCCACCCCTTAAAGTAATAAAAAACAATATTCCTGAACATTAATACTATTGCTGAATCACATAACCAAAATTTTAAAGCCGATAGATGGTCGAATGGTTAAGGGGTTGAACTTTGATGCCGGAGTTCGTAGGTTCGAATTCCACTGTGGCATGGATGTTCGTTGCCGTTCGGAATCGGCTTTAAGCAGTAGGTCCCGGTCTTATTAGCCCTCTTGTTGCAGAAAAAAATAGACCGTAGCGCTCCAAAACCAAATCAAAAATATTAGCACTCTTTATGTTTAGGATTACTGCTTAATACATATTAATGATTTATTATATACAAATAATACATAATATATGCCAAATACAGCATTCGATACTTATCGATTGCCGAGATCATACATTTATGACTGCTTTCCGAGTTTTCGCCAATATATTAACAACACATTGGCGATATTATCGTATCTAATAAATTAACTACTAATACTAATATTATTTGCATTATAAGGAGGTTGATCACCTTTATTTATCAAAAATATTGTGGTTTGCTATTACTCAAAAACAGCCAAAATTCAATACAAACAAAAGAGTAGGCTTTTCACTTTTAATTGAAATAAACCAAAATTACTTAACAAGACAAATATTGAGCTGCATAGAAATTTGTGGCGGCTATAACTCAAATGTTGTCTACAATAATTTCTTTAAATGTATCACTTCCATTAAACTTATAACATCATCTTATTTGGCCTACTGCGTGAAATCCCCTTATAGGTAATTACGCCATCGAGAAAAAAAAAGCTATAAATAGTACAATAATATATCGATAGTAGTGGCAAACAAACAAGACAATTAAAGAGGTAAAATTGATTAAACGGTATGCAATTATGGGGGGAAAATAGCGATAATCGTAATGAAAATACATTTTTTTATGTGAACTATCTTTGACTACCTTTTCCACTTGATGGTCGAAGCCAATAATTATGACGCCTCCTACCACCGCCTGGTGTTCAGCGCAACTCAACCAAGACTGGCTCTTGCGTCATTCATAATCAATCAACCAACCAACCAACCGAAAATAAACCATGATGCCAACATCACAATTAAAATATCTAAAGGATTTATTTGAAAAAACTTTTCCCATGATCGGGAGGAAAAAAATGGATCACGTGTCAAAATGTAAATCTAAAGCTAGATTGAAATAAAGACCTAAATTACTGACTGTAAGCAAACTGGACAAAAGTGACTTGACAGAACTAAACCATCAAGATATTAATTTTCTCATTTTTTTGTGTTGAACTCATCAGGTATTACATCAGTATATCTGAATTTTGAGATATAGAGCAATTTGTCGCAACGTCACGAACTACTATAATGCCCTTCACATTCATTTTCAGGTTTATAATAGTCAATAGACAAACAATAAACTGCCCTTCAGTTTGAAACTAAAGCCAGAATTGTCATAAGTTGAGATGTGCCCTGCTACGTGAAATCGCCTTAGTAAGGTTATGGTACATGTGAAAATGAATGGGAAGGGCATTAAAGTAGTTCTTGATGTTGTGTGAAATCGCTTTATTGTTTCATCTATAAGTCATGTGAAAACTGGGGTATTGGAAAGAAATCAAAATAAATGTACCTTGAGAGATATATTTGGAGAATGTTCATATAGAATTATGCTTTATCTCAATTAATATTAAGAAGAATTCACTAGTTCTAAAGCATTGCATAGCATCAAACAGCTTGACAACGTGATTAAACGTTTTTTCCAGTGTGGGAACAAATGACTTTATTAACATTAACCTCCAGAATGCAGAGGAATTTGTCCATTTTATTATGAGAGCACCATATAGATGGGCAAAACTACTACCTCTGAGGGAACAACACACAAATACATCCAAGCCTCACTTAGGAATCAACCCCGAGACCATGGGGTGAAATCCCAATACTCTAACCACTAAACGCTAGTTTATGCTGTACAATAATATTACGAGATTTAAGAACTCCGTTTGAATCTATAAAATCCTTTTCAAGACTAATAAGGCTTATCTTATAGTTAAAAACCCAACCTTTCACAATCAGAATTAAATTAGGACCAAATGAAAGCAGGCTTTTAGTGTCTATATACCTAGTCAGTAAATGAAGTCAATCTGCAATAATCTCTCACGAGGCTAATGTCACAGGTTTAATATTACAGGTCTGTGGTATGAAATGAAGAAGTGGACATAATACTCGATCTTTAATCGCATTCTAGATTATGGTTAGTCAATGATTTTTGCTGTCCTCGTGACACGATTAAAATCCCAATACAAAGAATCTGATCCGATTCAACTCTTACAATTATGCCTGCAGTGATGTCACACTAGGTCATAAGCTGATTATTGATTAATATGCTACATTGGATCATACCTTTTTTTTTTATCTGGAAGCTACTTGAGACCATTTCATGAAAAACTTCTATATGTGTATATTTGAATGTTATCCATATTCTTATTTCGGCTTTATACCAGCATACATAACGAGGGAACTATATAGCATTGGACAAAACCGTATTACCTGGTTTTGTCCAATGCTATATAGTTCCCTCGCCAAACTATATCGTGAATAAGTATCATCGTATATGCTCTTATTGGCTCTACTGTAGTTTTTCCAGATTTTTCAATTCTCGTTTGTAAGTGAAAGAGGAGTTATTTACTTTTCCCAGTTTAAGCTTTAATCTCATCTTTATATTTTAACTTCAATTCAAACCGTTTACAATTGTTAAATTTATGTTAGCTTCTTGGTGAGTCTGATTGGTTATTAGTTATTAATCGAGACGTTTTTAAGTTGAGATTAACATATTTATCTAATTAAATGACATTATCTTCGTTCTTTAGCGTACATCGTAACATACGATTTTAACACTAGCATATAGCCCGTCATATGACGGGATCAGTAAAATTTTTAATTTTCCAGAATTGTAAAGTACCCTATGAAGCAGGTAATAAAATGGTTTGTGTTTTGGCTGAGAATTATCTACGCGCTCAATAATGTGTTTATCTTCATACTCCTCTTAAGTCTCCCTACATTGTGAATGCAGTTTAGAATCACGCTGAATTCATTTAGTCAAACTGCGTGGTTATGTATAAAAAACAAACACACAAACAAACAAAATTCTAATTTTCAAAGATATATAATTTAAACGCTAGATGTTTATGAGTCCGTGAAATAGACTCCTAGACTTTTACGAAAATAATTTGTTGTTAATACCGGTGATAACATTTTCATTGCAATAAAAAATATTCGATGATTCAATTTAAAATTATCACTTATATACTTAATCTATTATTTAATACTAATATAAAAGAAAATTATTTGCTTAATATGTAAGTTCAGTGATAAAACGTATGAAAATAATGCACGCGATATTTGAATCATTTAAAATAAGAAATGATTATATGAGATGGTTAAAGGAATGACGTCACAATGATAGAAAAATTGTAATTTTTACCTACTTATTATGTGGATAAATTGATAAATTTAATCGCCTGCCCTTAGCCGGGGAATCCATTCCAGGTCCAACCGCTTCATAAATTGGTGGACAGATAACTTAGGCTATTATTATATAGGGGATATTTTAAAAGATCGTTGATCAATTAAGCGATCATTGAATACAAAAAACTAAATCTGAATGTTGACATTCCTCTGAATACAATTAATTAAAACATGCCTACACTTGATTTTAACCTTTCTTAAATAACATTCTTTTCGGATTTTCAATTTTATGATTATTATTGTTAGGAGAAATTTTCATTCCACTTCTTAATAGCTATTTACGCTAAAATATTAATCATAGCATTACTGTGCATTATACCTGTTTAGCACATTCACGATGACAGAAAAAAAAGTCACAAAACTATGGTAATACGTAAACTGAGATTTAACTTCTTTGAAAAAAAAATCTGGATGTTGCCATTCCTCAGAATACAATTAAATAAAATATGCCTACACTTGTTTGTAACCTTCCTTAAATAACATTCCTCTCGTTATTAATTTCATGATTATTATTGTTAAAGAAAAAAAAGGAATGTGACTCTTTCGTTTTTGGAAAAACAGTTTTTTACTCCACTTCTTAATAGCAATTCGCGTTATAGTATCAGCCATAGCATTTCTGTGTGTTATACCTGTTTAGCACAATGGCGATGACATAAAAAGTTACAAAACTGTGGTAATATGTAAACTGAGAATTAACTTCTCTTTTCATTATGTGTAATAAATTCAAAAGGTGAAACAAATAATGTTGTCATACAATAGATCCAAGTTTCTTTATCATATGGAAATATTTAAAAGACATCATCCTTTCAAAAGAACCTTCTAAAATTTAAAACTTTTAATGTAAACTTCTTTTAAAAAAACTAAATTTGGATTTAGTTTAGTTTAGATTTGACACTCCTCTGAATACAATTAAATAAAATATTATACACTTGTCTTTAACCTTTCTTAAATAACATTTCTTTTGTATTTTCAATTTTATGATTATTATTGTTAGAAGAAAAAATTAATATGACTCTTTCATCTTTGAAAAAAATATGTTTACTCCACTTCTTAATAGCAATGTACGTAACAGTATCAGCCATAGCATTTCTGTGTATTATACCTGTTTAGCACAATCACGATCACATAAAAAATTACAAAACTGAGGTAATACTTAAAATTAATTTCTCTATTCATTATGTGTAATAAATTCAAAATGGGAAACAAATAATGTTGTAATACAATGTGGAAATATTTAATAGACATCATCCTTTCAAAAGAACCTTTTAAAATTTAAAACTTTTAGAGTAAACTTTCATCATTTCAAAAACATTTTTCTAACTGTCCAGATTTCTATTAATGCGGGAAAACAAGTTCCTCTGTATTATAAGACTAGCTTTGAAAAATTATAGTTTATAAATTAACTGCGAAAGAACAGAAATCTTTTTTGTTTACAAGTAAGTGAAAAGAAAAGATTAACTTGAAATTGAAAATAAAGCTTACAGTTTTTTGATAAAATTTTAATTCAAAAACATTTTATTTTAGGTTAAGAATTATCATCAAAATTTCCTTCAACCTAATGATTTTTCAGCTTCTGTATGTTTTGCACTATTTAACATCATTCTTAGTCTTGTTGTAAAAATAAATCAATAATCATCCATCAAAAGTGCAAGCCAATAAATATAAATATCAAACATGTGTTAAAAGATTTAAAGAAATAACGTATCTTGATTGTAATATCTCAAATAGAATACACTAATCATACTTAATATATATATATATATATATATATATATATATATATATATATATATATATATATATATATATATATATATATATATATATATATATATATATATATATATATATATATATATATCCTGGTTGACTTAAAACAACTTCACCAACAAAGCTTTATCCTTCGCACTCAGCATCATTGTTTGCATACATGATTTACAGCAGTGAACTGGTTGTGTATTTATAGAAGCTCAAGTTCTTATAACAGTCTCATTTGCATATTTCTACCGAAGTCGTTCGTACCAGCGCCATCTGTCGGCTGTTTTTTGAGTTACTGTTTTTTCTGTTTAAAAAATAATCCCATGCCTTAGCGATACTAACATTGCAATCAGTTTTTTATTTTGGTTATTTTTCCGGTTATTAGGAATTTTTAACGTTTATACGGACTTTTTGATCACCCGGTAAAAGGCCCTTAACACCTGAGTCAACATCTCAGTCAAAATCCGTGGGAAAATCTGCCTCGGTAGCGTGCATCTCCTTTTTGTTTGGAAATTTCTTAAATTGTCTCCTAGGGCAATGTATAGTTATAATTGATTAGACCCCTTCTCTGAGGGCTTAAACTGTAGCCCCAGTGGTCAATTTAAGTTGGGATTAAAAAGGGAAAAGCAAAAGGGCGAGGGAATTTTTGCCCTTGACTTAAGATTTGAAAACCCCTGAGGATTTTCTCGGGCTTTCTTAGGGGTTTTATACAAAATGCCTACATTAGTTTCCCGATCTAGTGTACTTTTCCTTACACACACACACACACACACACACACACACACACACACATATATATATATATATATATATATATATATATATATATATACATATATATATATATATATAACAGGAACTGATGAACTGCACAATATAAAATAACGTATTACTGAAAAGAATTTGGGGAGATTCGCCATTTTCTTATGAGAAGAAAGCAATTCCAATTATTTCATCCCATTGCGCAACGCTCCACTTAAATACTATGTTTATTGACATAATGAGATCCTTTACCATTTTCATATATCTTTACTTCATCTTTTTTCATTAAGGCATCTTTATGTACATTGCTTCTAATTTTGCGTGTTTCCCTCTTTGTTTACTATAAGGAAGTTGACATAACGAGCAACCACAGACAAAGGCTGCGATGTAAGAGAACCTGGGTTGCTTTGTTAAGTTTTAGTGAAGGTTATAGTTGCAGGGCATGTTTACGCTACTTTTGAAGACGACTGACATAATCTGGCCTGGCCCTTGAGGTTACATCATATCATACTTTGTCTTGGGCAAATCTTAATCAAGTGGATACCACGAAAGCATTCAACACTTGAATATTGTGTTTGGCCTTGGTAGCCATAGAAAAATAATTTATCTTTAAATACGAAATTTTGAGTACAATTTATATTGTGAAGGTAAAGTTTGAAAATGTTTATTTACCCCCTTTAATTGTTGATGTATCCTAAAAGAACCCTCTAAAACATAGCTTGCAGAATTTATATATTTTCTTAGAACGAATTTTCCTTTTGCGTATTACTGAAAGCGTTTGATGAGATTCGCCATTTTCTTATGAGAAGAAAGCAATTCCAATTATTTCATCCCATTGCGCAAGGCTCCACTTAAATACTGTGTTTATTGACATAATAGGATCCTTTACCATTTTCATATATCTATGAACTGCACAATATAAAATAGCGTATTACTGAAAGCGTTTGATGAGATTCGCCATTTTCTTATGAGAAGAAAGCAATTCCAATTATTTCATCCCATTGCGCAAGGCTCCACTTAAATACTGTGTTTATTGACATAATAGGATCCTTTACCATTTTCATATATCTTTACTTCATATTTTTTCATTTAGGCATCTTTATTTTATGTACATTGCCTGTAATTCTGCATTTTTCTCTCTTTGTTTACTATAAGGAAGTTGACATAACGAGCAACCACGGACAAAGGCTGAGATGTAAGAGAACCTGGGTTGCTTTGTTAAGTTTTAGTGAAGGTTATAGTTGCAGGGCATGTTTACGCTACTTTTGAAGACGACTGACATAATCTGGCCTGGCCCTTGAGGTTACATCATACTTTGTCTTGGGCAAATCTTAATCAAGTGGATACCACGAAAGCATTCAACACTTGAATATTGTGTTTGGCCTTGGTAGCCATAGAAAAATAATTTATCTTTAAATACGAAATTTTGAGTACAATTTATATTGTGAAGGTAAAGTTTCAAAATGTTTATTTACCCCCTTTAATTGTTGATGTATCCTAAAAGAACCCGCTAAAACATAGCTTGCAGAATTTTTATATTTTCTTAGAACGAATTTTCCTTTTGAGAGTGGGTAGAGGATAATTTTATAAATAAGCCACAAAATTTTCAAGTAATTTTTTTATATATATTAATTTTCCTTTTGGATCGACGCTTTATGGTTTTTTGAACAGCTCATATAAATTTACTTTTTCGGCAGGTACATAGACTGAAATCATGACAAATTGCTTTATTTAATATAAAACTTCATTTTACAGTACTAATTTTGTATATAATACCAAATATTTTTTTAAACCGTTTTTCGTTTTTCCTTTTTCCTTAATGGCGACCTAGATGTTTAAAACGATATCTGATCACTAACGTGACGTGCTGTAGTAAACAAAGTTGTGTAAACTTCCTATTTATTTTATTCTGTGCAGTCCATACTATCGTAGAATTAAGATACTGCAGACGCACCACAGCGCCAAATCAGCACTAAAGACTTTTCAGTACTGCTTTGACGCCGCCATTTGGCGATAAACTAAAAATGTAACTGTACAGACTGTTGTTCATATACGGCTTACATAATGTAGTGCACATCATTTCTCAGCTCCTGTACAACCATTGTGGTTCACTCTGCGCTGATAATCCGCATTAATTCTCCTTACAGCAATATGTATAAGATGTAACTATTCTCCATATTAAATTGTTAAGTTTTTTTACGACTGGCATATGTATCCTTAATTTAAACCTTTTATTTTCTTTAATTTTGATGCACGTTCGAACTAGCGTGCTTCAATATGTATCGTTATGGAAACGTTAGAAATGACTCGGGCACGTTATGGATACGTTGAACCATATCAGATGTATTAATAGTTTGTTTGTGCTGTCATAAAGAAATAAAATGATCTACTTCATAAATAAGCTAAATATTTTGTATTCACTGTCTCCAATTATTTTTATATAGGCAATCTTAAATTAACGTATTAAAACAATTAGCATTTAAAAGATACTAGCAAATGTCCCCGTGCTTCGGTACGGTAAACTTGATATATATCTTTTAAACAAAGATTTTTTTTTCGTGCATAACTCTCTAAATTCATGACTGTTCAGTTCGAGTCATTGGCATATTTATGTATTTCTATTATAAGCGTATTATAACAATATTCAGTTTTTATAATCGAATTTGTGTCATATTAAATTTGCTCAAACTTTTTTATGGTAAAATATAAGTTTAACCCTAAATTACATTACTGTATTACTACTGTACGTTGATTAGCAACGTTAATAGATCTTGCCATATTACGTGGTAGAATACGAAGCAGAGGTTTTGACAGCAACAGTGCTAATTTTGTTGGTATTAAAAATTTTTTTCCAAAATTAAGAAAATTTACGACAAACTACATGGTTTTGTATGAAACAGAAACACACATTCATATGGACAACCATATGAATATAAAGATAACTACATAAAATGATAGGCTTTTATTTGCCCACGAGAGTCACTGAAATTTGTACTTTTTGTTGTTAGAATATTGTTGATAAACATTTCGTTGTAACTTAAAATTTAACCAAGAATTAAATTCAAAATTAGATCTTATATAAAAATGCTATAATTAGCGTCACATAGATATAAAAGTTAATTAATTTCAAATTCAAATCGAATGGATACTAAGCAGACGATGTTTAAATAATATAAAATAAGAAATTAATAAATGAGATATTTAAAGGAATGACGTCATGATAAAAAATATCGTTTTCCTCTATTTATTATCTGATAAATTGAAAATTTTAATTTCCTGCTTTTCACCGAGGAAAACTGAGCTTAAAACAATTACATGGGATTAACGGGATGATGCCAAGTTGCTACAAATATTACTTCTCTCACTTAGTTATGGTGCGATAAATTAGAAAGTTATCGTTTGCTCTTAACCGGGGAAAATAATGCTTGGAATAATGACATGAAACGCTCGAAAAAGAGAGAAGAAATGGATTTCGAACGTTAAAAATTTACAAAAACCTTCCTATGGATGTACCTAATAATTTCCCAAATTTTCATGGCTATTGGATGTATTGTTTTTGAGTCTATCGAGTACAGACAGACAGACAGACACAAATTCATTTATATATATATAGATTTTCCTTCCCTTCAAGTGAATTTCTGTCCATAACTTTCAGTGAGCTAATTTAGTTTCCATACATGTTTCATTCCGATTTCATTTCACAATCAAAGAGATCTTCAAAGAAAATACTAACTAGGTCTTGACGATGCTTGATAGACGATCGATGGTTGCTTGGTTAATTTGGTTTGGTTTGGTTTGGTTGGAGTGCTACGGTGTTCTTTTTGCAACACGAGGGCTAATGAGACCGGGACCTACAGCTTAAAGCCGATTCCGAACGGCTACGAACATCCATGCCACTGTGGGATTCGAACCCACGAACTCCGGTTCCGAAGGTCAGCACCCTAACCAATCGGCCATCGTTCGGCATGGTTAATTTGGAGAGCTACGGTCTAGCGTTTTGCTACACGAGATCAATGAGACAGGGTTTGGTTTGGTTTAAAGCGCTACTGTCTACTTTTTTTACAACACGAGGGCTAATGAAACCAAGACCTACTGCTTAAAGCCGATTCCGAAAGGCTACGAACATCCATGCCATAGTGAGATTCAAACCCACGAACTCCGGTACCGAAGAGCAGCTTTCACAAAATAGGGAATGAGCATTATTTAGACATTGTCATTTAATAAGTTATTTTTACGATCGTCTTGGTACATTTAAACTGCCTGTCTTTAACTCTCTCAATTCAAAAGTACGTTAAATGCCAGTAGAAACACATTTCTAAGAAAGTTGAATAAGAATCTAAATAAATATTACTATATATTGCAGTATCTTGAGTTTTAACATTAAATTTTTATTAAATTTACATTTTTGAAACCATTTCAAATTATTTTATACTATTTTGATCACTAGCATATAACCCGTCATATGATGGATCAGTAAAATTTTTGATTTTCCAGAATTGAAAAGTACCTTATGAGGCAGGTAAAAAAATGGTTTGTTTTTTTAGCTAAGAATTATCTGGTACATGCTCAGTAATTTGTTTATCTTTATTCTCCTCTATAGTCTTCTGATACTGTGAATACAGCTTAGATGATTCAAAGTTTTCTTAGCTACTACGAAATTACCGTTAAGTTCATCCCACGGTAATTAATGGAAGTAAAGGAATGCTGCAACTATCATTTCCACTACACCCTTGAGGTAGACAGAATTATTTGTTAATACCGGTGATAAAATTTTCATTGCCAACAAAAATAATCGATGATTAAATTTAAAATTATCACATATGTACCTACTCTATTATTTAAGCCAAATATAAAGGAAAATTATTTACGTAAAATCTAAGTTGAGTGATAAAACGTATCAAAATAATGTAGACGATATTTAAATCATTTTAAAGAAGAAATTATTAAATCAGATGGTTAAAGAAATGACGTCATAATGCTAGAAAAAAATGTTATTTTTACCTATTTGTTATGTGATAAATTTAATCGCCTGCTCTTAACCGGGGAAAATAGGACTTGAAATAGTGGCATTAAACGCTCGAAAAGGGGGGGGAGGGAGGGATTTCGAACGTTTTAAAGACGACAGTACTTTTTTGCTGTGATATGAAGCATATTTATATCAATTTATTTTAGAATCGGATCGATAGTTTAGGAGAAGATAAAATTTACTGGCTTTGAATTTTGCTAACCCTAACTCAAGAATCCAATATGGATGCCTCTATCCATTCCAGGTCCAACCGCTTCAGAAATTCGAGGACAGACGGACAGATAACTTAGGCTATTATTATATAGGGAATAATACAAATTAAAAATATTGAATCACTTTTCTATGTATGCCAAGTATCAGTCTATTTTCATCGCTATAATATTTAAATATTAGAAAACTATCCTCTAGGTTGAATCTCGGGAAAGTGTAAATATATTTTGAAGAAAGAAATTAAAAAAAAATTAATATACTTACCTCAAATCACATAAATCCACTGAAGCCACAATACAAAATTTTCAAGTAAATATTGATCCCAAATCGTTCCTTTTTATAATTTATGTGTCAAGTAAAAGTTCTCTGTTTGCAATGAAGGGGCATGACCAAATAAGTGAATGCTTAATGCCTCCAATAAAGTTTTTTTTCAAAGGTATAACAATCGAAATTTTATTCTCCTATTATTTTCATAACTTTAAGGAAGTAAGTATTCAATACAAACTTTTCCTTTTTTGTGTGATTCACGTGTCATGCAAAAGTCTTCATTACAGATAAGAGTAGAAAACGAAACGAGCAACGGCTGGTCTTGAACGTCTTAGTAAAGTGTACGTTTTCCTTACGGGCGTATTAATTGAAATCTAATTCTCATATTACTTTCACAACTACGAGCACGAAGTTCAATATCGACGTCTGTAGCTATTTAACTGAGTAATAATTAAAAAGGACGCCTTCGGACATATGACCTACAATACGTCATTAAATTTTCTCCCCCGACCGGATTCAACGCAGCCGACCGGTGTTAATTGGCACTCTCTCTCCGTCAAACCGTCCATTCTTTTCTTGGGTAGTAAGACAGGCAAATCATATTTGTATTCTAATGTCAGGGTTCTATTAAAAGCCACTTATTGTTGTACGAATGTAAACTGACCTTGGAACTACAAGGATCATTTCTCATTGCTGTCTATGTCCCTAAATAGTTTATAAGTCTACCGTGAGTCCACTGTTTCGTGGAAAGATAAAAATATTGCTAGTCTGGGGCTACATTAGAGGTATACATTATGTAACATTTTGATATCTATATACAAGAATACTTCTACTAGTCAGGGTTACTGAGGGAAAAGGCAGTGACTAAGCATATGGTTAGCGAAAATCAACTGTTGCTGCAAGCACCTTGATAAGTCTATGATTGTGTATATAAATTAAATGTAGAAGCACAAATTTGTAACAAGCAAAAGTGTAAACAACTGAAAATAAAGCGTTGTAATTATTGCAAGTAAATCCCCTATATAATAATAGCCTAAGTTATCTGTCCGTCTGTCCTCGAATTTATGAAGCGGTTGGACCCAGTGTTGCCAACCATACGATAATTATTGTATATGTACGATAACTTAGGACACTGTACGATCAAAAATAATCTCAAAATTATGTGACATAATTCTGAAAAACTGTACGATAAAACAACTGATTTGTACGATAAAACAACATTAGACTAATGGAGAATTAAAAGAACGGGTAATTTAACTATAACACTATAAAGACCAACAACAAAAAATAGAGAATGTCTAATTAATTTTTTTTATCACTTTTTCGCATCAAATAATTATTGTTGTAGATTTTAGAGCAGCTTAAGGAGCATGTTTTGAGGTGCTTCTTCATTAAATGAAAGTAAATAATCCTGAAACAGAGGTTGAGAAAGCCCATATGTACTGTGTAATAAAAGAAAGGAAAGTGTCAATTATAAAAAAAATGTATATTTGTGAAATTGTATATGACCTAGGTACTAATGTTTGATATTTTTTTAAACGAATATAAAATAAAGAATTTCAAAAATTGTTATGTCCAGTGTTATTATCTGTTAGTTTTTCAAATTATTTAAATCAGTCTAAAACATAAAATTGTTAAAAGCAAAATTACAATTATATTTATTATTATTATTCACAATTATACTGGAGATATTTCTTTAATGATTACATAATTATGGATAATTAGAAGTAATTTTGCATTTTACTTGTTCTATTGCAGTTTTCACTAAAATATGGTAATTTTAGTAATTAAACCAATTATTAAATAATAATCGGTTTTATTACTGAATATTTCATATTTAAAAAACCCACTGTAAATAATGAATTATAACATTATTAAAAAGTATATATATATATATATATATATATATATATATATATATATATATATATATATATATATACACACACAATTTTATGCTTAGATCAGTAAAGAAAAATCACATGTTTGGTGTTTCATTTAAAGTAAAATACGGGATGATAGAAAAATATTTAATGAATCATATTAAAATATTTACATATTTTTTGCCACTACCCCAAAAAAAAGTGGAGGGAGAGAGAAATGTATAACGAAAAAATATATCGTACAAGCGCCATCTATTAACACTATTTTTAACTATTACAAAAATGTACGATAATTTATAAGCCAATGCCATAATTTTAGGACCTAGAATCCATAATTTTGCCTTTGAAGGTTGGCAACACTGGTTGGACCTGGAATGGATGCAGGCATCCATATTGGATGAGTTAGGGTTAGCAACGTTCGAAATCTACCCCTTCCCCCCTTTTCTAGCATTTAATGCCATTATTTCAAGCCCTGCTTTCCCAGGATAAGAGCAAGCGATGAAATTTATCAATTTGTCACATAATAAATAGGTAAAATAACATTTTTATCTAGCATTATGACGTCATTCCTTTAACAATCTCATTTAATCATTCCTTATTTTGAGTTATTTAAAATAAGAAATCTGCATTATTTTCATACAGTTTATTACTGAACTTAACGTATTACGTAAATAATTTTCTTTTATATTTGGCTTAAATAATAGATTAGGTACATATGTGATAATTTTAAATTGAATCATCGATTATTTTTTGTTGCAATGAAAATTTTATCATAGGCAATAACTACATATTATATCAGAATGTAGTAGAAATGATATTTTCATTCCTTTACTTCCATTAATTATTGTGGCAAAAAATAGGAAGAACTTAACGATAATTTCGACGTAGCTAAGAAAACTTTCAATTAACTTTATTAATGAATTCAACGCGATTCTTAACTGCATTCACAGTATCGGGAGATAAACCAATTATTAAACATCAGCCAGATAATTCTCAGCCGAAACACAAAACATTTTTTTTTAACTTCTCATAGAGTACTTTACAATTCTGGAAAATTAAAAATTTTACTGATCCCGTCATATGACGGGCTATAGGCTAGTGTACTAATAAACAGCTTAGTCAGGAGTGAAATTATTATTAGTACAAACTGAATAACACAAATTGCTAAGGAAAACAAATATTTTAATATAAAATTAGCCGAGGTAGCTCAGTTGGCAAAGGCAGCAATTTCGCAGTTACCGAAAGGTTGTAGACTCGGGGCTCTTGCCGGGCTAAGATCTGCCGTGTTCGTTAAGGATGACAGAGGCACATAAAATAGGTTCATGGTAATGATGTCCTCCTAGTTCTCAAACGATATCTCTGGGGATCGTAGGCCAGTCTTCTGCTTCATCCCTGCTTCTAAATGACGAATACCCAGAGGGGTCAACGTTATTCGCGTCCAGTTAAGTGACATGTGCTCCTTGGGTGGTGCTAAATGAGTAACAGCTTTGCAGCCATGTATTGGCATAAGGATATATGTCTGTAATTGCCTGATGAATTATTAAAAAAAAGTTCTTTAAATAAGGTAAATGGTAACCGGTAAAATTAGTAATAATGTGAATTATATACCACATCATTTTCAAACAAGTAATCAGTGAGAAATAAGTAAGTGGTACTACATTCCTCGAAATGTTGGAAATTTAGCTTTACCTTCAGTTGAAAGAAGATATGCTAAATTTCATTTTTCTACAAGAGGGTGCACTGCACTATTGGCATTGGAAGTTATGGTAAATTTTATATAAATAACTTCTTCTTCTAAAGCACTACAGCTTGTTACAGGCCAAGGCTGTCCCAAACAGTTTTTTCCAGCCGTTCCTATCTGCTGCAAGACTCCTCCAGTTTCCCTTTTTCACAGTAGTTCTCAATGCTTCACTCTTATAAAGAGTTCCTATATTCCAAGTACCAATAATCATATCCTTTTTCTTGCCAGGTCTTTTGGGTAGGTTCCGTCCGTTATTAACTATTTGGGAATGCTACCACATTGTCGTATTGGTCGCAATGCAGTCAAGAATTTGGTCCTACACAGCTACCCTCTTAGGTCACCTGACTTAAAGCCAGGGGCGACTAATTCCTTTGATTATATGTAAAAGAACCTGCGGTCGAATGATGGTCGAATGGTAGAGCGCTGCTCTTTGGTACCAGAGTTCGTGGATTCAAATCCCGCTGCTGGCATGAATGTTCGTAGCCGTTCAAAATCGGCTTTAAGCAGTAGGTCCCGGTCTTATTTGCCCTCGTTTCGCAAAGCAGTAGACCATAGTGTTTCAACCAAACCAAGTCACCAAAAGATCTTGTGTTCATACCACGTTTGTGTACATGTCTGACCGACCATAAACAATCCATTTTTCATGCTTTACATACAGTTATTAGTCGAACATTAGAATGTGTTTGACAAGAAATAGCATATCATAATGCTATAATATGAATGACTAAAGTCATATTGAGCATTTCTGAAACAAAATTTAACAGTTTTTCTTAACATTGAAATAATTTATATATTTTTTGGTTGTATTTATGGAAAATACAAAATTTGTAATCGTGTGATTTTTTTCCTGATAACTCCGTATAAATATTATTAAATGATATGAGTGTAGTAATAGAGGATTAGTAATATTATCTGCATGTGTAAAACGAGATTATTTGAAATTCCTTTATGAACTCAGAACCACTGCATCGAAGTACGGGAATACAGCCAGTTGTTTATAAGAGTTAAACACAAATTAGTCAAATTGATAGCCATTTCATTGAACACACTTTTGACACGTTTCTGATAACACAAGATTTTCCTCAATTTATATGTTAATTGTCTACAACCAATGTAGTCAATAAGAAAAGGAAAAATTTCGATGTAAAAAACTATTACATGTTATTATTCAGGAAGTATTGTTAAGAGTTAAATGACTAAAAATATATTTTGTCCCAGCTCACTCAATGTCACTGAGTGCATAAACCTTTCCCCCATCTGTATGCAGTCACGATACCAGAAAGTAAAAAAAGACAATTCTTCTATTTTTAAACCAAATCGTACACGTTACAAACTTAAATTATTATAATACGAAAGTGATTTTAAATACCATACTATCTTCAATGCCATAAAAAATTCTTAAAAATCCTTTACCTGGTTTAAAGGAAGTTTACAGTCACTAGTTAAAGGCTGATTTTATGAACAATAACAACGAGTTAATGAATATATAAACTGAGCAAAACACATTAAGTCATTAATTTAATAAAGTTAGAAAAACGAATATATTGAATTATCAAACATATAATATAAATCTAGTTTGAATTGTAACCAGTTTATTACACCTCTTTCATTCCTCTTTGCACGTCCTCAATTTAGAAGAAATCTCTTATTCTGTCATACAAATGTAAATCCTGCCTTCTGTAAGTGACTGTAAGACAACTTTTAAAAAAAATGGTAATTAACCGAACTCGATTTATTAGGTTAAAACAAGCAGTCAATATTAGCCTTTAATCTGCATTTCATTATAAAAGGAAATGTGGAAGATCAGAAGTCAGATCACAAACTGGGAGAGATAGCTAAGAGCATAATACAGTTGTATTCAATCTGTCATTAATCATAGAGTTGGAAAGTAAAACCAATTTCGTTTAGAGTTAGAGAAGAGAAGAGTTAGAGTTAGAGAGAGGGGGGGGGGAAGAATGTTTAGATGGAATAAATTATTTAATAGGGATTTATTGAAATGGGGCTTTTTTCTCGTAAATAAGCGAGCCTGATTAAAGACATATAAGTAGTGTCTCATACTATTTTCTTCCAATATGCTGTGACTTAGTAGTAGGCAACCGATGTATTGTCATATATATGATACCGGCAAAGCATGAAAAACAAGCATTCAATGTAATACCTGGCTGTTTTTAGACAAACTGGGAAATATATAAAATATTATATACTTTGTCTATTCTAAAAGGATGCAGGTTATTCTAAACATCCATTTAACTTAAAATAATCGGATGATATCCAAATAGAATCATATATGACGATCCGATATCTAATGGAATTTGTGTGTTGTTTTCTGAAGCGTTGTAAATAATGCCTACATTAACAGCACAAAATTCTGATGTTCCAATGAGCAACAGTAGCTCAGTCGGCAAAAGTAAAGATCTCGTAACTGAAGGGTAGCAATATCAAAGCACGAGTCAGCCAAAGATTCGCCATATGGCATAATAGCATATGGAACAAGTAAGGTATATTTATAGTCTGAAGTTTCCAAACGATACCTGTGAAGGCGGCAGGCCAAGCCTGGGAGTCTTCTGATGGATCTCTGCTTCTACATTACGAGATCCATTCTTAGAATCTTGAGATCGAGGTAATGCAACCATCTTTTCATGTGAAGTCATATGACTTCTAAATTGTCACGACACCAACTAACCAAACAAATTTTCCAATGAATATAGCATCTATGTCTTCATTATCCATACGACATAACATCAAGACTCCCGATATGATGTCCAATGAAACCTGTATTCTGTTACTGTAGGAAAAGCAAATAATATATTAGGTATTTCATATTTTGCGTAAAATCAGGCAGGCAGCTTTGCTTAAGTATCATATAAAATGCCTGCATTTCATACACTGTCGGTAACATAGACACAAAGAACATGAAGGATAAATCTGTAAGTCTGGATATATTTTGGGATGTTCTTTTGCTGGGACATTCACTGGAGGGAGAGAGAGAGATGAAAACGAGAACAAATATCCC
>CM063498.1:9672771-9682771 GCA_032207245.1 Pardosa pseudoannulata
CACCTTTAAATAATTTTTTAGACTTACTAGCTTTATTATCTGGACACTTTTACTCAACTTTTTTAGACTTTACTTGAAGATTTCTCTTATCTAACCCTTCTCGAGAGATCCCGTGCAACATGGAAAGATGCTTTATTAATCCACTTCTATTTAGATTCCCGACTGCAGATGCAGCTCTAGGCGTCGAAGGATTGAGTGAGCAGTGGCGTAACACGATGAGGTAACTGTGTCGTAATGGGGGAAGGTCAAACGGTCAGTATCAGTGGGTCATCTTGTTCTTGGGAAGAACGAGGGAGCCGAAGTGGGTCAGCGAAAGCGAAATACCTGCTAAAGGCGAAACTGCACGACCTTGGAGCGAGTTTACAATAATTAGAGAATGGAGTGGCTAGCATAACGAAAAAAAAATTGTATGTTGACAAACAAGTGAAAGCATGAGGTTTTGGCTTAGTAGAAGGGTTTGGGTTGGCATCAAAACTTAACTCGCCTGGAACTAAAAAATAAAGATTCGAAAATGTTCAGTTAAGCATTTTTCTTTTTCCTTTCTGTGTTCTTCAATATTAATTTAAAATTAAGGCTGAAATACTTATGTTATAAAATACAAATTTCAATAATGATTAATAGCTCCTTTCTTATCCATCCCACTGTGTTCATGGATATTCGTAGCCATCCAGAATCGGATTTAAGCAGTAGGTCCCGGTCACATTAGCTCTAATGTTGCAAAAAAGTAGTCAGTAGCTCTCCAAAATAAATTCTTTCTTAACTTTTCAACCTGGTCTGCTCTCATCTACCTAGAATTATCAACTATAAAAAGTTTGGATTTCTTTGGAGCTCTACGATCTACTGTTCTGCTATATGATGACTAACGAGAGCGGGACCTTCTGCTTAAAGCCGATTCCTTACGGCTACGAACATCCATACCAGCAGCAGGATTCGAACCCATGAACCCAGAGCAGCGATGTACCATTCGTCTATCGTGCGGCTACCAACTATAAAAGAATTTTGAAATTGCTAATCTTCTGCAATACTTTCGATATAGATAAAATAATATAACAAGCTTAGAGTTACACACACGCACATATTTATATATGTTTTGTGACTGCCTTATAAACAAAAATTCTTTGGCACCTTGCAAGCAATGCATAACTAGACTGGAGATCTGCAACCTACACTCATGCCGTGAAACTGATGGTGAAAATAAATTTCGTGCTTGACACCATTGTACCTAACTAATTAAGACTACGTAGACACTTTAAATTTGAACTAATAAGATCTGCTCTCAGAAAACTTCACATTGACTCCAATATCCTGTTCCCGTCGACGTTGTCACGAATGTTAAGTCTGAAAGACAGCATTTAAAAAAATTAGGAAAGGGAAGGCGAGTAATACATGCGCTTTATTAAAAAAAAAATTATATTGCACATTAATGTTACTTTCAGATTTTCCCCTTTAACTACTCTAGCTTGATTTTCGAGCACAAGTACCCACTTCGTGTATTTTGAACATCACAAGAAAATAAAATGAACAAAATTTATTTTATTTAAACAAGGGCTTGATGTATGCATATAAAATATGTATAAACTTGAAAAAATTGTATATTTACACTTTATAAAGTAACAGCTTTTGCTTTGCTGTTTTTGTATATTATAAGGTAGTTCTATTAAAGTGTGAGCAACCTTAAATTTCTATTTGATTTGAGAACAGTATTGTATATAGGAAAAGATTTATAATAATCACATTCTTCGAACATCTCATTACGTTGTAGCACAGTTTAGATACATTTATTACATTAGACGATAAACGTTTTAATACATTATTTTGCCTAACAATGTATTGTTTTTGAATGTACACAAAGGTACAGCGCCGTAGCTAGAAATTATATTCGGAGGGGGGCCAAGGTTAAAACTGCAAGTTTGCTTTTATATCTATACCCATTAATGAGTATCATAATACAATGGGATTTTAAAATATCAAAGTGATTAAAAAACGTTATAATGAAAACATTTAAAGCCTAGAATGAGTAATGAAGTAACTACACGATCAGTTTAATAGTAAAATTAGAAAAGTAAACAAAAATAAGATAAATAAAAGAAAGTGTTTCTGGTATAAAGTTTAATAATCAAAAGTTTTTGTCAAAACTTACACATCAGTGATTGATTTGATGCAAGAAGACATTCCAAGGTCAAACTACATTCTATTAAGCGTAGATGGTGTATACCAGCTCCACTAATTAAACTTTAATAATTTATTATTTTAATAACAGAATATCTCCCAGACGTAACGATAGCGTTCTACGATTAAATTCTTTTATAATCGCCCCAACTGTAGTTACGAATATGCTGCCAGTTTGCCTGGATATAAACCAGAAAATTAAGGAGCTAAAAGCTTCTACTTTTATCCTGCATCAGAATTATTTTCTACTTTGATTCATCTCCATATGAGCTCCTATCTTTATTTATACCAATGTAAAATGTTAATAGACAAAAGTAAATAGTATAAAATGTATTGTCTCAGAGAAATGTATGTTTTATTTAATTTACTTCCCCCTCTCCTCTAAATAATTCAAACTTCACGACCTTGAATTTTACTTAATAGAATCATGATAAAAGAAATTATTTTCGGGCATGGATTTCTAACTTGTAAGTGCTCAAGTGCCATACTGCAAACCTTATACTTTGTTGCCTCACTTTCATAATTGGTCAATTTTAGTAAAATTCTGAAAGAAGAATAGATGTACCATGCAGTTTGAAATACTATCCAAAAATTTCTATTATTTCAAACAAATGGATTTTAAAACGATCCCTCAGCAGCGTCAGTTTATATGAATTCATGGGGAAATCAACAAGAACATGAATTACCTAATAAATACAAACTAAAATTGATAGGGTAATCATAATAAAATTTAAAGATAATGATCTAGTGGGAGCATGGTTGATGTTCTATATCAATGAATTAATGAATAGCTGTCTGTTAGCTGTGTTAATGCTAATATCAAAATATAAAGCAAGGATGACTTCGCAAGTCGAGTTCTGTACTGATTTTTAATGAATTTCATTGAAAAAAAACAGCTATAATTTTTTTCAGAAACCTTCGGGGTGCAAAATTGGTTTTGTGAGCCACCATTTAGAAATCCTTGGTGTAAAACACCATTTTAAGCATAACAATTCTCAAAAGTATTTTTTGTCCTATTTTAATATAATAAATGAGCCAGAGGGTTTCTTAGAATATATCCAACACTTTATGTATTTGAAATTCCTCAACCTACTATGGTATTCTTCCATACCTCCTGTTCCACAGTGCTACGCCCAAGTGAAAGAAATGTGATAGATGGCTGCTTTTAAAATACTTATCAGTTGAATAGCACAACTAGCTAAATATTCTTCTTCCGCTTTCTATTTTTTTCTACTTCAAAAGATAAGTGTTTGAAAACAAAATATAATATTTTATAAGACTTAGTCATTGAACTGTGTCCCTGTGTATGTTGAGCTTACAAAAGGTCCAACAGTTTTTCAAAGAACTGTATTGCTTATCAAATTCTTTTGCATATTCTTAAATGAAAAGAAAAACGCAAAGATATAAATACATAGAACTTTACTAAGGTTTTTCTTGTATATGAATGTACAATCGACCTCCAAAATGCTATCAGGCACATTGCTTACAAGTATGGATGTCAGAATTGGAGAATGCCAAATCAAGGGTAATATTCTTAAGTTGCAGTAGAAAAAAAAAACCCAAAATTTTGAGCAATTCAAGTTTAAGGAGCTATTTTGAACTTTTTATACTACTCTCAGTGTACAAAGCAGAAAATGTTTTCAATGTTATTGAAATGTTTTATTTCAGGTGCTTCTCGTTTAATCTTAATGATCAAACAGTCTTACTTCTTTAAGCATGTCATTTAACTATAGATATCGGATCTTATGACGAAGAATCTCAAATTGCTTTTTCTTATTGTTTAGAAAGGGAAAAATTCAGTGTATAAAGAAACTTAATATCATTTTTGTTGAGCAATCGAGGAAAGTTTCTTTCTTCGTGGACAATTGCCCAACTTATCTCGCTTAAAAATATCAAAATTTCACCACTTCGTTTCTTTCCTCTGAATACATCAAAATATCTACCTACTAAGAAATAACTAATAATTCAAAGGTAGATTATAGTAAGATAGGGAGAGATCAAGAAACTTATACCTGATTTTGAAAGGAGTAATGAAATGATTTCAATATCAGTTTTGAAACATATTCTAACAATTACAAGTAATCCCTTCCTTGAAATTAAATATCCATCATTAAAAAATGATTATTGTCATCAGTGTTCATCACTAATTTTTCTCATGTGTCACTGTATAGCTGTTTCTGGTTTGGTATGGAGCAGTACGGACTATTTTTTGCAACACAAGGAATAATGAGACCGGAACTTACTGCTTAAAAGTGATTCCGAAAGGCTACGAACATCCATGCCACAGAGGGGTTCGAACAAAGGAATTCCAGTGCCTTAACCATTCGTCTATCTTTCGGCTATGATTGTTTGAAGGGCAAATTCTGTTATGAAGTGAAACTGATGCAAGAACAATAAACTCTCTGATTAAGTAGACGAAGACACAGGATGCGCCATGTATGAAAAAAAATGAGATGCAGAATTTATCACAGAAAAAACAACTCAAAAAAGCAGGGAGAGGAAAAAAGATTTTTCAATTTTTACAAGTAATAGTGAGCTAAGTGAAAATCATCGGCGGATTTTCATGTCCAGAGATTGCTGATCGCTCAAAATAAATCTCTAAGAACTATTAGAAAAGCGTTCACTGTAAAATTGCTTTTTCACAAAGATTTTAAAATTAAACTCATTTGAGCTGCTATTGTAAAGTTGGCTACAAACTTCTTCGCCAAAATTTATAATATTAATATTAAACAGATTTTCAGCCTTCCAGTCTACAATCTTGATAAACATTAGAGACGCCCTAGAGCAGAGATGGGGTACCTTTTTACCATTGGAGGCCACAGGTAAATTTGGAAATAATAAGAGACTTTTGTGAGGGGTACCTTTTTACCATTGGAGGCCACAGGTAAATTTGGAAATAATAAGAGACTTTTGTGAGGGGTACCTTTTTACCATTGGAGGCCTCAGGTAAATTTGGAAATAATAAGAGACTTTTGTGAAGGGTACCTTTTCACCATTGGAGGCCACAGATAAATTTGGAAATAATAAGAGACTTTTGTGAGGGGTACTTTTTTACCATTGGAAGCCACAGGAAAATTTGGAGATAATGAGAGACTTTTGTAAAATTGTTATTTTTACATAGTTTTATGAATTTACTGTTTTGTACACATATAAATAATACAAAAACCTTAAGTGATTTATTTATTATTTAAGACAAAAGTTGCACCATAAAATATTTTTGTTTTCACATCAGCGTATTAACTTGTATAGCATTAATTTTTAATTATGTTTAATAAATAACTGCATATTTCAATACCACTTCAAATAAAAATAATAACGTAAAATCATTTTTAAACAAATTTATTAAATTATATAGAATAATTATAAAGAAATACATTAAAAAATTAATAATATTAAGTTATAGAAAATAAACTTGGTAACAATACAGTTATATAAATTTTAAATTTTTCTTAATTTACACGAGATCTAGATTTTATAAAGTTTTAACAAGAAACTCATGGAAGCATGTTCCCCACCTGTGCTCTACTGCGATGACGGTGCGGGTGGGATTAATCTATCAGCTAATGATCAACAAACTCCTTTTCGCCATTCATCACGTGACTTTCCAGGTCACGTCACAAGTACATCGTAAGCACTGTTTAAGTGTTTACTTTAAGACTGACGTTGATTTGGATAGCTACAATCTACTTTTTTTAATAAGAGGACTAATATGACCGGGGCGTACTGCTTAAATCCGATTCCGAACGGCTACGAACATGCATGCCATCAGCAGGATTCGAACCACACGCACTCCGGTACCGAAGCCCAACACCCTAAATATTCGATTATTGTTCGGCTTAAGATTTTGTGCTTTGTTACTTAAAATTGAAATCGCTCTAGTGCTTATCGATCTACTTTGAATGCGGTAAGAGAAACCGGGATATATTTCTAGCTTACCACAGCTGAGATTTTAATTTCACGTTTTGATAAAGATTGAATCATAAACAAAGAAAAACTTGGTTTGATACAAACGAAAATAATTTTAATGTATTTTTTAAACCCATTGAAATCTTTTAAACTTGTAATATTGTAATTCATGAGACAGTAAAAAAATTCAAATTTGATGCTATACCGTTTTTAAGTGTTATTAGGTTTTTCATACCCGTTATATTAGTTTTCTCTTTTAAATGAGTAACTATAATTGTATACATATACTTTTCTTTTTAAAACATTCTACCATATAATTTATTATCATCTAACACAGCGTAATTTAATTAACAACACATCAAAGCTTTTAGCTTATTAGTAATTCAATAAGAAAACACAACTTATTGATAACTATATAATTATAGGACATTGTATTTCAAATGTGCTCACAAGAAAATATTGTTCTAACTACAAAATTCAGAAACTTTTCAATCAAACAAAAAACGATTCTTCAGTGATATTTGCCTTTAATTCCCATATAAGGTTTTCTTTATTTACAGCAAGGGAGGACACAGTTTTAAAGACAATCGGTAAACTTTCAATTCCAGCCATCATAAATTCCGCCATTTAACAATAAAACATTGAGCGGCGTCTACTTTGATCGCAATTATTGGCTGTTAGAATTAGTCCCACTCTAGGTTGTAAGTTAGGTGTACGTATTTGAAATTCGCATCCGGTATCCATCCTCAATGCTGAAAGTCCTTATGTTTGATTCCAGCTTCACAACCTGCTGTCTCTTCCCAGTTTTTTTTTTTTAATTAATATGTAATTAATATGTAATTCTAATTGTAAATACTTAAGTGCAACTCTTGTAAGTAATTTCTTCGTACTAAAAATTCTCCAACTTTTATTTAATTTAACATGTTTTTTTTTATTTTTATTTTTAATATATTTAGTAGTTTCTTTACTATTAATATTTGTCAATTCTATAGTTTCCCTGTAATAATAATTCAATTTATTTGTCATGATAATAGAAATTTTGCCACATATCTAAAAAAAATGCTTACTGGGGTTAAGGAGATCTAATTCTTCTACCCCCCCCTAAATAAATACAGGAAAACAAAAACCTAAACTGCAGAGGGGGGCGATTTTTTCCTCTCCCCCTGCTACTCCCTTTAGTTATGATAAGTTTTGAATTAGCTTGTGTATATTCTTACAGCTGTCATTTACAATAGTTTATCATAATTTATTTCTATTGTTCAAACACAGCTGTCCAAAATGTATATAAGCCAGGATTATATGTATTATATCTGTAACAGTGTTCTTATTTTATTTATTATGTACCATCTATTTATTCTGAGTAATAATTTAAAGAAAAACACAAATATTTACTACTACTATTATTATTAGCATTATTTAAACAAAATTGCAGTAAATTTAATTTTTATTTTTTAAATTCTTAGCGAAATTATTAAATTTGCCAACGTTCAGGCACCTTTGTCAGAAGCAACAGAGAGCTTTTAAAATTTAATAAGCTACCTACGAAGTACACGTGTATGCAATTTACATACATAATAAGTAAAACAAAATAACACAAACAAAGTATACATAATTACACATCTTTTTGGTTTCTAAATTAAAACTGAGAAAATTCAATTAAAAATAAACACAGTAGTAATATATAAAAAGTAAATTAAAATTTATTCATTTAACAATTTATAAATAGCTTTTTGAGCTTTAACAACTTTTTTTTTCAAAAATGTCTTTTTTTATATATAGCAACATTGACCCTGACTAAAATATTTACATTTTTCTATCATCAGGGATTCAAGAGTTCGTCTATTCAAATTTGACTTTAATTCAGTTTGGTTTTTCCTCCCAGTACTGAAAACTCTTTCCCATGCAGCATTATTGTGTGGATAAAGTAATATATTCGGAATTATCTTAGGAAAGATTTTGTATTTGATTGCTTTATTGTAATCTTTTATTTGTTAAAAGTTTTTGTTATTTTCCAGAGCAATTTGAGGAGTTCTACTTAGCAGCTCAGAATCGGCTTTAAGCAGTTGGTCCCGGTCTCATTGCGCCCTCGTGAGCAAAGCAGTAAACCCTTGCTCTCCAAACCGGAGCAACTCTGGAGAATCCGGAGTAGATGCTATGTCTGCGTTGATGCTTCATCAGAATCGCCTAGTGTTTTTCTCCCTATCCATTTAAAATTACGATAACATATAAAATAGGTATGAAATCGTTTGATTGTGCACGAAGAAGAAAGTTTGAGTACAGAATTATTTTAAGGACAGGGAAAAACAAAGAGGGGGAAAACCTATTTCAGCTCTTACAAAATGACAAAAACAGCAAATGGTACATTCATTGAAGATGAATTCAAATCTACAAAAACTATTTTAAGTCTGCATAATATTTATTTTTCAGAATTAGGTGGGTAATATTTTTGTAATCTGTTTACCCGAGGCCGTAGACAAGGGGGGATTTTGGGGACCAGTCCCCCTCCGAAATTCTAAAAGACTGTTTCGTGGATAGAAAATGGACTATATGTGTGGTTGTGTCATCTGCCTAACTGATTATAGACAACGGTGTGTTTAGTGATGTTGAATTAAACAGAAGGTACAAATTATATTCGACCAGTAAGAGCAGACTGATGGTACTGTAAAAAATGGAAGGCATCAAGCTCGTCCAAGGCTGCACTTTCCGATGACCGCACGTCTCGTTTCTGTACCTGCTCGCCTATTGTTACTGGAGCAGATATCTTGGGTTCGCTGATATGCTTAACTGGCCGACAATTAATTACTGCAGCGACTAAATCCTTGACTATATATTGTGGCGAAAATCGTTCTTTCAGCAAGGACGCTGTGGCGTAGTCGGTAAAAGCGGCGGACTCCTGAACGGGAAACAAGCTAGGCAAGCTGCCTTTAAAAATTGATTTTAATTTGGATTTAATTTATGTTAATTTAATTTGTTTATGCAAGTTTATGTAAATTATAGTTGCTAATTTTCTGCGGGCCTTCCAAGTCTGGAAGGTTCTAAAAGTGTATATAAGCAGGATTTCCTTCAGTTGCGAGGAAATAAAATCTTGAGCGTTTATCCTTCATTTCACCAAGTTCAGTTCATCTCATCTACTCGACAATATGTTTATTAATTACAACATTTTTTTGTTAAACATATGTACACTCAACATCTTACTCCTAAGAATGGCTGAAATAAGACCGAGGAAAAAAACAAATTGTGCCGAGAGAAAAGCACCTCTCTCGGTCTCAGCTTTTTCCAGAAGAATTTTGTCGGTTCTCCGTCGTTCCGAGAGGGCATCTCTCCACTCCTCTTCGCGAGGGCCGGGGTGGAATCCCCCCTTGGTCAAGCTTTCGCCTCCCTGGAAAAAATGTCCTTCTCCGCAGCTGGCGCCGGCGGGGGTGGCATCCCTCGCCCCCTCCTGTTGAACTTTCACCTCCCTGAAACAGGGCTTGTCCATCCTCTCTCGGAGTGTCCGTCTTCGGCCGCCGGAAAAAAAAAATAAATAAAAAATAAATAAAAAGGTGCCCATGTAACACCAACTCGAGTCTTGAGTCTAGTATTACAGAAACTTTTAACAACGCATCCCAATATTGATGCACAGTCGGAAGAAATTCTCAAATTTTTTACAAATTTTCAAGGCGAGCATATTTTAGAATGTACAGAGAGAAAATTTGGACATGTTCATTTTCTTTCAAAATTATTCTTGTTTTTTGGTTATACTTCTGTTTTAAAGATTAGAATTGAATACCATGTATAGTTTTCAATGTTAATTTTACTATTAAACTGGTTGTGTAGTTACTTCATTACTCATTCTAGGCTTTAAGTTTTTTCATTATATCGTCTTTTAATCACTTGATATTTTAAAATCCCATTGTATTATGATACTCATTAATGGGTATCAGTG
>CM063498.1:9687771-9695271 GCA_032207245.1 Pardosa pseudoannulata
TTACAAGGATATAAGGTTCAGATCAGCGAGTGAACAGTGTCTATAAAACAGTTATTGAACACACCAATTGTTTCTCAAACAATAATTTTAGCAAAATTTTGTTTTACCTTGAGTAATATTTTATGTCAATTATTATTTTTCAAAACACATTTGTAGTGCTTCCACAATGCTTCGTTTCTAAAAATAGGATGTAATTTACAGATTTTTTTATCACCTCAGTGAATGAATAAAATTCTATTATTTTTGGACATAGGTTACAAAGAGACAAAAGCGAGTTGAAAGGATAATATCTGTCTGTGACATTCATTCACAGGAAACAAAAACCCTAGCTGAGTTTTCATCCCAAGGTCTCACTTTGCGACACATCGGTACCGAAGGTTTATCATTACGCAGCCAGATCCAGAGGAGAAATTTAAATGCCTGACAAATTCTGACCTATAGATTCAATGAAACTAAAAAAAAAGTACTTCCTAGATGAAATTAGATCTCGCATCTGAATTCAACCATGGACTATTCTTATTTACTACGTTGATTAATTAGCAGCACATGCATTCTTTTTTCCCTTTGTCTATGTTACATCTGTTAGCGGGGTCACTGGTAAAGAATTTCAATTGTTACGAAAAAACTGCTAGAGACACAAGAATATTTACCATCACATGAGGGCAAATCGCATATATGCTTTGAAAAAGTCCATATGTGTTGAGTTTTATACCGGTTTTTAGAATTAACAACGTAAAGTTTTCTCTGACAAATAGGACTTAAACAAAAATCGGGATTTCTCATAAGCAATGTTTAGAATACATACTGTTTAGAAGCAGAAGGAATTCTGTAACGAAGTAATATGATCAAGCTCAGAAAATACACTCGGTGTGTTAAGTATTCGTCATCTTAAAAAGCAACTACTCCATTCTTTGTAAGCATGACGTTATAAGTTATATTTGCATACATAAAGTGTGACAGTGCAATAAAGAAAAGAGTCTAATTTACTTTTAGAATAACTTTAATTCAAATCTTCGTAATAAAGCACATTTATGTATGTGATGAAGCGGTAGGTTTTCATCTCATTCTTACAAACAATAGAAACAAAAAACATCGATATAAAATAGACAACATTTATAAGTAACAAATGCCGGTTAAAGAGAAGTGGCAATGCCAATTGTCCATTACTCTCTCGCAGGCTGACACACACACTCACGTACACACACATAGTTTGCGCGTAATGGTTTATTTGGGCTGCAGAAAGTGTCCTATGGAGTGACCGGGATTGTAAGCACAGGAACCAGATTGGTCTGGAGCAAACATGCCTTGATCTTGGGTCGAAGAAACGACGTGGCCGAACACGGGGCAGCTTTGCATACCTAAAAGTCCGGAGGGGGCAAAAGTTTTGGCCGGACTGCAGTGACCGAAGCCGGCCTCTGTAGCGGTTTCTAAAAATGACCCGGACTGATGAGAAGGGACCCTCCTGTTGGTGTGGTGGAATTCGGGCGTTCCATAGTTGTTCCTGTAAATATCTAGAGAGGACTGGTGCGGTAGCTGCCCCGTGGTGACGGGCGGTTTGTCTAGGTCGCTCAGCAGTGGATGGTCGTTGCCTGTCAACGAGTGGTGATCTCTCGGTGCACCAGACGGCAGGCATCCCACTCTCTGTGAGAACTGCTCGCTGAAGCGATTCCAAGACGGAGGAGGGCCGGGCGGCTGTAAGTACTGGTGGTGTGGAGCCGTCGGCGGGCCCAGACCAAAGTGAACGTATTGGTCTGCGGGGGGGCCCAGCGAGGGAGGCCCGTTGGGAGGAGACGGGTCGAGCGTAGCAGCGGTAGCGTACTTGCAAGGGCCGTTCCTGGAGTTCGAGGAAGTCGTGATGACGGGAGGGGCGGTGGCAGAGGGAGAGGTGGAGAGAACACTCGTACTGAGATCATGTCCTAAAACAGAAAGAAAATGATATAATTATCTGATCTGGATTACATGTCTATAAGTTCAAAAAATATTTCTCATTAAACTTTCACAATCATAATGAGTTAATTAAAAGTTCCACAATCATAATTTCTACATTTCTTTTGAAATGATACTAATTAAATATAGAATAATATACAACTGAAACTTTGAAGTTAATTTTAGTGTATTTGTCGGGAACCATAAATCTCAAACCAAATCTTTTATCTACAATTGGTTTATGTATTCTTAGTTATCTTCAGAAAGTAATGCAGAATTTAAAAAGTCCAAAATAATCAATATCAGCAATTTAAAAATATATAACGCTTATTTTTTCGAACTTGTTTTGAGAAGCTTAGATAAGTAAACACAAGTGCCAGAAATTTACACATTTTTAAGTATGTGTAATAGACTCTATAAACACACATATGTGTGTTTGTGTAATATATTAAAAATCGTAGCCTCTAAATTTCCCCAAATTTCTCGCAATTCACAACATATTTTTAATCTCTATTTTTCTGTCCAAGCAAATTAAATTAAATGTGCAAATTAAAAATGCAATTGTATGTTTTAATAAACAAGTTGAGATTGCAATATTTTAACAATAATAAAAAAACTGCTGTCTCATGCATACTCCCAGGAGAAGAAAAATCAGGTGATTACTCACTCTAAAGGGATGGCATTCTCACAATCATGCAAATGCAATGAGATTCTTAAAAAGTTGTAGAATGAGCATAATATCTGAGTACTGGGTAAAAAAATAAAAGAAATTTTTTAAAGCTATCTCCTATTTTCTATTTTTTTTTTTTTAAGTCGGTGCCTTTCGCCATGACTGCATAAGGGCTAAGCGATTGCTAAGTAAGCTATGGAATCAAAATATCTGGTCTATATTCAAGTGTGACTCTAAAATAATTTTTTTAGTCGTTGCGTGCACACACACGTGTATGTTTATGTGTATCAGTTAATAGTGAATTCAGTGGTGTATAAATCAATATCCTGTACTTTTATAGAATGGTTTCTCTCGACTCACGTTTCAATAACAAATTATTTCTGTTTAAAAAAATATAGTCTTTGACTAACAGTTATTTTAGATTTTACATATTATTTTACCCAGAGTTCGATTTCGTTTTGATTGTAATGCTCTTTAACCCTCTTCCTTTTCGTTCCTACCAAAATTACAAGATTTTATTCTATTTCTTGTGCCCGTGAAATTTCCGGATTTAGTAATACACCCAAAAAATTTAAAATCACCCATTTCATGCACTCGAATTTTTTTTTTAATTTTTTAATTTATATACCGGATATTTATAATGTAATTGGAAATTTAATTTATTTTAAATTAGATGTTGATTTTTATGCAATTTTCTTAAATAGAAAAACAGACACTTTTTTGCCATTTTCTGTAGAATTACACGATTTCTTAGATCTTTCACTTTTTAGTTTGTTTTTCATCATCAGCTTATTGTAGAAAATAATTTTTTACAGAGGATTTATTTTAGAACTACTTTATCAGTGAAGTAATAAATATCTGTAAAGGGTAATGAATATAATTTAATATATTTGTATATTTGTAAAGACACAAAATCTGGAAAATAAGGTCATTAATAGAAGAGATATTTATAAAAAATTAATAAAATATTAAGTTCAATTTGACGGGATCACAAAACATATTTAAAATATATAAGTTTTGCTTAGGAAAATGAATAAGATTTTGAAAGTTTTTATAGTATGAAAACAGTATTATAATGTTATACTCTTTTATTTATATTCACAAATTATGGGAATTTTGAAAACCATCGAAGTATAGAGTTTAGTTCACTGAATATCATACCATCTATTGAAATATAGAATTTAGTTCACTGAATGGAAATATAGATGGCAGCACTAACAAACACAACGTGCTTCGATGTTTCAAGATAAATAGGGATTTTTAACAAAATAATCATCCAAAATAAGTTTTGGAAGATTGACAGTATATGATAAGCTATTAGCTTTTAACAATATTTAGAATTCTTTTGTCTTCTAAAAAAATTGGGTCTTTTTAGATCCTGGCTAATAATTAGTCTTAAAAATATCTTTTGTTTAAATGGGAAAAGAATAAGTAGAATATGAAATTCAAACATTTTTTAACATTACACTCCGTTCTTATTCATAGACAAGATGTCATTTAAAATATCAAAGGAAGTCATTTATAATAAAATGGAGTCAATTGTATTTGCTGTCATATGTAAACAGAGTACTTCACAGTGAAGTTTTATAATAGTAGAACACTTCTTCGAGATTTCGATTAATGTAACGGCCGAAAATTGAAATTTCTGTGCTAAGTTCGAACAATCATAAAATTGAAATATTATGCACATGATAAAATTATGAATTATAATAGACTGTCAAAAATTTGGGGAACTGTTAATAAGAATGGCATCTACCTTCATAAGTTCCAATAAAATATAAAAGTTCTACACACTATATTTTAACTGCCCTCAAAAGAGTGACTGATAGTGGGTTAAAACTTATTCTGGTGATATTTGGTAGATAAGTTGAAAATAATTATTTAATGATTGACTACCTACTGACAAGTATGTGGAAATTATATTGTAGCGCAAAATCTAATATTCCGGCGATAAAAGTATATTCCTTACTGCCTACTTATTCAACAACCCTTAGTCACGTTTATCAAAAATTACCATAGTAAAATACTCTCCGGTACAGATATCGACCCCTGATAATCAGTACATATACAAACTTATGGAACAATAAATGGAAGTATCACCAAGACATCAAATTTCACGCATTGTCCACCTGTTTATAAATTTATTATAACATATATTCAAAACTTACGTTTATCTAAAAACATAATGAATTTATTACGAGAGTGTACTGGCCCCATAAGAATGCGTCATAGACATGGTGACGGGACTGGTGATAGACTCGGATGACTCGGATGAAGATATAAATATAACCCGCTCGACGTTTTTAATTTGAGAATGATAAAAGTGATACAAAACACAATATCCCATTTGAAGCCTAGCAGCAGTTCCTCATTTCGCATTATAAATAAACGACACCAAAAACGAAAACAAAATGGGCGAGGATTGGATTTCGACCGCACCCAAAGAGCCGCCGCTCCGTCTAAGACTGCCAGATCCGGCACAGTAACCCAATGCAAATATGTCCAATACCGTATTTTTCTTGATTCCGGGGGCCCCCTGACGTCATCCGACAACACAATCGGACCGTAGATTCGAGAACCAACTCAAGTGGCACCTTGGTGAGAAAGACGATAGCCCCCCTGCTCCACCCTTCGGCCGACACAAATGCCTTTTTGTGCGACAGGGTTATTAGATAACACAATGGAGACTTGAGGAATGGCAGAATGATTAAATGCCGAGATTTTGCCGGATTTTTTTTTTACTACGCGCGGTCGCAACAATTAACTAAATAGGAACTTAATTACGTCAATGCAAATGGACGCACGCTAGGATGTGGTTATGACCGTGACTCAACGTTCCCCAACCTCTTGAAAGGTCAGTTTTTTTCTTTTCAGAATAGCCCATGTGAACATTTGAAATCCAAGCTTATCAGTTTATCTGGTAATATTCTTTCACTTTTCTCTCGGGTGTTTCAGTTTTGACTCCATATTCGGAATTTTATTTCTCCAGAACAATATAAATTGGTGTAAACTCAATTCAAACGTTTTGCTCGTATAGAAATAACTACAAAGATAAACATCTCATAAAATGAATTTTGTTTTATTCTGATAGTATTTGAAGCAAATTTCGATGTAAATCTATTGATATAAGAGAAAAAGCTGACACGTATACTCACAGTAGCTTTTTTTATTTCGAGAGTAATTCTTTTTTGCCTTGATTATCTGGTCAAAAAAAAAAGGGAAAGCTCAAAAAACAACATTTTTAACGGTTTTTGCTCATTTCCATCAATAGATAGTTCTTTCAGAAAAATCTTCCAGGCTTAATGGAATAATTTCATAAGAAAATTATAATAAGGATGAACCTTGTCTAACACACATGATTTGCTTTTAAAACCAAGAGACACTCAGGTAGTTGCTCTTCAATACTAGTATGGAGCACCCTAACGGGCTACTCATTCGGCCTTCAACTTTTTCCCGAATACCTAGATTTTTATGTTTCTTTTTATCGAAAAAATGTTGGGTTATTTTTTTCATTACCACCCTCCCTGAAGTCCAGGATTGAAAAAAATTGTTAACGTGGCCTTTATCCACTCGTTGGCCTGTCCTTTATGTCAGGTACTAAACAACTCAATTCGTTCGATCGTGACACTGAGATACAGCATTTTATTTTAATGTCAGTTGTCGAGCCAGACTAGTACCACCATTGCGAATTGCGATTGGGCTTTTTTGATTCCTTTCGAATGATTGGAATATTACAATATACTTTTGAAAGCGTTAAGGATCCTACATCAAAATGAGCTGTTTGCCATTTTATAATGGGATTTTCATATAGATGAGTGAAAATGCTTCGTATAAAGCGTCCGTGCAATGCTCGATATTTGAACTTAAGTCTATTTTTATTAAGCTTATTTTTAGTCTTTATAAATGAGCTTTTAGGACAGGAAACAACTACCTTTTTGCTTTTGATGTTAGGATTGGTGCGTTTAGATTGTTACGGACGATTTTTTGCAATGCGATGTTTAACCCAGCCCGGCCTTAAGAAAACCAACTACAAACGGCTCCCTTCAAACGCTTTTTATATCAGCAGATGTAATTGAATCAACGGACTTTTATATCTCATCTGAAAATTGTTTTAGGGGACACTTATAAAGGGCTTATTACGATATAGACGTTCCATTTTCAGTAATAACATAAATATGCATCTCCACTGGGATGAAGACACAGAATGAAGTAAAAATGGCAAACGTTTATTTCGTATGCATGAACTGTTACTTCGTTCGGAGACAAGTATAGAATATAGCCTGAGCGTAACTAAGTTCTAGGTTGCGCCAACTGAGATACTTTTTCAGTGAGGAGACGTTAAAAGTTTCACAAAACAGGTGCTTATTCTCTTTCGTATTTCATTTTTTTTACAGTCATACCCTCCCCCCTTTACACTCACCTCTGCTGGAAAGTTCGGTGATGGTGTGCGCGATGTGTTGTTGCTGCTGTTCCTCCCTGAGGTGGGGCGGCGCTTGTCCGAACCGGGGATGCCCGTGCTGCTGGGGAGTGGCGGGTGGCGTGGGTGGCGTTCCGGCCGCCCTACCATAGAGGGCGCCTGCATAGTGCTTGTCCTCTGGCTGGCAGGGCTCTGGGGGTTCGGCTGATTTAGTGACGTCTGAGGGCTGTTGCGCCACAAACGCCGACGAACTGCTCTTCGGGGGCTTCCGTCGCCTAGGCTGGTACTTATAGTCCGGGTAGTCTTTTTTGTGCTTGCAGCGCAGGCGCTCGGCCTCCTCGATAAACGGCTTCTTCTCGTCGTCACCAAGGACCCTGCACAGAAAAATAAACGAAAAGTCAAACATTGCTATTGATGTCAGAAAACTATTTAATAGCCTTCGAAAAATCTTTTTTTTTTTTTTTCCAGACCTGCGAGTGAAAAAAGA
>CM063498.1:9700271-9800271 GCA_032207245.1 Pardosa pseudoannulata
GTCCTTTTGTAATAAAATACCTGAAGAAAATAAAAACTGTAATGATTCATGGGTGGCATATATTTTTCATTTCACATTGTTAATTTAAGCCTTGATAAACGAAAAATAGCGACTATAAAATTCGATGATGTGGAACCTGTTGACGAATGAAATTAAAAATGAATGAGGGAGTGTAAAAATAGAGAACAACTGAGGAAATATAATTAAAATTTTCAAAATCTTGAAAGATAATTTAATAATTATATTTTACAGTTATATAGTAATGTTGTGTTAGGATTTTAAATTTAAATAAATAGGCATGCATATATGCATACATTATGTACAAATAAACAAGCAGAGATAACGATACAATTATAGCTCTATGTTTCAAACAGTTATGTTTCATATCCAATAATACCATGGTTTCAGTTCAGCATTAAATATTGCAGCTATTCTGTTTATTATATCGTTGATAAACACTGGAATAAGTTTTAAACAAACTATAAAAACACACTTTGTTACAAGTGTAGATATTATTATTATCATCCTCATCATCATCCTCATTATAAACGATAATATTGCAGTTTCAATTCAAAATGTTCTCACAATATATGAGAATAAATATAGTAATGCATAAAAGAATCTATTGGGTTTCATTTTCGACTAAAATGTTAACCAACTATCCTTATACAGAATTTCGCAGCCCACATTCGAAACAGTGTCAAAAGACGACTCGGAGGAAACGGTGTCTACCAAACAACTTGTTCCAGTACCATAGATCTGATTGCATCATTTCGTCACCAGGTCATCGTTTAAGAGCGAGTGACGTAAATGTGTGCAAAATCTTCCTTCACGGGCCACATTTCAGTTATGAAGATAGTTCTCTGAAGTGGGGAGATATATGCATGCCACCTCTCTTCCGAGACCGTATTCGATTGCCTTTATGGACGTCGACCAACTGAAAGATTTACGTCCACACTCGGGCAATAAACTGTAATCTAAGATTTCTACGTCTCGAGAGAACTGTCTCAGATCTCTCTTCCTTTGGAAAGTGGAATGCCTTAATAAAAAAAAGAACTTCTTCTATACCTCTTAAAACCCAAGACTGATGTAGAAAAGTCAAATGAGATATATTTCAAGGATTAAGATCAAGCTATTATTTAGCTTTAATGACAAAATGATATGGATTTTTATTTATTCAAAACTTCCCGCTAATATTGTAAATTTTACTTTAAGCCGTTAGACAATGATTTCAAGAGAGAATGATCACAGTTCTAGATAAGTCATAAAAAATAGCAATTTTCCCTGGTATTTCTTCTTTCTTTTTGTGTGTGTGCGTGTGTTTTAAGGGAGATATTTTTGTTTTCTCACATATGTAGATGAAAATTTACAATTTGTGGTTATTACAAAAGTTCATCTTGACGTCATAGTATTTGTTCTTAATTCAGCATTAACGCACTCACATCTGTTAAAATTTTGTGCGAAAGATTGCATGCATATGAATTCAATACCAATTTATTAATTACAAAAATTATAAAAACAAAATGCCTTATTTAATCAATTAGATATAGAATTTTGTTTTAATGTTTTTAAAGCTTCAAGTCAGTCTTGATAAAGCAAGAGCTATACCTGATATAACAGACAGCATTTCACGACATGTTCTCAGCAATGACCCGGACACACTGCGGTCAGCTGCAGAATGTGCTATCTTACGATTTCAAATGGCAGCTAAAAATGAGTGCCGTCATGTTGAGCATATCTTGTTATAAAAAAAATTAACGAAAGCAAATGTTGCTTAAATATGTTATTCAAGAAAAAACACCCTCTGGGTTGAAATTTGAACTAATTTTTTTTAATTCGATTAAACAAATCCCTATCCTTTCATGTTGTCCTACACAGCATTTCATAACTTTTTTAACAATAATTTCGGCTATAGACAACTTTAAAGTAGAAAATATTAATTATGGGCACCCTGTATTAAAAAAATTGTTCTTACTTGTAACTAATTTTTTTTCACCTTTAGTCCATTTCAATTATTCAATTTCCTTTAATTTTTCCCCAAGTGTTTGAAAGTGGTAATTCATATTTTTTTGTGCTGCGAAAACTCTTCATTTATCTAAAATCAGAACATCCCGTGGCGTCATAAACCATATTAACAACTTGATGATAGTTCTAATATGATCACTTATAAAATTGTTTCCGCCGACAAACACTGGATATCTGTTCTTTTAAAAGGGTTGTAAAACTCTTTCTTTAAGGAAAAAGCAACACTTTCTGTTCCCCTAATTCACTGACAGGTGTTCAACCCACCAATAGCCAAAATCTCCCTAAATGATAAACTCACGTCTTAGCTATTATATTCATCAGCCCCACAAGTGGAAATGAACAACGTCTGATTATCTTGAGCTAAGACAATAGCATTTACCATTGCCATTGTAATTCAACCCTAATAGGATCGTTTGTTGGGAACGCCTCAGCTACTGAAAAAGAGTCTACAAGCTTGGTGGCATAATTATTCAATTAAGGTATAATTGGTGTGTGAGAGTGAGGTGAATTTTTTTATTAGTAGTATTTGGGTGTTGTAGGGGATAAACCGCTTTTCTACTAAAAGAGACATTTGTGTTTTACATCTTTAGTTCCATTATATAACAAAAGCAATTTACCTCTCTAAATCGTAACCCCCCCCCTTTTCTGTTCAGTTCTATATTTTTAAAAATCACTCATTTTGAATCAGTCCTTTGCCATTCTTTTTATTGTAATACTAGTAACGTTTATAAATACTTTTAAAACGTGTTGACCACCCTTGGAGCTAATGTTAGTCTTAAATGCCCTCAATTGTTTTTGCAACCAATAATAAAAAGACCCCCCTCCTTTTAGAGAGTGTACGATTTTTAGTGAGTTTTTTTTTTCTTTTCAAGAATTAATCCAGAATTAGTTATATTACATTATTATCTTAATGTTTTGTGCAGGTCAGATTGATCCTATGTAAAGATTTACTTTAGTTATATAATTTCACCTATTTTTATCTGGCATCTTTCTTTATTTTTAAATTCTATTTTGAAATTTGCAATGCCATTTAATTCCTTTTATAAGACTAGCGACACAAATGTTCTGAATTTTTTTTTTTCAAATTTTTTAATATTTTATCTATAAGCTTACTACTTTTATGAAAGAACATTGGTTCTTTTTAAATCATCTAGTAAAAAACACAGGTACTTTTCCATTATCCGATTGCAAAACATAAATCCCCAAATGTCGCCAAATAAGGCACTTTTGTGCGTCATAATTTATCTGAAATTCAAATATCTCTCTGGGGCTTAGCAAAAGACTATGCGACGTTACTTATTATATATACCCGGACTGAAGGTTAGACACAAAATGGCTTCTGAAAAGCATTTTAAGGTTAAAGGTAAATTAATTACAATATCTAAATAGCTTAGTATCTTCTAAAAATGAAATATATTTTTAAAAATTTAACATTTTTGTTTACAGATCAAATTTTACATCAAAATGTAAAATATATATAAATCTACGTAACTGTCAACAGAAAGATTTTCTTTCGATTTACAAAGAGATTGAAGATCAATGAAAGGTCATCTAATTTGCTACCTACAAGTTATCAGTTTATTAACCTCAACCTTTAATCTCTCTGGCGATCATTGCATTCATCTCCATATAGGGAAAGTATAGGTCTCCAGTTAAAAAGCATTCACTTGTCTATAGATTGTTTTTTGACTAGTATATTTCACGGTCTCGTCACATCAATGTACCACTTTCTGCATGAAAATAGTCTTTCATTTTTGCGTTACCCGGTTAAATTAATTAATTTCTTAATTTTAAGCGGTTAACTGAATTACTGGCATTTTGAACTTGTGCGCGATCATGCGTGATCTCTTCTGGAACATTACTACTTATAATACAATTTTAAATAATGGCACCTTACTAAAGAGGCTAAATAGAGGGCAATGTACTATACCTTCACTACAACATCGACCACCAATCTATTGATTCAAAACGCACTCTTTATTTTTCTTGAACTGCGCTGCTGGCATGGATGTTTGTTTAAGTATTAGGTACCAGGTTAATTAGACCTTTACAAAAAATTGATCTTAACATTCGAAAACAAACTAAAAGTAATCTAATTTTTCGTTAGAAATCCGGCTTTGTTATGGCGGACTCTAATAAAGGATTCCCCACACTTTCAGTCTTTTGCTTTGTCTCATCTTCTACTTATTTTAAATACATCGGTTATTAATGGGAACGCCAACAAAGCCTTAGACCACGATAGTACTTGTAGGTTATTCCTCCAGAGTAATGCTGCCTAAAAACTTCCCAGAATCTACTTAAGTCACAATGTAATATTTCATAAGACTAATCTATCAATTTCGGAAAGCTTAGCGAGCAGACATACATACAAAGAAATGATTTTATACACATAGGTTAATATCCATCCTTTTGTGATCACAATACGGACTAGAAACTGTTGTGGATTCACTTTGGCATGGTAGTCACAGTTAACTTGTGGACGTGATTGCCTCTCCTGCTACATTTGCGGCGGAACTCTTTAAAAGTCGTCCTAAGCAAACAAAACGAAAACGCGTGCTATAGAGTCTTGGAAAAAGAAGCGAGGAGGTGAAGGAGAAAGACACAGGATAAAAAAAAAGAAAGATTGTCCAAGATTGATCGTGGCATTTAACGTTGTTTCAGCTGTGTGTCAGGGAGAGGAGTCCCCGAAACTTTCATAGTTTCTCTTCTTTTAATTTTCTTTTTATTATTTTTCATTTCTCCAATATCTTGTGTTCTTGTCTGTCTCATAAGAACTCGTTATCTAAACGACGATGTTATCTTGGCGACCCCGAAAATGGCCTCGTGTAAAAACTTCCCTTCTCTCGCAGAGATACTGTCGCAGCGTAAAAAGAAACAGGCGTCCGAGATATTTCACACTTATTGGCATAAATGTTTTATCAGTGCGGTATGGAAGTTGGGTTTTCCATTTGCGCGCTATTATTTAAAAGAGGGTCAGCAAAATTCAAAGATTACACTAGTGTCGAAATTTTTAAAAATTAAAGTTTTTTGGGACACAATCTATTTAAGAACATTTTACTTTAAAAAACTTCATTTTTTTTTATCTTTCAACACCACAGAAGATATATTTTCGAACCTAAAACATCAAACTTCGGTGTTATTATAAATACTCAGAAAATGCAGCTTTCAATTTTCTGTTATCTTAATCTCAAATCTCCTGCATTTTTTCTGAGGTCACAAACACCAGTTACTGATCCATCTTCCAATCACATAAATCTTTTCTTTTGGCGCTTAGATACATTTATTTTAGTTTAAAATTCTTACACTGCAGTAAGCATACAAAACATGGATTCCTGATTTTGATCAAACAAATTTGATGAAAAGTACTGAAAGTTTTGTAGAGCATTTAGAATAATTTCACTAACGATATTGGTTCTATCGAGAAATTGTAAATGAGAGGTGATGTTGTTTAAAACTTAATTTTAATTTATTTTAAATCATTATTAATTTAATAGTATAGTTTTTATACGTTAGTTACTTATTGAAATATTATTTATTTGAATAAAAGGAAAACAAGCAATTTTAGTTTAACATCTTGCAGAGGACTTGTAAACCTCAAAGTGTCTTATTCGGGAAAAAAGTTTGGAAAAGATTCTCTTTAATCTCTTTCAAATATGTTTTGTTTTTTATTATACTTTTTTCTTATTAAGGCTTAATTCTTAATATCTTCCATGCACTGGAAAATAATTTGTTTCTGAAAATAAATTTTAGCAACAATGAGCTTTGAGTACTAATAACTTACCTATAAAAAGTATTAAAAAGACATTTTCGTAAGAATTATTTATTTAACGCTGTGAAAGAAATGTTGAAAATTAAGTTCTTTGAAAATTGTGTTCTTAGGTTAATTGTGTTCATAGGCTTAACAATATCGATGTATTTTATAAACTTCCTAAAACAAGTAAAAAGTAATATAGTTCTGATTCTAGCAATTCCTACACAAGGTATTTTTTCGTGTAATTTTTAGTGATGATTTGCCTAGTAAAAGCTTATTGTATAATGACACCCCCAATACTACAATAGTAAGCTGAGGTGTCTCTGCAAACTCTTGAAGTCTATCACAACATTCCATCGTATAAGAGAAGGCATTAGGTATAGCTTTTCAAAACAGAAAGAAAAAAAGTTATGTATCCTCTCATCTAGGTTTTCCCTCAGGGGGGCACGCCAAGGTGCTAAGTGCCAGATAATGCTTCAGGAGGTGAGGCAACTGGGGTTGAGAACTGTCATCATCACTTGCCATCGTTTCCAGAGAAAAAAAGAATGCCAAGAACGGAACACTAAAAGTGACGCACAATGAGATGGATATAGCCATGAAAGATGTAAGGTGTTGCCCTACGATGCCTCGACATTTTATTCTCGCCAGATATAAGTATTTGATCTTTTTTGAACTCGAGAAAGAAATAATTCTAAAGTTCGCATTTATAATAAGGTCAGTAAAGCGGTCCGGCTTAACAGACTGTGTTGTCGTAATGCAGCAAAAATATACATTAAAGTGCACATTGAAAAAGCAAGTGCGTGTAATTTTTTGTTGTTCATATAATCCTCGCTCTTATTTTCCTTTCATTATTTTTTAGAATTTCGTTTTTAAACATTTTTCGAGTTGTACTGTAATCTAAACAAATAATACACCTAGTATAAATATGTTAACGCTATTTAAAGCAAAAACTTTGTTTATACAAAAGTTTAAAATAAATACCATAAGTACTATTATGTTTAATATAATTCTTTGTATTCCCTTTTCAAACAGAAAATAATGTAATTCAGCATATTTGATCATTTCAGCTTTTTAATGTTCATTCAGAATACTTAAACTAAAATGCAAACGAAGGGCAGTTTGTTTTGTCACTCTCGCCACATTTAGTATTACTATATCACGAAGATGATGAGGTACTCGTAAAGCAAAGTGCTTTACTGAATGTAAACAAAAAGTTCAACAAATTACGAAATCATTTAAAATATCAAATTTAGCAGCACTACATTAGAAAAGGATGGAAATAGAATCTCCTATATAATAATAGCCTAAGTTAACTGCCCGCATCCATATTGGATTCTTGATGAGTTACAGTTAGCAAAATTCAAAGCGAGTAAAGTTTATCTTCTCCTAAATTATCAATTCGTATCTAAATTAAATTGGTATAAGTATGCTTCATATCACACCAAAAATTACTGTCGTCTTTAAAAGGTTCGAAATCTACCCCTTCCCCCCTTTTCAAGCTTCAATGCCATTATTTCAAACCATAGTTTTGCCATTATTTCTATTTCCCCCGGTTAAGGCGATTAAATTTATCAATTTATCGCATAATAAATAGGTAAAAAAAACATTTTTTCTAGCATTAGGACTTCATTCCTTTAACCATCTCATTTATTAATTTCTTAATTTAAATTATTTAATTATCGTCTGCATTATTTCCATATGTTTTATCACTGAACTTAGATACTAATTTTCTTTTATATCTGATTTAAATAATACATTAAGTACAAATGTGATAATTTTAAATTTAATCATCGATTATTTTTTGTTTCAATCAAAATAATATCACCGGTATTAACAACAAATTTTATCTACCGCCAGGGTGTAGTAGAAATACTAGTTTCATTCCTTTACTTTCATTAATTACTGTGGGAAAAAAATTGGGAAGAACTTAAAGATAATTTCGACGTAGCTAAGAAAACTTTGAATGATCTTTCTAAATGAATTCAACGTGATTCTAAACAGCATTCACAGTATCAATAGATTTTAGAGGAGTATGAAGATAAATTATTGAGAATGTACCAGATAACTCTCAGCCAAAAAACAAACCTTTTTTTTTACCTGCCTCATTGAGTGCTTTACAATTCTGGTAAATTAAAAATGTTATTGATCCCGTCATATGACGGACTACATGATAGTGAACACCAGATTATCCAAGTACATAAATAATATTTTTAATAAAGTAAAATCCTACAAGAAACCTGTGTAAGCGGAACTAAGGAAAAATAGTCTTTAATTTCAGAAATGATTGGTGCATTATATATCTTTATTCATTCATTATTAAAAATCGATAACACTTCATCGTTAGTAAAACTCTAATAAGTAGCATTCTATGTAAATGTACTAACATTTTTTTTATTCACTATATTCCTTAAAGATATCCTGTACAGTAAGTTCATTATTTGAAAACAAACATTATTGAGGAATGAAAGATCTGCATTTAAGTATCGAGTCTAAAAGTATGTTTACTTTACCGTAACGGTGGCAGCAGTGGTCTCGATACGGTAGTAACACAACTAGTGCGTTTTCATAATTAATTTTGTTTACAAAGATTTCCACCTTTCACCAGAAGTTTAAACAAATTTAGGAATTTGACTCAAAAAATTTTTACTAAATATTAAAAAAAAAAAAAAGATAATATCTCGGCAGTAAAAATTTCTATTCTTAGTAGCCTAACATAATACCGACTCGTTTCTAGGCGACGGGAACTACATACTCGATAACGTAAGTTGAACCTTTCATCTAACATTACGCCACCATATTTTTTATACATCATTTTTCAATGCTCAACATCAGATTCTGACGCCTAATATTTACACTTCCTCCGAATTAATATCCCGTAACCCCCCGCATTTTATGTAACAAATTAACGGCCATGCCAAACCCTACCCCATTCCCCAAATTCCACGAACCAAATTCAATCTGGGCTGAGTCCCCGAGCAGCACGTTCTAATTTTAGAATCTCTTCCCATGTTTCAGTTTTTGCGAGATGCTTTTTTGTTACATTTCACCTGCAGAGCTTCTCCTATGCCGCGAAGAGAAACACCTTTATAGCAACCAACGCCGCTGTTTTAGACGTCCCTATCAGACGCTGAGAGGGTTGCTCAACCCCTCCCGTCTTCCCCCTTTTACACTCATTCTCAAGCACGAATACATCCAGGATATATCGGAAGTGTATTTTGCAAGCAGTCCTCATGGAATCAACAACATTTATTTTTTCTTCGAAAGAAATGTCTCTCCATCCATCCAGCTAGAGTATTTAATCAAAGTGTAGCATTTGAATTAATTTAAAGGGCTCAAATTGAAAACAATCGCAAACTGGCACCATTCAAAATGGGTTCCATCTTATTCTAGGTTAACATAGCTGAAAACCCATGTAGAGAGTAACATTAATTTAAATGGTTCAGATAGGAAACATTCGCTAACCGACACCACTTGAAAAGGACTGTTTTATTCTGGATTAGCGTAGCATAAAAACTATTCAGAGAATTATAATTTTTATTTTTTCTAAAAAAATCTTCCTGTGCAATACAACTAAGAATTATGAATTCAATAGAGAACGCGGTTATTTATTTTCAAATATCGTTTACATTCTGCGCATTTGCCTGATCTATCTCAAACATTAGAAGGATGAACTCAATTTCGTCAGTCCTCGCTATTTTCAAATATAATTTATTCATTGATCAATTTCGATCATTGACAAATGTCATTACTATAGTTGTTTTTCATAGATATTTAAACATGAAACTGTTAAATATCCGTTTGTGTAACTATATAAATAAATCTGGAAAGACTATGTTTAACATGGATGTTTATAGTGTTTGGAATAGGCTTTAACGAATCGTTTAATTAATATTATAGCAACAAAATGTTAATCTAATGCATGTAATGAATCTAATCCAATCTGAGTTCATGTATGTAATTTATTTCGAAGTTATAACTTTCAATACATGCAAAAATCTATGAAACAAATGCAAAGTAAATGAAATTATAATTATGTTAATGGCATGCTTAATTATTTTCAGACATGGAAATTGGAGATTTTTTTTCATAATTACAATGAATATCTTGCATAAATCTCACACGCGATGTCGGAATGCTTCCTTACGATAATATCTTTAACAAAAGGTTTTATTTAGAAGGAATCTAAATTTTGTAGAAACTAAATTAACTGGCCCTTTACCTGCATCAAGCGCTTGACTTTAAAGTAGTATTGACATTTCAGATACTTGCAAATAAAATTAAGAAAAGGTTTTCACAGCCAGTGGTTAGACTGCTAGATTTCAAACTTTTTAACCCTCTACAGTCCTGCTAATTAAACTTTCGAGTTCCTACTATCGTTCATCTTCAAAATACGGGAACATTACTTTTATTTTTTTCTTTTCATCAGTTTTCTTCTCCATCTCTTGCAGTAAATCTGTCCGGGCGTGGCAGAAGAGGGAGTGAGAAAGAATCTCCAGATAAAGTTCATTTACGCTTGGTGACCCTTGGATGGGCTGAGGCAGAAGAGATAGCCTGGGCCGAGTTGTCATCACCTTCTTCCTCTAATGGTCCATCGCTGTGTCAGCGGAATCTCGAAAAGTTAGACAACATCAGTAGCTCCCGGGGGCGTGGGAGTCTCGGTTCTCGCGTAACGAGGAGAGCGGGACTGAATTATCGAACTGGACTGATGACGGTTTTATGCAACGCGCGTTGGTGAAACAGAGGTAAGACGATAAGAGGTGCGAGGCTAGAGGAATCAGGCGGCTCGGATTTCGATTACAACGAGGGGTCAAAGGATGAAATGAGGGGGAGAACGATCAATATTGTTTGGTTTTTAGTGGAAGGTGTATGATAAAGCGGTCCGTTGGTCAATAAAGAGCCTCTCATTCCGGGTATCTATAGAAGCTACAATACAGAGAACTAGCAATAGGAACTGACCTAGTTTCGACTTTGAGAGAAAAGACATCAGGAGTATTTTACTGTAGATTTTTTTTTCCAAGGAATAGGAACGAGATTAGTTTGCCTATTGACAGATTATTAAAATTAAACTTAAGTTCTATATTATAAATTATAGATATTCCACTACCATTAAAAAGCCTTAACAAATATTCACTTTCGTATTGTGTTGTTATAAAAGATTTTGTTTATAAAATAAACTAAATATATTCTTTATAAACACTATATATTCTTATATGCATTATTTTTATTCTTATATAGTCTTTTATATACACTATATCTGTATCAATAACCCTAGGAGTGGCAGGCCAAGCCAAGGGGTCTTCGGCTTGGTTCCTGCTTCTAAATTACGAGGACCCATTTGAGCATAAGTCGTACTTTCCCCTTAGAGGTGCTCGTTAAAACGGAACCTCTTTCCTTAATACGAGTAACGTATAGCTCAATCGTGCTTGGCTTGACCAAGTGGCATCAGAAACAACAATATATGTGTATGGTGTTTATAAAATATTCTAAAAATTGGCAATGTCTTATTCAAATTAAATTAATAAGACGCAAGACACTATCTGTAATAAAATACTTTACTACTTTAAAATGTATTTCACATTCCTGAACCTGTTTATTAGATCTGGTGAAACTACTTACCAAGCTATTAGTTGAAATTTCTAAATATAATAAAATGTAATGTAAATTGTATTTATGTGTAATAGTGGTGTTTAAAATTCAGCTTGAGTTTTAGCATTCCCTCTTATCTCAAGGAATGGACAATTCAGAAACACAGTTCTTGTGAAATAATGAACTGTTTTTATTCCATGAAAAGAGATTTAGTATTTTTTACAATTTAATTCATTTGCCGGAATGTGACTTTTATTTTCCTCTGTCATATTAGACTTCAACAGTGGCATAGCAAATATGAAATTTGAAATCTCTAATGAGGATTACTGTATATATGTATTATGAATGTAAGAATGGCTGTATTAATTTTGAGTATGAGTTGAAGGGGAAGTAACTCTCCCCTGTGAAGAATTTTTCTCAACGCCCCTGTACCACACTACCTTTTCAACAATCAAGTACCACTCTATAGTCACTACATACGTATACGCACGTTTGAGTGGAGTGCAATTTATGTAGTAAATCCCTTTCGATGGAGTATCTTATAAACACAAAACTTGTTGAAGGCTTTATAAGGTCTAAGGAACGGGAAAGTACTCTGACTGATAAGATGATCTGAGATAGGATGAAGATACAGGAATATATACTCGAACGTGAGATAAATCCCCAAAATTCTTTATTCTGTTATAAAAAAGAAAAATTTGCTATCGGAATAAATAAATTATGTATACAATCCATACACAATTTATTCATTCTGATTCATGTAGGAAATTTATGTGTAATATTTTTGTAAATATAAAATCATATCTTTCCTCATTGTTTTAAATCTTTATTTGTAATTAGAGAGGAAAATTTCAAATAGGGTTGTTATTACTTTAATTTTTGTATTTTTTATACTTTACTTGTTACAGTCATCATATGCTTAAATTTTAATGCTTGAAATAAGCAAGTTGTTTTAGTCTTAAATTTAGGTGACTAGATTTTTATACAAAAAATAAAAAAATAATAATTTGGGAAAAAAGAATTTGCTTGTAATAAATATTTGAAAGATAAATTATTTTTGGTAGTTATAACGTTGCAAGCAGAAAAAGTAATGGGATAAATTCGTAAAAATAAATTTTTATCAAATAACGAAGAGTAACTTTGGGCACAAGGAATAATTTAAGATATCTTGATTAGATTTAATTATTTTAGAAATATATTAAATATATTTTCGTAAAATACTTAAAGATTTAGTTTTAAGTGAAATAAAATATAAAAACGAACTGCATATAAGTAGGGTAAAATTGTATGTTTCAAATACATTATGTCATTTTAATTATCTTAGTGAATTTCCGTTCCAATTCAGAACCAAGCTTTTGACAAATTTTATAATAGTTTCACACAGACTTTTCTCTTTGTACCTCAAAGAGCAGTGGAAGATAAATAAGATTTAAAATTAAAAAAAAAACCTAATTATTCCTGTTGACTTCCATTCATTAAGGGAATTTATAGAAAGTACGTTTCAGAGATACGTAATACATCACACTAAAAGCTTATAAACTTACAAAACTGAGAAAGTAAAAAGAAAAAGTATTTGTTTTTACTCATAACCTTGAATTTACTCATTTTGTTTTTACTCATCATCTTGAAATGAAATTTTAAAATTTAATATTTCCAGTATATATCATTGTTCAAGTATAGAAATACTTGTATTACAATTTGTTTTCAGATATCAGCTCATAAATTCTAATTAAACAGAAGTTGTTACAAAACTTCCCCTTTTTTTTGTGGGTTCTAAAGTTGCTTCAATTTATCCCAGTTCCTAATGTAAAGTGAAAGAAAACCTATTGACGGACTTGCCAAGACAAAAAGTAATTTGATTTCTTCGCCTGATTGCGAGACACATGCGAAGCAAAAGAAATTATATCCCCTTGCGCTAATTTCTATCGCTAGAAAACCGTGTCATCCTGCAGTGGAACTACTGAATGTTTCTCTGAGATGAAAACTGTCTCATCCATCTTATATTCCAATGAGAATCAGAATGGCACGAAAAATTACTTTATACGAAACGTCTCCAGAGATAGGTTCTTCGCTTTTTACTCTTACCCTTTTCAAAACGGAGTCGTAAATCACTATTCTTAATGACCGACCGTTGTGGTTTTGGAAGAATACCCGGGACAGTTTTGATTCTAAGTCAGATAGTAACGGATGCGATGTTCAGAAACTATTTGCTCCTCTGCTAATTCATTCTTAATCTCAGCAAAACGTCTCGTCATCCTTCATTGAGACCCCTGAATGTTACCACGGTAGTGCGATTTACATCATTAATCTCGAATTCGCAATCATTAATTAAACGTTACGTAAACTTAGTCAAACGGAACAGCGTTAGGAAGAAGAACCCCCAAGAAAAGAAGAAGAAGATGTGCGAAAGCACATCCCAAGTCGCTGGCCACCATCCCAAAAATCTTATCACCTGGCATTGAAATTCTTACCGACCCGTCTGCAGGAGACGACACAACAGAAAAAGAAAAGCGAGAAACAAAATTGAAAGAAAAAAATTGGCGCCTCTTCCTCGGGATCTTGCATCTCCGTCAACATCGTCTTCAGGAGTTGCAGCAAAGAGAAAAAAAAGAAGGAAGAAATCATTACCGAGGCAAAAGAGATGAAAACGGAAAACTCCGCTCTTTCGTCTGTCAATAGCTTCCGAGGTGTAGTAAATCAAGAGCGCTTTTGCTCTCCGAGTTTTAATCAAGATGAAGAACATGCGGAAACATTTGCGCTAGTAAAATGGGCCACAAATGGATGCTGACTTAAGCCTTGTAATCCTGAATAAACCTTATCACGTTCAAACTACGATAAAAAAAAATGCAGCTTAGCTTTTAATTCATTCAGTTCTATTAAAAAATTGTGGTACAAAAATCCTTACAAATGAAGCACTTTAGAATCACGATTTTGGGATTCAAATGTACTAGATAGTGCTTTTGTACCACAGTGTACAAAAGTATTTTCTAGCTTACATTTTAATTTAGTGTTATCAGTTCAATATTTAACAAGCCAATTTGAAAATATTATTCGATAATATATTAACTTTGTTACTCACATAAGGAAAATATTAACACACAATTTAGTTTCTTTCAATGCATTCTGTCTTGATGTTATTTATTTCCTAATTTTTCTTTTAATATTTTTTCATAGCTTTTGTTTTCCGTTAGAAAATTACGACATATTAAAGAAGAGCGTTTAAAATTAAATATAAAATTATTATACAATTACCTTTAATTGCTTTCTAAGCATAAATTGCAACAAGAAAATATTTTGACACATAAACATCGCCAGTTTCCACCTTTTGGTTTACCTATCAGATTTTAGTTACATATTAGATTGCGAGCAAAAAAAAAATCGAGCTTTTTCTTTTGAAAATCCAGCTATCATCTCAAACTTTTAAGGAAAATAGCAATTCAAACTTTGATAAGGTTTGGAATTGGATGCTGCTCTTCACGATAGAGTCAATTTAAAAAATTTAATTAATAACAGTTTGCAACCAAGATAAAAGTTTTATAATATTCTTATCTGTAAGAGATATAGCCTTAAATTAATATAGAGAAGTGATTATTTTTATACCTTACTAAAATTTGCAACAAGTACCCTAAAATTATATTGGTATATATTTAAAAAGTTTATGAGATTGATTGAAGAAAAATATTTTATTCGAGATATTTGCCGATAAAATTTTTATAAAGATAAGTTGAAATAAAGAGACAAAATCCTTTCAAACTACTGCATATATATCTTAGTATCTGATATAGTTACCTGAAAGATAGAAAAATGTTATATAAACAAAATCAACTACAAATGCATATTTTCATAATTTTATTTTTACTTGCTTCAAACTAAGTGCGTGATAACCGAAACAATGCACTTTTGTTTAAAATTATTTTAATAAAATTTCATAAAATTTACTTTTATGTACAGTTTTTTGCATTGAATATCCTTCAGCTTTCTTATTCGCTATAAAATTTTACTAGCTTTACACTATGTTTTTCCACTGTATTTCACAAAACTAAAATTTTATTCCTCATTGCTATAAAAATTAGGAAAAGTATCAAAAGCTATCGTTTGCATTCATATAAACTATCAAAACAACATAAAATGCAGCGCATAAATGCATTTTAAGCACTCTATTTATCACCAAGTGATGGTACAATTCATGCCAACTCTCTGTGACAAGTGTGAACGATTTCAGGAGTCAAAGACACTACTTGCCAAAACACCTCAAAAAGAATTTTTTTTTCTAGGGAGATAAACAGTTTCATGTCACATTCTATTTGCTTAAAGTCTTTGCAGAAAACACGGTAAGCTCCAAGAATTACTGCTGAAAAACTTTTAACCTACTTCTCCAGGTTTTACTTTTCTATTTGTATATAGGGAAATTAGTTTCGGGCTTAGAATGCATTTAAGAAGTTCACTTTAAGAGAACTAATTATAAGGTACTTTTCAATTAATGCATTTTCAAATGTTTACAAAGTATGTATTTCAGTGTTAAGAAGCTTAAAAAATAACAATAATGTTTGTCAGCTACATCAGATTACCTTTTTCTATTGAGGAGTTTCAAGATATTTATAAAAGATATCGGAATAAGGGATTGAAATTTCAGGTAGCTTTTAACCGTAACGTAACTCTTTCTTTAAGATAATTAAAGCTTGTTTTAAAATTGCGACAAATAATGCTTCTCACTTTAATTGGTATTTACCAGTATGTTACATACCCCTAAAAACAATATTGATAGCTAAATTTAGTCTTTTTCTGGAATTAGAATGTCTGGTAGCTTTTCACCGTAAGTTTTAGCTAAGATGACATGAGAATAGTTTCAGTACTAAAGTATATTGCAGTTCAATTTCAACGGGCAATAAAGTATATAGATTGTTATTGCCCGAATTCAAATTTACTAAAATTATAATAAATCTTAATCTTTTAAAAACTAATAAAAGGTAAATTTGATTCCACATTAATGTGTTAGAGTTTATCCTCTTTGTAAGAAAGTTCAAAATTGTTTTTTAAAGTTTCCAGTGTAATTATTTGTGGTTTTAAACTTAAAAACCTTCATAATGATTTTGTTGATCTCGTATGGTAATTCTTATAAAAATAACTTTTATATCATAAAAGACCATTTTAAATGAAATCGGATTTAGCACTAATTATTTTCCAATGGATGTCATTTCTGATTATTCATAATGTTATAGCTTCAAGCCATCTAAAATGAATATATGAAATAAAGTCAATTAATATTCTTTAAAATCCTATGGCATAACGTAGTTAAGAAACCTCACCACTGATAATCAATCTGTCAGGCCCTAGCAGTCTTGTTCAATGTATAAAGTATACAGATTATTTATAGTTAGAAACAAATATCTAATCAGCATTCTTTAAGTTTAAATTGTGTACTGAATTAAGTTCTTAAATTCAAAAGAAAGGTAAGGAAGAAAGAAAAGTCCTATAGGGTAAACATTTTATTAAAACTGACTAAAATACAGGATATTTAACTATATTCCTTTGGTTGCTTATTTTACAACAAAATAATACATTCGATTGAGGTTCTATGTATCCAAATAAGTTATTGTGCTATTATGACTCAAAGACTTTATTGTAGAAAAATTTAAATGACATTGCACAAATTGACACAACTAGCGAAGTTATTTTACAATTGCTTTTATTTATTGTTTTTCAGCTAATAGCAAAAACAGGTCTAAAAAATTTTTGAAAACTACAAAGGAAAGCAACCCACCAAACATATAGCGAAAACAATTACTTTAGCTTAGATCAGTAATTTCAGTAACGAAAGTAAATGTAACTTACTATGATGTACCATGGAAAATTACTATTAAAATTATTGTTATTTTTTTTATATTACTTGTATCTGTCTCTTTGCAAAGTTTAGTCACCATGCCCATGAATAAACACGAGACAATACCTTTGTGTACAGATGCAAGAGAACAGAATAGTTTCTGTATTCATTTTTTAAAAAATTGTGGTCATTATAGTGATTTTTAAGCCATTTTTTAATTTAAAAACCTTTATATTTTTTTCATTTCTCCCCTCCATTTTCTCTTGAACTTAAAAAGGGAAAATCAAGCGAAAGTAACCGCTTGAGGGAGAAGTCAAAATCCAGCCACCATCCAAAAAACGGAATCCATTCATCAGATAGCTTGTCTTTTTCAATTAGATAGAATCTGAAAAAAAGCTATCTTCCTAGACACCTACCGCTGGGACGGCTCTTCAACCTATATACATCCTCTAAATTCGGATTCTCTTAGCGTGCAATTTATAAAAAATAGAGGACATTTTTTATTCCCCTCACCTTTAGCACAACAGGACAGAATGCAGATAAGATATTAGCGGTAAACATGTTAGTTTATGCAGAGAGGAAGATATACTTTAAGAAAGAATTCGACTTTGCATCTACACTCACGCACAGTAGGGAAATGGTTGATCACTTAGCCGTACATAATTTGAGTCCATATTAGTGCATTATTAATATTTATTTTAATTTTCCACTATTTTGGATTTTATAATTTGTATATTTATTGTCTAGTTATCTAATTACATTGAAATATTTTTCAAAATTTTATTATAAAAGTTAAATGTTGACTTAAAAATTTTATTTATTCAAAATTTTACTATTTTTCAATCTTAAAAAATACTACAGAGTTTAGTAAATGAAATAAAATCTCAATGGTTTTCCGGTAATTACAATGCTGAAATATCATTTTTTGTTTTATAATGTTAATGTACATCACTTACTTTCCTAGGGCTAAATGTTTTTAAAAATTGTTCTCATGTATAAACTGTAAACTCAATAAACTTTAGCCATTTTATATAAATGCAGTTAAAAATGTTAATATTCATAGGGGCTTAAAATAGTGTAAACTGTAACAATTAATAAGAATATTTCTAAAATGACGAGTACTGAATTCTTTAAATTTAGTTATTTCAGAGCATTTTTTTTTTTCAAATTTGTCAAATACAAATTTATGCATTTGAAATTATATTTAAATTACATGGTTAAAATTTTATATAGATATTATTGAATATGTTTTCTTTGATTTGTCTGTCGGATATGAAAATAAAGTCAATACTTTTTAAAATATTGCCCAAAAAATAAAATTTTTAAAGCTAAAAATTCAAATTTTCAATTTATAAATTATTAAAAAATCGTTAGCAATATTGTTACAAATCATAAATACAAATCAATTTATTGTAACTTCTATACATAAAGATGAAAAAATTATTTTAAAATGTCTATTTGTTCTTGAGTTATATCAAAATAAAACCTTTTGAATATTTAATAAAAGTATACAAAAGTTTGTAAGACCTGTTACAATTTTTTTGTAAAATTATAAAATTACCGTCTTAATTCATTATGAGGAACGTGTCCCAATTCCTATTCGTATGATTTAAAATATTCTACTCCATACTACTCTATAAATAAGCCTATATTTTCTGTGTGAATATAGTTATATTATCTATTATAATTTATAGCTGTATTACACACACATATAGATATCATTCAGGTAATTAAACTTTTAGGCTATTTTTAATGGGTAAGTGCATATAATTTCATTCTGTTTCTACATACTTCAAATTTACATAAATTTTTTAACTTCTTATGCCCAAAAGATTTCTTTATTATTAATTCACTATGTAGAATATATTGAACGGTAGTCGAATGCGTAGACCGCCGCTCTTCGGTACCGGAGAACATGAGACTGAATCAGATTTAAGCAATATGCCTCGATCCCATTAGTCCTTGAGTATCAAAATCGTAGTCCTTCCAAACTAAACCATTACTTTGAACGTAGTTTAAAAATCAAATTATTTTACGTTGTAGGTTTCTAAATTAAATTATCTTGAATCCGTATTATGATGCAAGACATTTTTAAAAATTATTTTTTAATTGTTCTCCATTTCTACGTTATAATTAATAAAGATTAATTATTTATATGATTCTTAATATTTGAAACATATCTTTATTGTCTCGTAAAAATTGTATAATTTATTAAGTATTTAAAGATTTACTGTCTACCTAAAATACATTTCCAAGGTATCCACTACACCTTTAGAAGATACGAAACCTGTTAAACTTATGAAATCTATTTTCAACACCAATAATAGAGCTTTTACAAAATCTGTTATTATGCACTTAAAAAATCATGTCGATTAATACTATAAAAGTAACAAATCCGAACCATAATTGGAAGGAAAAAAATGGAATGTAATTAAATAGTTTACAGATCAAATACTTAAATTGACATTTTGCGCAATGACCAACATTTTTTTTTTTTTTTAATCTTATATTCTTCCTTCACGATTTTTGCTTTAGGCATTGTTAGATCCGGAATCATTTTTTGATTGCAAAACAATCATTGACACTATGATGATTTTTTTTCTACTTTTATTTTTGTTCTAGTGTAAAGGTTAAACGTTTTTTACACCATTAATTCATTATTGCATTTTTCGAACATTTGAAATAACTTTTCTTTTTAATCAGAATCATTTCACAGAATGGCAATAGATTGCTTAAGAGATATGGCACACCCCACATATGTTTAAAACATCATTTTTTTATTATTTATTTATTATTGGATAACGTTATTGATCAACTTTACTGAACACGCATGCAATATTTAAAATATATATCTTTAATATTTCCAAAATTATTTCTACATAGGATTTTATTTATAAGAGCCCGTAGAGTATTTCATTTTCTCAAGAAATGGACTCTTAATGGTTGTCTTATCTAAATATTTCTTTTTTTCCTGAATTTTACATACTAAAACTATAAAAGTTTCCGTATTTCAGATACAAGCTTTAAATTTTGCATACAAATTTTCTACAATCTATAAAATAAACCTGTGCATGGATTTTTTTGCGTACAAATATATGCATCGGAAGTGGAAAACATTGTCCATTTTTTTTAAATAAAATATTTGCAGATTTTTTCTCCTTTAATTATGTGATAAAATAATTACATCCATATCCTAAAATTGGTACTGTCAACAAATTGAAAAAAAAAATCTACGGACCAACATGGTTTTGAGGTAATTATTTCCAAGTCTCTCATTTGAACATAAACTCCTTATTTCTTCTATTTTCATATGTTTGCAGGCATTATGTCTTTCCAATTTGCCCAAAGACTCACTGAAAATGGCCCAACTCAAACAAATCTGTAAAAGATCTGTATCGGGTTCTCCCATAAAATCTGTAATTCGAACACAGTGCCCTTAACTTACGATATACTAAAATATATTTAGAACTGTTAATTTTCCTTGTTTTTCATTGAAGTATCAGTAAAATCTTTTTATAAAATATAATTGTTGACATCATTGAAAATCTCCCCACACTCTTGTTTAGAAGGCTTCAATAGATCTCAAAAGATTTTTGGAAATAACAAATTAATGTTTAAAATGTAATAAGAATTTTATGAAAACATTTAAATTCTAATTGTATGAGCTATCAAACAGATTTTATTTTTCCTTATATGCTTAAAATTGAATTTTAAATTACAAAATAATCTTTCATTGTATTTCTTAAAATATTAAAATTATTGAAAGGGTAGCATGTCCCCTTTAAAAACATCTCAACATTTGATATAGGTTTGTATAAATACTTAATGGTTCATAAAATAAACCTGTCAAACTTTTTAAATGATCTGAAAGTAATCAAAATTTGTAAATGATACAGAAAAAAAGAAAAGCATTTAAAAAAATAACTTTAAAATTACACTTTAATCCATTAACTTAGAAATAAACTCTAAATAAATAAAAAACAAATGAAAAATCACTATAGTTATATGATTTTTCGGTATACTTTCATTAATTTTTGCATTTAGTTTTAATTGAATCCGAAACTTCCTTAATGATTCTCACGATCTAAAGATCATGCTTGCTTCAAAATTTACAGAAGCTTTCTAAAGTGAAACAGACATTTGCTAAACACTGATGCCCAGACAATTTTTGTCGGCACAGCGCCATAAAGCAATGTCTTAATTAAGAACGAAAAAAGGGCAGCTTCCTGTAAAAGTCATGCCATAACACGCAATCCTGTTAGAGGAAAAGCCATTTGTGGTATCTAGTGTTAATACCAATTAAAAAAAAATTAGCTGTTACTGTACAACAAACTCTGTGAGGAGAAAAAATTCACCATCGCTGCCACGGGAATATTGTTTAACTTCATATTAAGTTACTCGCCCCCCTTCTGAGAAACGCGAATGAAATTCCCATAAGCAGAGTTCCAATTAAAAGCAATTCTTGAAATGGTATTAAGTTCACGCGGCTTTTACTTCAGATTAGTTACATGCATTATCTATATGACTGTGCAACTCGAAAGTTCTTTTATCAAGAATTTTAGAGAAATTGTTTAAAACAAATTTTCTTTAGAATGAAAGTAACAAATACCCAGTGGGAATTGATGTTGGTATGTAAAAGCTTGAAGTAGAAAAAACACCAGGAATAAAATTTAAGCGAATGAATATGCAAGATTTTTTTAATTTAATTTACGAAACATTCTATTTAATATTATATAATATAAAACAAAGAAATTAATACAAAAAATAAATATAATAAGCGATGAAATAGAATTTCCACCATAGAAAAATTGTTTATTTTTCATTTCAACAAAAGAAAAATATATTCCCAACGCACATATAAGCCAAAAATGTGGATGAGCGTATATAAGTATAAAGAAATTTTCGTGCCATGTTTTAATTTTAGAAAAAAAAAGTTTTCCTGAAAATGTTTCTTATAAAAATCATCCCATGGACAAATATTTTTTGTTAGAAGATATTTTTGTGTTAGCTTAATGAGTTAAACGAATATATAAAATTGAATTTAAAAATGATCTGAAAGTATAAATGTAAAGAACAGAGAATTGGGTATTGCATTCTGTTTGGGCTCTTAAAACTTTAAATGGTTTGAAATTTTTTTTTTTTTCATTGGGTTTAGTCTTGTATCATCTACAACCGAATCAGTTCTTCTCAAAAACCTTATGTTCTAAAATCTGTCTATATTTCTATTTAAGTTATTCCTTTTCATTAATTTTGTAGGAATATTATAAATCTTAACTAGCATCGCCCTGCGCACTATTTGTACTGCGTTTCATCCCATTAAAGTGAGACCATCCAAATGAAGAATTTAACTATGTGAATTCCAGTTAATTGCTCACTCCTTCTACCAAAATCAGCTTTTACTGGTGTTCTCTATTTAGTAACTTCCGGAGAAAAATTTAATTCAATACCTATTTTCTCTGGAAAGTATTATTTATGTTACTTATCAAAGATAGGCTTCTTTCGAAAAATAAATCACCTCATTAAAAACTTCCTCTTTTATTAATGTTGTTGAAGGGCTCATTAAGTCTAGATTTCCGTCTGACTCGAGATCTGTCAAGAAAATGAATGAAGTTAATCACATTAAGAAAATTAACCGATTTTCATCACCACTTGACCAGTACATATGCTATCAGGAAAGTGTATCTATTTCTTTTTTTTTTTTTTTCATACACAACTCTTTTTTTTTCTTTTTATTCTACCCTTTATGCACCGAATAGAAATAACAGTAATTTTTTTTTTCAATTGAGGCCCCAGGCAGTAAAAGCTTCCACAGAGGCTCGCCCAGTGACCTTTAGTCCTGACTCGAGACCGGGCGTCAGTAAATAGTGGTGGGATGATGCAAGATTGGAGCCCACACAGAGAGCCACTTGGCGGCGGATTAACGCCGCCAACCAGATAAAATGATTTTAATGGGAAAAAAAAAAGATTTCTGTCACCATTTTTCCCTCAAATAACAGTTTGTCTTTTTTCTTTCTTCTATAACATGACGAGTCACCAATATCATGAACAATAAGTATCGTATTCATAAATACCCTGATAACTTTTAAAAATAATTTCAATGTAATTTCCTTAGAAATATAAACAGTTAAAACTGCAAAATAAAAATAGTAGGTGAATGGTTAAAACAGTAAAATGAAAATGAATAGTTAAAACAGCAAAATGAAAATAGTAGATGAATAGTGAAAACGGCAAAATTAAAAAAATAAATGCACTCCAGAGAGATATCAAAATAATGAATATTTACCCCCGCATACAAGTTAGAATATTTTTTAAAAATGATAAAGAATTACGTTATTCAAGAATTAAGCTTAGAGAAAAGCATGATTATTAAATATATTATACACATTATTTTTAAAAAATAAATTACGTATAAATTTCCGGCATAAAAAGATGCACTTTTAACTACGAAATAATATAATGACACTTGGGAGCTTTATATAAAAAAGGGAAAGGTGTTACAAATAGAAGTTATTCCTTCAATTTTTAATCTAAGTCAATATAAATTTAAAAGATTAAATGAAGCAAATCTTAGATAACCAATGTCTCAATTTTTTCTGAAAATTTTTTATTTTAACCATTTTGTCATTGCCTCTTTTATTACTCTTTTTTGGATTCTTGTTAAATTGAAGTACAGTCTCCCAAAATAAAACTACATTTAACGGAAGTTAAGGTAATTTAGCACTGACCGCTCTATTGATACTTTTATTCAAAAGGAAATACTGTAAGCAAGGTGAGCTCAGATTTTCAATTACGGTTTATTTCTGAACACCTTTCGGGGTAAGATCCGCGTATTTTGACTCTGAGATAGGCACACTCGTTGAACTTTACTCCGGGAAAAAAAAGAAAATCCCCATTACGACACATCTGCGGGCGCGCATTTTAATCGAAATTTAACGAGATCAACACCACTTTCGCCGAGTCCTTGCCTACTAAATCAGCCACCTTGAACGAGCGGCACAAATTTATACACTTCCGTGTGTCCCGACAAATGTCAGTGTATTCCCACGGCTGCTCGTTCGGATACAGCGCGGATATTTTATGCCGCTCATCGCAGGGGGTCAGTTTCGGGAGCGCAGCGAGGGATCCGCGGTCAGAAATGATTAACCGAGAGACACGGCCACTCATAACTCTGCAGTGTTCACCTATTTGACTCGGCTGGAAAAGACCCCTGGGGGGATTGTTGTAAGAAAATGAAAGCTTGATCTTAAATTATCGGGGATCTCGTAATCATTTTCGATTGTATTGTTAGCAGGATTTAGGGACACGCGGCTAAAATGAAAACAGAAAGAACGAAAGAGCGGAACTGTTTCAATACAAAGGCATTTTTGTCACAAGTTACAGTTTGAAATATTGCTCCATTTTTCCTATTTTTTCCTAATATTTCTTTTAAAAGAAAGTGGGCCGGTGGGTTATTTCTGATTTTTGAAATTAATGTTATAAACAGAAAGGCTAATTAGCGTATCTCAACGATTTAGGCATTCTGCATGGAAACACCTTTTAAACAAAAAGACATTAGTGCTTCTCAACTAAAGTATGCTAAGATAAAGTGAGCTTATTCAGGAAGGTAAAATCTTTAAAGATAAAATAACTTTATAGAATAAAGTGAACGTGGTTTCATTTTCTTATTATAATTACATATAAATTATTTCTTTCCCTTTTTATCCCTAAAATATTGCGATATTTGTGAGCGTACTTAATTTGAAGAACTTATAATTTATTGATTACTCTTCAAAATTTAATTGAAAAGAAACATATGAATTAATGACGGAAATGCCCCCAAATTAATGAAATACGGTAGAGCATAATATGGAAAAAATAATGAAGCTAAAAGTGAGTTCAGTTCGTTAAAACCTTTGAGTTAAACTAATAAAAAACTTGGACTGTACTTGTACAGTGAATATTTGTGACACATTATTGTGTTGCTTCGCTTTGAGCAAAGAGAGTTGGGAAATCTAGTTTCATGCCAAAAATAATGTTTTCTTCGGTAGACTTTTATCTTACTCTGATCTATGTAGAGCACTTTCGGATGTCTGCAGATGAGCCTATTCAAACCAATATCCCTTTAAAAAATTGTCAAATGTAAACTTTATTTCCTTACATATATACTAGTGACTTTACCATTTCATTATATATATATATGACTTTATCATTGATGAAAAATATTTATACATCCCCAAAAATAGGGACTTGTTTCAACATTTATCTGACTTGAATCTATAGCACTCTGGTATCTAAAAGCAGCATAACGAAAAGAAGATGTAGAGAAAAGTGGGTTAGGGAACACTCCCAGTTGCGATTCTGGAATACCGACGCGTGCGCTGTCGAGAAAGAACTTGGGCTAATAGGAACATACATCAACACGCTAGACATACCATCACAAATCATTGGACTATTTTTTATCTTTTGTTTACAGCTGTAGTTTAGACAAACACTAACTTCTCAGCAAAGTACCCGAAGCCAAAATCAAGCGTAAGGTAATCACTTGATGTGCTTTCACGGTAATATTCAATAAAATACTGATTGATTAGAAAATTAAGTTCTGATAAATTATTTTTGCAATAAATCACAAAAGGTCGATAGTAAAAAAATTATATGACTCAATAACTTACGGAAAGGATGACTGCAATCTCTAATTTTTTAAATTATAGATTTATAAATTCTAATTTTAAAATTCATTATTAACATATTTAGAAATAACAATTATAAGAATGATATATTTATTTTATTCGAAATGCATGTTAACAGAAATATTTTAAGATGATTTTGTACATGATATAATCTCTGTCACTCATAGGGGGATGTGTTATGTTTGTAAATGTACATTTCGCTTATATATATATATCTATATATATATATATATATAAATATATATATATATATATATATATAACTATTCTTCATTGAGTGAAACAACACTGATATCTAGATTTCAAATCAATATACCAAATTGCCACTAATCATTGAAAGCTCTAGAACAGAACTATGTCTAATCTGTTATTATAAATACATGCTACACTTTCATAGACTGCTTTTTAAATTTTTCTGCTGTGATCAGAACAAATTAAACAAATCTGTCGATACTTCTATTTTTGCAACTCCTAAATGACAGAAAAAATAAAGTACAATTTGATTTTTTAATTGAATGTCACATATAATCAAATAAATAAATGATTTATGGCAAATTGATTATCATGATATAATAATATACATTTTATCTTAAATTATAAAATGCCTCATGTTTGATCGTGAACAATTATTAAAAATATCATCCTATTTATTTATAAACATAAAATTATTTCAAATATTTTTCAATCTCATTTATTGAAACTTAATAAAATAAATAAAACCTCTTTCATAAAAATGATATATTTTATGTAGTTTTGTGGACGAGAATGAATTAAATCATTCATGCTTTATTAATATTTCAGTACTCAATTTTAATTTTTAACCTAATTTATTAAAACATAATAAAATAAATGATATCTCTTTCATGCAAAGATAAATATTTTATGTAGTTTTGTGGACGATGATGAATCGAATCATTCGTATTTTATTAATATTTTACTACTGAAATTTAACTTTTAATCTTATTTATTAATTCTTAATACTAAAATAAATTAAATATCTTTCATAAAAGTGATAAATATTTTATGCAATTCTGTGGTAGCAGATGAATAGTACCATTCATGCTTTATTAATATTCTACTCCTCAAGTTTAAATAAAAAAACATTAATAACGCTTATCATTCATAAGAAATATTTAGAAATCAATTGTTTACATACAATCAACAAAAATAAATATTTTTTTAGTTTCACTGAGTTTTAAAAATATTAATTAACTTAGTTTCTTAGATTAGTGTTTAATCAAGTAACTAATATTCTATCAGTTCAAATATGAATGAATGACGAGGTCTATGAAAACCCCGATATCTCGCATATACAAACACATTCAAAATCATTGTTGAAATGTGTTAAGCGTAATCGATAACTCGTCATCAGATGTTATGAAAGGGGAAGAGATAAATTGGAGTAAACGTTTATGTAACCGAAGAGTTGATTTTATCTAAAACAAATACATTATTTCCTGGAATACAAGATAATTCGGATCTTTAAATTTTGTAGACAATTTATACAGATATATCATTAACATTTTTTATTATGTAACCAACCTATGAAATAATTGGGACTAGAGTGTACTATGGGACGAGGAGCATTACTACCTAGTGTTTGTTAGAGGATACATGAAATGCCAGATTAAACTATTATTTTTCTGTTCTGAATAAATAATTCATTTATATATATTTGAAAATTTGAAACAGTGTTTAGTAACTTTAACATTTAAACAATAACACTTAACAACCAATTTCAACAAAAGATATTCAGGCTTAAAGAGTGAAACCAAAGATTAAATTTATAAAACTGACTGAATTTAATAACTATGAATAATGAAAGTTAACTATTTACTCAGTTTAAAACCTTCTCCAGCCTGCATGATAATTCATGAACTAAGATTTTATTTTAGCAAAATACAAAGAAATGTTCTTATAGTATATAAGAAAAAAAAACTTTTCAGGTGGCAAAATGTAATAAAATTATATTTCCCGTTCGGAAGCATAAATTAAAATAAAAGCTATTTTAACTTAGCCAACATTTTGGTTTTGAATTATTGAATTATAAACAACTTAACGTAGTTTTCTAACACCTACAGATTCTCGAAAATGAAACCAGTTGAAATGACAATTTATCACTAATTTTAATTATCGTGGTAAATTTTGTGTTTTAATCACAATAGGTATTTTAAAAAATAACAGTCAACAGACTTCCTTAGATTTCATTGTTAATTACTGTCACCATTCTTTATAAATATTAAATTAAGTAAAAGACAAAATCGGTAACATAGTGATAACATTAAATTCTTGTTCTTGCCAAAATTCTTGTTCTTGTGCTTGCTTCAGAAAATTATTAATCCTGATTCCCTTTTTTCAATAAAATTGTTAGTAAAACCGTATCTACTCATCAGGTAGGAGAAAGCAGTTTATATGCCTCCAGATATGTACCTTGGGAATATCTCCTTATGTTCAGCAACTTCCTACCAGATTCTCGAACTTCTGTTAATCTTATGCAAGAATGTATATCGGATAATGTTTTCTCGTTTTATTCCGTGCTTTACACTTAAGATTTAAATGACAGAATAAAATAAGCACTCGGAAACAAGACGGTTAATTATGTCAAGTCAAACTTGCCTGCCATTTGTTTTAATAACTTCAAACTACAAGCGATGGGTACCCCACCCTCTGTGTATCGCTCCTAAATCTTATCGAATGTCTACACTTGCGCGGTCCCCGGGGAACCCAAATTATAGTATCATAACTGGATGTAACCAGCACGCCTCCTCGATAACTGCCTCCAACGTATTCGAATTATAAACCTAATGACATCGAACTCACACGGGAACTATTAAATCCCATCTTCCTAATAGCCCAGTCAGACATTTAATAAAATTCTCCGCAGTTTACTGATGCATCGTGTACTTCGAAGATTTTTGAAGAAGAGAAATTACGAGGAAGCGTGAACCGACTATTAGAAGTGTATTAAACCCAGTTGAGTCACGAACACGAACCTCTGGTTTGGATGACATTAGAAGAAACCCAACTTGGACGACAGGAATATAATAGCAGTCAGGATAAACTACTGCTTTCAATTTTGTAAAATACTCTAAAGTAAACCCCACCTAATTCTTTAATGGAGATGTGCTACCTTCTTGCACTCTCGAAACACGAAGAAAGTCTACAACTCTTTGATATTAGAGGGAATGTCTTTACGAGAAAATTTCTATAAAAACAAGACTGAGCAACTACTTGTAAAAGTTAGTAGTATGGTATATAGTATTTGAATTTTTAAGTTATTCCTATCTCTTAAATATAATGGATTAATATGCGCCATGTATTTATATGTATGGTACATTGATTTACCGTTACAAGTTGAAGGAAAAAAGAAGAATTTAATTAAAATTTGTATTTTTAATCTTCTCTTATCTTGTGCAATTAATAAATCTAAAGTAAATACGAAAGAGTAATAATAATGAACATATACTTTAGTCTTGAAAGTCGTAATACATAATAATAACATAATCAAAGAAATCTTTTTATGCGTTAATAATGTTAATCGTTGTTAATCATATTACATAAAAATACCTCTTCGGAGATTTTTTGATAAATAACTTTCTTTCTCGGTGCCATAATTTGGTAGCCCTATATTAAATATAATAGAATTTTCACGATTCATAACTTTTAAGCACGAAACATACAAGAAATTCTTTTCTCATCTCTGTGGTAGAACTATATAGAAACAAGGCAAATAATTGATATATTAATATTACACGCTAATTTATTATATAATATATTACAACACTCATTTTTACGACGCTCTTTTATATAGATCCAAATTCAAATATAATCAGTTTTAATTTGCTCGTTAAGCGGCTGCAGTGGTCTTGGTAGCAAATATCGCAGTGATATCCTTTTATGTGCAAATGTGTTCATTAAGGTATATTAGCGTGCACTTAAATATACGAGCTCAATACTTTCGCCTATGCTCAACACGGATCGCAAGCTTTGCATAGATTAATGCTGAATTTTGCAAGCAACGACCATCACCGTCAGATATCGTCGCGGGAAAATCCCACTCATTTTTAACTTTCCAACATTCCAGATCTAAAGAAGTCTCCCCTCGGTCTACCTGTGGCAATTATTCAGTCGGCGGCCCGTCGTTAACGAGGATGAAAGGGCCCGCCAAGAGGGCCCACCCCTGTTGAGCCCCGCGTGGGGTCCCCTCGACAAATGGGGGCCCCATCCATTTTTTCATCACTTAGTACCGTAACCAGTGCAGGGGCAACCTCTAATTCACCGGACCCTTCACGGTGGTACAAGCGTTCGCGTGTCTCCTTAACAGCAGGTTGTTTACAAAGGTATCATTGGCGATGAAGTTAAGGACAGTAATTGAGGGAGAATTAGTATGATTTTTCTTTTGTCCCATTTTCACGGATTTCGGAACTAAAAGATAACGCAGTGGAAAATTAGACTTATATAAATTGATACCAATTGTACTCTATCACACGAATTCCATCCAACAAAGAACAAGAAATGGAACGATAATAAATAATGGATTTTAAACCATATAGGTATAAAAAATAACTATTCCCAGGAAAGTAGAGAGAAATTTTTCATGAGGGAAGGAGAAGACACTTCAACTTATATTTCAAAATTAAACTAGTAAGTCATGTATACAATATATGTATGCAAGAATCTTTACAGCAGTTACACCCCAGATACACCCTTTCGTTAAGCCACTGAATGAAGTTTATTGTCCGTAAAAAATTATTTATCTGGTGTATTGTGATCTTTGGTTTTGGTTTTGGTTTGGAGCCCTAAGGTCTACTGTTTTGCACACGAGGGGTAATGAGACCGGGACATATTTCTTAAAGCCGATTCCGAACGGCTACGAACATCCATGCTACAGTGGGATTCGAATCCCCGAACTCCGGTACCGACGATCAGCGCCCTAACCAATCGGCCGGCGTTCGGCTGTAATGTGATCTTTATTGTAGATATAAAATTATTGAACAGAATTGGAAAACAATTTTGAAATTGAAATTACTTAACAAGGATTACATTTTCATGACATATATCTAATATTATACGGCATGTTAAAAAAATTGACTCTTAAACTGAGAAATTTAGGTAGTTTCATCACAGAACGGGAAAATACGTTCCATTTATTTTCCAACTACGAGAATAATTGTAAAATTAAGTATTAGACAGTAAATAATGCACCTCTTGTTTCACTCTTAAAAAGAAACACATAAAAAGATAAAAGATTAAAGTAATACTTCCGTCAAGATCTATCTGTGAGATATATGTGGCTAAACTTCTTAAACGTAATTCTTTTTATGCCAAGTGTTCGTTAACTGAAATTTTCTCTCTCCTAATGAGGTTGCATTTAACCCGGATGTAAAAAACTTTTTTCTGCAGAAATTCTAAAATGAACTTGTATGGGGAGAAAATTTTTTTTTTTAATTTAATTAAAAATAATAATTATAATTTATTTTTTTTTTTTTTTTTTTTTTTTTTTTTTTTTTTTATTTATATTTTTTACTTTGAATTTTTTAATATAATATTTTACTTATTTATTTAGAATAATTTTTTTAACTTTAAAAATTTTTAGGGGTGTAAGGGCCATTTATAAATTTATTTGTCTACTTTGGTATGCAATGGTGTTCAAGTAATATGGTTTCTTCCAATACTTAGATTAATATCCATTATTTGTGGCAAAAATAATGTTTCCAAAACAATAAAATTTAATGTATTTGTACTTTTTTATATATTCTAAACTTTTAAATTTTTAATTTTAACAAACGTAAGATTTCAAAAAACAAGTCTTTCGTTTCTACTTTCCCAGAACAACTGAATGGAAATTACAAAAAAAGTTACAGTCATTGTGTACTAATATGTCTTGTTCAGAATAAATCACTAAAATCCTTGCTTCGGAGCATTCTTCAATTTTAAATTTTAAAGACTGCTTAATTCTAAAAGAAAATTTAATTCTATATAAGATTCATATTTTATTCAGCAAGAATACTTTTTGCAGAGAGATTTTGCCAGTAAAGATCTTCCTGATGCGTGAAACCCGTAGTCAGTCTGTATTCGTCCGTACCTCAGTTTAATGAGAAATGACTCTCGGACTAGAGAGACTGCCAAGAATGAGGGATTGGAGCAAGCAATATAGGACTGAAAAAGTTCAGCGATGGTTATCTGAGGTACATGATGTAAACACATCTGCTGCTGCCGCTGTTTGTGTAGTAGCAATTGGCAAAAGGGGGGGGGGACTTTCCTCCAACAGCTGACGTATGTTTGCAAGTGATGTTTTAGGAAGTGATGATTGAGTTTTTTCGGTTTTTTTTTCATGGAGATGTTTTTTGGCGGGGAGATTGTAATGCAGATATACGTATTTTTTCGCCTAAAAATTGTTCGTCTCGGAGTAAAAAAAATCTGGAAAATCTATATTATGGCACACTTGTGACTACTGTCAAAATTTTTGAATGTGAATATTTTGCTATCAGTATTTTTTTATCACCTTTAAAAATTATATGATATATATTATTTTTTTGTATTTTCATATTATTTATTTTATTATTTTTTAATATTTTTATTTATATTTAACTGATAAAAATTTATTAATCTTTTCAGCGACTTATAATTTATTACTAATTTAAATGAATAATCAGGCTTAAACTGAATTTTTGTAGCTGCGTAAGTAGACTGTAAAAAACTTAATCTGATTAAATTTTGTGTGGGTTACAACAAAAGGTAATTTTTTATGATGTGTAAATATGCAAATTTCCTGTATATTTATAAACCTTGGAAAAATCAATTCTATATAATTTTATAGAATTAAGTGTAAAATTTTTATATTTATTTTTTTTTAATATAATTATTTTCTGTAGTATTATAATTTTTCTGTATTTTATATTATTTTTCAAAGCTCTATATATAAATAAGCTTTTTATTATTAATTTTATTTAGCTGTCGCACTCTAAAGCCAATTAAGGCAAAATAAGGAATTATTAACAATATTAAAATTTGCGTTTATTAGGTGTAAGGTCCCATCTTGTCAGGTCTCACTTTTAGATAAAACCTACTAGATTGTTAACAGAAATACATTTCTTGTTATCCTTATATATATATACACAAATATATACATATAAATATATATACATACACACACATACATATATATACATACATATAATATACAGGCACATACACACACACACACACATATATATATATATATATGTGTGTGTGTGTGTGTGTGTGTGTGTGTGTGTGTGTGTGTGCATGCAAGCAAGTATAAACAGGGAATAAAATATTAAACTTAAACAATTTATAAAGGGAGTTAATAAAAAGAACTTTTGGTGGGAGAACATAATTTTTAAGCGAACTTACTATCAACATAGTGTCATCGGTCACATATAGAATAACTTTAAAAAATTAAATTTTCTTTTTTTCTTTTTTGCATTTACTTTTCATATAACTGAATGTTTTGGAGAATAAATGTGTTATCAATAAAGTTAAACAGTGACAGAACACGTGAACGAGAGAACTCGACAAAACAGTTAGAAAACAAATGCATAGCAGTCAGAACTAAACCTAATATTACATCTAGTGTCCCACAGTCAGCCCCACTAATTCCGAAAACTTTCTGTTAAAATAAGATGCATTTTCAGAATTAGCGCATTATCACCGACCCATAACTTGGAGAGCAATGCACAGCCGCATCAGGCTATCTCCTTAGCGATTTAGACTCATTGCGTTGACATTAGTTCACATCTCCCCTATCTTTAGGATCGAGTTACAGATACATCCCCTGCAAGACAAAAAAATAAATAAGTAAAAGCCAGGGGTGTCATAATGTTTGCTGATAGAAGAAGAATTTGCTATCGTTTCATTATTTTAAATGTATACGATAGAAATTGAATAATTTCAGGCTTCTACACGTACTCCCACGAGATGATCGTAAAAAAGAAAAGAAGAATTTAGTTGAATTGACGATTTAAAAATTCTATTTTATTAAATATTTTTATTAAAAGTAGACATACAAACGTCCTTGTGAAAATAAAAAGGACACTTTTCAATTTCAATAGTTTATTGCAAAGAAGTTCTATTTATGCTGAAATAATTTTAAAATAAGCACACAGCTTCTTTATTTAGAAATAAATAAGACAACTTTTATATAAGAAGTTAACTACTTACGGAGATATCACTAAATTCACAAATAACTATTACAATCGAGCTGTTCTTTTTAATTATAATGTGTTTCTCTAATGACGTTTCGAAGGGCAAAAAATGAAAATTTAAATACTTTTCTTGTGAGAAAAGGGCGTTAACAATACTTTAGTAGGAATGACATTAAAGATATCTATCAGATTTTGTGGTATACATACTTGGGAAACTCAGTTCTTCATTTAATATTTTTTATAGATAAAGTAGCTTATCTAAGCATTATTATCAAGCTATTAGCTGCCCACCCATTTAATCTAAACCAATAGGAAAGCAAGATTTATTCTATCATTTCTTGCATTACATTAAGAAACATTAATCGTTTCGAGTTGGTGAAATTGAAAGCTAAGCTGATTGAGTTAAAGGATTGCTTTAAGCTATAGCTGTTTGAACCAATGCAAGAAAAATCTAACCACTTTTAACTGATAAAAAGAGTTTGAGATAAAATTGTTTTTAATTCCTCAATGCAGTTACCAGTACACAGGAATATTTTAATAAGCATATGCCTACTGCATTTTTTTTCTCAAGGTACCTTGTAACCTATCACTGCAATGAATTTCGAGAATATTTTAAACTTTTTCTTTTATTACGGGTCGCACTTTCTGTTTGACATTCATCTTTTCTATACCGCAGGAATGCTGGCTCTTTCCCTCCCTCTCTCTCATATAAATTTAAAAGATTTGTCAAAGTAAATGTAGCTAACAAATGTGGATACGCAAATTTTAGAACTCTAATAGGATTATAATTATACGTATACTAAAAGTGAAAAAATACAATTTGCTAAGAAATTTGTGTTCTGTATTAAGATAACTCGTGTAACTTTCGAGCGAAGTGAAATGGGGGAAAGATGAGCAGACACGAGATGGTGTACAGTTACGCACATTACCACTGAACCTTGAATGTTCGGTACAAATTACTCTAGCCCTTAGACCTCAGGCTGTTTAGCGATTTGCATCTGAGAATCTTGACGTAACCGTCACTAAACGATTCCTGTTCTCCTAGCTGGGCAAAAGATCTCTCTCGAGTATCGTCTTGCATGAAACACACCGATACAGAACACGATATGAAAGAGAGCTTATATCCAATTTCCTTCAAATTATAAACACTCTCATCCCTCTTTTAATGGAGAGGTTGCAATTTTTCTCAACAAGCATATGTAATAAGGTGAAGCTCTTTTTGTGATAAATTAAGAGTAATATGTTATCTAATTACGCCGAGGAGTAATTTTTTAACACAATTAGTTCAGGGGTTTCGTCGTTTACGTTTTTATTAAACTTAAATGTTTTGGGTGATCGTGAAACACTAATTGCAGATATTTTTTCTTTGTAATCAAAAAACGATAGAAAATTTAAATTAGCGTGTATTTAATGCAACGAAGAGAAATCCATGAGAAATTTGAAATAACATAAAAGGAAATTAATTTTTATAAAAGTGAGCGATTTGGGATTAACAATTTTAGTAATAGGTAGACTATAAAACCATAAACTTTCTCTATACAAGAAAAAAAGTTAAAATTTTTTACCTATTAAATAAAATGGGTTTGCCGAAGTAGTTATGACTTTGAGTAATGTTAGGCAACATCATAAAACAATTTTAGTTAATTGATCATAAATCTCATTAAAAATTACAATTGCAATCTCTTAATCTGATGCGGTATAAATCCAAAGTTAAAGAAATTTTGACTAAAATTGAACTTATTACATAAATGTAATGCTACTTAATGATTTATCTTCCATCTAATAATTTGAACTTTTTATAAAAAAAATGCTACATTACATAGAAAAAAATCAACAAATATAAAAAAATAGGTAGTTGGCAAATTACATTTGTCCTTCAAAAGTCAAGTAATTGCCCTAGACAATTAACACCTAATGTAGATCCAAGGGAACCTTAATTCTACTAGATAAACTATTTAAAGTATAACTCTAGGAAGGAGGGACCCCTTTTTTTCAGAGGCTAATTAAGCAGGAAAAGTTTCAGAGTAATTAAGAACATAAAAAATAAGTAACACTTTCTCCTTCTCTTTGGCAAGTGACATCTTACAATAAAAAAATATTAATTTTGGCCAAACTACATATATCAAAAGGTGCAAATAGGCAAGAGTAAGTAAGTCGTAAGAAGGTGGGAATTTTCTGTTCTTAAAAATTTGTTTACATTCACAATTTCATGTTAGGTAGACATCATATTAATGGTAACAACAAAAAAAAGGATTTATATATAAATTTCGTAATTAATTATAGTAGATGAAATAAATACATATTCATATGTATGTAAACGCGCATATAAACATACACACAAATACATACATACATATATATATATATATATATATATATATATATATATATATATATATATAGAGAGAGAGAGAGAGAGAGAGAGAGACGTACAAATATATGGTGTGTGAGAGTGCGTAGATGGGTGGGTGGAATACATAAAAATTATCCGATTAGTTTCCCCAAACACATGATTGGTAATTTGAGATTTAACGATTGATTAATATTTTATATATATAATTTTTAGATATCTAAACAAAAACTAAAATTATAGTATAATGAATATTATTGCGACTATAGGATTTAACTTATGAAATAAATTAATATCACTTAGTTTATGCTTGGGTTTTAAAATATGGGTTTAATGTCTTAATATAATACTTATTTGTTAGTATTTAGCTTATTGGTGTCGTTCCTCGTATTTAAACTATTTTAAGTTATGTATGTATGTATGCTATGTATTTTTCTCTGAGCGGGAGATTAAATTTATTTATAATCTAAAAGTAGCAAACAGGCAGCTTTATAATTCCCTGATTCGCCCGTGGAATTCACGAGTAGTATACTGTGGAGATAATTTCCAACTTGCTAGGGCTGGAGAGACACTTTGGAAACCGTATGCATAATTGCACGCTGCACTTTCAATTCGAAATTTTTTTAAATTTTATATGTAGAAGAGGTAACAGTATGAAGTAATATGCATAATTTACTTAAAACATAGATTCAATTACTTTAGTTGCTTAAAATCGTTGGAAACCTATGTTATAAAATACATTTCTGGAGGCTCATGACTATACATTTTAAATACAAGAATGAACACAAGAAAGTACGAAATCAAAATAGCAAAATACCTTTTTTTAAAGTAAAATTCAAATAATTCATGCTTTATAATGCTAATTATTAACAATTGTATAAGAGGAATGAAATCAAAAATAGACAAAAAGCCATACCCCAAACAAATTACTTTTGAAGAAGATCCCTCTGCTGTGTCAGTTTATTTAAAATAATATTGTCAAATAACAAGAAGATAAAAAGTGACCTAAAGATGAATTATAATTAATATTTTAATTAAAATAACACTTTAAAAAGGGTACTTTAGTGGCAATAATTTAGGTGTCCACCTGATCAATCAATGGACGAATATCAACCACCAGCTCTCTTAATTTCAGAAAATAAATCAGAGACAAATCAGTAATTGAAAATACAGTATTAATTTTTAATGAATATAATCGGAAGGAAAAGAGTATGGAGCTATAATATATTTTACATTTTGTTTGTTTTAAAAGGCTTTGGTGGATCGCTAAATTGGCCTGTATTTGGAGCCTGTGAAAAATCTCACACTTTTTTCTTGCGTCTGTGTCTGTACTCTATACCTTTAAGCTGACCAATTTCTGAAATAAAAACGGCAATGATGCCGTTTACAAAATGGCATGTGTTTAAATTTTGCTTCTTGAATACTATTTATCTATGTTTTCTGGGTTTAATGGTGTATTGAAGAAGTGATTAAAAGTTTCGAGATATTACACACACACACATATATATTTGTAATATAATCTGTATATATAGCTATATATATGTGTGTATGTATCTGAGTTTAACATAGAAACTTATACTTACATTTTTATCAATTAATAGAGGTGAAATCGGAAGATATATAAAAATAAAGAAATAATCCATTAATCCAAAAGTTTTCATTTACGATTTCAAAACATTTACATAAACGACTTAGCTTTTCATAACCTGTAAACCATGATTTCTTAATTTTTTTAAATTGTTGTTTTTTAAGTAAAAACTGATTTACTAAAAAGTTCTTCTCCCCGCTTCGAAGTTCCACACGCCCCTTAACAGAGTGTGTTTTACTTAGTTTGACATTAAGGTCACTCGAGTGATTTTCTCCCTCGCAAACCCTCCCTCGCGCATATCGTCTTACACAGAACCTTCTTCTCATAAAGAGGGGGGTGACAATATTTTCAGAAGTCTGATCCCTTTAAGATTCTTGTCAATCAGTGGAGAGGCAAAAAGTGGGAAGAACTCCTCGAGTGTGCTTCATCTCATCCTCCCATCTCGAAGGAATTAGTTAATCCGCTTGGAAGCCGTTTTCTTTTTCACTATTCCACCATGTTCGTTTGGGTTAAGCCCTTTCAACAGATCAAAATTCATATCTTCTCCGACTTCTGATCCGACATTTTTTTCTTTTCTCGCCGACTCTTCATGTGGAAGAAAATATAAATATTATAAACTTGCGGTTCTTTTGGCATCTTTCTCACTATGCTGTTTTATTAACACAATGAGCAATTTATATTTATGAATGGGATATATGCTTAAGAACCAAGCTTGTGTATTCACGTATGGTGAAAAAATAAGTATCAGAATAGCTAAAGAAAACGAATAAAAAACATTTACAATAACTTTATCGCTTATTTTATTATTTAAATTGTCTAATAAAGATCTTGATTTGATTTCCTTATGGTTTGTTTTGGAGTGGTATAAACCACTGTTTCACAAAAAGACGGCTCATAAGACCAAGATATACTGTTTAAAGCTAAATTCGAAGGCTGCGGTCATCCATGCCATCAGAGGGGTTCAAACCCTTTAACTGTGGTTAGGAAGATCGATGCTCTACCTATTCGGCCATTGTTCGGCTTACTTTATTTATGATTCTATAGGAATTTCATTAGATTTTTCAGGGGACTTAGTCTTTCTCCTAGTAAGAATAATCGATAAAAACCAAATGGATAAGGCCCTGCCTTTTAGAACCGGAGTCCGTGGGTTCGAATCTACTATTCACAAGGATATCCGTAGTCATTAGGAATAGGCTTTCAGACTCAAGTTATAAGACATCTAATGAGCCGTTCTATTCTAAAACGTTAACCGTAGGTCGACAAACCAATTTCAGACAAAACTTCTAGCAAGATGAAGAAACACTTCAGTTTACAGTATATTTGATTTGATAGATTTAATTTCAACTTCTCTACTTTATGCACTGAAGACAAAAAAAAAAAAAAAAAAAAAAAAAAAAAAAAAAAAAAAAAAAACGGTTTTAAATGGGAGACGAAAAGAGAAAAAAAAAATTTACTTGAAATTTTAAACACTCAAACCCCTTTAGATATTTATGAAATTATAATCAATGCTTTCAGGTATCGTAAAATGACTTATTAACTAAAAATCAACTATACAAAATCTTAAAATATTAACAAAAAATTAAATGCATAAATGTTTTTATTCTTTGTAAAAAATTAAAAAATATATTTAAAAAATGAACCATGTAAAATCGCTAACTTTTTTGCCTATGCCTGCTAGAAAACAGAGTTATTATATCATTTGACCTTTGAAAATCAGCTCTGTTAAAACTTAATCTTATTTTAAATTCTCCGTATGAAATATGGTTTGAGATTTTAATTGTGGTTATTTATTTTAAAGTAGTATGTTATTAAGGTAAGTGCATGAAAACTGAATAAATACAATATACAGTTTTGACTAAATTCAAGAACAGTTCTACAAGTTCCTGTAAAACATTCAGATCCCATGTCTAGCAGTTACTAATATGAGGTCAATACAACAAGCTGCTAGCAGAGTGTCTCTTTTGTTTTTATAACTATTTGATTAATTGTATAACTTTTTTTGTCATCTTTGAATATTTCTGGTATCTGATACACTCGAATAAAGTGGCCAAATTATTATGATATACACTTCTTTACTAGTTGCTATATCAATATATGTTCAAAACAATATCATGGTTGAATGAAGAATTAGAGGTTTAACATATTACTAAACTTTTAATTTTTTATCTGTTAGTAAATTTTTTAAAGTACGGAATCAATTTCATAAACTCCTAATAAATAAATATACAAAAAATTCAGCGAATTAGAAATTAGTAAATGGTCATTGTTATGGAAAATTCTGATATTCTACAAAACTATTATTTATTTATTTGAGAATATATTAAAGAAATTTTCTCCGTATATTGCAAGATTCTTAAAAGACATTAGTAAAAGACTTCAGTTTAAAAACATAATAAGCTAAATATGACATTTTTGCACAAATAAAAAGTTAATCAAATAGGCCAACGTATAAAAATCACAAATAACTACTTAAGTAAAGTAAAAGGCTAAAAAGTTTGCCTTTTATTTATGCCCTTTATATGTTTGTAATTACCAAAAAAGAGTGTTTGCGAAATTGAATCTTAATATTTTTTAGTGCATTCATAAAAATGTATTACGTGTGTTGTAATTCTTTTAAGACTTAGCATAAACCATATCCATCGTACTTCTCTGAACTTCTGAATAAAACATTCTAAAATATTGGAAATGCATATTTTAGTACAATTTTTCCAAAAGCAAAGTATAAATAACATGATATATATTAAAAATAAAATAAGTTATTCAAAACTTTAATCCAGACAAATTTATGCTATATTCGTACCTGGAGATATCTGCTAAAACGACAAATAGCAGGCATTTATATAAAAATGCGAGACAAGGGATAGTATCGTCTTTCAAAAAAAAGGGGGGAGGGATCTTTAACATTTCTCTCCGGTTTCAGAACCATGTATCAAAACGCTTAATGAAAAAAAGAAACTTAACTCGCACTAAATCACTCGCGGAACATGATTTTTAACAACTCACTTTCTGGATTACATTTCGAATAGTACTCTGCAACAGAGCCTTTCGCATTTCACATGCGCAACAATGCCAAATGCTAAAAACGGGCCAACCGGTACCAACAAAAAAATAGCGCCACTCGCCTTGAGAGTTGGCCATAAATCGGCGGCGTTACCATGAGGCGGCAGGCATGCATAAATTGAAACCAGCCTCATAAGTAATTTGCGAAAATTAAAAAAATAAAGCAAAACAAAAGCGGTCAGACTTAGCTACTTGAAAACGAATATCGAAGTTACGATTATTTTTTTCTATTATTTATTTGTTCTTTTTCGGAGCAATTGGTGGAGATTTATGAAAACGTGCCTGCAGCTCCCCTCCCCCCTTTTGCATGGAGGGTGGGATTGAAGTTTTTACGCCGACTTTATGCAGCCCGGAACGTAGCATTTTATTACCCAATTAGTGGGGCATAACCACGTGAGCACCGTGCCTCCAGCTAGCTCTGGGATGCGTGGGGCCCCTCAGATGACGGAGGGAAAAATATAATCTGCTCGTTCCGAATAAGCACACGTTTGGCATCTGCACGGATTGCATGGATATGGAAATGGACCAACAAGTCCGGCGTTGGTCATCCTGGGAATTCGGACTCGCTTACCAAGGGAACAAAAGCACAGAAAAACAACAAACTGTGCAACTCGCAATTAACAACTAAATCAAGGTGACGAAAGTATTTGATGGCACTTAAAACTATTCTACGGTCTTCCTGGGTGGCAAAACGGAATATCTGCGTGGCATAATTCAGTTGGCCGTTTACGGAAGACACAAAAATAAATTGCTTTTATATATGTGAATGACTTATGGGTTTAAACTATCTCATACGTTTATTTGAATTTAATTTTTATAATTAAGGGAAGTCGGGAGGTGCTAAGTCACTAATTACACTGTAATCAAATAGCTGGGCCATTGGCCAACTGAATCATTTCTAAGAACAAAATCTCATTGTAAGCATATCTTGTAACTGCTAGTTAATGTCTGTGCGTTTATTTTCTTGTTTGTTTCCCCATTGAACAGAACATCAGAAGTAAAAATTATATTACAAATCATATCCATCATATGCATTGTACATACACATTTGGAACGATGGCCGATTGGTTAGGGTGCTGGCTTTCGGTACCTGTGCTGGCCTTCGGTGTTCGGGGGTTCGAATCCCACTATGGCATGGATGTTCGTAGCCATTCGGAATCGGCTTTAAGCTGTAGGTCCCTGTCTCATTAGCCCTCGTGTTGCAAAAATTAGACCGTAGCACTCCAAAACCAAACCAAACCAAAACCATACACATTTGAATATTTGTTTAAAAGAAAAACATTGAAATATATATATGTACGTGTGTGTACGCCTTGGCAACATCTATCGAGTGTAATATTTACAAAGGTAAGCAAAATAGTGAGTGGGAGGATCTGTTACAAAACCGATGAAATGTTGACAAGGAAGTCTTTAAACACATTTGATGTTATCTGCATAGTTAATCGGTTGTGGTCGTTCCGTAACAATTGAACCTCTTAAACATACTCTTATCGCGATTCTTCGTGAATTTAACTCGCTTCGCCACCACCATCAGTTAGTTCTTCCTCCGAGTCGTGACTCACCATTATCTGGAAGCGGTAGCTTTCCGAAGATGCGAAGTTGCAGCTTCGAGTGTGAAGCAATGTAGTGCCAAATACTCTGAAACCCAAGATCGCGTGAAAATCTTCAGGCAACTACTGTTCAGCCTCACGGTTTGAGCAAATCTTAGGTTCATACACACTCGGAGGAAGGGTGGTCTTCGTGTTACCTGTCATGGTTCCTACAGAATTAGAAAGGGGAAAAACTCTGACACCGTTCTCTCTCTCTCTCTCAAACAACTTCATACAACTGGAAGTATATTTGAATCAACATTTAAATCTTTTGCGTTAATGACTGCTTGTTTATCTAGCTACGAATTTAGCACCAGTGAGACTTTATATATCTACGATGACATCATCTGCATTTAAATTGACATCGTCTGCATGACTGCCTTTCAGCGACAGATCTGTTATAAATAAAATGATTCTCCTTTCGCTGGAGACAGTAACACACATCCATATGTTCAAATAATCACAGTTTTATGGAGTTTGTTGTCCCTCTATAGTTTACTGAAACTAATTTATAATCCCATGTTGCATACACCAGTAATTAAAAAATGTTATGGGAGCACCTAAATATTTTGGATACGTCTCTTCGAACTGCTGGTACTTCATTTTAATCTATATCTGTGGTTCAAAAACCTTTCTACATCATTGTACTTCATGAAATCGAACCAGGAAGGTTTCAATAATATTTCTCCCCTCTCTAAGTAAACGTGCAATATATATGGAGACATAAATCTTAGAGGTATATGAATGTGTTAGAATCAAAATAGTTTTTATAAAATCGTGTACAGCAGCATATAAATCTACAAAGCAATTAGTCTCGGCGAACACACGAGTAAGAAAGTATTTTACTTTAATTACCTTGAGATAATTACTATATACTATTTGAAATAGTTACTATAATAATACTTTTAAAAAACTACTGAAAACAACTTTCAGCTACTGTCATATCGTACCTAACTCCCCAAGTTAACACTTTTCTACAGTCCATTTTCCTATAGTTAAATGTATTTTTCAAGTTAGTCTAAATCTGCGATATGTTTTATTTTCCTGAATTTTAATAACATTTGCAGAAGCTTTATTTATTTATATTGTAATAAAATAACCCGAACTGATCTTTATTTTCTACCTCATAAAACAAAGGTAAAATATCTTACCAAAATACTCCCAATTCATGTCTGTTAACGAAAAATAATAACAAACTGTATAAATAGGAAGCAAAATGGGGGAAAGGAGCTCTAAAATTCATTCATTAACCAAAAAATATCTTGCAGTCACGCTCATTTTTAAACAATGACCATCGTAATGTGACGGCAGCATGGAATGAAACTCTTAAATACTCGTGATCTCTGCCCTGCAAGGAACCCATACCTCCCAAATGAGCAAGGTTGTATAAGTTGCTGGATGGAAGGAAATGCCGTAAATTTACGGTAGGCTAGCACTCTTGCCGTAAAATGTCTCTCCGCTGTACGTGACCGGCGTGCCGAAAAGGGACGCAAATCGTTATTTAATTAGAATAACGATTAATAGCGCGCCGATGGTCACGGACAAGGTGGGCGGGCCAGGTGAAATGATGGACGGAGACAGAGAAAGCAAGCTGCAAATGGATAGGTACATTCGTTATCATCCACACAGTAGCCATCGCTGGATTAAAACCTACTAATCTAACAGTAAAAAACAAATGTTATGATCCACCTAAAAATAAATCTCAGGTGTCTAAGCAAAAAAAAAAAAAAAAGTTAAAAAGCACATTTTTTAAAAAAAATTAAACTATCACAAAGTCGAGGTTTTTTTTTTTTTTTTTTTTTTTTAAATCTCGTGTAAGTATGTGTATATATATAGAGAGAGATAAATATACATAGATAGATACATGGATATAAAATAGATAAATACATATATAAATATAGATAGATACAGAGATATAAATATAGACAGACACATAGATATAAATATGATAGATAGATAAATATATGTAGATATTTATTAGGATTGTTCAATGAAACTTTTTTTTTTTTGAAAAGCTATACTACAAAAAACTTGCCTCTAGTGTAGTTTAGTAAAATGAAATATATATATATATATATATATATATATATATATATATATATATATATATATATTAAAAACATCTAACCTAAACTTTGGAAAAAATATAAGATTTTCCAATTTTTCTAATAAATGGAAAAAAAGCAAATAAGATCTATACAAACTAGCTGTGGGGATGCTTTATTATAAAAAAAGTACAGAAAAGAAAGATACTTTAAAAACAAGTACATTTTACAATTTAGCAGTAACCCTTTGCATTTATGAAACACAATTTTTTCAAACTGTGATTGAAATAAATAAAACATTATCGTTTCTGTAAAATTTCAAATTAAAAATTTTTTTTTTCTTTTTTGAAACGCTCTTCTAATCTTGTATGGCCAAACTACTATTTGGACGACAAATTATATAATTTCTTTCGTAAAAAATCTTTTTGAAAATCGCACTTAAAATTATGTATTAAACATAATAATGAACTTCAAAATTTATGTTACAAGTAATACAGTTAGCTTAAAGAAAAAGGCATATTTCCGTTATCTTTAGAAAATACAGGGAAATTAATTTAGATTTTAAGGAGAATTTCTGTTAAAAAAGAGTCTTTACATTTCACCACGATTGCAACCAATACTAATTATATCTAAATGAAATAAAACGTTGCTGATATCCTGCAAGTGGTTAGCTTGTCCATCTAATATTGCAGTTTACAAAGGGTCGCGTCGTATCGTAAGACAGATGTTGGCTCTTAATGAAAAAGCAACAAGTAATGTTTACTTTTTCAAATATTTGTTCAGCGTGAAAAAGTATCTCATCCTTCTTCCACCAAGCCCATCCTTTCCTTGGTGACGATCTCCACCTTGCCTCTCTAAACCGCACACCAGATGCAATTCCTCCAGAAAATCTCGTCCCATTAAATTTTCCTCGGTACCAGAAATGATGTCTTCTCCCATGTCACAGATACGAGATGGAAGGGGGAAAAAATCTGCTAAGAACTCGTAAAAAAAAGAGAAGTTGCCAGAATCGGAGTAGGGTGAAGACACTTTATGGACAAAACGCAGAACTCTCATGAGCAAAGTTTGAGTCTCTTCAGATTGGGGTACACAAGTGGTTGTGGATTTTTTTTTCTTAATTTTTCATCATTTTTTTAAGTTGACGTCGTCTTACTCATCATCTGAGAGTGATGCGTCGGCAACGCTTTGTGGTCGATTATTGGGGTTAGTTTATTAGGTACTTGTTTTTTTTTTTCTGCCGTTAGGCGTGGCGGCTTTTTGTCCTTAAATAATTCAAAGAAAACACAAATTGGAAAGGGTGATATTAAAAGGATAGCCATGAAAAAATGCAGAGCTTAAGGATTAGTTTACTATTATACAGTTTCTAATAAGATGAAAGTATTTCATTTTACATGCTCGAATAATTTTTTCGCTCATTAAAAATGAAGTCTCTCTGATGAAGTCTAGATAAAATATTTGTATAGGTTTGGTTGGGGGCATTACGGTAATTTTTTAGGCATACCTGTGTATTGTATTTATGCACTTTATAAAAAGGAAAATATAAATATTCTGTGCATAAAATGAAAGGAATTGAGATTTTGGGATTTTTTTCAATCTAAACAGATCAAACAATGCCAAACTTTTTAATGACCGTTATTGTTGGACTTAATTACAAGAAACATTCTCAAATTCATAACATGGATTTCAAATATTTATTCTATTCTTCCATTTTTGGGTATTTAAAGGAAGCTAAAATAAATAGTGAAAAACAATCCCGGCAATTGGTTTACCTTTTAACCACGATGAATAGCTATTTATTTTACTGCGTATCATCAGCCCGATATATAAGCCTTTATTAATGGGTAACTCGCAATATTTTTTATTAAAATAATATAACATTAACACACGTTGTTAATGCCTTTGGTTGCTATGTGGATTGTTATGAGCCTATTCTCTTCGAGTTTCACCCAATCTTGGCATTAAAAATATGTGTTAAAAGAACATTCATCGTAATAATGTTTCACTAAACTAGATATAAAATTATTGCTCTAAAATATGTGTTTTAAAACTTAATAAAATGATATAAAATGATGAAATATTCTTTGAAATAAGAATAGAATTTCTCCTCCAATCACATAGAGAATATATTTCAGCTGTTTACATTCAATTGTATCCTAAAGTTCAAACTATTACTAGAGATAAATTTTTCTTCCTTATAACAACCAGTGATCCATTAAAAAATTTTAGAATTTTTTAATTGAGATAATACGATACTTATGTATTACTTTGAATTATCTTATCGAAAATAGAGTTGATTAATGTTATTATTATTGTGAATAGTTATTAGGAAATACTAATCACAAAGGAAACTTATAAGTATATAATGCAATACAACTGTATCATTGGATAGAAAAGGGGAACAAACAACATAGACATCTTGAATTTTTCGATATTTTCGAAAAGAAATAAACAATTCTAAGTTCGTTACAGAAATACTGAACTAAGTAAGGAGGTACCAGAAACTAAATAAATATTTAAAACAATGAAGGTTTTACTTTCAATTTCTCAGCTTAAGTAATTTGTTTCTCCCAAACTTTTAAAAGTTTCATTATTCAAGAATATAAATGTTAAATTTTCATTATCTATATTAAATGAGCAACATGATGTATTAAATTAAGTAAATTTGACTTTAAACATAGTCTTGTATTTCTACAAGCTTATGTATTTTTATATAATTTAAATTTTATTTATAGGAATGCAAAACTGATACGAAAAATATTTGGGATTATAACATATTATAAAAGAGAATATATACTTAAGTATTTTCCATTAAAGTCATTTTTGTGAAAATTTGACTTTGTCTATCTCTAAATTAAATTGCAGGTAGTTCATTTTCCCATTTACTGAAACATTCTTTAATTTTTTATATATACTTATGATAAATTTATGTTTCTGTATATTACTTCTAAACGTAAATTATAAATATCAATATTAAAATATGAGATAACAAAAGGGCATTTAACGGCATCGATAATTTTTTAACGTTAAAATCCCCATATTTTAATGGATCGCACAGATTTTAAACTTTTAAAAAGTTTTGAAAATGTCAAGAGGGGTTATTTTTCTCTAATTAATTTTTAACATAATTATAAAACTGAATTGGCAAAATACAAAGCAAATTATAAATTATATTGTTAGTTTCACTCTTACAAGTTGTTCAGCTTTACGGGCTTTTTTTTCACAAAACTAATTTTTTCCAGTTCTCTTAATATTTTGAAAAATCTAATGAATAAATCTGTTTGAAAATTCCCATATTTTAATATATGCTTAATAATAATAAAATGAACCAACATAATGAAGATATTGTAATACATCCAATATTTTTAAAATTAAAATTATAAAAAGTTACTCATTTAACCATTTCAATTTCAAAAATGTTTTTAAATATTTGATGATGTCATATTTATCATATAGCTGTTTCTCAATCTATAGACTAGAACGATCATTTTGACGTAAAATTCTAGTTACTTTCTCTCTCTATTTACTTTCCGAATAACAAATGATTTTTCAAAAACGAAAATGCAAATGTCATTGTATTAAATATAAGTACTTTTTACTTAAATACCAAAAATATTTATTTTATGAAAGTAGCAATGAAAATGTTTTAAAAAGCTGTAAAAAAGTTTTGTCAACTGTAATAATATTAAATTAAGTTATTGGAAATGGAAATCGGGATATTGTCATTTAACAGTTCAAAACCACTGAGACCCTTTCAGAGAACATTGTACCTTTCGAGCTGAAAAATCTTTTTATAGCAGTCTATTTTTGTTCAATATAAAACTAAATGTTGTCATCGGTTTAGAACAAAAATTTTTACATCACCCATTAAACTTTATACAGCTATTTTTGATATAAGAAGAAATACATGAAAAAAAAACATAAAATATGTACACAAGTAAATAAACTAGAAATTCATTTACCACAAAATAATTTTGAAATGTTTAGAACAAATAGAGTTATTAATTTTACTCTGAATCTAAATTATATTAAAGCGAACAATATATTTTATTTTATAGCACGATAGATTAATATTTTGAATTTTCAATTGCTTATCAGTTTTTAATTTTTTTAATTATAAAATATCAGACACTTTTAAAAATTTGACTTATGGAATAAAACAACATTTTGTTTCTATTTAAAAAAAATTACTTTCTAATGTATTTAGAAAGTTATCTTGTGGGTGAGGGAATTTCATATTTTTTAATCACTGTATAATTTCAATATTATATTTAAAAAATATTACTTAAAATAACAAGACTCGGCTTTCTTAGTCTTGTTAGAGAGTCAGATTAGTTATAGTGTTCCTACAAAAACTTGTGAAAATTTCTTTCTTATAAAAAGAGCAGAACTTTACATTTTAAGATAAATCGAAAAATATGGTTGTTATAATAAAAGTTTTAGTTCTCGATAGATACTCTATTGCCCCTTAAAAATTCCCATTTGACCTGCCAACTACAGCATACGAGGAATAAAGTGATCTTTCCTCTCAATCCCACCCATTCAACATTTTAGCGGTAACACCTCCAAAACCAACACTCGGACGCATCTATCAGCACTCGGCTCCGATTTTGTCGCGGAAGAGTTCACAAGTGGGTACGACGTTTCTTTCTTCTAAAGAAACGAAGCATGCATCTGGGAGTTTTATATTAAGGCCCCAAACAGGATTTGATGGGAACTGTTGAAAAGAATTTGGACGCTTCTCGATGCCTCATACATAGGAAACTTTGAAGTTCGAGCTGAAAAAAAAGAGGTAACGAACATGTTTTCGTAAAGACTTCTTTTCCGTTGGACTTTTTGTTAGATTGATTTGATCCTCTTAAATGAAAATTGAAATAGAAAGAAAGATAATATCATGTTATATTATACTTAAAATGTTGTTCTAGATCAACATTTCCCAACCTTTTTTGGCTCACGTACTACTTCGCCGTACATCGTGCTAGGTTGTACCACTTTGTAAAAATAATTGTATTTTGTAAAATTTGTTATTGCGAGTGTGTTTATTTATTTGCATATTACATTTTATTGGGTGACCATGTATTTCTATCACATAATGAGACACATTACATTGAAACACGTGCCTAAACGTCATGTTGGATTATATTGGAACTCACTGTAACATACATATATGTATATGTTTGTTCAAAGTTTCATACTTATCTACTATTTTGTAATATTTCATTTACTAATAAATGGTTTTAATAAAAGCAAAATTATAACAAACACCAAGTTACTGATGGCTAACGGATATATTTAAAAGTGAAATAAAAAAACTGATATTGATATTCGATTACTGATTGTAAGTATTAACAACTTTACTGTACATTATTGACTAAAATAATTTTATGAATTATAGGAAAGAACGTTTCTATGATATTTTATGATTTAATTTTTTAATGTCTGCAATTATTGATTACTTTTCGGGTACCACAGGTTGAGAAGCGCTGATTATGAAGGAAAAATAATTTATTCGGCACGATCCTACTAAGCAAAATGCAAGGAGCCCTAATAAGAGGCTTCAATGTATGGGGAGGGAAGCAAAGATAAACCCAGAATGCATATATAAGTGCATATACACTTAGGAAATTTAAACAAAGCTAACAATGTATTCAAATTGTACAATTTCATACTTATCAATATTTTTTGTTATAAATGATATTTTAAAAAATTATTAGTAATAAAGAGACAAAAATGAAAAGAAAAGAAAATGCTTTATTTTTTTTATTTCCTTCATCGCCAAATGAGACATCGACTTTTCGATCTCGTGTTGCCAACTATTATAAAGAACTCAATCAAGTTTGAACCACATATGAAGAAAGTATGCATAAGAGTATCACTGGTGGTGAAAGTAATTTGAAAAAAAATATTCAAAAACTATTTTTATTGCTATTTTATATATAATTTCAAACTTAAATTAAGAGACTCGTTTGAGGTTCAGATGAGCAAGAGGGTTAAACCTTCATGAGTTATATCAGAAAGAATATAACAACAAAATTTTTTCTTAGAAAGTTCATTAAGAAAAGCTCATTATAATAACTAATTAATTAAAGTTCATTACCTAATGCGATGTTTAATTATTTAGATAAGTATGATTCATATAAAGAATCGCTAATTATGTAACTTCATTAGATAAATATCATCTAATATAAAGAACAGAAAAATATAAATCAATGTACAATGTAATGCTCCATTTAATGTGAAGTTATATTACCTTTATTCATTAACAATTTTTATAATTAAGAAGTATTTTTAACGCTAGAACCACGGGAGAGGTCATTTTGACCCCAAAACTATTTTTTTCCGATAGTAATAACAGAAATAATATAATACCCATTAAAATTTATTTTCAAAATTTATACTCAGAAATATTTTTACAAAAATTTATATTATTTCTGTCCTTACTATCTAAAAGAGAATAAACCTGTTAAGATAATACAAAACAGTTTTAGGGTCAAAATGACCCCTTCTGTGGTTTTAAACAGATACACTTATGTAAGGTACTGTTGATAAATGTTTAAGTTTATCAAAATATTTAAAGTAATTTATATCAGGTTTTCTTTAACCCTGAATTAACTTTTTCATGTTATAGCGATGTATTTCTTGTGTTAGATCATGGAAACAAAGATATATTTCTAGCTATGTATTTTATGATACATTCCGGCATTATGAAAACATGATTAGAAAAATATGCATTTTTCAATTAAAATATTAATTTGCTCCCAAATTTAAAAATATAGATTTAAAAATTGCTACGACACTGTAACACTGTTAATATTACTGCTAGTTTTTCAGAAATTTATGCGTTCAAAATTAAATGCGTACACCAAAAATGACCCCGACAGAAAAGAAATTAGCCGCCTATCGACTCTTAGTTTATAATTTGTGGCCGTTCCCCCCTCTAGTAATCGTAATGTGGGATAGGGTTACGCGGAGAATGACGTCAGAGTTTCGGAAATCTGGTGACAAGCGGCGCAAATCTTTGAGATGGTTCCGAAAAAAAAAGAACCTCCTCAGAGACCTCTCTTTTCTTTCTTTTCCGCTTCTCTCATGTTTGTCACTATTATGGACATTTATTCTGTAACCAAAAGAGAAAGAAAATGAGCGAGAGGGGGGAAAAAGCGAGAGAGGTAAGTTTTTACACATTAAGAGAAATTTATCAACCCACGATTACAAATACTGATAATTCATAGCTGGGTGTTTGACAAATGAACGATATGATCATTAATTGGGAAAAGTTTATTGGGAGTTTTATTGGACTCTTCATGATGTACCTCTTATGACACAGTTAAGGGAATACAGTATCCTTGATATCGTCAGACTATCGAATCTTTTCATAAATATTATTGGCTCAAATTATTGTTCTAACTTTTCTAAGCATGCATTCAAAATCTGAAATCTGTATCTTCAATGCTATTTTAAGCTGTTTAACTGTAGGATTTCATTTAAAGTGACTTTTTTAAACAAATAAAAAAACATTTTATAAGTATTAGTACAATCTTGCATCTAAGATATATTAATTTAATAATCTTATATTTCTTTTAAATAGCTAATTAATAGTATACGAAAACTACAGAATTTTAAGTATATATGAAGCATTACAAACATATATTTCTTCTCAAATCTTTAAAATTTAGTTTCAAATAAAATATCTTAAATTGTTTTAAATACTAAAAAAGCTATGGATGTATATGCAGTAGTTCAAGACTGATAGTGTGCATAACTGTAGAAAATCATATGAGAAAATTAATGTTAAAGAATTTTTACCATATATTTGCTTTAAATCAAAACATACTTTTTATCTTATAACTCATTAAGTTTCTGAATTTTTTTTCTCGGGAATTATTTTAAATTATGCAAAAGTAATAAAGTATCAATGGAATTTTTTTTTCTGAAAAAAATCGAAATGGTTTGTTAATTTAAAAGTAGTAACAACCCTTAAGAAATTATAGTGGCATGCATTAGTTTCATTCACCCAGTATATATGCTTTATTACATATATACTGGGTGATTTATTACATAGGCTCTACGAGGGGATCATAGATACTAAATTATGACATTTATTTATTATAATCCCTTTGTAATGAAATTTTTTCTTGAAATATATAATTATACGACTATTACTATACATACACTATATTGCCAATGGATGACCGGTCACTTGCAATTTTAGATGCTTGGTTGAATGTCTAGAAAATACATGAGGAATTATTCTGAAACCTTAGTATTGTAAAAAGCATGGTAGATATAATATATTTTTATGACGATTTTTCCGTAACCGTCAAGAAATTGAATAAAAATGAATATATTTTGGATTACGTTGTAAACACAGATGTCTGAAAAAAGTTGAAAATTTAACACGTGATTAGGAGGATCCCTACAATAACCTATGTTGATTTTTATGAGGATAGCACGTATACTCGGGAAGAAGGGGGTTTTATACAAAAACCCCCAAATTTCACCAAATACTTTTCTTATAATTTGCAATGTTCTCAATATCAAAGAATTCAATTTCCAGAAAGTATGACAAAAAAAAAATTAAGTATGTGAAATACAATATATGATAAATGAAAGTGTCCTCAGCGCGCACCACATGATGGCGCTTCTCATTATAAACTATATATGTATTTGAGACGAGGGAGAGAAGAGTTAGATTATGACGAGTGTACTAGGCGACGATAATGCCCAATCAAACCTTTTAGGCTTAGTTATTTTATCTTCATTAGAGTCTCATGCTTGTGTTTTGTCAAATAAATATTCCAAATATCATGTTAAATGTGGTTTTGAATATTTCCCCGCCGGTCTGATCCCACGTAAATATTGGATGAAAGATAAGCAGGCCTACTAAAATATGGTTCAAAGCGCATTTGAGAATGGTATCAAATTTCATCAGATTTTAGCTAAATGTATATAGCAACTTTTGTGAAAGTCCCAAAGACATAGCTTGAAAATTCTGAAAGAAATCTTCCATAGAATAAGATCCAAATCCATTATTCCCGAAAAGATGAGGGATAGTCCGAATATAATATAGTATTTTGTACACGCACAAAATATTCTTAGTATATTGCGGAAACAGCATCATTGTTTCTTCTGGCTACATAAGAAACATTGTTATTGATTGATCGGAAATGTGACAGTTTCTTGTATGTATTCGTGTGTGTGTGTGTGTTTGTGTATAAAAGCAAGGAATTTCTAATTTTCCGTACAGTGTTATTATATGCATTATAGAAAAGCAGTATGAAATATTTAACGCTTTATTTTAAATTTTAAAAAATTATAGAATAAGGTTTGACATTTTCAATTTACGAAATACATGAAAAGACAAACATGAAAAGAAAGTAATTTATATTTTTATAGTTTGAAGACTATTTAAATTAAATCTTTTAAATTACTTTTGAAATATTGAAAATACAGATTTAAAATTTTGCATTAATGAGCAAAAAGATTAAAATAATAATAAGAGCTATAAAAATAATCTTTAGTTTGGACATATTCAGGGCATCCCCGTACCTTCTTATATATAAATCATTGAACCTAACAAACATTTTTGTTACTTTTTTACCTCGATAATTCATTAAAACGCCATTTTGATTTTTTTAATTTTTAATTTGCTACAAAATTATTGGTCTAAAATTTATAAACGTTCAAGTAGCACAAAAATCTTTAAATTTCATATTAAAATGTTTTTAATTTACGAATAATGCAAAAAAAAAATAAAAATTCGGATGAATGGCCAAACATGTAAAATGTATGAACTTCTACACATCTTAACTGTCATAGAGTGATAAGATTACTCCTTATTTTATTCTGTGTAACATAAAACATTCACCACCCTTGATGGCGGGAGAAGGAAAAAAAATGACGATAAAATCAAATTCTTCAGCCGTTTTTACGCATCGTCATGAAAGATTGTGTTCTGTTTAGACAACAGTAACTCGAGATGATTTGAGTCTCATCTCTAACTCAAATACTATAGGGACATTTGTCTAGTATCTCGTAAGAGGAATAAAATATAGAACTTTATTTGCAGCACTTTCTTAAGTTTCTGAATACACAAATGAAGTAATTCTTCTAATAAAGCAACGGTCTTCCTAAAAGTTAATATGCAGCCTTGTAGTCTTTACTTTAAGAGGAATTTTAGTTTTAATTACATTTTATTACAAAATAAAGATAAATGTTATTTCACACAAAAATAATTTTAAACTAGAATATTGGTAGATAGATACATACAAACGTGTATGTGTACGTGTATTTTATGAGTTAATTTAGGAATTTCTCAGGTACGGAAGAAACAATAATGAATTTACAATTCAATTAAGATTCCTTCTAAACAAAATTTACTTTTCATATAAAGTGCCCATTCGATATTGATAAAATTCGATATTAATAGGATCTAACAATCTAGTTACTTTTTAGATGGCACCAATGAAAACCGTAATTCTGTTGCACATCATAAAAATCAGTTTATACAAAGATTTTTAATATCACATAAATGGTAATTTCTCAAAACCTTTTATGCAATTTTGGTACATTCAACTGATTTGAAACATTGGATACTATTGACTGTCATATCCTTCAGTAATTTATGAAAAATATTTGCTAAGATTACCCCTTCTTTTGATATTATTTTTTATGGTTTCCCTATGGGTACCAGACGGAATAAATTAGCTGATTAAAAAACACATAGTCTAATTTATACATTTAAACTGCTGACTTGTCAAAATATAAATGTAAACAGCTTTTTTAAATTTTAATTACTTTCGTAAAAGTTTTCAATAGCAGAATAGAATTATCATTTTTTAATTATCATAATTATGAATAACATTATCACCATTTATAGTTATGTAAAAGAGATAAATTAAAAGATGGAAAAAGTAGATTTTACCCTCTTACGTATTGTTTATATTGTTAAACATTAGTTATCCGATCACTATTATAATATTTTGTACTTAATACCATGCTTACCATTCAATGGTATAGTAAATAAATCTTCAATTTGTCAATATACAAACTGAACAGAGGAGCTACATAAATAAGAAATTTCTAAATTAAAGCATTTCTACTAAATCAATTAATAAATAATTCCCATGTTATTGTTGAAAACAGCAATTTTGATATTATTATAATCTATGCACTGTTTCTATAAACTTTAAAACATTTTTTAATTTCTTTTTCTATAAAGGAATAGAAAAAAAGCAACACATCCGAAGCTGGGGCATTTCATTTATTTTTAAGTTATGCCATTTATATATTCCTATTTCTATTTATTTTAATGTTTCAATAAATTTAATGTCGCCATTCAAGAAACAGACAATTTGGCAGATTACCTACTACACCAATACCGCGCATTCTTTTATTTATTTATTTATTTTAAAATATTCTATTCTGATTTAATACATAAATATCAAGCGCTAAATGTACGTTTTATACGCATCTTTTTTTTTCGATATCACAATTATACTTTGTCAAAACCTGTAGTTTTAAAAGATACTTTTCATAAATACTACCCCCTCCCCAAGTTTCTCATCTTAGTTATCCAAAAAATTCTTATTATATTCATTAAATAATAGGAAAGGTGACAAATATAAAGATTTTGTATCTCATCTATTAAACAAATATTTGTGGATTTAACAATATTTGGAACAATTAAAACAATGTGTCACTAATCTTTCAATCCTTTGTTAAACAAAAATAAAATTCTGTTGTTAACAGGATAGTTCGGAAAAAGCAGAGTAACTAAAATATTTGCGGTTAATGCTTAACATTAAGAAGTTTCATAGTCAAAAATTTCTATCCCTGAAAGTGAAGTTTGCTTGAGTGCAAAGAGATACCTCTATAAAACAAACATTCTTGCGCAATTTTTCTATTTCGTTGGCATAAATCGTTTAACTTATATTCATACTTCTGCACAATTTGTACTAAAAGATAAAACAACAACAGACTTTACAGAGTAAATATATTCTAATAGCATGGGCATAGCAAGATATTTTCAGTGGGGGGAGGGGAAATTCTCCACCTATACTGCAATTTTTACATATATTATACACATATACAGCAATTCTTATGGAGAGAGTTATAACCAAGACACATCCCCTCTTTGCTACACAGCTGTCTCTTAGATCTTCATTATATCTTTAGGAAGTCAAGCCTAAAGACATAATGAAGAAAATGTTATCCACACAGTAAAAAATTATCTTACAACAAATTTATAAAATCCTTTTAGAATCAAAGCTTAGATTAATTTTACAGTTTTGTAGTATTGTTAATTTCATAGTTTATAGTATTTAGTATTCTAGAGATTCTTTCTAGAGACTTTTTTCTTGCATAAATTATGCATATTCTTGATAAAACTAACTAAATTACCTTTGAAGTTTTAGGAGGAGGTGTACTTTAAAATGTTTCACACCATACAAAATTAAACACTTGGTGAATGTCTGTTTTCTTATAACTGTTTAATTTTGAATATTTATTTTAAAACACTGGTTCATGACTGTGCATTTGATTAATTTTTTATGATGGATTTTCGATATTAGTTTAAGGCAAATTTTCAAAGCCCAATGTCAGTGAAAGTATCGCAGTGAATACATTGAAGTAAGCTGAAAATTTTATCAGCATTGAATAAGCTGCAGACAAATAACAGTATAATACCGTTTAATAATATTATCTACTCTGATGTAAAATCATGAGTTCGTTTACAATATAATGAGAAAAATAATTTATTCTCAAATCTATTTCTATAACTCTTCCTTTCCTTTTGCTAAATATTTTCTACTTACAGTTTCAATCTTTCAATAAATAATATTTAATCATGTTATAATACTAGTAGCGCATTTTACTTTTTGAGAACTATAAAAAAATTCCCTCGTTACTAGGCATCGTCATGCATGTTGTTTATATAAAAACCTAAATTTTAAATCCTGAAATTTCTAATATAAAGTACTTTGTTAATACATGTGTGCTATATAGGAAAACAAATGTCTATGGATATTTCTAATGACATTAGACTTATTGGAAGTATTATAAGATAAATTAAAAGTGAAAAATTCGAACTGAAATTAGAGTAGTTATTAGACTTATATTACGTGAGTAATTAAATGAGTTTTATTTCTGTTTCTTTATTCAACTGACTTCGTTGTTTTGCTTCAAATAATAGTGAATCAAGAGTTGCAATTAATAAAACCCAATCTTAAATTTAAGGACGCTTTCACTTCTCTTTAAAATCCTACTCTTGAGTTAAATGTTTTTATTTCATCTGAAGGAGAATGAAAGATTCTGTCAAGACATCATGTGGTTTGTTTACTTTCTGCATTTATCAGCCACAGAAACATGACTTTAACACAGAAAACATGATATACAGTATCCTACTTCGAAAAGTTAATTTTACACCCCCATCAGAAGCAGTAGATTTGATGCACAATCTGGATAGAGAGGCATCTAATTAAGAACCAAAATTCGGTGTTTGTAGTGTTCCGAAATAGAAATACTCTGAGGGAATTTTCGGTGAGGAGTAATACAAATAAATAATAGCTTTTAACAGTAACTACTTATAAGACAATCAAAATGAAACATTCCTACAACGATTCTCGTTTCTGGGCTTACGATCATGAACCGTCCTAATGATACAGCATTATTTTGGTGACTTAGATAAAATTTCCAAACAAAAACAATTCCTTTCTAAATTTTGGTGAAGTGAATGGTTTGTGTGCGTAGAACCTTGAGCATGTGTCTATTTCAGTAGATTGGGCTACTCACATTAAGTAAATTTTTACTTCCACTGTAATACTTTTACTAACATTGATCATTGAAAAACTTAAAAAACTGATATCTGAAATCTAAATCATAAATAGGATTGGGTGAGAGACTTGTGGGGGTTCCCTTCATGTTTGAGCCATACAGGACACAATGTAAAACGAATCACATGGTATTAAGGTTATAAATGCAGATTTTTATAACAGTAATATAGACTAAGATAATTTATTTTTACACATCCATGATTAAAAAGTTCTTGATAATGATATGTATATCAAACATTAAAGATATTGTCTAAAAATAATTGCTAGATTTTTCAAAACAGGTTTAAAAATAAGAGAGTCTCTACACATTTGTAAATTTTGCATTAAGTATCAATCCCATTGCTTTTTTCCTCCATCTCGTCCCATTTTATTCATAACGCATAAATTTATTTAACTGAATGAAATGATAATTTTAACTAAAAATTTGTAAATAATACCCAGATTTCATAGTAAATTGTTTTGGTAATACAATTTCAGCCACAAAAAATGACTATACATTAAAAAAAATGCTTTTAATCTACGTAGATGATTTCAAGTGCTAATAACAGCAAATTTAAGTTAATATGACTATTCACATACTATTGTAAAACTTCAGTACGATTATTTACACACTCAAACTTGCTCTTTTAGTGAATTAAATACAAGTTGGAAAATTAATGGCGTAACTGTCTTCAATTCTTCAAATTATGAAATTGCAAAAAATGTTATCAATGAATAAAACAGCCCTAGAAAAAAAAATTGTAAACCTGTTCAGCTTAGAGAAAGTGGGAAATACTTGATATAAATCTACTGCTTTCTTGAAAACGAAAATAACTAACTGGAGATGAGTCAAAGTAGAGATGCTTGCCAGTCGGATCACATTTTGTATGAGATGTGAAAACTGATATGCCTTGATACATTGAATGTCCTCACTAAATTAAACATGAATATCCAGAAGTTAAGTCAGTAAAAGGTCAGAACAATTTGTCTTGTCGTTAAAATATTACATTCAGTCGTGGGTTTCGTAATTTATTAAGATCGTTAATATTCCGAAATCAACAAAAATAAAATATTGATAGTATGAAGCAAATAAATTCTCATGAATTTAGAGTGTTTCAAATGTCTATTTTTCGTCACTTGAAAACTTTTGAAATTAGTTTTTCAGTTTTATAGTTTTTTAAATTAGTTTCTGGCTATCTAACATACATTAAAACAAAGTTATTTTTTTAAACTTTAATATTCGCTAGATAGGCTGAGATGTCAGAACAACCCAGTTATCAAATAAGAAGGTTTAGAAAATCTATACTGTGTACTCTACTTCCATAAGTTTTAAAAATAAATGAGAGTTCACTAAAAGTTTTAACAGATTAACCCAAAAGTAAGTTATATATAACTTAATTTTACTTAAAATCAAGCTTCACACTTGGCTTTCATAAAAGAAACAAAAATATTATATAACTTGATTAAAGAGACTTTATAAAAATGAATGAAAATTGGTCTCGTAAGCAAGTAAAAACAAGTAAATTCTACTTCTAAATTTCAAGTATGCAAACTTATTTTTATGCAACTATTATTCACTACCTTATGATAAATCAGATATATTCACAAAATAGTGAAGATTTTGCAGAGAGGTTCTCGACGTTACCTTAATATATCTATATTTTAAAAGGTTTACCTCTAAATGCTTCAAAATGATAAAAAATATTAAACATCTTTGAAGCTCAAAATATTTTAGTCTCAAAATATAACGATATTTAAAATTTTAAGTTACACGTTTTACAGAATTATACAGTAGAAAGATTTTTGCAAGCTGCATTATTTATTCATGCTGACCTTTAATATGTTCTTTAATATAAAGCCATATGTAACACTACATCACAGTCAGGGTTAGAATTTTAATTCTATTTTCATTCTTTAGGTTTATACTGCATTTAAACTGCAAATAATTATTATTCTTATCTTAAAACCGAATAATTATTAATTTCCATCTAATTAAAGATTTAATTGAGAAAATATCAAATACAGTAACAAAATCTTGAAGAGGAGAATCACGGAAAGGAGTTTGTTATAACACTTATCATGAAAATATTCTTATGTTTTTATACACATATATCAAAATAACTTTTTAAAGAATTAAAATAAATATATTTAATTTAATAACATTAATTATTTAAAACATTTAATTTTTTCTTGTGAATGAAGAAAATTTTACTCTGTTGGAAACTATTCGTTAACAATCCGTTATGGAATATAGATTTTGCTTAATTTCAAATTATTTGTATTTATTTTTTATTTTGTGAGGCGAGAAGTTTTTAAATACAAATTAAAATTTAATATGCAAATAAAAAATTACAGGGAGACATATTCAAAGCTTAAAAAAATGTACCTTTAAACAAGCTTATATATAAGCTGGAGAATATTATTCACTGGCTTATTTATTGTACGTATATTTGAAATATAATTTGTATACGAGTGTAAATTTATGATTTGATATTTTAAAATCATTTTTTGAATACGAGAGGCTTATTACAAGGTACAAGAAGAATTTTTTACATTATTTCATACATAGACAAAAGGTAAAGAGTCCCATAATATATTATCATCGCTTCAAAAAATCTCAATTTGAAATCTTTAAAAGCAAAGAAGAAACTTCTACTTGTTTGCCTTTAAACTTCTTTTTTACAGGTACAAAAAAGCAGCAGATATGAAGAAACTTCTAGAACATTGCATGCTAATAACTTTGTAAAAGTCTCATTTACGCCTTATTAATTTTTCTCTTCCTTCTCGGCTCTAAGGCATATATTTCAAAAAACGTAAATGATCCTGTTCAACTCTTTTAATTAACGATAGAAAATCTTGGCTGCTCATTTGGCCACCTAGACTAAGTGAACAAACAGTACTGGCTCAAACCGTTTTTATGGAGTTTAAAAAACCGTTATTATGTGTTATAATGATCGCCTAATAATCATCTCAACGGCAAGATGAAATAGAGAACGTAACATGAATAACTCCGAATGACCACCAAGAACAACTTGGATATAAACCAGACACCCCTGAGATGCTTAACATCTCTGCTTAGGATGAGGCGAGAAACAATTGGGAGGAACTCAACACAGCTTAAAAGTAAACGAAAAAACGTGCTCCATGAGGTTTGATTTTTAATTATTTTCTTTTTCAATTAAGGGGTCTCAGTACTATAGATAAATCAAAAAATGAACGGGAATGTACTTTTTTTTTCAATATTTTCTTTTTTCAAGTCTTTCTCTTAATACCCCTTTATAACTAGAATTTATGCCACTTACATATAAAGGATATCTTGTTTTCATTAAAAATGTATAATATGCATTATTTGAAAATTTTTATAATGTAATTTTTTCACCCTCAGTATTGAAACACAAAAATTTAGAAATAGTCTTGCCCACAAGGTAACAGAAAATATTTTACATTCCTGATATTATTTTTGTCACAAATATAATTGATAATACTGTATCTTTAAAACATATACAGTTTAAGATCTATTCATAAGTTGTTTACTTGTAGATTACGTTGTAAATTACTAAAGTTAAAATTAGGATAAATATTTCTATAAACAATTAAGAATTAAGAAAAACAATAATAAATTATCTAACTATATAAGTCGCAATATATATTACACAAAATTTTATACTTACACAAAATATCATGAAACTATAAGAAATCGTTTGTAAAAAATCGTATGTGCAGACTAGAAAATATGCAATCTGAGAAAAAGAATTTAAGTTTATGTTCTCTAGGAACATGACGCAAGGTGCAAATACTTTAATTCGCCATAACATTCGTTACGTTCAAGATATGGCAAAAGTAATGCTATTCAAATGTGCCGAAACGTTTGCGGTTTAATAACAGAAAGATAGTAAAAAGTCACAAGTTTGGAAACTCTAATAGCTAACTTTTAATACGTGTTCAATAATCCAAACGCGAAATATAAATTAGTATCGACTACAAACGATAAATTAATAGAAAAAAGAAATTATTAAAGTAAAAATACTTTTATATTTACAACTAAGGGTATATATAAAATCCCTCGAGTAAAAAATTTTAAATATATATGCGATTGATAGCTACTAGTTAACGTATAAACTACCAGATTTTTACTTAAAAATTTTTAACCAAAGTATTTCATTCTTCAAATGGATTAGTTTTATTTTAGATAAAAACACAATTTATTTAATCAAAAAAGAATAGGACTGTATTATCACCTAATTAATCAGTTTTGTTTGTGATAGAAAATATTTTGTAAAAATATCGATTTTACTCAAATGTATAATATAGTAGTATTAGAAACTATCCACAATTCTCGTAGATTGAATGATAAATTAAAAGCATACTCAGTTGTTAACTCTAAAAAGTTTAAAAATGAAATTTTTTTGCTAGAAGATTGATAAAACGTTGATTCGTTCTCCACTAATACCGAAATAATCTCTTTACAGTGTGTATTTAATCAAGCAAGAAGTAAATATATATAATTCATATTTTAAGTATTAAATAATAGCATCAGAATGTTTCAAAAATAATTTCTTCTCAATATTTTTTTAATATATACAAAAATTAATAATTAACTAAACTTACTCGAACCATAATAATAATTTTACAATTGTTCTCTTTTAATTTTATATTTTTATTTGCCAGTTCATTATAGGCCTAAAATATACTTAACTAAAATTTCATATAATAATATTTTTATCTGATTGTAGTAACATCAATATAAAGTATTCCGTAGATTTCGGAGAAACAAACGTTTTGTAAATGTAAATTTAAAATTAAAAAAACTTCTCTCTTTTAATTGAAATCAAATGTTATTTTATAGCTTCAAAACATTTTTCAACAAGCTCACACTGCAGTAGGATATTTAAAATTATAAAATGTGTAGTGTTTAAAATTAGTGTGAGTTTAATCATTTTCAGAGCAGTGAAAAATAATTTTGAACAAATCAAATCTGTTTAGATATTAAGAAAACAGGTCATTTATAACTCATTATCATTTGACTGGAATATGCAGTCACAGATGGGAAAATAAATTGAATGATTATTTATGGACATTTTATTCATTTATTATTGAATATAAGAATTTGTAAATATCGGGGCAAGTAACTGAATAAATCTCGTAAAATTAATCGCAAATATTATTGCACACTTAACACTTTATCCATAGCCATATTATTTGTCAAAATCAATTTTTATGCAAGAAAAATTAAGTTTCAATATACTTTAAGTAATATGATAAATGTTTGGAAGTACCGGGTTTGTTTATTTTTCGAAACAGAAATAATAAGAACCATTGGAATTTTGAAAATGTGAGAATAACAGAGACACTCCAGAAAATCTCGAATCTTCTAAATATATATGTTTCAATTATCAGAATATTATACACATTTCTTATGATATCCAGTTAAACCTTGTTATTTGGCAATTAGAATGTAATTATAAATTTATCCATTATGTAAATAGTTATTATAATTACCAGTCTTCATAAAATTGTTGTAATTCTCAATATTAAAATAAAATTTTAAAAAACTTTCTCAAGTAATATAATGTTTATAATAAGTAAACAAGCATTTATTACTCCTTTTAAAAGCTAAAGCTAAACAATGAAAATTCTTCTGCTGTATAAGGAGTAGTTCTAAAAGTAAACAAGTCCATAACCGTCACATCAGTGCTTTTCTCATCTGTTCTAGAAAGTTCTCCAGTTCATATGACATACAAATAGAAATTCAGCAAAAAGATTTCGCGATATTTATATTTGTATTCAACACAATGTTCTATTTAACTATAAATGATGCTTTCAGTCTAGAAGAAGTTTCATTTGGATAATCAAGAAGTCAGATTTTTACAAACATTTTGACGGAAAATATATCTTTCTTATTAAATGTATCTTTGGATATTAAATCTACATATTGGATATTAAATATACATATTGGACATCCAATATTATAATGGATACTAAATACACTCTTACAAAAATATTCGAAACTGTCTTCATATAAACTTTAACATAAAAATAAATGTCATATAAAATACAAAAGAATAGATAGACTTATAAAAACACATTCGGGTTACTCCAAATTAAAAAAAAATAATAAACATTTATCTTCAGTTAGAAAATGAATTAAAAACCGTATTATTATTATTATTAAATAGTATTATTGTTGTTGGTAGTAATAGTAATAGTTCTATGGATAAGAAAACAGAACAACTAGTATCATCTTTTTTTTTCCAGATGAACGATTAAAATTCTGTTGCTATATGGGAAGAAGTATTGGACCTGGTGTGCTACAGTCTCATATTAGATTTGAAGAGAAATGTAGAGAAGATTAAAAGAAGATGATGATGATTTTTATGCATCAGTCTCTCTTAATTTCTATAAGTAAAAAATAAGTGTGTCTGTTGGATTGCTAATAAGTGGTTGGTCCCTTACCTCCAGAGTTTTCCAAGCGTCTTGCTGAGTTCGGCGTTGTGCAGGTGAGGGTATTGATCGGCGAGCTTTCTGCGGGCGGCCTGCGCCCATACCATAAAAGCGTTCATGGGCCGCTTAACGTGGGGCTTGCGCTTGTCGCCGCCGCCTTGCCGGGAAGTCTTCGCCACCAGGGACCAGTCGTAACTCTGGAGCACCTTGGACACAGCTGCCTGGATGCGAGGGTTAGATTCCAGAGCGTCCGGAGTACCCCCTTCGGGAGACAAACAGGGGGACCCGCCCCCCGATGATCCCGCATCCTCCATGTCGTCGTCGTACTCATGTTTGCAATCGTCGCGATCCATCGTCAAACAATAAACAGTTCACAGACAGAAAAGCATCAAAAGGAACTTCACAAGTCTGGAGAAAATGCTTCAACACTTAATGTTCGAGAACTTGTAATGGAAACACTTTTGGAGAAGTAGAAAAATTTATCACAACAACGAACAGTAATGCTTCAAAAATTTTTATAACTTAGATACAAAAAATTCGTCTCAAACGAAAATAATTACTCTTGCAGTCCTTAAATAAGTTATACTTTCATCAGATCAAAATCTGTGATGTATTGTAGTTCCAATATATCGTTTCGAAAGTTTGCACAATAATTGGAAGGAACAGTTATTTCTGTTGCAATATCACTAAGTTCAAGTCTTAATAATAAAATATCTAGATTCGAATTAAGATCTTTGTTTTATATTTACAAATTTGAATGTTACCTCATTAGTTAAACTACACCGTTTTTATTTCTAAAATATAAACCTTAGTTCTCAAGATTGAAGTTTTTCATTGTATGTTAAAGTTGTATATAAAAGAAAATACAAAACCATACCTTTTTTTCTCATCAATATCACTTTTGCTTTCAAACTAAAATTCACAGAAAAGGGAATTTCTCACAGTTATTCCACTCACTGTTTTTTTTTTTCCTGTTGGTCAACTGTATAAATACCGATTTGTCTGTGCTAGAATTTTTTTAGTAGCAGTATTCTACTTTTTGTTTCTAATAAATAATAACTCTTAAAAATTGTCCAGTTTTTTTTCTCTTTTACATTATTGTGACTTTAAATGCTTATAATTTTTTAAAATTATTTTTCTTTTCTTGTCCACTTCAAAGAGAAAGTAAATCTGCCGGCAATTTATCCATTGCTTGTTAAGCCACCGCTTTCATTTCTTTCCAAAAACTGAATGTTCGATAAATAAAGAAGTGGATTTTCTCACTTTGTTGTCACTGAAGGAGAGGGGAAGGAGAAAAATAAAAAAGATCGACTTGTCAACACAGGGCGCTTTTAATCTTTTCGTTTTAATTGCACACACACCGATACTTCACGCTCATTTCTTCAACACCTCCGAACCCGACACCGTATTAAGTCCAATAAACGTCAGAGTGGCACAATACCTTACATTCTGTGAGCGTCTCTCTTGAAAAAGTCTTTTAGAGACCACCACAATGGCAGCCTCACAAGTTCAAAACAATAATTCCTTATCTCTACCGTATAAACACACGGAGAGATCGCTGCCACAGATAAAAACTCTGTCCTCCGTGATACTTGGAATACAAAAGCAAGTGTCTCTGTGGCCCGCATCACTTTATGAAGGAGCACCCTTGTCTCGCACGTCGCCAAGGAAAGCGCCAAGGCGGTGCGGATCAAAAGAGGAAAGAGGCGTGGCCAGAGATGTTCCGCGACCACCCCTCTCACACAGCCCTTTGGCGGGAGTTGCGCGGGTGCGGAACGCTCTTTCAGCGACTGTCCCGGCAAAAAAGTTGGGGTTGCCATGTTTAAAGGGAATGGCAATAATTCGCCAGCTTGGTAATTTTCTATATAGGAATGGACGCCAACAAGCTTCGAACTTTTCGCATTTGGTTTAAAGGTATTTAAAACATTTGGCAGGAAATAAACAATACTGTATAGTTATTCAGTATAGCTTATTTTTCTGTAATAGAGGTATGATTTTTTTGTGCTGAAGATAAAAGAGTATCCAATGTGCTAAAGAGAGAATCCAATTATGAATGTTTATAATAAAATAGTTAGCGTTGTGTGCTGCTATTTAAGATAGCATTAAATATTTATTAAAATATATTTTTAAACAAGCATTTCAAATTATAAACAAAATTAACACAGAATAATTTTTTACTTCATTTAGAAGCAATATTATAAAACATGATTTATAGAAGTATGCTATTCGTGTAGTATATGTATAAGCATATTTGTAATTTTTTAATAGTTGAATGTTTTACAGGTTTCAAAGTACAAAATGTTGTTTCAAATAAAGATGTTACATTAACATTTTTTGTTCCCTTTTTAAGCTTTTTTGTAATTTCGTTAAAAACTTCAAAACATAAATTATTTTATGTTTTTAGAAAAGATGGAGTCAGGTTGATTTCAATACCACTTGGTTCCAAAATAAGAAATCTTGAAATCTGTTGATGAATGAATCAAAAATTACATTTTTATTACATGGTTTTGTAAATTTCTTTTGCACATACTTCATTTCGAAATAATGACCATGATAAAAATTAGTATTTCATTCCAAAAAGTTTAAAAATTTTTTAGGAAATTTCAAAACAAATTGTTTAATATTTCAAAAAAAGTTAGAGTAATGTAAGTTTCAACATTTCGTAACAAACATTTTGTTGCTAAAGAAATTTGAGCATTTTATCAAGTTATTATTTACTTATTGTTTAATTTTATATTATAAATTGTCAGAGAAATTTTATCACATAATTTTTTAGTGTAAATTGATATGTATATGAAATAACACAAGATTTGGAAAAAAGTAAAGCATTAGCCTGCAAACAAAATTTTTGGTCGGATGATTTTCTTCTTGCCTAAAACATTGTATGATTGGTCCCTTTTGTTTCTTTTGAAGTACTGTAGTGAATTTTTCGAAACACGAAGTCTAATGAGGTCAATACCTACTACGATTCCGAAGAGTTATTAATATTCATACAAGCAATGAGTATTCAAACCATCGAATACCGGGACCAAAAGGAGCCGCACCACAATTACAGTCATTGACAGACTCGAAAGACTGCGAGGGATATGAAAATCTTGTAATAGACAACTTAACACTAAAATTTCGGTAGTTTCAGCCTCCTAAAAACGTGGACTGACTATCCCAAATTAATATAAATCCGTGTTGTTATGCAAAATGTACACTGCAATTCAGGGCCGTAACTCGGTCCTTTGACGCCCGTGGCAAAAAACTGGTCTGCGCCTCTACCACAAAATATAGTGAGAAAATATATTTTGGTATATATTGGTATATAAAATATATATTGATAGTTGTTTTCTCTATCATATACCCAAAATGAACTCACAAAATATTTTGTTGATTCTTAAAATGTTCCCAGTATATTAAAAATAGAAGAAAAAATTAAAAATTAACTTATTAATACTTTAAAATATTTTTAAACACTCTGAGGAATTCATTTTTCCAATAAACTAAACAGTTTATTTAAGGGGAATACTTTTTTATTTAAACTTTGAATTTTCATAAAAAAATGAATACCTAAATTTAAATTTTTATATTTAATTCTAAATTTAAATTTAGTTTTGATAACTTTAATAAATTCAAAATTAAAAATGAATACCAGTATTTATACTAAGGCATATTAGGCGTGTTTGGTAAAAATTTTCTAAGAAAGTTTAATCTCTAGGAGCATTTAAAAAAATAAGAAAATATTAAAAAAAAATAATTTTTAAACACATTGCATTTTAAAATATAAAGAATTATTTTTCAACTTTTCCTTATTTCTGTTCGGGTACGAATCATCCTCTTTCGGACCATCTTTTCATCACGGTGCGATGCCCCTATGACTGATGCGCCCTTGACAAATGCCACCTTTGCCAAGCCCTAATAACGGCCCTGCTGCATTTATACGATAAGGACATTTATTTTTAAGCCTTCAATTATCAAAATAATGAATAAAAATAATAAGATATTTCAATATAAGACTTGCACATAGAAAAATATACAGACAACTTAAATTGAAATATTTAGCTTCTTAACAATCAAAATTTCTTACGAATTTCATATTCAATTAGAGCAATTTCTTTTAATATATTTTATACATCTTCGACATATTGGAATTTTACAGTCAGAACAAATACCTACAGTTTATTTTCCACACTTGCAGTCTTGGAGACAAACCCTTTTTTGCATCTTCACAGATTATTCATTAGTCTGTATATTCGGCTGCTATTTTTCTTTGCGAATATTATATGTAGTACGCAACTCTTCAACGAAGTGTTGAAGATGTTTATGTTTTCATCTGAGATTTCAAGTAACTTCTTCGTATAAAATCCATGAATCAACTCCAGCAAGCCCATTTCACGGTTTTAGATATTAGTGTTAAAAACAACAAAAACGATAAGAATTTAACGCATCATATTTTCACAGAGTTTTATTTGTATAAAATTAGTAAATGTCAACAAATTGTTTTCAATTCGGTTATTAACTTTTCGAAGAAATCGGATATAAATTAACTGAGTCAAAATGACCAATTTCACGTTTCTAGTATTAATATGTTAATAAATTTTCTGCCAAGATTTTATAATGGTTAACATATTGTGCTTTCACCCAGTGGACTCGAGTGTGAAACTTAAATATATTTGTGCTTTTTCCTTATAAGAAGAAATGTTGACCGCTTATATGGTGCTCCCAAACTGAAATGATCAATAAAATTTGTGGCACTGTAGACACCATTGCACAATAGCAAGTGCCAGTGCATTGGAATATATACATATGTGTGTGTGTGTGTATTAATTAGTGACTTTTAATATTGTTATAAAAGTCACTAATCAAATCTTGCTATAACTGAACACGGAATATAGTTAACATTTTTGCTGATCTTAATCGAACTCTTATTTAACTGCTACTTTAAATGATTATAATGAACTCCAGAAAATAAAAGTTTGCTTTTGGTAAACTGAAATTTATTTCCTTTGCATATATTTTAACTTTTATTTAAATTTTTTATTACAATTTTTCCTGTAAATATATAAAAATAAAAGTATGTACAATGCTTCAAAATTCATCATTTGTAGAACAACGATAAATTCTCTATTTAAGTAATTAATTATTCAATAGTAAACTAGCCGCCTAATCATCAAAGGTCTGGATAATTAAAATTATCGAAGGAAGCTTATGTTTATTTCAAATTTCAAATAATTATTAGATTACATTACTTCAGCAATATAAAAAGCTTTGATAATAAAACAACTCATTTTCGGGAAAAGAAGACATTTTTTTTTAAATTCCTTTTTTGCATAAATTAAAGGAATATGAACTAAGGAAATAAATCTGACAGCATTTCACTGTGGCGTTACTTTGCGATTAACACGCATTTTGCTAATTGAAGGCGAATTACTGTATAAAATTTCAACTCTCCAAAAGTGCTCGTTCTTGAGGTAGTGATCAGTCAATCTGTTAGTGGTATTTAAACTTTTTATTTATAGATTGTGTGTTATTCTAATCATTGTTTCCAACACAGCCACCCTCAAATACCAAGAAATTTTAACTTTTGCACAAATTTGGATATAGTGAACCTTCGATTACATTGAACTTTTGATTGAGTTCGAAGATAATTCACTACAACAGGATAGGGTGTATATATACGTCTTGTAACGTACTGGAAATAAAGTAGGCGAGGCCTTCAATGAATCAGGCTAGAATTTTAGGTATTCTGGACTAAATATTTTATTCAATAGAATAAACTATGTACAGCTATGTACAGATTTAGTAGATGATAACATTCAGGGATCTCGTACAGAGATAATATTCACACACAAGGATGCGTGGGATACCGGAACAGTATGGCTAGGGCTTTTCAATCACAAGAGTTGGAAACTAATTAGTGCTGGGACTAATGCTGACACGATCACTTCGTCTGTCGATTTGCACGGTTGGCTTTCACAGCAAGTTCGGAGGTTCCGAGTGCGTATCACGCTGGGATTCGTGAAGAAAACACAGGATGCAAGTCGATCCAAAATTAGAGTGCAAAGTCACTCTCGGCTGTCTACTTCTATGCAAGAAGTTAACTAACAATCAGCAGATAACGGGAAAGGAATTCCCAAGTCGAATGTCGACTATCTAGCAACAGAGACGCTGGCGGTCTCTAAAAAAAAAAAACCTCCAGACACGGAGATACGAGCGGTCCTCGAGCGACCACGCTCTAGCAGGTAGAAGCCTCGAGAGAAGAACAAAAAGCCTCCGTTCTACTCCTGTCCCTTCTTTTATATCCCGCACTCGCTTCTTTTCTCGGTCCTTCGAGAAACTTCCCGAACCAGGGTGACGTAATCTTGTGGTCACTCCCAAGCCTTCGATCAGCTGTACTGTTCCCAGATGTGGTCGAAAAACAGTTTTCTCAGATCCATCAACTTAACCAACTTAATGGCCTTTTTGTAACCGCTAATGGGCGGCAAGGTGCACTTTAATCATTTCCACACTTCCACAAAGACGTTCCATTCAGCAGGTTTACAATGGCCAGACGCTGAGGAGCCGGCAACGAACAGTTTTCAATTACGGTGCTTAGACCACCTGGTCCTATTCGAGGCTAATCGTGAGTCCACGACGAAAGGTTACCTTTGGTCTCCTCGTTCTTTTTTGGGGTCATGTAACGGATCGTTACAGTCTGTATGTATGTATGCATATATGTGTATAGGTGTATATGTGCATATGTGTATATATATGCATATCTATATATATGTATTCATGTATCTATACATACTAATATCTATATATGTATATATACATGTGTGTGTAAGCAATAATGCATACATACATACTGGCAGAGAATAAGCTATAATTCGCAATTTCTTGATGGTTATGTGCCTTGTGGCGTTAATGTACTCTATCACACTACTTGGCGCTATTTTCAAAAGTACCACTTGGCGCATTTATATTATTATTCTCATGGATAGAAACTTCAAGATTCTCGGTCACTACTAGATATGTGATGACTAAGTTTGAGAAACGACGTAAGAAAAAAGTTCGCTGCAATCGCCAAATCTTATATAATGAATTTTAAGCTTTCCACATATCCAAAATATAACTCTTGATTAAGGTAAACCTGATTATGCTATAGATTATAAGTAAACATACTTGACTATGATAAAGGTAAGAACACCACCACGTAACTTCTTTTCCTCTAGTCTCCTATTTTTTAAAGGGTGTACAATACCAGCTCGATCATATACCGCTTAGCGTTAAAAATACATTATTATAGACAGACCTACATCAATAGGCAGAGAATGCCCAAAAAGCTTTATACAAATGTAAAAATTTAGATTTTAATCCTGTTTGAATAATTGAACTGTGGTAAAATGGCGCTTTTAATAGAAAAAGATCAACATGTTACGATTAAAATGCTCTAACATTTCAATTGTTGGTGTTATTTAGGCAAGCTGATTTTTCTTCCATTCATTTCATATATTGAGAAATTTAAGTGAAAGAGCATAAGCTTATTAGTATTTTTATTTTACTTGTGAGATATACTCTTAAAAAGCATTATTTCTTAATAATTTAAATTTCTTATCATATGTGATTTTATAACTTTATCCACATTTTTATACATTTTTTTAATTACATACGAATCCTATTATTCTAAGCCGGATACTTAAGAGACCACTGAGTTAATCATGTCTAATGACCACTGGCCATTTTCAAAATTTCTGAGTCTTGACGCTCACCAATAGCCACTATAAGACAATTTCATACAGTAGAGAACATCTCAACTCATCACGATTCTGGCTTTCGTTTCAAACGGAACGATAGCATATAGGGCGATTTCACGTAGCAGGACATATCTCAACTTATGACGATTCTGTTTATCGTTTCAAACGGAAGGGCAACATATTGGTTGCCTATTGGATATTGTAAACATGAAAGTGTATGGGAAGCGCATTAAAATAGTTTGTGACGTTGCTTGAAATCGCTCTATTGGTTGTCTATTGTATATCTAAACGTGAAAATAAATGAGAAGGGCATTAAAGTAATTCATGACGTTGTATGAAATTGCCCTATGACACATAAAAAAAAGGGAAAGCACATCAAAGAAAAAAAATTATTATCGGTTTTTTAAACAGGTTGCAGAAACTCACCTCTTTTATAGTCAAAATCCTTTCCATATCGTTGACCAGTATTTGAGAAAAAGCCATAATTTCTAGCTCTTTCAACTGAAAAAAATTAATAAAATATAAATAAAGTTTAATAAATAGTATTTGAATAAAGAGAGAGTAATTACACGGCAAACGCAACCAATACACATGAAATTCATAGCGGGAAAAGCATTTTTAACATATATGTTAGCTTTGCATTTTTTCATTTCTAAATATTTACAAAATTTGATAAATAATTATACCTGTTATTCTACGTCTTCTTGCAAATTCTAGAAAAATTTATCCAATTCAAGTAATTCTAAGCTAGTTTAAAATTATTTCAGTTTTCTTCACAATAAATTTTTCTCGATATTTTAACACTTAATAAAACACTGCAGAATTATTCTTCTCAGAAAATGCTAACAAAACGGAACATATATTCTTTTCATTAAAGAAATATTAACAATGTTGCCACTTTGTAATAAGATACTTAAAAAGAAAGTATTATCGTTTGTTTAGAAACAGAAGAGATTGATAGAAACATAAAAAAAGAGCCCATGGAGTAAAGAACAGTAAAGACTGCATAATGATATAACGCAGAAAATATTTTTGAAAATATGCTACTTTCCTAGCCACTACAAACATTAAATTCAAACCAAAGTGCTTCTATAAAAGGAAAAAGTTGTCAACGAAGCATGCACTGTTCTCTGTCAGCTAGAAATGCTATTAAAATAAAAATGTATATTAAAAAGTCTATTATAAGTAAAAAGTCTATTAAAAGTCTTTTATAAGTAAAAATGTTTTCTGGGATGAATTTTAAAAATAAAAGTAAGCATGTTAAAAGAATTTTTAATGTTTAATTTAAAAAATCTTTAAAGTTGAAAGTTACTAGAGAATCAAAGTAATGAAAATAATTACAGAGCTTGCGTGTTCCTCTCTTTATGCTTTTAACTAAATGTATTCCAAATAATCGGATTTTCAAGGCGATTACTCAACGGTGTCAATTTGTTTATATTAATATTTTGTAAATGGCAAGGGGAAGAATACCTAAAGATAAACTAAAGTTAATTATCAAAACAAAAAAAAATTTAAAAAGGATAATTTGGGGGGAATATTGAGATGGTCACTGGCATTAGTCAACGAACAAATGTCAATCAACAGTTATGTTAAAACTAATTTCTGGAGATAAAAAGCAAAGATGAATCTGCAAGTCGAATTCTAAACTGATTTCTTAATGAATATCAGTGAAGAGAAAACACTGTGCTCGTCAAACGACGAACTAATTGGAAAGAAGTTGCTCTTCGGAACCGGAGTTCTTGGGTTCTAATCGATCTCATTCGTTCGTTGACTTTCGTAATCGGCTTTAGGCAGTAGATCCCGTAATCATTACCCCTCATGTAGTCCAAAATCTAGATTGTAGCACACCAAACTAACCAATGAAAAACCACCAGCTGTGCTAACTGCTAATATCAGAATATGGAACATGAACGAAATTGCAAGTTCTGTACTTATTTTTTATGAATTACCTCCAAAAAAAAACTATGGAGATAGGGTTTTTTTTTTCAAAAAGCTTTGGTAAGAAGCAAAATTACCTTAGCGGCCACAAAATTGCCTTAATAACTGCTTGTGAGGAAACGTGTTTCTTCAGAATAGAGTACTCTTTAGCGATCTTGGTGAAATTGTTGATGTTAAATGCTGTGAAAAAAAATTAATAATAACGAAAAACGAAGACAAAAACTTTAAAATAAATATTCATTTTGAAAATGGTATTATAATACTCTATTATAGTAGAGTAATAATAATTTCAACAGTAAAGAGATTACCAGTGGATTGAAAATACATAAGAAAATAGTTCTATAAAAAAAGACAAGTATCCGTGCATAAACTTGACAATATTTTGCAATTTATAGACGAATTGGCTTGACACCTTGCTGTATAAACTGCTGCTTGCCAAATTAGAAAGTTTTTTTTTTTTTTTTAAACTCTCGTGCTTTCTTATATCGTCAACTGGAAGGTTAGTATCCGTCAAGGAATGATATCGCGTAACAAGGTGCATGGACGAGATTTTATGATCGACAGTACTTTTAGACAGTATCAAGAAATTTGCAAATTGCAGAATCTGTGAGAAAACGTGGTTATTGTTTTATAAGCATACGCTCACTTTTAAGAAGATAGAAAGAAAGAAAGAAAGAAAGAAATAATGAGTTGCCTTTATTTTTACTCTCTTGTATATCAAGCTTAACAGTTTGGCGGTTCCTATATGAGAATTGTATGATGTAATTATATATAAAGCTTTAAATTCCATATGTCTAAATTTAAGACTCTACATCAAATTATTTTTCGCTTAAAAAAATTCATTGTATATCACATGTGAGATACAAGCTTATAAAGCATTAGATGTGTATACAACATGTGATGTACAGAACAGGCAAATAGTTGAAGAAAATATCAAAACCACAAAAAAATAATCTGCTAATATTAAAGAATATGTATACGTTAAACGTTAAACTTCCTTAAGTCCAAAAACAGACAGCAGTATTATTACTAATCAGTACGTACATGACTCTTAACAAGTGGCAGATGGCTAGGTAGAGGAAATTTGTCTTGTGTGCTTTATATCTAAATTGTAAATATGTTAACTTTTGCACAAGTCTGTCAACAAAAAACGTACTTTGACTTTGTCATCGTTCTTGCAAAAACCGTCAATGGAAAAGTTACTTTATGAAAGTTTCAAGGGCTTTCTACAAAGGCCATCATATGGACAATCATTTTGGACTGTATATTTTAAAAGTTATCCAGAGTATATAGGAGATAATGAAGTAAAGATCTCTTCCATTTGTTTACATTTTTGCATTCATAATATCGTACTTATTTAATATAATTTATTTTTTTATTTTCAAGAAAGTTTTCTGTATATATCAAAAGATCAACATTTGTTTTAAAGTTTCATAAATAAAGGGATGAAGCTGCTAGATTCAATACAGCACAGAAGTAGAACGGATTATCTTGAAGTGTACTTGAAAATATTTTAAAAAATTTATCTCTTACTATGAGATATTTATAGGCTCATTAAAAAGTGTAAAAATGTGTTCGTAGGACCAAGAACAGTAAAAGTATGTCATCATTTGTAATTCAGATTTAGGACACAAGATTTCAAATGAAAACAATTATCTGAAATGTAATCCATATTTGACAAATAAACAAATGCATTCCCCGCTCTTGCATATGCCAGTCGGAGAGCAATGCCAGAGCATCATCAATTACGTCATCAGATTCTGATCAAACCCTTCATTGAGAGGTCGTGAAGAGCTCTTTGTTCTTTCCAAAACAAATAAGCTGTTGTCGGTAACCCTTCTTACCGCAATATGTCTCGTCCATTAATAGAAGAGCAAACAGAAGTTGAAGAAAACCGCGCACCTTTCGGTTATTTTAGCGAAATAATGTACAAAGGGGCTTCACAGATTCATCTTCTCGTGCACGCGGCCCAGGTGAAAAGCTGAGAATCCGGTGGGCAAAGATAACCATCTCGCTGGAACAAGGCATCATTGCACGGAACATACAACGACCCCTCAAAGGAAGGATTCGTTAAGCTATTAAGTTGACAGGAGCCAAACAAGAGCTTCTTCAAATTATCAGGAATTTCCAGAATCTCCCAAGGAAGGAAGGAGGCTCTAAAATTAGTCCTGATAATTCCGATAGTATGCACGAACAAAAGTGTCTGGTTAGGGTTAAAATCTTTTAATCTCGACGTTTATTCGAAAAAAGGGGTATACCGGATAAAGACAGAGCGTTATTTAGAAGTATTTAGCAGTAAATTGCGTTCTTATTCAAGTCGGTAATTTAGTTGGGAAGAATTAAGAATGACGGCTAAAAATAGCTAGACAACAGCACTATTATGTAAACACTTAAGGTTCATTAAGATAACATATTTAAATGGAAATTCATTGAAACAGCACAACGCTGCATTGCATAATGGAAAACAAAGAAAATTATGATACGATCTTCAGTGTGAATTAAGGAGGTTCAGCTGAGAACAACTTCATTGAGAATTTTTTTCTATATTCAGAAAAAGTAAAGAAGTCTTTCATAAGTTTTTTTTTACCTTTATATTTTAACTGTCCAAATTAATTTTCATGCTTATTAATAATTTTACAAATTTTGCATAGAGACATAAGCAAACTTATTCTTTCTACCTAATTTAGATGACTTTATATATTCCCCACAAGAAATAATATCTTATATATACATGCATCAAACAACCATTTTAAAATATTTCATCTGTACCATATCTATTTCTTTTAAAGCTATTGATGATAAGAACAATTTATTTATCATTAACCGTGTGGTTATGTCACTTATGAATATAAATTAAATATTTAAAAGAGTCTAACAGAGATGAATATAACGACAGCATTTTTAAGTTGGGAAATGTGTTAAAAATTACAAAGCAAAAGATGTTTTTTAATATCCACCATTCTAGAATAAATATAACCCTTGCTAAAACATTTAATCTAATTATTGCCATTAATAACTTTTAACATTTGTTAAAAGCTAAAAATCTTGTATCTTATGAATATTTGGAACACTATAGATACATTTCTAACTGATATATCTCTCTGAAATTTATCAATTATTTACTAAATAGTAATAAAAATTCACTAAATAGTAATTAGTATGTTAAACATAGTCTGCCGATTCGGAACTTACAGAAACTATTATGGATATTTTATAAAGAAAAATGACTATCTCCACTAAAATAACCTTTTCTCTGACTATTTTCGTTGAATACATGCTGTTACACATCAATTAACGAAAAGTTAAAATAATGCGAGAATAAACAATTATGTCATAAATAAAATAAAATTGAACTGTTTGAAATGAACAATATTAAAAATAATTAAGTCTAGCATAAAAGAAATAAAAATTAAGTGCAGACGATTGTGAAATAAAAATATGAAATTAATAAATCCTAGGTGGAAACAGTTTAAAAACAAATACTTAACTTTAATTTTAGAATTCATGCATCTTTATTATTCTTAGCCCTTGACATTTTACTCAGTGTTTTTGAATATACTATTATTATCATGCTAAAAATGTGACAATAGAATTAATCTTATGTGGGTTTAATGAACATGAATTCGTCCAATCCATAATAAAACATCCACCTCTCAGACTTCGATACATTTTCACAAAACAGGAAGAGGTAAGGTAATACTTTTACATATCATTACAACAAAGTTCTATTCTAAAGAAAAAAAGTCTAAAGATATCCTACATATAAAAGTAGCCATACTATGTGTAAAATAATTGGGCATGAAACATTTTTAATGAAGCTACACTTTGCAATTAAGAATAAATCACTTTCAAAATAATTAAAACTTTACCTTGAAATTTAAACAATTTTCACATAAATTTGTTATCTGGTAAATTTTTATGTAGATTTATTAAAAGCAAAATAATTCTCGATTCTAATGTTACAATATTAACAGTGACCTTTTCAATGTAAGGATGACAAATACACAATTTTTGTAATATTTTCTAATTTTTTTCCTCGAGTAGGAAAATACTATTCAGTTTTAATTTACAATACAATTTTGCTGTACAACTTTCACCTTCGATACCTCCAATACCGTTTTATCTTCTCTCCATACCAAATTTAGGATTTATAGTGAAACCCGCTTATGAAGTTTTAATTAGGCCCTTGGAAAACTTCTTAAACGGGAAATCACGCAATAAGCATTATTTATGTGTATGTGTGTATATATATATATATATATATATATATATATATATATATATATATATATATATATATATATATATATATATATATATATACACGGTAAAACAAATAAGAAGTTTTCTAAGGGAATGGAAATAGTAAACTTCTTAAATGAAATTAATTTTTTTAAAAACAAAATAATCACATAGAAAAGGAAGAGAGATTTTTTTTCTTTATAAAATAATATTTAAACAATAGGTTTGGTTTTCTCAAAAATTTATATTTTTTGCATACTTAAAAAATCAGCTAATAAAGGAAAACAACATAATTACCTTAGAATATCTTTAATTCAGCTAAGAAATTTTGCTTTAAACACCAGTGGAATCGATTTTACAGAAAAAATCGGTTATAGATTTTTGTTTTTGTTTTTTATCGGAAATTTGTAATTGATAATAGTCTAGCTGTCTTAAGTTTTTAAAAATTTCTTCAGGCACATCTATATGTATAAAAATGAACTTGTGTCTGTCTGAACTCTATAGACTCAAAAACCATGCATCCAATCACCGTGAAAATTTGGGAAATGTTTAGGTATATCCCTGGGAAGGTTTTTGTAAATTTTTAACATACGAAATCCATTCCTTCCCCCTTTTTCGAGCATTTCATGTCATTATTCCGAGCATTATTTTCCCCGGTTAAACGCAAACAATTAATTTTTTAATTTATCGCATCATAACTAAATGAAAGAAGCAATAGTTCTAGCAATGTGACGTCATCCCAAGTAATTGTTTTAAACGCAGTTTTCCTCGGTTAAAAGCAGAAGATTAAAATTTTCAATTTATCACATAATAAATAGGTGAAAACGATATTTTTCTATCATTATGACGTCATTCCTTTAAATATCTGATTTATTCATTTCTTATTTTATATTATTTAAACATCGTCTGCGTAGTATCAATTCCATTTGTCCTGGAAATTTAGATATAAAGTGATTAACTTTCATTTCTATGTGACGCAAATTATAGAATTTTTATATAAGAATTAATTTTAAATTTAATTCTTGGTTAATTTTAACGTTACAATGAAATGTTTATCAACAATATTCTAAGAACGAAAAGTACAAATTTCAGTGACTCTCATAGGCAAATAAAACCTATCATTTTATATAGACATCTTTATATTCATACGGTTGTCTATATGAATCTGTGTTTCTGTTTCATATAAAACCATGTGGATTGTCATAAATTTCCTTAATTTTGGGCAGCACTTATTAATACCAACAAAATTAGAACTGTTGTTGTCAAAACCTCTGCTTTCTATTCTACCACTTAATATGGCAAGATCTATTAGCGTTGCTAATCAACGTACAGTAGTAATACAGTAGTATAAAAACTGAATATTGTTATAATACGCTTATAATAGAAATATATAAATATGCCAATGACTCGAATTCTACTCTGAGGAATTTAGAGAGTTATGCACGAAAAACAATTTTTGTTTAAAAGTAATATATTAAGTTTACCGTAGCGAAGCACGGGCACACTTGCTAGTTTTAAATAGAAAGTACAACAATCGTTTTCAGTCATAAGCATTGATCTTTACAAACAGCGAGAGAGGAGAAAAAAAAAATTCGATTTAGCTGTAATCGAAAGGCAGCTACAATGTTCTGTAAGTAAACTTAGAAATGAAAGAAAACTTTTTAAGCGGGAAAGTTTGGAACGAAATTTTATAAACGGGTTATTTTAACATTGTATGAATAGGGGGGAAAATGGGTACCGAAAATATAAACTTCTTAAGCGAGAATTTCTTAAATGGGTTCTACTGTATATGCATTAAGAAATCGAATAAAATAGGAATATATTTACTTTGTTAAATAACTATTTAAAACTAAATGTTTCAGATTAGTAAATTGAAACTTTGAAATATCTTAGACTATGTTGAACGAAAAATAAATTAATCTCTAAGTGATGAACAATTATTTCTTGAATCCAAATAAATGGAGATGTTATGTGTAAACTGATGTTATGTTAAAAGACTTTCGTTACACATAAGAAGCACCATTTTGCTGCAACTGAAGCGTATTATCAACATGTTTTAAAATATTAATAAAATAAATATTTGAACTTCTAAGAATAACATATATTAGATTCAGTTGATAACTATCCGAAGAAAACAGTTTCAAGAGGAAGGGATAATAAATGGTAGAATAACTGATATTTATGATATTGCACATTTAAGATACTAATGAATTTCAATATCAACCATTAATTATGTTTAACTACCAGGAATAACACTAAACAACCCCACTCCACACAGAGATATAAATAAAATTGTAAATTCTGATAAGGCGAGAAACTTGCTTCAAATGACATTACTCAAGATTAGTAACTTTTGTAATGGAGAAAAATTCAGTTTTACACAGTTAAAATAGCATTTGAATGAATTCTCTCACAAAGAACAGAGAAAGATTCGTGTGTAAAACACTGATTTGCAGTTAAGTTTGGCTTTGAAAATTCCTTTATTTTTAAAATTCTGAAAGCGTTATTTTTCCTTTTATTACTTTTTTCACGAACTTTTTTGAATACTGTAGTTTAATTAACCATTTTGATTGGGTTGCAGCTTAACGATAACCTAATGTGTAGAGCGCTGCTCTTTTGTACCATGAGAATTCTGCTGATGGTCAGGGATGTTCGTAGCTGTTCGGAATCAGCTGTAAGCAGTAGGTTCCAGTCTCATTAGCCTCATGTAACAAAACTGTAGACAGTAGCACTCTAAACCAACTCAACACATAGCTCTGAAATGTAATTTAAATTTATCTACAATGAAAGCTCTCTTGATATCTTTTGCTTCAGTACTATTTCTCTAGCAGTAAATGAAATATTTATGCATAAATATATATTTTCTGTTTTCGTGATATTCTAGAATGCGTCAATATTAAGGTTACAACCACAATTTATCTTGATTCAGACAAATATTTTGTAATATTTTATGAAGTAACAGAAAACTAGAACTGTTAAACAGATACATATAATATATCTTCTAAGAAAATATTGTTATTTAGGGTAAATTTATGCTTTTTACTATTTGAAATTTGAAAAGTCTTTCCCCAAACATCCATGGTTTATTCTACAGGACATTGATTTCAATTTTTAGACAGTCCAATGAAAACTTTTTTTTTTTTACAATGCGGAGGCACTTGCCTTTATTAGCATTGTTCGCTAAAAAGTCGCAGATTCTGCTGATAGCTGTATTACTATGGGATGCCTATATGATTATCCCTCCATCCTCCATATATCTCCATGTGGGGACAGTACAAATGCATTCAAGCCTTACTCGAGAATCGAACACATTGAGTGGCAGCACAATACTCTGACCACTATGTAATCTGGACTTCTCTAATAAAAATATAAATTTATATATAAAAAAAATTATTGATTGACTTATTTTCTGCCCTGGTCGAAGCCATACAGAAATAGAAATATACCCTCAGGTACAGAAATATGCATTTCATTTAACAGAATTAACCAACGACAGTTCAGTTAGTTTTTTCTTGTAATTATTTTTCGATGTTTTGAGATACGTAAAAATGTATCCATATGTTGCAAGATTTATAGACTCAAATAATTTTACCATTCACTTTTTAATTCAAAAATTTTTAAAAACTGCCCAAAATCGTTTGTTTCTTACCCTCCCCCCCTCATAAAAAATCTTATTCTTTGAACCATTAATTTATCCTTATCAAAAATTATGTGCCATATAAATAAATAAGCTTTCTTTCGAAAAAGTGCTTCATATTATGGCATATCAAGCCTACAACGAAACATATACACGAATGAAAAAGGATATAATCTTAATAAAATATGATACCCATCTCGATCCCTCATGAAGATCAGAACAAAAAATGTGAATTATTTTATTTAAAATTGCATTCGAGATTATGTTATATAACATAATATAGAACCTATACAAAATAGACAATATTTTAGGAACAACGGCTGAATGGAACAGCACTGCTCTTTGGAACCGGAGTTCCGATACTTGCAATATATAGATACATTTTTACGTATCTCAAATCATCGAAAAATAATCGGTTCAAATTCCACTACAAGCATGCATGTTCATAGCCGTTCGGTATGGGCTTTAAGCAGTATGTCCCCATCTCATTAAATTTCGTGTTACAAAACAGTAGACCACAGCGCTCCAAATCGAACCAATGTTTTAAAAGGACAAATCTCTTTATATTAACATTGTTATAATTGGTATTTAAAAATTATTGTTAGTAAAAAGGCAAAAAACAAACAAAAAGGTTTGCTGTCATACTCACATCACCGACAGCGCTGAGATCTCGACTTTCAGTTTCGTGCTACGAAATTTTATCCAGAACTAAATTAAATGTGAAGCCTCATACGACGCCTAGAAGCATATAAGTGTTACTACGTTATGTTTGTTGAAATATTACTTTTAAATACTTTATCACCACTTAAATTAAGAGCTTCATATGAGATCCTTGTGAGCGAGAGGGTTAAGGAAACCTTTAAGTATTTTTAAATATTCCAAGAAGAATAGATTTTATTAAAAAATATTTCTATTGGGCAACACCACACATTTTCAAGCGTAAAGTCAGTATTGAACACGCAGTTCTGTTGTAACAACCGCGTCTGAGAAAGGAATTCCACAGTCAGCATTCTAATTTTTCTTTTTCGAGCTAAACTCCTTCCACAATCAGCGCCCGTCCTTTGCTGCTCATTAGTAACTGCTTAGTGTCAGCCCGCAGTAGAAACGGCATTTTAATTCTCGGAGGCCTCTCTATAAATCAAGGCCTCCTTGGGAGATCTAAGAAAACCGAGGGTCGTTAATGTAAGGCTAAAGCGCCATTCGGTATTCTTTATCGGGGTGCTAACACCTTCCTTAAGTCTGAGCAGCGCACTGCTGTTCTGGGGAGGTCCCTGTTCACGAGCGTTGAATAATGTATGCTGTGGATCATCGTAAAATCAGGGTCCGATAACAACGCCAGCGCTCCGGCATCGTCTCATTAATTCGACGAGGAATAAGACTAAAGGGATTACATACGGCTTGAATGGAAACACGATTAAAAAGGATTGAGAGGTGTAATTGAGGTAATCTTCCATGATCCGAATTTCCTTTATAAAGAAATCATGCTAGAGATTTTATTAGCAGAGCCTCTCGGATTATACTACCCAAAACTATGCAGCTTGTCTATTACCAAAGATTTACTTCGAAAGAGCTATGCGGCTTTTTTAATGCCCGTCATTTTAATTTCTAAACCATAGAATAAGAGCAAGGAAACGAAATTTCTTGACAGATATAATTTATATTATATAATAACGTTTTAAAATTAGAACGGGGTAATTAGGTAACGGACGGCGGTCGATCTTTCAGTATGAATTGAAGAGAACTTTAGTGAACAAAAGAAATACTCTTAACGTGCGTGCTAAATGACTTTCAATATGATTTAGATCCAGGCCTACGATTTCCCTCATTTCTGCAATCACCTACTTGGCAAGTCTGTGATGTTTTGTCATCGAAGAGATATTACTTTCTGTCTAGCACAAAAACAGCTCTTACAATGTTCTTATTATTAAATAATGATAAAAAAAAAAAACATCGCCATCAAGCAATCAAGGCGTCCAACAAGGCAAAGTATGTGCATTCTTCAGGTTTCATCAGTTGATGATTTGTTTCCACAGCAAAAGACAAGCAAAGACAAGGTGCTGGAAGCTACTATTGCAATCGATGAACAGATGATCTTCCATTGACCATCCTTTCCATCCTGCATGATTACTTCCATTCCTGAGAAGTAATCACGCAGGGTATGATTGTTTATAGCGTTGAATGTAACAGCAAAGTGCAATTTACTTTTATAAAATATTAATAATAAAGTAAATTAGCGTTTGTCTGTAGAAATTTGTTTCTCAGAATGGGGTGTGTCCAATACAATATATGAATGATAAGCAAACTACGATCTCTGAGACGATGCGGCCTCTTGGAGGCTCTTTACGGCCCTCCCCACATTTTGGAACATTGATTGAGAAATTTCTATTCTCATTGTTTGTAAGGGATCATTTCAGAACATGTTCAGTTTTTGTATACACGAATTTTTAGTTAGAAATTAAAATTATTTATTTATTTACTTCATTTATTTATTTAATTTGCATTTGCAAAATATAATTATGAGAAATTTACTGGAAACTGTTTAAAATTTTTGCATATGAAAAAAAAAAAAAAAAAATTGTGCATAAAATTATAAAATATGCTATTTTTTTGTAAATTTGAATTTTAAAAAACATAAAAAGCATAATTGTTAAAGAAGAATTAGGAATTACTGACTACGAATAAAATTTTTAATTTTCCAAAATTGTAAAGTACCTTATGAGGCAAGGAAAAAAAATGGTTTGTTTTTTGGCTGAGAATTTTCTTGCAACAAAAAATAATCGATGATTAAATTTAAAATTATCACATATGTACCTAATCTATTATTTAAGCCAAATATAAAAGAAAATTATTTACGTAATATCTAAGATCAATGATAAAACGTATGAAAATAAGGCATAATTTTTAAATAATTTAAAATAAGAAATGATTCAATGAGATGGTTAAAGGAATAACGTCATAATGCTAGAAAAATGTTATTTTTACTTATTTATTATGGGATAAATTGATAAATTTAATCGCCTGCTCTTAACCGGGGAAAATAGGAGTTGAAATAATTTAAAAGCTCGAAAAGAGGGGAAGGGGTGGATTTCGAACGTTTTAAAGAAGGCAGTATTTTTCGCTGTGATATGAAGTATATTTATACCAATTTATTTTAGAATCGGATCTATAGTTTAGGAGAAGATAAACATTAATCTCTTTGAATGTTGCTAACTATGGATACCTCTATCCATTCCAGGTCCAACCGCTTCATAAAATCGAGGGCAGACGTACAGATAACTTAGGCTATTATTATATAGGGGATAATTTTGGTCAACTGCAGTTTTTTCTTTACCGGCTTTTAAGCCGGCTTTTAAAAAGTTTAGCCATTACTGTTATATTCACTTATATACAAATTTAATATACTGTTATATACAAAATTAAAAAGTACTGAATAAGCTTTCAATGTAATAATATAATTTGCTGTCGAAGAAAACAAATTCGAAGATTCATATTAAATGACACTCTATTACCTAAATGAATTTCAGAAAATGTATCGATTTTTAACATTGATCTAGTATTCAAATATGAATTCTATTCTTTCAAATTCCGTTGAAATTTTGCATCCTATTCAGAACTGGTGTCAAGTCTCTTTTTATATTATTCCTGAGCGGAATTCTGACTAAACTCGTTCACTATTTCTTTTTTATTTGCTGATTGAAATATTTTTGGTAGCTTCTATTCTATGCCACTATTATAACTCAACTTTTTTTTTTGACAGACTCTGAAATTATTTGAGATTGAATTAATGTGATAACTGACAAAAAATACAGCAATATGTAATGGTCTACTCAGCTTACTAAAAGCTCCCAGAAAAAAATAATTACTGTTTTAGACAGATAAACAGGTGAATTTTAATAATTTTAATGCGTTTTAAAGTAATCGAAGACTATAAATATAATTTACCAAATGTGTAAAATTATTTTTTCATTTTTCTCGATGCTAATACTTCGCAAAATTCCATAACTACAAAAGATGAAGTTCAAATACTTTGAAATTTTGAAAGCATATTTAGAGACAAATACTTAAGAGTATAGATTACGCTTAAGGCTAAAGATCAATTATTTTCTAAATTGTAGTGCTTTAATTATAATAAGTTGTGTAATTTTCAGAGAAAATATTGCTGTTGTACTCGAGTTTCTATGACTTCAGCACGTAACTTTGGTGTTTCCGTGAATATTATCTAATCCCGGATAAATAAAATTAGCAATAGTAACTAGTTTACAAAATGGAGATATAATGATTAATCTTAGAGCTAATGTTGTGCGTGTTGATCCTTTTTAAACTGTTAATTTCTTTTGTATAAACAAATTATAAATTATTAAAAACTTAATTGACATCAAAAATGTTAAAAATAAAAATATTTATAGTTATTTAATCATAAAATTTAAATTAAAAGATTTTTTAAAAAAGCTTCGTATACATTAATAATGGTTACGAAAACCATAAAAAAATTACTCCATTAAGGTCTCAAAGACCAAAACCTGGCTTTATAATCCAAGAAAAACCTATTTTACCCCTATAAAGAAGGACTTATTTTAAATTTTTATTTTTCGACATCAAGAAGAAATTTTCAGTTATTTCGCCTTTTTTGAAATGAAGCTAAATTGGTCCAAAACTATGCTTACTGCGCCAATTCTGGATACCCGATGTTCGCATCGGCATCTTCTCTTTGAAAGGGGGGTTGAAAATCTCCCCTCCGCCCCCATATGAGGTCGGTGTCTTTCATCTCTCCAGGGTTGCCGCAGTAGGAAGAGTGTCGCACGCAATTAACGATGAGTATGATTGACGTCAGGACGTCATATTGTTCCCCATTGGCTACAGGTGAACTAAAGGGGCCGCCTCCGAGTCACGCCCTAAATCTTACCTGCAGTTTTCTGTCGTCATGTCCACCTTGACTCCAGGAGAATTGTTTTTTTAAATATTTAAAGAGATCAAAAGATAAATACCAATAAAGTCCCTTTGATGCCGAAAGCGATATCGCCGCATTTTAGAAAGGCAGCTGCGTGCGAAACAGCTGAATGTTTTGTTGGTTAGTCATAAGGTTAATTGTTAGGCAAATAAAAAATTAAATTCCAATACATCATGTTATTCTGCATCTACTACTCACTAACCAGAAAATAAAGTTGCAAAATTATTATCCGACAGTTTATTTTTCCTATTTTCATTGAATTCCCCCTTAAAATTTTATTTTGGTTCATAGCTGTTTGTCTTTTGCGTGAATATGTCTCTGGATAGTGAACATGAGTGTAAAGAATACAAATAAAATAAGATAATTAAAGCAAATTAATTACAATGAAAGAACTGCTCTTTTTCCCTAAAAAGTACTGAGGAAAATTCTGCTAAAAAGTAAAGTTTAAATTTATTTCACTTCAAATGCTTTATCATTCCTGTAGTACATTACTCTTAAGTATTTTAAAGCTACTCCATTACAATGCTGTCAGTCAAAACATATAGCAGGCATAATTTGGGAATATGCAACAAACAATGTTTTAGATACTCTTAAATTATCCGTATAAACAGGACGAATTTTTATTAGTTGTTGGATGTTTAATGTAAGAAGTAGGATTTTAAAAATTATTTCTAAAGCTTTTGCTCTATAAATTAAAAAGCAAAAGCTTATGCCTCTTGCACTGAATGTAAGCGACAGATTGCAGTTATAGTGAATACACTTCAATATTCACAGTTAGTGATCACTACAATATAGTTGGCCTATTTATTAATGAAATTTCTGAAGATTTGATATAAGGAACTTAAAAGCTGTTTCAATTTCCTTATTCAAATAGTCCGATATATGTGTGAGTATGTCAAACTGTATTAAAAGAAAATATCAATTATATTTCAATAGAAATATTTATGCATATAAATGTAAACAAACAACAGCTTATGTTATCAACCATAAGCTATGTCTCTACAACAAATGCGAATACTAAAAGTACCGACATCAATGGCTTTTTTAACAGCAAAGCATCTAAGTAAGATTTTTTTCTCGGTCCAAAATCATATTTAAAAAGTGAAATGAGATCACTATTCTAATTTTTTCCGATATGAAAGATAATCGGAGGCTGTTAGGGTATGAAAATAATGCTAAATTAATAAACATTTTATTTTTTTCTTCTGTGAGATACTCATTTTTCCTTAATACTTTTGTATTAAGTTAACGTAAAATTATAATCCTAATTTTGAAGCAGGCTTTATAGTATTGTATGGTAAAAATTAAATTGTATAGTAATAATAAATTTATACATCATGTTATATAACTAAATTTGTTACATAATAGTCTGAGTTTCTCTTTTAATGTGTAACAATGTTTTCAAATGTCATTGATCATTTTATGTTTGAGTATTATTTATAAGTACCTTTAAACAGAAATTCCACTCTTTTTTACAGGGTAAAATATAACAAGGGAAAGAGGAGCTGTTGCTTGATCCCCTTTAAACTAATAAATAAAGTTAGTAAAAATATTTAGTTGTAATAAATAAATATAAAACGAATGATCTTAAATTACAAAACCTTTTTGTATTGTCACCACAGAACCTGGAGTGTAACAGGATAGATCTAATAAAAGGCCCTTATTGTAAGGTTACCTTTATAACCTTTATAAAATTAAACCCGTGGTAACTCAGTCGGCAAAGGCAGCGATCTGACAACTGGAGAATTGCGTGTTCGGGCCTCGAGCAGGCCACAAATTTGCCGTATTTAGTAATGGCGGCTGTGGCATGTAAAGGCTTCTCCACATTATGGCCCATTGCAAGCCATTATCACCTATTGGAGAGGGTATGGCTTATCGAGTTCGGCGATCACAGAAGATAGGAGCATGGCTTCGGTAACGGGTTTTTTCCCCGAAGATCAAAGGCAACCAGCATGCGCTACCAAAGTGTGCAGTAGATTCTATGGATGCATACACACACTCTGCTCATTTAATTGCCCAATTAGTGGATACAACCCGTGAACCATCGTTCAAGGTCGCCATCAGGACCAGTACTGGTGTGGTGAACAACTGGCCATAGTGTGGAGGCCACATAAAATATGTTCGTGGAACACAATGCCTTCCATAGTTCTCGAACTACACGTCTGATGGTGGCAGGCCAAGCCTGGGGTCTTCTTACTCCCTACTTCTAAATTAGGAGGACTTATTTTGTATGTTTGTGTTGGCCGCCTGTACGGTGGTCCCATAACAAAATGGTCAACAATTCCGTGGCGATGTATTGACGAATGCATAACCAAGCAGGTGTCCCCCCATTAAAAAAAAAAAAAAAACTTTATAAAAAGGCTTTATATGTATAAAAGGATTCGTTCAAAGTTGATTTGGAACTTCTCAATCTTGAGTCTTCTACTTGATCCCTCCTTCTATTACGTGGTCATGCGTAAACAAAGTCGTTCAAGCCTAACAATGCTCATCATACGAAAGGCTCATCCTATAGCCTTAATTGTAGTTGCCTTTAGCTCACGTGCATGTCTCATCCTAGTGGCATTAGTAACAACAACAACTATTATGTCCCAAACTAATAGTATTATATTTCCTTTATGTTGAAAATATTCATTCAAAGTAAAGGTAAGTAAAGCATCACTTATCTAAATAATCGGGATACATCAGCTATATGCTTTTCTGCCGAATCATGTCAACTGTTCGGGGAGGGATTGATATAATGTATAACACCGAAAATCCTTCTTTATCTTTGATCTATTTATTCTGCCGATATAAATTTTACATAATTAAAAAAGAACAAACATACTACTAAAACAAAATAACAAACGAACATATTCTAAATCATTACTAGAAATAAGAACAGAACCTGGCTATTTACGTTGTATTTTCTTTTCAGCTCAATTCGTTCCGTGCTTACATGCGATAACCGGAATTCAAGTGGAAGTATCACTTCTCGCAACAACAAATTATTATGTATCGTGTTTTGAAATGCTCATAATAGACCAAAGTTCCATTAGTAATAGACAGTAATTCATAAAGAGACAATAATCCAACCCAACGTTTGCTTCTGTATTAATTTCTTCGACAAATCTGAGACATCGACTTTTCAGTCTCTTTTTCTACCGACTAATATTTAGAAATCAAAATCAAATTTTTATTCACATATAGGGTCTACAAATATAACTATTGTATAAAAGTTAATAAAAGTAATATAAAAGTTTGTTAGGAAACTATTTTAAATTTGTTTCATTACTTTAAGAGTTTCTGATAATGTTCAAGTAAGCGAGAGGGTTAATTTAATATTTGTATAAAAACCTCTGAGAGAAAGAAATTTTTAATCCAAGCTTGAATTATGTTACTTCCTCAAACCAAAAACAAAACTCCATCTCACCCGGAAACCAATTTTACACGTCTAATGTATGTGTTATGATTTGCCCTCGTTTGATCTTACGCGTAGGGTACTTGAAAGAGCACTTTCTTTCGCAACAAAAATTTCGAGTTGTACCTCACCGTGACATGTGTTCCTCTCGAATGAACAAAGTCATAAAGAGCCAAATGCTTGTTATATACGCGCGCTCCGTACAATTACGTCGAAGGTAGGATAGGGAGGCTGATTCGGGAGAAGAAAGATTCTTTTGTACTCCTCGCTCCGTACGGGGTCGTTTAATTATTTTCCAAAGTCAGTAAGTAATTCGGCAAAACGATATGTTTCGCCCTTTCCTGCCCATGATGGAGGAGATCATAGTACTTAGAGAAGTTAATAAACAGAGTCAGCAACACCGTATATTACAAATATACCACATTAGGCCAGATAAGGAGCATTAAATGATAAAAATAATTAGAATTGTTTGCTGTGCCGATTTCCCAGTAAAAGTCGTGTTAAATGAAAAAATACATTAATTTTACAATTGCACAAACTATACTAACCATACGCGTACACTGACATTATATATGTGTGTGTGTTTATATATCAGAGTTTCCACTCTTTTTCTAGACGAAAAATTAAGTACTTTTTAAGGACTTTCTAAGGACCAAAGTAACATTTTAGAAGGACCTACTTGAAATATATGGCATAACGACATAAACCCTATTTCCTGAGGAACCTATTTTAAGGATTATTTTAATTATTAGAAAGTTTATCGTGGAAGACTCGTGACAAATACTTAGTTTATTACTAAATAAATATTTAAGAAATATTGGGAAAATTTTATCATTATCTCTCTTGTTCATCAGTTTTTTTAGTGACAAAGTATGTTTCAGATTCTCTACCACAGAACTAAGTATTTAAAACGGAGACCAGAAATTCCAGCTGGAGTATGTGATTCAATTCAGTTGCACATCCTACAAAAGTCATGATTTGTTCTGATAATCGTTGCAGATGTCTGGGGAGGCTTCGAATCGTTAAATGAATAAAACGTGAAGAGCAGCACTATGTGACAATTCCAAAAGAGGTTTATATCTCAGATATGAGACCATTTTCCTAACAACAATTCCATCTTTATACAGAGGTACAATATCACTCTCCCACATCTACCAAGAAATTTCTCTCACACAACGGAATGCCCCTGCTAGATTCACCGAGCAATGGAGAATAACCCGGGACTACTGTAAAGCGAAATATCTGTAGAAAGAGTTACCACCTACTTTAACAAAATAAATAATTTTTTTAACTGCAATCCTGACACAAAATTTAAGAAAATTGATTTAAACCTGCACTGATAAAATGTCATGACTAATGACATTCTATTCATGATCAGTAATGTATGCGAAGTATCTTCAAATTTTATTAAAAAGTTAAGATTTGTACCTCTAACATATTGTTTTTATGATTAACTTATTGTAAAAGAACTAATTTATAAATAAAATAAATATTTATATTCACATCTAAACATTTATCACCCAAACAAATCGCAAAAACAAAGAAAATGTCGAGTGGTTACATTAATATGGCCAAGGATTACATGTTCCATACACATATATACATATAGATTTCTTCAGTATTTGTCAGTAAAAGATACAGAGAAAAATCTTTGATTTAAACTTAGTTACCCTTTTTAACTAAAACTAACAATCAGTTTTACATTAAGACATGGCATATATGAACAGTATGGGTTCTTTTTCTTTCATTCATGATTTGAGTAATATTTTATCGACTCCATTTATCATAATCTGAATTCCAAAAAGACATTTTTGACCTTTTCTACCATCCATCTTATATGTTACTGTTAGTCTTCCATCTTCAGATGTCTGTGATCGAGATAATTTTTTTTTTCGCATTTCGCTTTCTGAAGCTGCGAAAGAGTGAAACGATCTCTATCTCCCTTTGCCGCATCTCAAGATGTAATCTCAGGAGCAAGTTGTAGCTACGTCATAATACCTTGCTTTCACTCCACTCACTCGCGAAAGTGCGAGGCATCTTCAGAGTGGCAGAGCAAATGACAGAAAGACACAAAGTGTGAACCATTCTAAGCTTCTTTCTTGAGGAAAAACTACAAAAATATTTTTAATGACTCTTTGCTTTATTCAAGAATTTATAAAGAAAAAGAATTGACATTTATACATTAACTATTGTATTATTATATACTATACACTATAAATATTTAATCTATTGAAATACTAACTTCTTGTATGCATGTGTATATAACACACACACTATCAGGCTCGAGGCATTATAGAAAGCTATGGAAGCATCGCCTCCTTACCAATATAACAAATTCTAAATATTTTATTTAATTACTTTTCTATCTTATTTATTTTTAGTTTCGTCGCTCCTATCTCCCCGCCAAACCTTCAGCCTTTAATTTCTTGTGAATAAAAATCAAATAAAATTTCTCTAGATAAAGATGGAGCATAAATTTTTAAACCATATTCGTTTTGAATTCCCCCTAGGAATAATTTTAGAGAGAGATGCTATTATTTAAGTTTTCATTCCTCGCCTGTTAACTTTAACTAATTTCAGTTAAAAGAATTATAATTTGATAATGTAGTCTTCCTATACTCCAAAAGAAAGTCAACGGAAAACTTTCATAGAAATCATAGAGATCACAAAAATTGTAATTTCTATAATACACTAATGTATTAAAGTTAATTTTTAAAAATGATGACTAATAAGAAATTTCTGAATTATCACTGACACGGTTAAGGGAGATATAAAACATGTAATAATACTATATAATGAATATTTTTATATAATTCAGTTATCTTCTGGTAGATAAAAATTCCTTAATATTGTCCTAATAGGAAATATTTTCTAGCATTTTCTCGCACTAACATTTCAAAGGAAAGGATGAAGTTGGAACATCATTTTGAAAGTTAGAAAAATAATAGGATATTTAAAAGGTTACTATCACAGCTTTTGGTATTGAAAATAGTAATCAAAAGTACTATTACAAACTAAACTTTTCTAAATGTTCATTTTCTGCAATCTTACGGGATATATTACCCCTGCGTAAATCTTTATAGCAATCTCCTTGTTTCAGCAACCAACTTGACGTCTCCTGTTCCTCCGCTTGTGTGTGTGCATTAGCAAGTCAATTGTTTCCCGCTGATGCATTGTTGCTCGTTTAACCCGCGTCCGTTTAAGAGTCATTACTTGTGGCTACAGACAAGAAACCACTTGTCACGCAGGCCACGAATTCGCAACAATGGATAACAGAGAGATGAGAAGGAAAACAAACATGTTTGTTTTGCTTTGATATAGAACCACGAAACGGAGTGACTACTGATGCCGTTACGTGTTTAAGAGCTATAACAAATTCCCTAGCATTCGGAAAGATAAAATTACTGCAGCGATGGGATGGTCCTGCATTACTACGGTTGAGCATTATTTGCGAAATGCATCATTATAAATACTGATGCGACATTTTTTTCTCTTAACATGAAAATTAGGTTGATTACACTTTATATATTTTGGACGTGATTTGGATATTATTCTCAATTACCTGTTTTCTGATCTGATTTTTCTATCTGTAATGTACACTAAAGGAAGCGTTCCGCACACTACGATAACAGATCTCAAGCTGTGTGCCGCGGCACAGCAGAATGTAACTAATGTATGCCAGGAATGGCCCGGCAATATTTAATGCTAAGTGATTTAAGAGTAAAATTAACAAAATTTCCTACAAACATAGAATAATAGAAAATTCCTCCAAACAATTCCATTCATTGCATGAAGGATAAATAAGCATTAAATTTAAAATGATTTTACTTCCCATTTTAACAGCTTTAATCTTAGGTGCGATTCGAAACTTATTTAGAATGACAATGGTACCGCGTTGAAAAACATTTTGGAACTGCTGCATTATAATACCAAAAAACATAAATCTAAATGCTTAAATAGGTTGGTGTTTTATTTCCAACGTAATCAAAATTGTCACCAATTACCAATTTTCTGGTCTACTTTTCCTACTTAGGATTTACACATATAGGAACGTACAATTGTAATTAAACCAAACAAAACAATTCAACAATACCGTTAAAAACATTATAAGATCAAGGTAAATATAATTCCTATGTATAAAATATTCCTCTATAAGTCATATCAGGAAAGTGAAATAATCTTAATGTTTTAATTTAACTCCTGGAAACGTTAAAAGAATGCTAAGCTCAAGAAAGTTATAAATTTATAAATTTGAAAGACGGCACGAACAAAAACCACGCCCCAATGAATCGATTCAGAATCTCAACTGGAAGATACTGATCCTGAATTCGACTGATTGAATACTTTCAGTTGATCGTGTCATTCGAAATACTTTCGGTTTATAAGTCCCGTGATCTGGATGGTTTGGTTTGGTCAAATTTTTGCAATACGAGGGCTAATTAGACCGGGACCTACGACTTAAACCGGATTCCGAATGGCTAAGAAGATCTATGCTACAACAGTGATCTCGATATTACTGCAGTTAAATGACTTTAACACGCAACACGGTTTTTCCAGTACAGTTTGAAGCTGTTTTAAATTTAATCAATTTATTAATTTTTATAAGTATACTAATTGTACAGTATCAAAAATCAAACGTTCTGTTTTAAGAATAAGTTACAAGTTTTTTAGTAAGACTTTTTAAAAATTATTTGTTACTATCATTCCAGAAAATTATAAAAATTTATTATCGTGATTTCAAACATTTACAGTACAGAACTTTCCCCAAATGAAAGAAATAAAATTTACTTACTCTCAAGAAAACTTTTAAAACGTTTCTATTAGAAACTAAATTTTTATATCAAATTAAAGCTAAAGATCTTTTTTGTTCTGTAAACTTAAAATTTTGAGGTAGCAAAACTTTTCAAATAAAAAATTAATAACCTTTATGAAATTGGAAATTTAAAAAATTAATATTTATCCAGGTATCTGTGTAATTGAGGAAACAACAGAAACATAAAAGATATTCAGATTCATTTTGGTATAAAAATATAGCTCTTAATTATATATTTTAACAGCAGGTAGGTAAGCATATTTCAAATTTTTTTAAATTTGGTATATATTTTATGCTTTTTATTAAATATACATCCCTTGTAATTTTAAAACGTTATTTGTTTGAAGCTTTTTTTTAAAGAAATTTATTAAACGTTTATACTAAAATGAACTAAAATGAACAAAACATTTAATTTTAAGAAGAATTGGAAAAAGACTGTGATAATGAAGCACTTTTGGTCTAAAGGTACTATGCCTCCTTGAGAAAGCTTGATGAAAAGACATTTCAGGTGAAATCTTGAGATACAATTCCTAGCTTCACAAGAATGTAGAACAGATAAACCTGGAAGGCATAACAAGTCTAACATAATTTATAACATATCATAACTGAATATATTAAGAAACTCAACTCTTTGCAGTGACAGCAGAACCGTAGCGTTTTAACCCTTTGAATCTTAATAGACCCAAATTAAAAATATTTTCCCAAATATTAGAATACACACTAATAAACATGCAATAAATAACTAAAACAATTTAGATCACAAAATAATTTTTTGGAAGAAAGATTGCTTTCTACAAAAGTAAAAAAATACTTATTTCTTATAAATGTTAAATTAAAGCACAATAATAATCTTTACATAAAGAATTTGTATGCCTTTGTATAAAATCTTCTAGTGACACTTTATTTTTTATTTATTTATTTGTATTTTAAAAAATTGAAGATAATATAAAAAGAAAGCGTAGTATAGGGAAAGCAAACGTTTCGTAGTATTTATGTACTCAAATGTGTTAGTTGAACAAAAGTCTCTTCTGACTCGATCTAGAAGAAATGCCAGTTTATATGTATGCGGCAAATATGCAATGAGATGATACAAGAAGTTAAAAGAAGCGAGAATAAAGTAAGCCTTCTTTTTCTTTTTGGAAGCATGCAAATATTTTAAGTGCAAAAGATACATGTCAGAAGAAATTTATTAAAACAAAGTAAACAGCAAGAAAGTGTATTGCCCGAAAAAATGTCTTGGAAATATTTTTATTGTACTTGTTAATTAACTATACATTTGAAACTCTACAAGCTTATTTATATGTACACATATTTTATTCTGATATAGAGGTTTTCTATTTTTTCCATAACCTAAACAACAACACAGTAAATGTATTCTCCCCTTTGGGGATATCTAAATTAATTCAAACAAATCCCACCATTTTGCCTTTAAAACTTGTTTTCCGGCAGTGTTAGGCAGTCAAAAAGAAAGCAACGTAACTGGTAACACTGATCAGAAAAATTTGTAACGCATCATTTCTGAGAAATTTGCTGAGTTTTACAGATATATTTTAAGTAACGTAGAGAGTTTTCTCACCTTAAAATGATGTCGTTGCATGAGATTTTCACTTAAATGTCGGCTGGATAACGTCCCTTTTTATAGTACAGTAATAGTCAGTTAACAGAGAGAAATTTTGTTATCGGTTATGACGGTTTTCTATAGCGCTAATGTTCTAATGAAAAGTTTCTCCCTGAACATCACTAACAGCTCAATTTTTTCTATTTAAATACAAATGAGAACGGTGAAAATATATTTTGGGTAAAATACTAAACCTGTGATTTTATACAATTTTAAAAGTTGACCAAATGTTTATAGACTTTTCCTTTTATTGCCTAATATATTTAATACAATGTTTGTAAAATCTGTTAATGCATCACTGTTTGATTTTAGTTTCAGTTATTTTAGGGAACCTATTCTTAAAAAAGCAAAAAACCTTATCCTTTGCTTTTACAAAAGTTTCATGAGAATATGAAGTTTATTATGAAGATAGTGCGCGCACTTTTTTAGTATGAAGAAAATAAATGAAGGATTTTCAATAATTTTTAACCTAATGCGATTTTTTTCTACTAATTCATTTGCATAATAAACAGCAGTATTTTGTCTATCCGAGTTAAAAACCAAAAAGTACAGAAATTACTTTAAGATGCCCATAAATATGACAATAATAGCGCTGTTCATATGTTATACTCTCAACAAATTGTTTCATATTCGAATGTGTTTTTTTTCCTGTATTTAATACATGAAACAGTCGCTGATAAGTATTTTCATTGCGTAGGAGGGCACCTATTATGCTATTTTTTTAGAGTTATGAAAATTCTTTTCTTTCTTCATTATCAGTGAGAGCTTGACTCAGTTAAAGGGCTCCAGTGGAAGTAATATAGACCTAATAAATGCATTTTGAGAGACATCAGCATTGATTAGAGGCATATGTATTTTGGGATTAGTGGGAAATTTTCTTAAATTTACACAACATGTTCCTAAATGATCATTTAGATTGAAAAAAACTTATTCTAGATAAAACAATTCTGGCTTTATAATTGGTTTTCAATATTTATTAAATATCTAAAAAGATTCTAGATAAAACAATTTTGGCTTTATAATTGGTTTTCAATATTTATTAAATATTTAAAAAGATTCAGATATTCTTTGAAGAAATAACATTTTTTAGCTTAATTTTTGAGAGGGAGAAGTTAATCAAAGAAAATAAAAGTAATTAAAAAATTTACTTTAACGTGCTAAAGATATTCTAATTACCGGGATGTTTAATACATTCAGAAATCCAATTATTAAACTAAAGTTATATTATTTAAGCATGTTTTTAATAAACGTACCTTGAATTTTTAAAATTATGTGAATGATAGAGTTAATTATTCCTTTAACCATTCTATGTTTATCAAAAATTACTTATAATTAATAGTTATAAATTTATTATTTATATTCTTATGTCCTTTGGTAAAACCACATTTTTACTTAACAAATAAGTAATGATAATTTAATTTCCTATACTTCTTCTGCCATTTTGTCCACATATACCTTCTTTTTAGTTATTTTTAATGTTCATGACTATTTAAAATTTTTAATCTATTCTACTCACAAATAATGCATCGCTTTTTTTAACGTTATCTTTAACGCTCTCGCTGACTTACATGGAAATAAAAGAAAACATAATTTGTTGAAATGCTTTGCTTAATATGGTATTCTAGATTATTTAGAAAAAATTATATAATCCTGATGAACAAGGTTAAGTTAACTTCCAACCGCACCTAAAAAGCTAGTTATAATTAGAAAAATATTACAATCAGCAACCAAACCATAAACAAAATAGGTTTGAATTTCCGTAAAAGTGTAATTATTTTCCTTTCACGTAATGCATTTTTTTTTTCGAAAATAGCAGTTAAAATTTTTATTCTCTCAAGTGTGCTTTTAAATATTTTCCAGTATGAAAATTACCACTCTATTGAAATAGAGATAAATTAAAAAAACAGAAAGTACATTTAAATTATTAATTTTATGTTCTTATAAGTGGCACTTTTAAAAATGTATTATTAGCAAAGAGAGAAAAAGGGACCACAAACAAAATACGTTGTTTCACATTCACTTCACCGATAAATCTGAAACTTTAATTTTTCAACCTTTTAATCTTGTGCTACCAGCAATTATCGACAATTCAATCAATTATGCACATATGAGGCTTTAAAGGTTCCTGGAGATTACAGTTTGTTGAAAAAGTATTTTTTATCACTAAAATTAGAGCCTCATATGAGATTCATGTTATCATATTAAAATTGAACACCTACCACTCGGCATATCTTCGCATTAAAATACATATCTCCCTTTAGGTATTTAAGACAAAAACTGCAGATAGCTCTGATACCCTTCTTCACAGATTTCTCGCTATCTCCACATGTGCTCCGACCTCTCACATTCAGATCAGTTTCCGCGACGAACACTATTTTTTCCCTTTTTTAACGCCGGGCGAAGGGAGCAGATCAAAGGAAGACTTTGTGGGAGACGAGTAATCAGACCTGGAAAGGGATTTGTTATTTATGTGCCAGGAGGAAGCGAGATATTCACTGCTACAAATGAGTAAAATAAAACAAGCAAACTAAGAAATGAGGCTCAGAGTCGACGTTAAAATATTGGTACAGATCTGAGAAAAACGACCGTCTTGTATGAGTTTTAAAACTACCGTTCCATTTTACATTTGGGAGAAAACATAATTCTAATAACTTGACAAAATGTTCTATCTATTATTACTACCTTTTGAAATATATATATATACTAATATAACTTATATAACTATAGAAGAAAAATTACGACAGTATGAATAGGGGATTATAAATGTAACCCCAATGAAAAATTTAATTTT
>CM063498.1:9806632-10149132 GCA_032207245.1 Pardosa pseudoannulata
GAACGGCATTGTTGTCACCCAAACTGCCTCGTTTTCCGAAAAAGCATTTCGGGATCATCAATGGTCCGAAGGAGGTTTTTGATACCGTTAACGTGCCATCAAAAAACCTCTCTCTCTTCATGTATGTAGTCCATTGATTCCCCTCCGAATGATACTATTTTTCCGCCAAAACAATATGTTTCTTGTAAATTGTGTGTGTGAGCGTCGGTCTTTATACGAATCAGGTGGGTACTGGCTTTCGCCGGCACAGAGGCTCTTTTCAGGCGGAGCACAGTCGTCGCTTTGTGGGGGCTCCAGGGCCTCACAATAGGTCTTGATAGCAGCGTCAAGTTTTGGCAGAGAAAGTTGGAGACGCAAAATTAGAGTCGCTCTCACTCATATTGGGGAACAACTTCATTTTGAAACTTTGCTGTGGCGTGAGGCGAGCATATGCATCCGAGAGAAGACAAAATGGATTATAATGTGCAGCACGAATTCACACTGCGTCGCTCACGGATACCCCCAACCGAAACGGAATACGATGCTCAGGTGACCACAAATCAGTAAGTTCCTCATTTCATTAAGACAGGATATTATTAATTGCTATCCCTTTTTCCTTTCATCAATATACTGCTGTGCCAAATACCAAAAATTGCTATCAAAGCTATATCTACGTCAAAACAGACTGGGGACAAATTGAACATATCCTGACATCGAAAGATTTTAATATCTTTGTAAATGCTCTTCAGCAGTTTTTTTTTTTTTTTAATTTTTATAATGTTAGATAATAAAATTACCTGGTTGCCTTATTTGTACTGAAAATTATTTAAATTAACAGGAAGTAGCTCACATTTGTGTTTCATTTTTTTAATCAATAAACCTTTATTCTTTGAAGCTCAATAGGTCTTTTGTCATTTGATATATATTTATTAAATTTTATAAAGTTGTTTATTTCTGTCTTTATATTGCATTAAATGCTTATGTTTTTGAAAAATTGGAACACTTATATTTATACAGTACATCATACTTATCAAATATCAACCTGTATATGTTCTCTAAAAAGCTATATTTTATGTCACAGGATTTAAAAAAAAAATTATTTATTTTTATTTCTCTATTATTTATATATTTTTTATTTATATATTTTTTATTTATTTATTTATTTATTTATATTTCGTTTTAATTTTTCATTTATATTTGTTTTTTACTTATTTATTTATATTTGTTTTATTTATTTTTATTTATCATATATTTATTTTATTTCTATATTATTTTTATATTTATTTTCATTTATTTACTTATTTATTTTTATAATAAGAAGATCATTTTTCCGGAGAATTCTTAGTACATTCAGAGCTAAGAATATGACAGATTTCGTTAAACTTATACTTATCTCTAATGTACCTCCCACCTTAGTAAGCCTTAGTAAGTTAGTACAGAATATTTGTAATATATATTTATTCATTAAACATATTTGTATATTTTTATTTACAACTTCTATATGATATAAAAGAAAATATTCCAAATATAATTTTAAAAAGTTATATAAATTTTGAGTAATTCTAAAATTATATACTAGTTTAATTATGATTTTTATGCATGTAATAAACAAAATTGCTATACTACCGTTAAAAGATGTATAGAATTCAGTACATTAAATATAAAATTAATTAGACTCGTGTAATGCTAATTACAATATTGTTTTTTTTTACCAATTTACTTTAAATTCAAATCTGTAAATAAAACATCAAACATGTCATTCTTTAAAGCATTTTAGTATTTAGAAAGTAAAATTACCTTTTTCCAGTAACAGTATCAAAATAATAATAGAGGGAAAATAAACGGCCATTTACCTTATTGAAAGGCAAATTATAAATCTTGTGGTCTCAGAAAGGATATAATCATGTCCTGATCTCATTTGTCTGTTAAACTGGGTTTCACTTCCAAGAAGCAACTTGAGAGGAAAATGTACTCTAATATTCGTACGAAATTTTATATATTTTTAAATTTATAAATTAGTAATTTTTAAGAAGAATAACGCATTGTTAATTTTTAAAACTCGTCTTTAGCAAAACATTTAAATTGTTTAAAGAATATAAAATATTAAACATTAAAGTCTTTCCTATTAAAAGACATGAATTTTTTTATGTAATGATTTATATTGTATTTGTATTTGATGAAATATCTAAATTTGACTTTGTTGAACTTTAAAAATTTTAAAAATTTTAAAAATGTCAGAATTAAAATATATTTGTGTTTTATATTTCTGAGAAAAATAAAATATTGCTAACATTTTTTCCCATTTCAAAAATAGGGGATATAGATTTCTACACTCAATTAATTGACATGATGGCATGTCATCTTGTGCATGTTATAGTTATTTTTCATAATTAATTGTAAAATACGTAAGTATATTACGGCTTTTTCAGTTAATATTCTTTATGTTTTCCAATATTTAATTCAATGTTCTAAATTCAGTTTTGATAAGAAAAATTGCAATCTGCAAGCAATCAAACTATAAATAAAAGAGTTTATGATAAATACTGAAGATTACTGATTCTACTGAAGGACTGTTATATACCTGTCAGACACTGAATTAAAAATTCTTTTCTAAAAGTACTGTTAGTTATAATTTAGCATCTTTTAAATGTATTTTAAAATATTCAGGAGTAAAAACTACCATTCTGTTTTATTTTAAAGATAAAATTGATCAATAATGTTGAAAGTTTTTAAACATTTTCATAAAATTTTCGATAGTTACGTACACGAAAAACTTCAAAGTAATTCATATTCGCCACAGGTTACAAGAAATAAAAATAGTGAAATATAGATTACCTTCCTATTAATTATTTTAATGCAATATGAAAATGGAAGTATATAATTTAACAAAATTAAATTTTAAATAAAGTCAATATAGTAAGATATGCCAACGACATAATTTACTATTTTTGAATAAAAGAGATATATATCCGATAACATTTAACGTGTAATATAAGTATATTTATTCACTATGTATTTGGTATGCTATTGAACTGATACGCTTCAAAAAGGATTTTCACAGAAACTTCGAATGAAAAACAGAAAATAACAGGAAATCTACTGTTTCAATTTTTTTTCTGATATTAATAAGCTGGTAAAAGCATCCATTACTGTTAGGATGACAATAAAGCATTACTAACAAAATGGATGTTTTCGTTTAAATGTTAGCAACATTACCGAAACCACATGACTATATTAGGTGTTGAGCCTTCTAAGATTTGTATTTCGAGCCAATAGACAACAGTTACGTCCGGTCGGTGACCTCAGACTTGTTCAACGTTGAGGAATTTAGATCCACTTTTAATAAATCACTGTTGGAAGTGCCAGACAAAATCTTATTTCTTATGAATTTTCTCATATTTAGAATCTTTGCGTGTACTTAAATAAAATCTCAATAGTTTAAATGTATTAAATTTATTGCGAACGCTCAGTATTGTGGGATTTAAAATTACATTTTCAAACATGAAATTTGATGACGAAGAAAGTCCAATGAAAATCTGCAGAAAATATCCTTTTTTAATTTTTCATTCTAAAGTTAAAAAATAAAATAATGAAATTTAATTTTTAACTCATAAACTGACATAATGAAATATGGTTCAAATTACAAGAAATCTATCATTAAACCTAAAACTAAACTCGTTTCTTCCGGTTCCTTTCGATATGTCAGCAAAGAATGCTTAAAACTAGACTTAAACACTATTGTATAGGTTTAAAAGATTTTCTAGGGCTAATAAGACGAAATATAACGGTTAAAAAATAATTGCATTCCCTATTGAAATAAATGGTTAACAATAATAAGCAGTGCAATTTTTCAACGGAGTCCCTTAAGTGTTGTAACTAACAAACAGCCAGCTTTAAATTTCTCCTCAGAAACAGATTGTATTTTGCTCACCCTTTCAGATTTTCTCTTAATATATTTCTCAGTTACATTTTCTTTCACGAGTACAGTTTCATTTTTAATTTGATATCTGCTATTTGTTCATTCAGCGAATGCAGATTCTAACCCCTGCATCTCCTTATATCCTTACCTATCTTTAGCTCTTTCCTTACCTTATTCATCACTTGGTCTCTCTCTTTCTCTTTTTATTTCCTCTTGCTCTATCTATTTATATCTATCGCCCTTTCTAAATTCATAATAAAAGATAAAAATCGAGACGTAACGTTACAAATGTCAGGATGAATAATCGTTTACAGCTAAACGTCTTAATTCCTTGTCTTCACGAATATAAAAAGTCTTTTAGATTTATCTTGATACTTTACTAACGCCTGAAGCTAAAATGAATAAGCAACATTATACAATTAATTGTAATAGTCATTTTAAAATAAACTTTACTTTCAGAAAACAAATAAAACAGATTATAATGGGAATTTTACTTCATGCATGTCAGTTCAAGCGAAGAAAACAGTCTAATAGGTTTTTCTATAGTTGAAGCCTATTTTTTTTAACTTTACGCGTCCTTCAGCCCTTTTATTTATTTATTAATTATTATCATTATCATTAATTCTTTTTGACTGAACACGACTGTCTGATGGCCACAAAGTGGTAAAAATTATCTTCTAGAGCTCACTCCTTGATACTCATTGAAGTTCTAAACAACCGATGAACAAGTCTTTAGACTTGTACATTAACCCATTAGCGCCCAGTGTCCTCACATGATGACGCTGTAAAAACAGCATTTCCCTTTATTAAGTGAAAAAATATTCTTTTATTTACCAATAGTTCTGATAGATGGAAGCACTAAAGTATCAGATAGTATATTTCTTTGAAATTAAGTAAAAAAAGGGCAGAAAAGATCCAGTAGAATTTACTACTTGTTTGATAATCACCACACATTTTGTATAGTGCGGTTCGGCAAATAATTTATGAGATAAGTTCTTTCAATTTGGTATAAATGTAATTTAGATAGTCCATTTGTTGCCATTAGAATGTTCATTATTATTTAGAGTTGTTTGTGTCCGTAGTAATTAGGAAAAGTTGTCCGTCATCTTTTTTTTGGAGGCTGGGCGCTAGGCTATAATTCGTATTCAGTATTGAGATTTTTTTCTCAAGTGTTTTTTGCATATTTTTGCAGATAATCTATGTAGAAAAACTAAATAACATAACTGTTGATAACTGTTCTTCAACCTAGAACATATTGTATGAAATGCAATGCAACATTATGTATACAATGTTTTCCTCTTTTTTATACAAAAATTCAACCTTAAAAATGTAAAATAGATAGTTTTCTTGTATGTATAAAAATATTTTTTTAATTTTTAACGTTATTTTGCCTATTACTTGATATATACATTAAAACTGTATAATTTTATGTAAAAAAAAATCCTTTTTAAAATGTTTACTTTTTACATACAAACGCCCAGCTTCATCAAAGGAGGACGGCTTAAAAAACATGGTTGCAGTTAAAAAAATTCAAAATGCTTTTAAAATGTTCTTAATTTATACATTTTTACCCATATCTATCAATTTCAAGGAAAAATTCCAAAATTTGTTAATTTGGGCGTTAAAGAGTTAATTTAAATCGGAGGGGATCATACTTAAGGCCTCAAGTGGCCATGAAATTTTTTTTGTGGCTTTCCATCTTTTGCAAAAAATTTGAATATCTGACATTTTATTTGTTTTCCTCTAAAGGCATAATATGTATTTACTAATCATAATTTTGTTTTTCACTTTCAAGCCCAAAGAATATGTTGAGTGATATTAAGTTAACAAATCCTTTAATTCACAGTTAAGAACAGGAAGGTGTTAAGTACAGAAGGGTATTCAAAGCAAGCGATAACGTTTTTAAAAGGATATAAAAAAAATAATAGGGTGAAAAAAATTAATTTCATCTGTAAGTAAATATAAATTTTTTAAGTATTGGTTAGCGGTGTAAACTCAACCTCGTATATCGGCAAGTGAAGATTTCAGGTCATCCCGGGTGAATTTTTGTATGATTTATAACGGTCCCGAAGAGTAGCAATGCTGTGAGAGGGTACGTTACTGCTTCCTTTGAAGCAAAACATTTATATAAAATAATTGTATTGTGTGCAACGAGTTGTGAAAGTATTAGCAAATTTGGAATACATCAAATAATCAAAACTGTTAAAAATATTTCGCTAGAAACAAAACAAATGACATCCACAGTTTGTAAACAACATCCATAGTCTGTTATTTAAAATTGCTTTACATCTATAAGTGGTGATTTTTTAAAATATGAATTTGATTTTGGCCCATGGTACTATTAACTTTATTATCCCCAGGGTTATGTTAGACTTTCTCTGTTTGATATTCATATATTAGTCGTTCAGAACAGAGGTGTACGAAAGGGGGGGATTAGGGGTTTAAACACCCCCCTTGAGCTCAGACAAAATGGCTAAAATAAAAATTTTAGTAGAAATTATGCGTACACTACTGGTTCAGAATCCTTTGTGGCTAAGTCCAATGTTTAAGTGTTCATACCTTTGTAAATTTATTAGGAATAAATATTTTTTTATTATTAAAGAGTTTACGCGTTGATTCGCTAGTAATCATATTTAATATTAAATGTGTGTTTAATAATCCAATTTTTGTAAACTAGTGTTTTAAAAACATTAATTTCCTGAATTATTTTCTGAACTTTAACGTCTAAACAACTCGTATACGTAACTCCCCATTAAAAGAAGTTTAGTGATTAAAACCTTGAAAAGACGTGACATAAAGAACAGGTGTGTTGCCGATTATGCGCTTTCTTCAATATCTCCTGTTACAAAAATTTGCGTTTTTTACTTTATAATTTACAACTACTTTTAAATATACTTCGTATTTATGCTTAAAAGACAAAGGCGCAAGTTTCCAAAGGTATTACTAGTGGAATTTCACTTTACTTTAAAAGACTTATGTAAATCAACTTTTTGTCTTAACATCTCCGAGCCAATTAAAACCCCAAACAACATAAATTCGTGTGAGGTCTGGCAAAAACTCTTTATTCGTGCATTAGTATAATATATATTAAAAAAAACTATATCACTGTAAAACCCACGCCAGACTATTCGCTCGCTGTATAAAGACCTGAATAATTTATAGCACTATATTTGTAGGATTACTGACTCGTTCCGTCTTTCGATGCTCCGCGAATTTCTCTCAAAAGTTAACGACGCATTAAATGTAACACTGTCATGCAGGCGGAGAGAAGGTTATAAAAGACGATTTTATGAAGTTCCAAGAATACAATGTATCGTTAGCATAAAGGTGTTTTTATTCTTACTCCGGCGTAACTGTGTAAATAGAGAAATAATGCGAACAAAGGGGGTTTTATTCTCATTATCACTGCAGACATTTCAGAAGACAAAATTTAGGCTGGGAATAAAAATTGGAGATTTTTATAAAGTGGCATGGATTTGTAATCTGTCAGATAAAAATAATAATAATACAGTAAAACAGGTGGCTTTTGAGAGAAAACGTGAATTTAAGGTTTGTTTTGGCTTGGTTTGGAGCTCCATGGTCTTTTTTTTTATTATTTTTTTTCTACACGAGGGTTAATGAGAGCGGGACATGCTGCTTAAAGCTGATTCCGAACGGCTGCGAACGTCCATGCCACAATGGGATTTGAACCTAAGAATTCCGGCAGCAAAGATCTGTGCCCTTACCATTCGGCCACGTTCGATTACGTGTCTCCAAGGAAATAATTTTTTAATTAAATCTTTGATATTTCTAAAAAGTAACATTATTTAGTACAATCACACAGTATTTGATTTTCCACTTATCTAAAGTCGATTTCTCTTATTTTCAAAACTTCTAATACTGTGTGTATAACCCGAAATTTATAGAAAATGCTTTGAATCTCAGTTTATATTTCTATTTTATTTTAGTGTATAAATCTTCTAGTGTAAAAAATAAAATTTTCCGTAGCAAAAATATCCCAAACAAGAATGTCCTTTTTAAGTCTGTGCTTATATATTTTAGTCCCTCAATAGCATGTCATGAGAAGGTAACAACCAAAGGAAGATTAAATTTCTATTTCACTTCGGATCAGGGACTCTCAAATCTGCGCATGTCTGAAAAACTTGAGTTACTTTAGAAAATGGGGAAAGTTTGTCCCCCCTCCCTCATAGAGATTCAGTCTGAATCATGGGATTCTTTAGGGGCTAGAATATTAAATGAAGTATTGAAGTGTGTTCAAAATTTCTGTTCATGAGAACTGGGATATTAGAAAGCTATATATATATATATATATATATATATATATATATATATATATATATATATATATATATATATATATATATATATATATATATATATATATATATATATATATATATATATATATATGTTATATATTATATAATATATATATATATACATACATATGACCTAAGGATAATTTTAAAGATTACAGCGGAGGGGCTATTCAAAATACCCCCCACCCACCCACACACTTTCGTCTAGGTATGTCCCATACAGTAGGAATAGAATGTCCTTGACAGTCTGATCTGTTAACCACATCTATGGTCAGTTCCACTCAACACAACATTAAATTATTACATCTCCTAATACATACTAGTTACTTTTTCATCCAAAGACTTTGCTGTAGGACAAATTTAAAAAACTAAAATTAAATCAGCTGTACACACTCTAGCTACATTATCATCTACATCTTAATCCCACTATCTCATACATACGCGCACACACAAGGTCTCATATACAAAGAATTTTCAAGTGTTGATTTTAAGCTATGAAATTTTCCAAAATACACGAGAAGCTACGATTACATTTTCAAAAACACGTTTTTTATCGGTTAAAAGTCATAGGTAATAGTTTTAAAGCTTGGTTGTTCAAAAATTTTCTTATACAAATTTATTAACTCTCTCCTATATTTTGTTCTCTTAATATTTTCTTACACCTTTATTAAATCTCTGTATAAATTTCCTGTCTCATTTAATTTATTTAAATCCTGAGAAGTAACATTTTTGGTACAATGAATTTTGTGTTTTTGTTGTATCATATTCTTTAAAGATGTATCATTTAATAAAATCTTTTAATTTAATGTTTTATTTATAACTCAATAAATGTGACACTAAGAGATTTGTAATGAAAATAATCTGTTTATCAGTTAGTTTGTATATTTAGAAATTTCTGTATAATTGTAACTCGCATTTAGAAAATTAAGATTCATACATTCATTTTCTTTTTATAAGGAAAGATTAAAATTTAATCTGCATAAGTATATTATAAAAAAAAAGAGAGAGGCAGAAAGAAGGTTACAATTAAAGATTATTTGGGTATTCATTTCCAAAGATTTCTTATCTTTGCATAATCTTATATTTTAAACCGAGTTACTTATATTTAAAACTATTGAAAAGTTAAATTTTCCTGTCTAATCACATATAGTAAGGTTATTTGTGAATTTAAAGCTCTTCAATTTTTTTAAAGTACTGATTTAAAAATAATATTTCTATCCGATATGAATTTTTGAATATTGCATTTCAGCAAGATATTATTTCTGACAATTAAGTTCAAACACTTTGGGACCGAAATATTCAACATTTGCTAATACCGACAATGCCATGCATCTCATGAAACTCTAAGCACGTATATTTCACGTATGGTTTATGAACTTCTACGAAGCTCTATATTGCACGCACGGTTTCTATAAATCCATGCCATGTATGGCATAAAGTTATAGAAACAATTAAAAAAGTAAACTAATTTTTTAAACAAATGTTTTCAAAACACTACAATATATATAATATATATATATATATATATATATATATATATATATATATATATATATATATATATATATATATATATATGTGTATATAATATATATATATGTATATATATATATATTATATACACATATATATTATATATATATATATATTATATATATATATATATATATATATATATATATAATAGGTAATTAAATTAAAGAGACAAAAAAATTATCCCATTAACCCATGCTACACAATGCTGCAGTACATAGTCACAGGATATTATATTGACAAAAGTATATTAAAAATAAGCACAGTACACTATATTAATTAAAGATTGATATACTATAAATTATAAAGGGAATGAAATGTCATTAATGCCCGAGGAGAGTTGTAACTCCTGACTCCAATTAAACATGTTTTACGTGTATACAACACTCCTGGAAGGTTGTAACATCATAACACCTGGTTACAGTCTTCAGAAACCTATGTTACCGAAAAAAAATAGAAGAATTGAAAGAGAGCAACAGCTACAAAAAACTATATCTAAACAACACTAACATACAATAAATACATACTTACAGAAGCACAGCAACACTGTCATGCATTACATGAAGCTCTATGATTCCACGTACGTATATTTCGCGTATGGTTTACGAATTGTCACGAAGCTCGATTTCACGCACGGTTTCTATAAATTCATGCCATGTATAGCACGAAATTATAGAAATAAATATAAAACTGATCTATTTTTTTAAACAAGTGTTTTTAAAACACTGATATATATATATATATATATATATATATATATATATATAAACTCTTAGAATTCGTTAATTCGGTTGTAATTCAAATAACCTATAGCTATGTAGTTTACTTCTCCAAGATTACTAAAGCACAATAAAAAAAATCTAAAAAATACTGGAAGACAATACATCAAAATCTTTGTTAAAACATTTAAATCTATTACTTTATAAATTTCATTTTTGCCTCTATTTCCTTTGTATTTTCTATTGCAAATTTGATTTAAACCTATTCTTTTTGAGCTATTCTCACTCTAAAAAACTTGTTTGCACAGTAGTATATCCTACAAAAAATAAATTAATTAATTAATTATTAAAAAAAACTCATATGGAAAATGAAACACTTATTGAACAAACATTTGGACTTCTAGATATTTTTATCAACACATGAAATTTTTAAATTCTCTCCAAGCGAAACGTAATTACTCTATTTGCAACATCCACGGGTCTTGTCAGTTTGTTATACAAAACAACGTCTTCACTCGCCTTTTAAAAGACTAGTGTGCATATATTATTTTTCTTATATGGTCAAATGAAGCCCTCAAAAACAAACAAAAAATGAATTGCAATAAAATCGTTTCAAAGATTTAAAAAATATAATCTCAGACGCAAATTCTTAATATTGATTCGCATAGACTTGAAGTTGTGAAATCTTTTACTTACCTTGAATCAATTACTTCTAATGATAACAAAATACTTCCCGAAAAACAAATCATCCCAATTTAGCAAACAAAACCTTCTATGAATCGGGAAAAAATTGCAAATTTTAATTATCTGTCAAGAAAAACGGAATTTTCAATATACAAAACTCTTATTTTTTATGAGAGAATAATAAGTGTTATAAGAATTTAGTGTATTCAAAATTCAGTTCCTCTTGAAAGATAGTAAAAGTTCACTAATTTTTTGCTAAAATGAAGTGATTTGTATTTCTGTAGTATTTTGTTATCGTCAGAAGTAATTGATTCAAGGTAAGTAAAACAAAACCTATCAGGATTAGCGCCGAATAGTAGGGCACTGCTCTTCGGTACCAGAGTTCTCATGTGCAAATCCTGCTGGGGCATGAATGCTGGTAGCCATTTGGAATTGGATTTAAGCAGTAAGTCCTAATCTCATTAGCCTCGTGTAGCAAAACAATAGGTCGTAGTATTCCAAACCAAACGAAATCTTATAAAACCGATTTTAACAGGTGCATCAAAGACTTGAACAATGATAAAACAGCTAGAAATCCGAAATGCTACTATTTGAAAGAAAAATGCCACTGAATATTCTTAGTAGTATAAATGAGGATAATATTTGGCGAATATACAATTTTGATTGGACAAAATCTGCAAACAGTTTAATTTTATGAATTAAATACATCAAAACTAATGAAATGAATCGTATGAACCATTGCGTCCTAAGAAATGCGGTAGCAAAATTGCAAAAAGAGTTCCGTAATTCAACTCTACTAGAACTAGAAAACGGGGAAGACCCTGCCTGAAAAGGGGCGATTCGGTGGAATTTCCGTTTTCATCTCTTAATGAAAGGAACTGAAGATCGAGAATTAAGACTATAAATCATAAAGGGAAAATCTTTAAACTAAGTACTGACTCTCACTAACCTGTTTGGCCAGTTATGATGATTATATATTTAAAAATAATAATATACTATGTAATTAACCCTTTAACAGTCATTTTTTTCCAGAATTCTGTCAAAAAATGTCACATTTTTTTGTTGCATTTCTTTGTTCATTTTACAATTTTAAGTAAAGATACGTTATTAAAATTAACATTTCTAATATTTTTAAGCATTTATTACAACTTTTTTTCTATCTATGAAAGCATCATAAAACTGAAGTTTACCCTTAGTCTCATCGATATCCAAGTTAATTTTTGGAATTCCAGTGAAAGCAAATCTTGGAGGCGGATCCGAAGGATTATCACAATTAATTTAAAAAAATTGTCTTGTTTGACTGATTCCATCTGTACTACTATCAGAGTCACTACTATCCAGGTCATCTAGTAAACTTTCGCTACTATCATTTACCGATAATTCAGTTTCTGATTCCGAGTCACAGTTCGAATCCCAAGAAATTAGCTCCATACGCTCGTAATTATCCATTATTTAAGAGTAAAAATATATTATTCAACTTTTACATCAATAAAATTACCAGGAAGTTAGTAAAATATAACCAGAAAACTATACAATGAAAGATAACAATTCGTCTTCTGATACAAAACATGCGAAAACACCCGCGTTTTTGAACCAATCAGAGTAGAAAATACAATAAACTGCAAACTATCATTTACTGGACAACTATCACCTTCTATACAAATAATTTGTAACTAAAATTGGAAAAAATAAGACCGAAACAGTGCAAGCAAAATAGAAATCAGATTGCCCGTACGCCGTACGGGCAAATCAGTAAAGGCCGAAAGCTGTGCCCGTAAGGCGTACGGGCAAAACAGGGAAGGGGTTAACTCACTGCTCAGGGAAAGAACTTCTGTGGTAAAATTAGCAGAAAAACTGCAGTATTTTTATAGAAACATTTATTTGCACCGTTAAAAACGCTTAAAAATACATTAGATTATAAAAAATAATACTCAGCCTATATAGTATCGATTCATACTTTACAGTGTGAATAATACAACACTTCTAAACGAAAAATCATGATTATATTCAATTAAAATTTCCGAAATGAAGAAATCAAAGCTTTATTAAGTTCCTTCAGTATTTAAATCATAGTTTCTCAATCTATTGATCCTTGCAAAACCCTTCAAATAATTTCTATGGTGTAGAAAATTCCTACATAATAACGAATGTCACATTTAATGAGCTTAAAGATCCTAACAAAATAATTCCTGTAAACAAGCTCTACAATAGTTAAATATGTATTTTAATTATATAGGATCAGAGAAGCCAAAGTAAAATGCCACATTGAGAAACATGTGCCTCCGAATCGTTACATTTGAAATGAATGTGGTTAACCCCTTAACGCATTTGCCTGTGTCTGACACGGGCGAAATTCAAATTAAGCATGTAATAAAATCGTTTACACTTTGTTTGTATAACAATTGTTTTATATACTTTTTACTCTTTCCAAACTCCCTAGTCACCCCCAAAACTAAAATTGCAAAAAATAACTTACATTGTACCTATATATCCCTTTTCTGTGAAGAAAATATGTCATATTTTATAATTTTTTCTAAACCAAACTCGTGCTTTAAGGGGTTAATGAAATTTAATTTTTTAATTTAAAACCCGTATTTCTCTTTTGATACACAAATATTTACTATAAAGTTAGATCTGAACTAAAATATATTTTTATACTTCACCTTCGGAAAAGACCATTTATACCCTTTTGATTTAATGTTTATCAAATATAAAAAAAAACATTATTTTCTCTTAGATTCCCTAGCTATAGACTTTAATTAATCACCTAGAGTTACTTAACTACTAGTTTAAACAAACAGACACTGAATTTCTAATAACATCAAAACTGTGTTGTTTAATATCTAAACCAATATATTCAAACTTATAAACTAATCCCGATGGCATAATAAACTTCTTTCTCAAATTCCATTACACTGTTAACCAATCAAGATCATTACCGCGCCTCCAACCTGAACATTTATTCCATTTATTTATTTAATTTATATCCCTTTAAATTTTCCTTTCTTCTCAGTATTTTCCCAGTATTTACTATGTGCTTTCAACTGCGTAAACAACACCCTTACCAAATTCGGATGCCGTCGTAACGGCCGTTTGCCAAGGATCGAAATTCGAACCCAGGTCTACCACCTCGGTAGCAGTATTCCACGAACTGAACTATTCAAGCTCTAAAAAGAACTCGCCTTTTACAAGTTCCGTTTCGAAGAGATTTTCTATAATTATTTTGGATACCTTGGTATATGTCTGGATTTTACCATACAAAGGATTAAAAGCATGTTAAATAAGGCAAAAACTAATTAATAAAGCATACTGATTGTTGACAAGGGTGAACTATGTTGTCTTTTTGAGTAAGCTATCTTAAACACAATTATAGTTCTTCGAATATATCAAGTATTCCATGAAAAACTTCGAGTTGTAACTCAAAGCTGTGAAATAAATTAAATTGGTGTATTTACCAGTCACCTTGCCAAACAGCTGTTAAGTTAGACATTAAGATTCTTTAAGAAATGTTATAAACTCTAAAGATTTAAAACAAAATTTTCTTCTTTTCTTTGAGTCAGTTTTGGATTTTTTGGGTGATAAAATAACTGTCCCAAAAACTAAATGCTGTAATAACTTTCATTACAATAGTGTTAACTGTAACTTAAATCATAAAAATAACTGCATTAAGATCAAATTTTAAGTTATGCATAATCAATATTTTGCCAATTTTAGTCTTATAGAATCTTAGCAGAAAACGATGATACATTAATTTTAGGAAGAAAGCATGCTAAAACATAAATCCTTGCCGATGAATTACACTGTAGGGAGACCTTTGGTGAAGTTCCTTTTTAACTTCGTTATCTTAAAAGTTTCGTTAATGTAAAAAAGTTTTATGTTGCGGAATCTTTGATTTCTTAAGGAATACAGATGGAAAACATTGTATTATCCCTACAGTGAATCTAAATTTTCGGTTGTTCTCGCTATACTTCCCTTACTGTTTACAGGTTGAAGAAAAATTGATTAGCATTCCATTCCCTCGAAGAAAAAATATGAATACGCGTTAAACAGAATACCGACTCACTCTGTAAATAAAATGTTTTGAAATTAAAAGTGAAGAGAATTTGCAATCTTTAGTTGACCTTGCCTTTTTTTCGGCTGCTTTAAACGGTGCCGACAAAGCAAAAGATTTTTAAAGACATTTCTTCCCTAGAAAAAAATGTGCTCCCAAGGTTCATTATCCATCCTTCCTTTTATAAGTTATTATTTTCTTGTTCATTTACTCCTTCGGTTTTCCCATATTACACATGCCGAAATCGTAAAAATCCTGAAAACATGGCCTCCCCGGCTAAATGGTTGTCTGAACCGCATGCGCACCGCATCGCCATGAATATTTATGGGCGACGCAGGTTCCGGGAGAAGCGAAGCGGTTCGGCCGCCGTAAAGGACCTCGTAGTCGGCGAAACGGAGATCACCTCTCGGTCCCGCGGCGAAAAGGCAGAGGGGGCTCCCGGCGAGAGGGGATCCCCCAAAACGACGGCAGGGAGTCCGTCCGCACGCCGACACACACACACAAGGTTGAATGACTAGCTTCTCTGCAAAGAGTTGAGACGTTTCGACTCGCGGATACAAGGGCTGCTATTCCATTACCCCAGGGGTGACCAACTCAAGGCACGCCGCCCCGTGCATTTAATCGATTGCATTTTGACTAGCTTTTTATAGGTGCATAATATATTTTAACCAATTATGATTTTGTAAGCATATGCTTCAGAAGGAAAGGTTTCACGGAACGTCCCTCACGAGAGAGATACGTTCGTCGAAAGAGTTGGTGTACTTGATTATTGCTCTACATCCAGGTTATTTAAATGTATGCAGTAACTGAAGACTCCATTCCTACATAAGTACATGGCATAGAATATGTATTTGGTTTACAAAAAACAATCGTTAAAACAATTCTAGTATCGTATCAAATATTTGACCGTTCACTTCGTTTGAGCTACGATGACTGTTATGCGTAAACTTCGTCGTATGGTGCTCGATAACCGACAATAGGGTATTATTTCAAGTAAGATATTATTAAAAATATGCATATAAAGAGTGGGAATAAGCAGCACTCCAGGATAGTGTGAAGAAATACACTAAAATCTGTCTCGAAAAATTCAGATATTTCTGTTACTAATTTTGCAGATGTCTAACGATTTTCCTGAAATTAATTTTTTCTATGATCTTCACAAATGTTGTGTCCCCAATCCCACTATACTTTTACTACTACAAAAATAAAACCGCAACAAACTTTCAACTTTAATTCTCATCCATGATCTTAAAAAAAGAGTAGTCTTTAGATTTTGATGATAATTCGTACCCCAAAATCTTTCTACGTTAGATATTTTTGTGCTCATAATAAATAAGTGATATTTTTAAATCGAAAAAAATAACTAAGTTTTTACCTTTTAAAAGTTCTTGAATAAAAATTACTGCTTAACTATTATTTGAACTTTAAATCTCTTTCCAATATCTGGCAGCTTTAGCACGTATTAAAATAGGCCAATTTTTTTCAACTGTAAATTAACTCAAAGCCTTTCGTAAGTGTTCACGCTGTTATACCAACAACAATAGTTAGTTTAGAAAGACTTTTTTCATTAAGCTTCCATGAAGTTTAGTAATAAAATTGTATTTCATCTAGGAATAATTTTTTATTGAATTCCGAATTTTTTGCAAGATTATATTCATGAAAGAGCTTCGATGCGATTTCTAAAAACATATAGTGTGCTATCATTTGATTGGGTGGTTGTTAATGCCTAGGATAAATTTAGAATGTGAAACATAGCTTTAAATTAATATGAAATACTAAACCAGTGATATATTTTTGTACAACTAACAGGAATATGCTGCAACAAGGTTGGGTTCAGGTTATTTCAAATTTTTTTATACGTTCTTTTCAATTTTTATTTACTTTTCTTATTACGAATGGAGATGAAATAGTATTTTAATTTCATGCATAAGTCTTTATGTATTTTTTATTCCATTGACTAGGGATTGGAAATTTATTCTTTGGTCCTAGAGGCAGCACAGCTTGTGTATCCCCCTCTGCACGGATATAGAGAGATAGAACCCTAGAGTCCCATTGCTCTATATAGAAGTGAATGTTAGACCCTCAATAAAGAAGAGGAAGAAAAGTTACTCATGTTTAAAAGAAAATCTTAAAACCTTTAGACTTATTCAAGAGAACAATGAGGGGAGAATTCTTTACAAAGATGAGACTCGCAGAAAATATGGAAAATATGAGGGAACTGACATTGTGAGAAGTATTAAAGCATCACGTATTAGGTGGCTAGGCTATCTATACAGATAGGACGATGCTTTCCCTACCAAAAAAGTGATTTTTTCGAAAATTAAAGGGACGAGATGTAGAGGACGATACCTACAAGATGGTTAGACTGTTGAAAGAATCTCAAACTAATGAGCGTCAACCGATAGAGAGCCGTCTCGACTGATAGGGTCAACTGGAGGAGGATCAGCGAGTCAGCCTTGGTCTGCAAAAGGCTGTTGAGCTTATGAAGAAAAAGATCCCTAGAGTTCTCCTATGGGTAGCGAGATTATTCAGATTAGTGTTACACACCAAGAAAACCACAAAAATCCATCCTTAGTTCCATATCTTTAATGAAGACAGGATTTTTTGAAGATTTTAAAATTTAAATGCTGAGTATTTTTTACTTTTCGGCATAATATACATAAGCTTGCAAAAATTTGTATATGTAATACTTTCTTTCCTGTTATTGATTGTTTAGTTTGGAGTTGTAGTCTACATTTTTGCTGCATGAGGATTAATGATATCGGTACCAACTGCTTAAAGCTCACTTCGAACGGCTATGAACATCCCTTTCAGCTGTTTAATTCGAACTCACGAATTATGATATCAGTGCTTATCCATTTGACCATCATTCGTTCTGTTTATTACTAGAATTATTACCAAAATTCACCTGTATGTTTGCCTTCCAAAATTCTCTTCATTCACATAAAATAAATAAACAAAGATACTTTAAAATGTATTTAAAAGTTGCTAGCAAATTTAACTGTAATAGCTTACAACATTTAATAATCATCGTATAGTAATAAATTGCTAACGAATCAATACGCATAGCAAAGGGACAATTGATTTATATTCCACAAAGATTAAAAGAAAAAGTACTCATAAAAAGATTTTTTATCCCTGTAAAAACAAAAGGACTAAAAATTGAAAAATCCTACTCTTGAAAATTGAATTGCTTCTTAGGGATATTTGAAATCGCATACTTTTTATGAACTAAGCTCACTCTAAAGTACTTTGATTTATTAAATTGAAACCCCAACTTCTTTACACTCTAATAAATCTGTTTTACTATAACGACATGTACAATTTTTTTGTAAACTCTTGCATGCAACTGACAAGCAAATGAAAATATTGAAACCCGTGATCTTTTAACTAAGAGCCTTTGTGAAAGATCCATTATCCTTTAAAATTACTAAAAGTTGTCGAACCACCTGCTCTGTACCCGAGGAAGTCTAGAGAATGCTCCTTTGTATTTCTTCAGAAAGTATCTTACCCCTCCAAAGTGAATTTTAACGCCCATCTTGATATTTCAGACATGACCTTAATTCGTGCTCGAGACCATTGGGGAACAAGAAACGGAAGCAAAACTCAATTAATTTTCTATAGAATAAAGCTCCTTTTTCCACGGAGAGGAACAGGAAATATATATCATCTGATGAATAAGTTATAATCAATACAAGCGTGGCTGCAATGATTTTAAACAACTGATAGTTATTCGCATTAATTAGCTTTAGAACAGATCATAAAATAAATGAGGGAGAAAAGGAAAGAATTAGACTTTTACGAAGACATTAACAAAACATATCGAAACAGGAACCTTTTAAAAAAAAAAAAAAAAAAAAAAAAAAAAGAGTTCAGTGTAGTGACCACAACATCGATGTGTTTGTACTTACCATAGAAAGGCTAGAGATCATGAAGTATTCACTGAATGGGAAATACTGAATTTTAAATTTGAATTTATATGAAATGCTAAACCAGTAATACATTTTTACAAAACTTACAAGGATAAATTTCCTCTGCCGTAAATTAGAGTTTATCTTAATTTTTCCTTACGTTCTCTCCAGTTTTTGTATTGTTGTTCTTGTTACTAATCTCAGATTGTTTAGCTTTGCTAGACAATCTCCATAAATCCAAAACTAAACAGAAAGTCCAAAAACAAGTTTGCTCCAATTTTTACTTCATTTTACTAACATGAACAAAATTCCAATAACATTTTTGTGTGCTTGTGCATAGACATGTACGTATGTATATACTATTCTGCTGATTCGGGATTAGAAATTTATGCTTTTGACTCTGGATACAGCATATAATATGCAATATATAATACTTCTTTACAGAACAAACAAATGATACATAATAATTAAAATCATTAAGTCTTGAAAATTCAGTTTAGTTTCTTACGCTTACATGGGTAATAAAACTCCTTTAGTTATGGCTGGTTTAAAGGGAGAATTGCGTCCCACCATTGGTTGGTGGTATTGGTTAATAGCGGTTAGCTGTTAAACAACTTTGGTGAGACCAGCCCTTAGTCTATTCTCTAACCGCTAATATAAATCAGTCAAAGTTGAAAGTATACTTAACACTACGACGACGTTTCATCTGACAAATCTCTACTGTAATAATAGTTTAGCTGAAAGTGTGCAAGTGAAAAAAATAATAAAAGAAAAGCAAAAATTATTTTTTAGAACTATCCAATTTTAGAAAAATGTATTTTTAAATAAAATTTTGGGTCTTCATTTATAAAGACATTTTCATGAAGAAATGCTGATGAAAATATTATAATGATACTGAGAAACGCTGCCATAATGATGATATCGCGGTTTAAAAATTCAATTGCTGATAAAAGAAAACAGTTGATATCGATAATATATTATTGTGTGATTTTGTAATATTTAAATTCTCTATTTTCTGTTAATATGCAAGGAAAAGGTGACCGCTGCAGATAAGCGTTTACTATTTACAAATATTTTAAAACCTTTCTTTAATGTTTTATAACTTTCAACCAAATATTTAACAGTTCATTTTTTTAATTGTTTCCTAACAAAAGAATTTAATTTTAAGAAATAAAAAAAATCCTTTTCATGTCTTTTTATCATAAAAACACTCCACCAAATTGATCATAAAAAATTTGCTGCTGTTTCAAACATTATATCATGTTGAGATCACTGACGTTACCCGATCAAACTGGCTTCAATTGGCTCAACTGATTTGGCTATTGTTCCCTTTGACTTTAAACGTCCGACACTGAACCTGGAGTCATTTTCACGTCACGAACTTTCAAGATCCAAAATGTGCAACGGACCACGTAGCCTCCATCGGTATGTGAAGTGCATACTTCACGTTTAATGTAAAATAAGACTCTCAGAAGAGCGCGTAGGTGCTTACAGCGTTCAATTAATAAAAAACAAATTCCCGTTGTTTGCGACAGCAGTAAGTGGGCTAATCACGCAAGCTTTTATCGAACGCCGTACGTTGCCACACTCTCGGACCCATGTAGCGGATGAAATTTCAGTCCCTGATAAGATCGGCAGGAAAGATATCTTCAACCCTTCTTCAATTATGTTTTAATGTAATTTAACCGTGTTTATACTATGTTATGAGTTATGATGTATACATACAGATATTAAGTTTTCTTTTTATTTACTGTGCGTCAAACATGAACTTTCTGACTGCAGGAAAAAATGCTTCTACCGATATCACATTTTCAGCGACACGTAAACTTTCTGCACTTGAATTAGGTACTAAAGCAATAATTTCACAGTGGATTGAAGTAAATGGAAAGCTTGATAACAAAGGGGAAAAAAAGCAACTTAGTTTACTAGGCGGTACTCTTCAAAGAACATCGGTGTCTGCACACCCGACAGCGCTCCTGGAGTGAGACAAAGCAATTCAAGTCACTATTATGAGTTACTTTTGTGCCCATGTGTCTAACTATTTGATTTGGGTATTTATCTTTCCGTTTTCATAGTCATCTATCTGCAGATAATGTTACACCAACATGGCAGTTGACAGAAAAATATTTAATGATATTGACGAGAGTACTTTGTACTAAAATGATATGGTATTATAAGGTTAAATAATCTATTATATAAAACCATGGGAATGATATATTTCTAAACTAATGAGCAGTACTAAAGTTAAGAGAAAAATCTTATTAATGGTACTGAATATAATGCAATCAAGTTTACTAACTAGTTAAGAGCTAAATATTCCAAAACTGAGATAAATAAATACTAGGAAAAAAAAGTTTTCATTCATTAGATAAATATTATCACTGAAATAAGTCACTGAAATCAATGCCCATTTTACCACAAACTTCACCAAATTAAGAACACTAAGAATAAAATTTTATATAAAACAGTTCGAGAAGTTAAATATCGTTAAACGTTCCTTACATTGAAAAAAAAATAGGAAATTGGCATAATGTGTGAAATAATAAAGGTACTGAATATGTTTATTCTTTACATCTTGAAGAGAAACATTTTAAACATGTGGAACTTTCATTAATGGGAAATATATTTGTGGGGAATTAAAGATACATAAGGATACATACGATTAAATTTATCATTTCATTGATAAATTTCCTCTGTTTTGAATTCACCTTAATTTCATGATCAAAAGAGTGCATTCGTGTTTGCTTTTAGCGTAGAAGGAATTTGGTTAATTTGGCTATAAAAATATATTGAATTTCATACAGGGGATATAGGAATATTAGTCTTATTTTTATTAATCACACATTTATTTATTGCTTATAACTCTTTTGTTAACAAACTTTACTTATTAACAAAGTCAATTAAACATTAAAAGTCAATAATGGTCACCGAGAAATAAAATAAATATCTATGCAAAAGTGAGATTCAAATACAAGAATTGGTTACATATTTCAGCGCCTTAATTATCGTCCATTATACAACAAGTGTTGACAGTATAAGCTATTCCGCTTTACATTCATCCCTCATTTTGTTTTTCAATTTCCGCAAATTTACCATCAATCTGAATATACTTACTCTATAACTCCAAGCCACAAATACGATTTTCTATTTATAAAAAATTAAGTTTATCCATATGAATTTCTAGATTGAACACACATAATAGGAAACTTTTAATTTACAAAGCTTTTAGTAGTAGATAAGTATTAAAGCTTTCCCAAAAGGGATTAAAACACTTGAATAAATCTTTTAAAATACATTGAGATTTTAAACTGATTTATTATACTTAGTTTAGAGCTAATAATTCATATTCTAAATTCAAAAGTCAACTTCAACGAAGAATTCTCAGTTGAGGGTACCATTTATCAAATCCAGATCTGGTGAATGGTAAAAAAGACGATTAAAAAGATTCGAAATGAATACTCTACCCTCCCCCATGACAAAAATAGTAAAAACAAAGAGTTTTAAATTCAAATGTGGGAACATTTAAATTTAAAACTTCTTTTTTTTTACTATTTCCTTATATTTACAGGTACTGTATCTTCCCTATTATCCGAAAGACATTTATAAAGCTTAACGGAACAAACAGCCCAACTAAAAAAAAAATCTGTAAAAAATCTTATGTTATCCTGTAAAATTTTAAATTTGTGGCACAGTGTCCTTTACTTCCAATGTTCAGAAGTGCATATATATATATATATATATATATATATATGACATAGACGAGTGGTTAAGGCATGGACGACACAATTCATTTCACATATAAAAACTTCTGTCCATAGCTATGTCATTTAAAAATCATTTGTTCTCATCTTGGAGCAACAAGCGTGGAAGATGTTATCAGCCCGACTTCCCGCTTAGAACTGTCTCTTTTGGCGTTGCTACCTAAGCAAAATTCCTATGTATACTTCCACATCGGCTTCTTTACTCTGTATACTTCGACTCGAGGGTATGTCTTTCTCCTGTTATGTTATCGTTAATGAGTTCTAACTATTTTTACCTATAACTCGCTTAATTCTTAACCCCCATTTTTAAACCTGTCTCTCTCTCTCTCTCTCTCTCTCTTTCACACACACACACACACACACACACACACACACACACACACATATATATATATATATATATATATATATATATATATATATATATATATATATATATATAATATATATATATATATATATATATATATATATATATATATATATATATATATATATATATACACATACATAGAGATATACATATATATACATTTATACATACACATATATATATACCTATACATATATATATATATATGTATGTATGTATATATAGTAGATAAAAATATGTGAGATATAATCGAGAGCTGAGTGAATTTTAAAACATATATAGATAATTGATACAAAATATAAATAATGGATTGTAACAAGCACAAAATATTTCACTTACCGCAAAAAATAAATAAATAAATAAAATAAGCTTTACCTAAACTAAATAATACTCTAGCATCCCATGAAAAAAAATCAAGCCATATAAGTAATAACAAGGAAATATGAATAAGATTTCCTTATAAATTTTAAAATCCCGTTAAATGGTACTTTTATGCTACGTGGGGAAATCGATTGAATTCATCGTTAAATCACATTCAGAATAGAAATTTAAATTTTATTCGTTTTTCTTAAGACTTCTCTACATTCTCACCATTCAGACTTCTCATTGCAATATACTCACATTGCAAGCTTCCACCTTTTCCTTATTGCGGTTTTCTTCAGCCTACTAGTTCCCGAAACAAAACAAATTAACATTTCTAACTAACATTTACTTAATTATGTACTTAAGGATCCATTAAAACGCCGATTAAATTTCATCTATATATTTAGGTTAGTTCTTAGTAAGAAATAAAATTTTACAGTACCACTGCGTATTTTACATCACCAAATCCTGTCTACAAAAATGGACTTCCAGAAAATTGGAGAAAAATTTAGAGAATTAGTCGTTGTTTCCTTCCAAATATTCCATGCAGAAGAGCTTACGGAAATATGTAATTAGTTCCTATCTACAAAAATGGACTTCGGGAAAACTTTATCAAATTAGTCAGTACTATTTCCTTCCGAATATTCCCTCCATGAACAAGAGCATACGAAAATATGTAATCAATTCCTATCTACAAAAATGAACTTCTGGTACAAAAGGAGAAAGCTTTATCAAATTAGTCATTATTATTTCCTTCCAAATATTCCCTCCATGCGAAAGAGCATAGGGAAATTAATAAAAAAAACTGAAAGAAAGCGAAGGCATAAGATTTAGAGAAGCACCGATATGACACGGACGCACGTTGACAAATGAGGGTCATTTTTCATTTTTTATAGCAGTGTTCAGTCGGGGCATCTTTTTTTTCTTATCATACCCTACATGGAGCCTCTCTTTTTGTTGCCGAAAATTATTAATATTAGTTGCGCCATTCACTCCACATAATACTTTCGTACGGTTTCTTAATTACGTTTCGGATCGGGGGTTTTCGATGTATTTCTATGTTTTACATATATTTAACACTTATTAACTCATATTAAATCGCATTTACGTATTTTTTAAATTTATTTAAGTCATATTTAGCCATTATAATTATATTATTTTTTAGCCTTTTTTATTATTAATCTTTTATTATTAATCTGCTTACTTTTTAATATTTTCTTAATTTATTTAATGGAACTGGCATCTTTATCACTGTCATATTCATCAAGAACCGCTCCCTTTAAGATTTCACATTTAACTTACTGGAGATATGCCCTAATGGGCCAGGGACTCCGATAACTACCATCAAATGGAAGCTGGTGGCTTCTTAATTTTTCTTTAACAGAATAGGATCTTCATTTAAAACGACAAATCTCCTTCCTACTCCGACTGATACTTCTAAATAGAGGCTCAGTAGATTTTAATTGCAGTTTCAGTATTATGTGCCTGACAGAAAAAAAAAACATTTTATTGCTTTGAAAGTAGATTTCATGTCCCTCGACACATCACGAGTAATCGATATAACTGAAGAAATCTAATACACTGCCGAATATTTACTAATTAAATTTGAGTTTTAAGCATTTCATCATCGATATTGATTTCATTTACAAAACTAGGCTTATGTATATTCAGATTTATTTTATTTTCTTATTTCCTTTAAAAAATGGATAAAAAAAAACCTTCTCCCGACTCTACGCTGAAAAAATGTTGACAAAACTTAACATCGTTTATAAAATTCTATTAAGAGGGATTGATGGAAACATAAAATAAAACTCTAACTAATTACTAATTAATTCTCCACTATTTTAAAGAGTGAAAATTTTAAGCCTTTTTATCACAAAACATGCATAGTAAGCTTTAGAAACAAATAGCCGCTAGTTTAAAGAGTGTGGATTTTTAATCTTGCAATATTCCTTAAAAACGTTCCTAGTGCACAGCCTACTAACCAATTATTTTTAATCTTTCATTTTATCCTTATAATTTATATAGAAATGAAACTGGATATCAATTTTCCCTTTAGTTAAATACTATTTATGTAAGATAATTATTTAAAATTGTACAATGCATTAGCAAATTTTTTAGCCATTTTACAGTATTAAATCCTCTGTATCTCGATTTAACATCGTTTGCGATTTTGAAAAGTACATCCAGTTTAATAACTAACACATTAATAGAGAAACTCCAAAATTTTTAAGAAGAAATGCTTAAAAGTAATGCATCTGGAACATTTTAAAATTATTAATTCTATACAAAAATCTTCAAACTAGAAAATATTATTTTTAAAAGTTTAATGTAAGGGTATATGACAAAAACAGATTTTAGTGCAGGAAAATAATCCTATTACTTGAAAAATATCTTTTGATAATGAATCGTAAACCTAACTTGATTCTTTCGGAACAAAATATTCTTTCATATTCATAATCAAAATCTGTTATTTTAAAGGTCCCTTGTCCACCTTAAGTAGTGTATCTCTGTTTAATTAGCTCTCATGTAGCAAAAAAATTGAAAGTAGAACATCAAACCAAACCAAAATACAGTACATGATATCACACGTTCTTAAAATAAAATCCAAAACCTTAGAAATTACCTTAACACATATTTACGTACACTTTAGATTTTGTTTTTAATAAATGCTACTGAAATCTTTGCACCTTTAGGCACAGTATGAATAAAAATTGCACACACCAATTCACACAATTGTTTTAATTTAAACTGTTTAAAAAAAACATGAACACTATATAATTTTTAAAATAGTGTTAACATTTCTTTTAAAAAGGGAAAGAATACATTTGTCAAAAAAGAAAATTTTAATTACGTGAAAGGGCACATTTTACTCAGTAAAAGGTAATTTCTGAACGTCATATTAAGATTGTTTGTTAGTAAAACCTATACGTGTTTTCAAGTATCATGTGATCGCCTCATCCTCTTCCTATCAAAAATGAAACCTTTTAAAAAACAATACAGTGTGAAAAATAAATGTATTTGGAAAAGGGCAAGGCATATCGACACTTGAAAACAGTGGGTTTTGAAAAACGTCAAACATGAACACTACTCGAACGAGCAATAACAAAAGCAATATAACGGAATTTTCTTTCTCAAACCTCAAAAAGTTTTACATTTTCTATTTTTCGTACATCGTAGATGGACTTTCTTTGTAAATAGACTAGCCCCTAAGCTTTTTGAATGATAAATATTAAATCATATTGTATCTCAAAAGTTCCACCATTCACAGCAGCCTTCGTTTATATGTACTCCGCAGCAAGAATCCTGGTCCCATCCCAGCGTTAAATAATTTTATACATTAGTACAGGACAAGTTATTTTCACTATCTTTATCTTCCATTCCTTTCCATAAAACGAGCCAACATAATCACATTTGTAGAAAAATGTAATAAAATACATTTTACGCAAACTTCGCTTATGATATTGAGACATTCTAGTTGTGGCAGGAAATGCTAAAAAATTTCTAACACCTAGTGATTCATGGAACAACCAAATTTCCTTTAACGATAATTGATAAAACTTTAAATAAAATGTAAAAAAAATCAGTAATTTTACTTACAATACCAAAATGCAGATAGTTTTAGCAAGAAACACACACTTTTCTGATATGGCAATCTAACCCAGCCCTACAGACTTAGTAAATTTTTAATAACTACATTTGAAAATGGAAGAGTATTACACAAACTTCTGTTTTAAAAATCTTCACTCATTTTTAAATTAAAAGAAAGAATTACGAAACGTAAAGCTGCATTTGGGAATAGTTAATTTGCTGAAATGGAAGAGAATAAATAAAATGCTGTAAACTTAAACTCTAGAAAAGATTTTGTTTTGGTTTTATTTTTATTTCATTTCCAGTTGTGAGTTGCAGGAATAAAGACGATGAAAATTTAAAATAGTAAAAAGGAGAGACGAAATTTGAAACTTTTTTTGGAAACGTAAAGCAGTTTTTAATAGTTGAACTTTCGATATATTTGTCCCTTATTTCATTTCTATTGTATTATATAGAGAGGTTGGGGGAATAACTTTAAAAAAAATAGACATTGATATTTATTTTATAATAAGTAGAATCATATGTGCCTGATTTTAAAGATGAATAACCTATTACAATTAAGCTTCTAATAGTATTATATAGCTGGTATAATTGCATTTATTGGAAAAACTGGATTTAGTTTGCATTTTTTACGAGAAACAAAAGAGAATAAAATAATTACTCAATTATTTAACAAACTATAAACAATGTCCATGCATTAATCACAGTCATACGTATAAATGTATTTCAGGGAAAACTATGCTAACGCACCAAGTTTTTATAGCACAGAATCTTAATTACTCCAAAGACTACATTTTTCTCCAAAAATTTACCAATTAACAAAGGAGTCTCGCAATACTTGACGGAGATAAAAAGTATTCTTTAAACAAGTTTTACAAATAAACAAATTTAAATAAGATACTCGTATTTAATAATATATTAATACCTTATTAATTTCTGTTTAAAAACTTATGGTCGCAAATAAAAACTGCTTTAGGATGCCATACTTCTAAATGCAGACCTATCTGTTACCTATATTTTCCCTAGCTTTTTCAAATTAAATATTTGAATTATATCTTTAGAAAGGATTTTCCATTTTAACAATAGAAGATCTCTTTATATACGTTGGTCTCATTTCAGATTCATGAAAGACATACAATCAAACAATCAGAATACACAATCATACATACAATCAGAACATTATTCTACACCATCCAGTTTATAATCATACTTAACAGGAATGCCATGAAAGAAAGTGCTGAGAATTTCTTCGTGATACAAATTAATATTACCGTGCAAAGTAACACCAATTTATTTAATACAAAATATGAATTATACAGGTGAACAAGTACTGATTCAATATTAACTTTTGCTATCTTAAGGATGCATTTGAAATAAAATAAAATAGTTTATTTTCTGAATAAAGTAAAGCCTGAAATAAGTAAACCTCATTACTAGTTTTGATTCAGATTTCTGCGCAAATATTATTGTAATGTTAAACGATCAAATATAATTTAAACTTCGTAATACGGTAGAGAAGAATAATGTTTTTCGATATATGAAGCATGACTTGGATGCGAAATTGCCGTCTCCCTCCCCTTTGACACACGTTTTGATGTATTTCTCCAAGAAGATACAGGGAGCATTCAAAAGTCAGAAAATTAATTACTCAAAATGTTCGATTCTCCTTAGACCGTTTCATCGTGGGCTTGAGTCAGACATTCTTTTTAGAGATTTGCTGATCTGAAAATAAACGCGGTTGGTAATCTGTCGCAAGTTTGCGTACTAATTGCTGCTCGGGACAGAAATTAATGACTTGATGAATCCCGTTTATATCAAGTCTGCCGTTGGGGGAAAAGGAATATTTTTTAATCTCCAGCCGTGCGCCAAGTGCGTCGAAACAGGCGCGTGTCTGAAATTTATTGTGGAAAAGAGGCAAATAAAAAAGAATCGGAACAGAGACAAGAGGGAACATCAACGGATCCAGAATAGATTATCCCGGAGACACGCGGCAAGTCACTTGGCGAATGCCTGGCGAACCTCCGGTGCATGAATGGACCCTCTTCCTCGCTGTAGAAGCGTTCTTGCGTTACAGAAGCCATGGCGTAAAAGTTCCAAAGAGACCGCCAGGAGATGGAGAATTCTGCGGTGTACACAGGGAGGTTGCTGTTCTCAGCTTGAGGCATTAATGGCCGCTTTGTGGAGGGCTGGCTCTAATAAAGTTCAGTTGTTCCCCGAGGCCCATTCATCAGAGAGGACATCTCATCGAGCATCGTACCTGAGCTCTAGCGATGACAGCAGGCAAAGTACTTGGCTTGCACATTGCTGGAGATCGCTAGCGAAAAGGGCTAATTGTGCTGCTTGCGAGTTTCCGGGTCCGGGTCGCAAAAAGGCCCTTTCTGTTTTCGTCGACGAGGTAGGAGGAAAATCACGAGTCCTCATCACAATGCGGGACGCGCCAATCATTGACAATTCAGGCTTCATGCTAACGAGAAAACGTTGAAAACGCCACAGAAACGCTCTTCATCTGCGAACAGACACAGTCGCGTCAACGCTTTAAGGCTACGATTAAAGATCTCGACACGCGATTTTAACTTTCTTTGTAGCACACTTTGTTTCTTTCACCAGAATGATAAAGCTATTGAAACAGGTGTTGAAAAATTCAGATTGGAAACAGCGACAGAGATAATTTCTTTGAACATCAATTTCTCTTGAAACTTTTGGGGATAATTTTAACTCTAAGTAGCAATGGAAAAAATTATCAATTTCTAATTGAATTTTAAAGTGATTACAACTAAAATATAAATTTACAACTTATATAAAATGAATTTTTCTGTATTCAACTAATTTTTTGTGAGTTTATTCAAATATATTATATAACACAAATAGATACTCAGTAAAGAATAGAGTATAATATTTAAAAGAAACAATATAATCTTAATTTTCGTAATTCGAGGTCAAAAACTTAAAGATAAAACAAAATATTAATTTTAAAAAACGACATTGATTTCTTATAAATTACAAAATTTCATTGAAAGTACACGTAAATTCCTGTGGAGTCAATGTATGGAATTTTACCCTCAATGATGAATTGAAGCAGGAATATGAAAACAAAACGCAATAATCAAGTCTTAAAGTATTTATATCTTAATCTATATAAAATTTAACTTAAGAGACTTATAACGGTTATGTCTTGTTTCTTGTGAAATTATTTTTATATTACAATATATCCAATCATTTTTAGGACGTTAGAATTAATCTTTTCTCGTGGGGAGATGTCATAAATTAATGTTAAACATTACTAACAAATTTATTATTGTAGAATTTTTAAATATAATAACAGAAAATACTTCCTAATATTTGAAACAAACTTAATACCAACGAATTACATCTAAATATCTAAGGTTCGCATGTTACTTTTCTTACACTTTAATTGTTAGATTTTCACACACTTAATTCCTTCTAGTAAACTAATTTTCTTATTAATTATGCCAATAAATTATTTTATTAGTTTTGAAACTAGCCTACAAAGAAAGTTGATGCTAAATCTATGTAATGCTGCTATATATGATAAAAATTAAGGAGGTAATTTAACGCAGACAAATTGAAAAAAAAATTTAAAAGAGAAAAAAAAAGTGGGAAATTGTCCAGCCAACCCGACTTTTATTGAGCTTCAGATAAATGAACTAAGCCTTATTGAATTTTTTATTTTAAAAAATAACTTGCTTCTTTACTACATAAAATTTAAATATTGATTTCTTTGTAAATATTATGCTTATCTTAACCAATTGTTACCTTAAATTGATTACCTTAATTGACCATAATATATAAAATATTTTATCTTAACTATATATATTTAACCCTATAATGGTTAGAGTTTCTTTTCAGAGACAGCTAAAACATAGTTTGTAGATTTTTTTGTTTGTTTGTTTGTTTTTCTCTGAGCGATTTTCGTCTTTAGTGAAAGCAGAGGAAATCGTTCAAACAATTAAACTTTGAGCATCTGCCGTTATGTATAATTTTGCTATTAGGTAAAACATTCTATTATTTTTCGAGTCTCGCACATCAATTTGATTTGCCGGTAAGTACATCGTCTGAAATCGGGAGAAATAGCATTATCCATTATAACATTTCACTTTTATAGTATTGTTATTAGCAAATAAATCTATCACGAGTTATTTTTTTAAGTAGCATCATTTGACATGTGAGATCCTGGGACGTAAATTTTAGCGCACGCGGAGTCACGGGTGTTCCGCAAGGTGGCCTAGCGATCAGACCATGATTAAGGGCGAAGACTACGTAAGTTTCAAATCAAATTCTCCAGTTCCTGTTTAGACCTACCGGTTCACAGTTAAGCTGTTATAATCACAAATTATCGCTTACTTACAATTTCGAGCACATTTTTAGGTCCAAGTTGTTCACGCCACCCCTACTACTTACACCTTCATGGGCAAGAGGTTAGCATGAGCATCTATATCCTTTAAACGGACAGTACTTTTATGAGGTTGCCCTTCAATGCGACATTTGCGTAGCATCTGAATCTGAAACGTTGGTCTGCCTCATACCTGTGATCTGCTCTCCACCGCCGAAAATAACCTGGAGACCCTTACGATCAACTAGGTCCTGTCGGTGCATGAATGTCACCAAAATTTAGGCCTGCGTAATGGTATTAATAATAACAACTAGTTTGTGTCTAAAGTAAAAGTTAAAAATGTATTACAGTAAATTTTGAATCAAAGAATAACCTTGAATTTTTCTAGTCTGTCCACCTTGTCGAATTCTGAGAAAAGAGAAAAAAAAACCAAAAATATGCTTAACTACTAACCAATTGATAGAGAATACACTTTATTTGCAGTTTAAAAACATGAAAATTTGCCTCCTTTCGAAAATTACTTATTCTGAGCTGATTATTTTTAGGGAAAAATAAACATCCTTTGAGAGCCATGTTTTATTCTTCAGGTTTTAATGTTCATCAGAACACAGTTTTCAAACGAATCATTCTGTCGGAAAAACATGCATATCTGGTGCGGATTCGAAGGAAGATTGAGATGGATTTTACGTCATTAATTGTTGATATCGCCAAAATGAAAACTTTCAAGAGTCAATTTAGGATTTTATATCTTACTAACTGGGTTCGATATTTCAGTATTTACTAAGTTAATGCAAAGAATTATCTTTATCACATTTCTTAAGTAAAATTTGATTATACTGATGATTCAATTAAACCACTGAGTTAAACAGAAAGTAATTGGGAGGGAAAAAAAGCCTTTTTTTGGTTAAAATGAGTATTTACGTTAAAATTTGGACACTGAAATTTTTTACGTGTCCAGTGAAATGTGAATAATTTTGTCACAGATCAAATTTCATTCAATTACTGCAATAAACTTCCATTTTCAAGTGAGATACTCACTTTTTAAAAGAGATGAAACATAATTGTTAGTAGAAAGACGCTATATATATTATAGAAATATTATTATAGAAAACAGTTTCACTCCGAGCAAGGTCATTAACAGACTATTTTTAGAGAAACATTTTAATACTTTCAAAGAACAATTTAATACTCCGTAACACAGTTTCAAATAGTTAAGTAGGATAATCATTATAAAAACCCATTATATCAGAGATACATAATAAATTATAGTAAAATACTTTAAAATGTGAAGTTGTCTAAAATCTAACTAAAGTATTTAACAGTGTTCAACCGAAATGTATATTCAAGCAGAACATCAGCATTTCTTTTTCTAACAAAATGAAGTATGACAACAATAAACATGTGTGGAAAACATAAAATCATTAAATAAAACCCGGCAAGATATACATGAAAATTTGCGATCTGAAATTCTAATTGTACATTACTTCAAACAAACGTAGAAACTGAACCAAATTTAAGCAAAATAACATTTTAATTGAACCAATAATTTAAAAAGTATTTAATAGTGGTTCATAACCAACAATAATTCGATGTCAAACAGATATTTCATTTTACATGGTTATCCATTATCCATATTAAGCACAAAATGAAATGAAAAATAAACATCCTTTGTGCGTCATCATTTATTCTTCAGATTTTAAAGTTCATGAGAACACAGTTTTCAAACAAATCAGTACAGAAGAAAAAAAAGATACATGACTGGCCATCGGAAAAAAGATCATATTGATCTTATTTGCGAGCTTATTCAAAACCAGTATAGAACTTGGCCCTTAGTCTCTTTCCAGTGACATCAGTCAACGCGCAGATAAAAATCTTTCCACTTTTTAAGCATGGAGTGCGTCCGGTGTCTTGACTACTAGATTTACATCTCATCCTTCCGGCCCGATAAAACAAAATTTTAAAAGAAATCGCTGAAACCGATAACGGTTTTTTCCAGAATTCGAAAAAAAATAAACAAATCCTAATCTAGGACGGCATCCAATCGTGTGTTGACAATGCGGCCTTCAATGAAGCCGACCGATTGCATGGTTATTGAGCTGTCGTAAATCTGAACAGTAGGTCTTACGCTAACTCTGCGTTTAACTTAATATCGTGTCTTATGTATGTGAGAATAAAAAAAATAAATAAATAAATGCCAGTATTCTTAACTGGCACTGAATTTTTGCGTATCGTGAGTAAAAGTGGCACGTATAAAATAAATTCAAAAACAAATAGACTGGTGGCTTACAAATCTTTCAAAACTTTTTTCTTTTCCAATCTATACATATATAAAAATGAATTTGTGTCTGTTTGTCTGTGTGTACTCGATAGACTCAAAAACCATGCATCCAATAACCGTGAAAATTTTTTTGAAATTGTTAGGTACATCCCTGGGAAGGTTTTTGTAAATTTTTAACGTTCGAAATCCATTTCTTTCCCCTTTTTCTAGCGTTTTATGTCATTATTCCAAGCATTATTTTCCCCGGTTAAACGCAAACGATTAATTTTTTAATTTATCGCATCATAACTAAGTGAAAGAAGCAATAGTTCTAGCAATGGGACGTCATCCCAAGTAATTGTTTTAAACGCAGTTTTCCTCGGTTAAAAGCAGGAGATTAAAATTTTTAATTTATCACAGAGTAAATAGGGGGAAATGATATTTTTCTACCCTTATGACGTCATTCCTTTAAACATCTCATTTATTCATTTCTTATTTTATATTATTTAAACATCGTCTGCGTAGTATCCATCCGATTTGACCTGGAAATTGAGATATAAAGTGATTAACTTTCATTTCTATGTGAAGCAAATTATAGCATTTTTATATGAGAACTAATTTTAAATTTAATTCTTGGTTAATTTTTACAATTAAATGTTTATCAATAATATTCCAACAACAAAAAGTACAAATTTGTCGATATCAATGTGTGTTTCTGTTCCATAAATTTCCTTAATTTTGGACAACATTTATTAATACCAACAAAATTAGCACTGTTGCTGTCAAAACCTCTGCTTCCTATTCTACCACCTAATATGTCAAGATCAATTAACCTTGCTAATCAACGTACAGTAGTAATACAGTAGTATATAAACTGAATATTGTTATAATAAATAGAAATATATAAATATGTCAACGTTTCGAACTGCACTGTGACGAATTTAGAGAGTTATGCACGAAAAAAAATATCTTTGTTTAAAAGTAATACATTAAGTTCACCGTAGCGAAGCACGGGCACACTTGATAGTTACTTTATATAATTCTGTACAGTGACGGCTGGGGGTTTATTGAAGGGGAGGTACGCAAAACAACGAAAATTAAATATGAAGATACGACGTAACTTATAATTTAAATATATTTGCATTTCCATAACAATAAAGCAAGTGGAAAAACAATAAAGTAAGGAAAAAAATTGTAACATTTTATCAATAACTGCAGAATAAATCAATAAAACCATAATATTACTTACAATATACCTTTAAACATTTATTACAAGAAAGTCAAGTACAATTTTTGCAAGTTAAATCCAATCATCTTTATTATTATTTTTATTATTTGAAGCAAACAAATGAATAACATTTTCAGTAACTTTAGGTATATCTCCATGTTTTCTATCTTTAATTGAGAACATAGAGTCGCTTAGTTTATCCTCGCAACATCGCTCTTTTAAAAAATACCTTAACTCGTTTTAGAGTTGAGAATCAACCTCTCAACTTCAGCAGAGATTATTAGAATAGCAACAGTTGTAGTAGTCTGTAAGTTGTTATACATAATAATTTGTAGAAAACTAAGAGGGATCAGCCATGTTTATGAAATCGTTTCAATTTTTAGCCTAAAAACAATATTGGAAAATGTAATTGCTTTAGTTCCAAAACACTAATTTTATTAGGTGCCATCTCGACTGTTTACAGTAGCTTGTAAAAAATCTATATCGAAAAAATGACAACGATAAAATTATGTAATGGAATATAGCAAACCAAGTGAAAATTTGGACGAGTGAAAATTTGGACGATCGATCTCCCACGCAAATAAATATGTGCAAATGATTTTATGCGATCTATCATGTTCCATTTATATTTATATTCCTTCAATATTTCGTACATTTGAATACTCATGTTTATAAAAATCAACCGTGAAAGGAACATCTATTTATACATTTTTATAGAATCAAATAGCAGTAATAGAAACTATCGTTGAGAAATACACCTTGCTATTTTCACTATACGTTGGGTCAACAGAATGCAAATAATAAGTAACGATGAAAAATAGCCCAAATACATCGTTATGGTAATAATAATTAATAATGTATTGAAAATTTCTATCGCCATCTCTCTATGCATTGAATAACCCACTCTTAAAAAATGGCCAGAATGACTTACAAATTTTTGCTATAAAACAACTATCGATTAAAAACAATATTTGCACGCTGGTTTGGAGAGCTACAGTCTACATTATTGCAACACGAGGGCTAATGAGACCGGGACCTACTGCTTAAAGCCGATTCCATACGAATTCAAACACCCATGCCACCGTAGAATGCGAACCCACGAATTCCGATTCCGAAGATCAGAGCTGTAAGCATTCAGCTGAATTACGCGTTGGTGAATATTTACTGCGGCTGAGAAAACAAAGCTATAAAATAATCTTGAAAAATTCCTAAATACCTACTAAACTTAACTTTCATAAAGCTAAAAAAACTTGAAAATCTTAGGAAAATTTTAAAAATATATATTTATTTAGAAAAATGAAATGTTTTCTTAATTTTAAGATTCTACTTTTATCACATAGTATAAAAATATTGCACATTGTTCATGTCAAAATTTGAATGGATATTCGACTGAGTAAAACATTTAATATTTATTGTTATGAATGTACACAACATTTTTAGCGAAATCAAACCAACATAATATCGCTTTTAATGATAAATTTTGAAATAAAAATTATCGAACTGATGATTTTTAAAACTTTGCTGTTAAATCTTCAAAATTTTATGTAACTCAAAGAAAAAAATGTGTTAACAGTCAACAGAAATATCATCTTACAAGGCTCTATCTTTCTGTCTTTTTTGGTGAATTCAAAAACGAGTACGAGCAAGGGCGAGAGAGAACTTAAAATAAATTGAAAATTATGGCATACTCCGGGATATGGTTTCTTATAGTTTAATATAAAGTAGGTATGAAACTTGACTGGTGTTTTGTGATATGAAAGAATGATTCTTTTAGGTTCGATTTGGTTTGGTTTGAAGTGTTATGGTCTACTTTTTTGAAACACGAGAAAGATTTTTCAACCCTTTAGGCGGTCGATTTTATTATCAGAAATGCTCCCAAAAAACGGCATATTTTTTATTGCACGTAATTAAGTACCATACTTAATAAGAATAATAAGAAATTTTATATATATATATATATATATATATATATATATATATATATATATATATATATATATATATATATTCTCTTTTAATGCCTTTACAACATTTTTATTTTACAATTTTGGAACACAAAGCCCCCTAAATATTTGCTTTTCTCAAGTACAATCTGCATGCAGTGAAGAATGGTTTAAAAATTCTACAAAAATTTCTCTCATACTTACTATGAATTTTGTAGTTTACACTTTTCCAAAATGTTCAGCAGTCTTTTCGTGTATGGTACAATTTGAAGCATGGTGTAATGCAAAGTCCTACGTCGCAATCAGGGAAGAAATACCGTGTTTCTTTTCGGATTCTCTTTCCATTCTCATTTCTTTTCTCTAACAGAACACTGCACATTGTCTTGCAGGTCTCAGATTCTTATCTGTGGGAGCAATTATTTAAAAAAAAATGTCTCTCTGTCAGTCTCAGGATTAGGCTCCGAACCTGGTCGTCCACGTCGGAAATTTTTTCCCTAATGATAGAGAAACCTGAAAAGGAAAATATCGATAGGCAAACCAATTCATGCCAATTTTGTGTAGCACGTACACTGTTCAGGCAAACCGCTTAAGGGGTTAAAATGAGAGCACGGATGAACGCTATCGTCATATTTATTGATTGAGACAATTTGATTTTCTAAATATAACAGTCTAAAAAAAGTAGCAAGCTAAAAAGCTTCTATACCATACAAAAACTTAATTTTAAAATAAATGTCATTTAAAACCTTTATAATTAGAGCAGTGATTCTCCCATTGAGACAAGAGGACAAAAGAATGATTTTAAAAATTAAACATTTTTACGTAGATTACTAAACTAAACTAAACTCCTAAGCGCAACAGCCCCTAGGGGGCCACAGCCTACGGTGCCAATCTCCGTTTACGTGACCCAGGGCCCTGGGGTGCGAAGCATATGTTCCGGTTAGATGGTCAGTCTTACGCAGAACCCCCAGTGTTTAGTTCCCAAGACGCTTGGTCCTCAATTCATCTACCCACTGAAGGGACGAAAGGCTGTTTTACGTAGATTATAGAGGTTTAAATATAACTTTAAAAAAAAAACAAGTGGTACACTGGACACCCAAAAATAATAAACAGTAATTTAACCGGCAAACTAATCGTAAAAGTCGCTATCCCTATTAAGTGAACATCTTTTAGAATTTGGATTACATTCCCTTTGTGGTAAACAAGATCACTCCGCAGACAGACAATCGGGAAATTAAATAACATTGAAAAACTTCGATGAAAAAAAAAATCATTTAAATAGAATGCAAAGATTGCCTTAAAGGGAAGAGTTTGTACCCATTGCACCATGTAAACTTTTTCATTAGTCTCACATTCTATTTTTTTACGCCCCCTCCAAGCTGATATTTTTTAAAATTAGTCTGGCTAACAAGTAACTTCCTTGTGACAACACAGCTGTTTAGTCCCAATCATGTTTTTACTTCCTCTAATAAACATAGTTGCGATCTTTTGTCACTGAAAAAAAGCTTACGGCCGCGCTCCCACAAGCGCTTTAGTTATCGTTTTCCTAATACGATTATTAAAGATTTTTTCCCCCGACCAGAAGTTTTCCGCTTCACCTCTGTCCCTGATATTTTTAATTAACACATTAGGCCTTTTTTGTCCGTTTCAAGTCATTTAAGATGCGCTGTGTTCTTCATTTTGCGATGTTAGCATTTAATGAGGACTCTGTGCTATCTCTCCTAATGGACGGTTCAGTTCTCATGAGTCCGAAATTATGACCTTACCACTTCAACACGAACCTCTTATAGCAGTAGCTCGTGCATCTTCATAAAGAACGATTCCGGGTGGTCCGCCTCCAAATATTTTATTATTTTGTGAATTATGTTCGGTATTGCAACCCGAATCAACACACGTATCAAATATTTTAAATACCGCAATTTAATATCACAGTAAAATCATGGATGTCCTGTTGTTGTTACTCTCCCCTAATGTAGACTTCCCTACAGCAGGTTCGATAAACCCCGTCGCATTATGCGAATGGTCTATGGCTGAGGATACTATGAAGCTTCTGTTTCAGTAAGGAACCAGGAGGGTGGAAGACTGAATAAAAATTAAGAAGGGGTGAGTCTTTCGTTAAGAGTACTGCTAAGGTGGAAGAACGACTTTACTGAAGTGAGTTCTCGTAATTTAAAAGCAAGGACCAAGAAGAACCCCCCCCCCCAGGAGTCAGGCTTGGCCTGACGCCTCCAGGGGCGTATCGTTTGAAAACTTGGAGGGCATTATCAAAGCCTACTAAACAGTTAGAACTCTAGGAGGAACTCTAGGACAGTTAGTTCTCTAGGAGGCTTTGGCATTGTGACCAAGAATCTATTTTACGTAAACCAGCCTCAATTAATGAACACGGCGGATCTTTGGCCGGCTCGAGCATCGATGCGTCTACGTGACTGCTAAAATTATTCGTTCCTGAGTTTTCAGTTTAAAAATGATACGTTTATTTGTCAAATACAGGTATACCACTGAAATAAAATCCAATTTTTAATTTAATTTCAGAGATAACTTTGTGTCGTATGACATTTTGAACCATTTCATGAATTACATTATAATTTTAAAACATTATACAGACTAAAGTTAAAAACTAAAGTGATATTCTACAATAGTAAATATTGATCAATGGTGTTATAAAACAATATAATTATTTACAGCTTCGCGTTATATGATATACATAAGGAGTTTCCGACATGTAAGGACTCGAAGGCCATATTGGATAGATTATTCAATATTGAGGGCGCATGTTCATAATATGTTATTTAACAAAAATTAAACTATAAATGAAGTACCAATTAAATAATATACGTTATTTAGTTGAAACAAATATTTAATTAATTTAACTATTAAAACATTTGAAAACTCATTTGTTATAAAATAAATTTCTTGTATCTTATGAATATTTACGCATTTTAGATGCAAGAATAAGCCATGAGAAAGTAGGAAATCAAAATGAAAGAAAAAAAATCGGTTTCTTGATGTCCAAGTAAAATAGTTTGTTCTTTTCACTATAAGTATTTTACAAATGCATAAAAGAATGATTAAAACTAAAAATATTTTTGCAAGAGCTATGAAGTACTTTTCAGTACTTTCACTTGAAATTATTTTTTTTAATATTTCGAGGACACTAAAAAAATGGCCTTACAGGTCACCAGTACAAAACCTGTGTTATAGATAGACATATAAACTTTTGTGAGAGCCTTTTAATAATTAGTAATATATATATATATATATATATATATATATACATACGCACATTATATACACATATATTTAAATGCGTGTTGTAGACAATGAGGCATATTTGATGCACGAATAAAGAGTTTGTGTATATATATTATATATGTTATGCATTTATGTTATGTATGTATATATTCTAAAAAAGATTGCATATTACAAAACGCAGCGAACAGGATAATATACATAACCGTAAAACTCTACAATAAAAACTCCCGGATATCCAAAACTTGAATAGATCAGATTTTGATCCAGTGAAATGTGGCTTAAATGAGATTTACCTACATTTCCAACCATTATGCTTAGTATTTTAAAATATAACTGCAGAGTAGGAAATATATTTTCAGGCTACAAAAATACAAACTGCAAACACGGGAGATGTGTATGTGTCTAAACATATAAATATATATAAATATATAAATACACACACACACACACACACATATATATATATATATATATATATATATATATATATATATATATATATATATATATATATATATATATATATATATATATATATATATATATATATATATATATATACATGTATATATGATACATATATAAGATTCATATATTCAGTCATTAACATCAGTATGAACACAGAATCACCTTAACGAAGAAAAAGAATGCATATAGTTCACCCTAAAACACCTTTCCCACTATTACAAGGAATCATGTTAATCTGGTACAACATCCTTTCTCTCTTCTATCACTTTCAGAGAAATAACTAGAATTTTTATTTCCGTTACAAAATGAGAAAATATTATTTCTCCTTTTGCGGTTGCATTTGGTCGGAGAAACATGCATATCTGGTCACGGATTCGGAGGAAGACTGAGATGGATTTTGCGGAGTTAAATGTTCATACAGTCGAACTTCGATAACTCGACTTCCTATAAGTCGAATAATCCGCTAACTCGAACTTTCCCGAATCATTTCAATACTTTTCTTAAAAAAAAATTGTCTCGATAACTAGAAGTGAACATCTCCTAAGTCGAAGTTTTTGTGATAGATTTCCCTGTAAAAAACACAATTCTGTTCAAAACTTCGAATGTAAGTCTATTCTTGACCATCGAGAACGAAGATTCTCGAAGGTCACGAGCAAACACAGGACGCTATTCACATCTTACAACAATACCTGGAGACCACCGAAGGTACAGACAACACCCTATCTAACTGTGTTCAAAAATAAGGTGACTTTGTAAATGCCAACAACCTTAAAAATAATTGTCTTTTTCTAATGAGATTTACATGGTATGTATAATAACACAAGCCTGCGATGAAAAAATACAAGGAATGTGACAACTGAACTTAACGTATTTTTTAGTACTGATTTTGAAAAAAATCATTAAAAATGTCTATCACGTGACATTTTTTTGAAAAATTCAATTTTATGTGTTTTTTTTATGAATATTTCTCATTTTGCTTTGATATTTTCCTTCGTCTTTTGACATTTTACCATGGTGAAACCCTCAAAATACCCTTCTGTGGTAAACTACAAAAGCGCAGTTAGTATTTTAGGGCTTTTAAAGCTTCAATGTTGATTCAGATCACCGATTAGACAGATTCCTGGAAGCGCGCGAGCCTGGGAATGCGCAATGTCCCTCTTCATCATCCCTCCCTCCCGTCGCAATCGCTGTCAACCTATAGCGACACTCGAATCCTTATTAGTGACCTCATGTAAACACCAGTACTTACTCTGTGAAAATGGCTTCAAGTTCGAGAAGCTGTGAGAATATTTCTGATGACTTTTGCTACATTTGCAGCGAGTATAATGTCATTAAAAATCGCAAGAGAAACATCACAGGTTACTTATTACGGCTTTATTTTGCATATTTTGGCATGAAACTTGGAGACAAGACAAATCTTGAGCTCCTCATAAAGTTTGTGTGCAGTGTGTCAATGATTTGAGTTCATGGTTCAAAGGAAAGAAGATTGCCTTCCGATTTGGAATTCCAATGGGGGGTGCCAAAAAACCACTTTGATGACTGTTACTTTTATTCTTGCCATACCCGTGGATATAATAGAAAAAATTTCAGGCTAATAATGTACCCTATAAACATTCCTTCGGCCATACGCCCCGTTCCTCATGGACCTGATGTGCCAGTGTCTTTGCCTCCGACAGAATTACCAGTTTTTTCTTCCGAATCTTCTGACTCTGAACATCCCGAAGTTAAAGAATCCGATACAGAATATAACCCCTTTGAAGACGACTCCCCTAGGCTTTTCTCTCAGGTTGAACTGAATGATTTGACTAGAGATCTGGGCCTTTCTAAACAGGCAACTCAATTATTAGGCTCCAGATTGAAAGAAAAAACTTATTGGCCAAAGGAACCACTTTTTATTGATACAGGAATCGTGAGGAATTTATTCAGTATTTTGAAGAAGACGAGAACCTTGTTTATTGCTCAGATGTTCCTGTATTGATGAGAAAATTTAAGATTCCCCACAATAAAGATGAATGGAGACTTTTTATAGATTCGTCAAAAAGGAGCCTTAAATCCGTCCTACTTCATCAAGGAAACCAATGGGTGTCTGTGCCAGTTTAACACTAGGTGCATTTAAATAAAAGGTATGAAAACCTAGCTCTCGTTCTCAACAAAATAAAATATGACAACCACGGCTGGATCATTTCTGGTGATTTAAAAATCATCACCATGCTTCATGGTCAAAAACACGGGTATACAAAATTTCCGTGTTTTATTTGTGAGTGGGACAGCCGTGACAAAATACAACATTGGGTCAGAAAAGATTGGCCCAAAAGGTAGAATCTTGTGCCAGGCACCAAAAATGTATTTCGAGAAAGCTTGGTTGATCCAAAAAAAAAAAAAAATATATTATTACCCCCCTGTACATAAAATTAGGTGTTATGAAGCAGTTTGTTAACGCTCTTCCAAAAGATGGTGATTGCTTTAAATATATGTGTAAAAAGTTTCCTGGATTATCTGAAGCTAAATTGAAAGGGGGAGTCTTCGTAGGACCAGACATCCGAAAACTTAAAAGGGATAACAAATTTGAGACATCTGTGACATTAAAGGAAAGATAAGCTTGGGTTGCCTTCAAAGATGTGGGAAAATTTCTGGGCAGTCACAAAGATCCCAAATTTAAAACAATTGTTGGCAACATGCTAGACAAATTTCAAGTGTTGGGCTGCTCCATGAGTGTAAAATTTCATTTCCTCCAATCGCATTTGGACTTTTTCCCCGAAAATTTAGGATCCATCAGCGAAGAACAGGGAGAAAGGTTCCACCAAGACATCAAGGATATGGATAGAAAATATCAAGGTAGGTGGAATAGGACTATTGTTGGATGTTAGCAAGAGATGAAGATAAGATTGAACATAAGAGAAGAACGTCAAAAAGAAATTTTGAAGGAAAAAATGTACGTAATTAAATTTAATTGTCTTTGTTTCGTATTGAGTTTCAAATATATTTCAAACTTACATTTCATGTATAAACCTTAATAAAACGTAAAAACAGGTCATTAGGGTTATTCTAGGAGTGTTTTTCTTATAAAATTAATGTAAAAAATTTAATAATGAGGGAACTTTTTGTCTCGCCCTAGTGCGGCTCATGCATTCTGGTTGCGATGGATATTATTCTTTAAATACAAAATGTATACATTTTTAAATGTTGTTTAAAAATTAATATGCCTCATCATAAACAGATTAAATAAACTCACATGAATAGATAAAACCCACTGTTTCTAGTCAGTACAAGCAAACAGTTCGAGAGCATTTTTTCCATATAGGACATAGCCAGTAATATGTATATCAATTTTACAAAAAATCCTGACGTGATGAATAAAAATGGAGGTCACTTTCGAAATCAGCATACCAAATAACTTAAAAATAAGGGAAAACTTCTCTTGTATTTTTCAAAAATTTCAATTTCGCAGGCCTGTGTAATTAATATGTAATGAGGCTAAATTTCTTGAGTTTTAATAAACCTTTTGAACCCATTTTTCTTTTGTTGTTTACATAGGCTATTAAAAAGTTGAAATGCGTACAACTAAAGTATTATGGCACTTTTCAAACCATTTAAACCATCTTAAGTGCCAATTGAGAGGAATGGTAGGTAACTTCGATAACTCGAACTTTGGATAAGTCGAATATTTTTGGGGGTCTCCTGGGACTTCGAGTTATCGAAGTTCGACTGTATCTCCAAAATGAAAACTTAGAAGAGTCGAATTAGGGTTTTATATCTAACTAACTGGGTTCGATAATTCAGTATTTACTAAATTAATGCAAATAATTATCTTTATCACTTTTCTTGACTAAAATTTGATTGTACATATGATTCAATTAAACCACTGCTTTAAACGGAAATCAATTGGGGGAAAAAAAAGCAATGTTTTGGTCAAAATGAGTAAAATCTGGGCACTGAAATTTTTCGCAAGTAAGATATCTTCAGTGAAATGTGAGTAGTTTTTTCACAGATCAAATTTCATTTAATTACTGCAATATATTCCAGTTTTCAGGCGATATACACACAGTTTTTAAAAGAAATGAAATATAAATGCTAGTAGAAAGAAGCTACATTATTATATTAATATAGAAAACAGTTTCTCTCTGAACTAGGTCATTAATAGATTATTTTTGAAGAAACGTTTTAATACTTTCAGAGTACAATTTCATACGTCATAACTCATTTTCAAATAGTTAAGTAGGAAAATCATTATAAAAAATCAATTATATAAGAATTACATATAATAAATTGTGGTAAGATATCATTTCAAAATATGAAGTTTGTGTAAAATCCAACTAAAGCAAATAACAGTGTTCAATCGAAATGTTATCATAGAACTTCAGCAATTGATTTTCTAACAAAATGAAGTAGGGAAACAATGAACATGAATAATGAACATAAAATAAATAAATAAAACCCGGCAAGATATGAATGAAAGTTTGCGTTCTGAAATTCTGATTATGCACTACTTCAAACAAGCGTTGAAATTGAATCAAATTTAAGCAAAATATCATTTTAACTGAACCAAATTGAACCAATAAGTTTTTAATAATGGTTCATATCCAACAACAATACGATATCAAGCAGATATTTCATTTTACATGGTTAACAATTATCAATATTAGACACAAAATGAAATCTGAAATCCATTGTGGATGAATTTAACCTCGGCTTCGTGGGTATAAAAAAAAAGAAGCAATCTTTATATCCGTTAAGCAAAGCCGCAAAAAGCCGCCAATCTCTCCTCAAACGGAATTTTGATTCATGAGTATTAAAAAAGCCGCGCCGTTTTTTCGGACGATATAAGTTGGTGAAAAATGCCTTTGGCGAAAGATGCATCTTTACAAAGCCGCCTGACGATGCTGTGATCCTGCCTGTCGGTGTGATTGTATCTAACCGTATCAGCAGATAACAGACTGGCCTGCTACTGGAAATCGGCTGCTGTTTTAAAGGAAGAGTTACCGAAAATCAATCATTATCATTCGACTTATTTTATATATCAATATTCAATGTTTAGACAGATATGTATCGATATTTTATACGAACTACATATTTTGCTATATATGATTAAATTATATTTATGTTTCAGATGTAATACAAATACTTTTATTCTTCTCTAATTATATAAATTTGCCTACTCGGTAAATGCAAAAGTTTATTAGCTCTTTTTTATTTTGATTTTTTAAAATTTAATTACACATTACCGTTGATATTATGCCTGAAGTTTGAAATCAAAAGTTGAAATTGCATCATGCTGGACCTTGTAACTAATAAAAAGTATATTATGCTAATACTCCATACTGACTATGCATTCCGGATTTTAATCTTTAAGTCATTAACTTTTTGGCGTTTTCCCATCTATGGCGATCGAACTAAAAGATTTCATAATCTCTTCTAAATTTAATGTCTAATGCACTCAGATCATCCCTCTAAGAGGCAAAGACTTTTTTTAAGTAATGAATATACAGAATATCTCTAGGTGGTACCTCTTAGACACATCTAATCGTGTTTTTTTGATTATTTAATTGTTGTATTTCTATAATGTAATACGTTATTTATTTAATCAAGTCTTAAGAAGTTTTCTCTGATAAGAAACTAAAATGAATTAGAGCTATATTCGCAAGAATAAAAATGTGACCACAGGTAAAAAAGAATTATATTATTTGGAATTAGAATTATCACATGTTGTTCTTGTTTTACAAGTGAAAATTTTGTTTTCAAATCTTTATTACTCATAGCAATATAACCGTCCTCTTCTCTAGCAATAAAATATATCATCCGTTTAAGTTTGGACTATAGTTAGTATTAGACTACAGATGCTGTTCCTTTCATTTTAACTGACTGGTTTCATTTTTCCGATCTACTGCCATAACTTGCGGTTAGCTTCACTTGTTTAGAGCACTTTATTTAGTGTTTTAATATGTTTTCGCTAATTTTTGTTCTCTTTCATATAAGGTTTGTATAGTACAAAGTTGTGTTTATTGTATTAATTCCATTAATTAGAAACAATCCTTTTGTTTAATAATATTTGTGGGTACTGCTAAGAAACAGGATCATTTGATTTTTAGTATATATATATATATATATATATATACATGCGTGTGTGTGTATAGAGGGGGGATGTTGAAAAGGGAAAAATTGTGTTGAAATCAGTTTTTGAATTAGCCTATGGAACTATGCTTTAAAATTTAAAGAGAAAACTTTTATGTAAATTAAGTATCATACACTGATGATTTGGTTGCAAGCTGATTTACTGCTCTCTGAACATTTCCTGCTGCAGACATGATTGCCTTTCAACAAAAACAAATTTAAAAGCAGTGCTTTGAAAGTAATGAAACAGGAGGTAAAACAACTACTAATATTTATAATACTGCTAGAAAATCAAGTCATAATGAATTTTCTTCCTTCTGAGGTGTTTGAAACAGGATGCTTTTTTTCCCATGTTAATACGATAGTGCAGCGTTTCCCAACTTGTGGTATGCGTACCATTAGTGGTACAGGAGTTTCTAGCTGTAGTACACGAAAAATAATAACGGCGGACGTAAAAAAAAAATAAATCAAAAAATATCATACAAACGTTTTTTTTTTTTTTGTCTATATTTCATAAAAATTATTTTAGTTAATATTACACAGTAAAGTTGTTAATATGAACAGTGGGTAAAAGAAAATTTGGCAACAGTTTTGAGTGCATTTTCAAATTTAGCCGTTAGCTATCAGTAGCTTGGTTTTTATAATTTTCTGCTTTTATTAAAAGCATTTATTGGTAAACGAAATCTGGAAAATAGTAAATAAATATAAACTGTGAAGAAATGCACACACATATATACATATATATGTGTGTGTGTGTATTTTACAGTGAGTTTATAATCTGGCGTGGTGTTAGGCATGTTACCATGTAATTTGTCTCATTACGTGATTTAGATGCATGGTCACCCTATAAAATGCATAATGCAAATAAATACACTCTCAATAACAAATTTCACCTTACAGTTCTTTTTACAATGTGATACAATTTAGCACGATGTAACAACCAATTGGTACGTGAGCCAATAAAGGATGGAAAACGCTGCCACAGGGAACCTGGTTAGCCGTACTATTTGATAGAGGTGATAATGAGAATAGTCGATGGAATCTTGTAAACAGTTCCAGCGCTCTTTTCGACAGTTACTTTGTATCGAATATCACAGCGCCCAGAAAAGTAAAGTGGCAAAACTGAGAGGGGCTCAGATACACAGCGCCGACTTTTGATATGTGAATTCCTCCTCCCCGTATTAGATTCTCATTCTCGAAACAAAGGCTTCCCGATTTTTCTCCACAGATGCGTATCTGGACTGCTCAGTCGAATCTTTATTTTTTCTTCTCGAGGTTCTTTTTTTTTATCGTGGTAACCAGCATCCGCCAAAGAGGTTTCCCGGAGGAAGCAGTGAGCGTGGAAATTTGCGAGGGGGCCACCCCTTTGCGCATTTTACGGGGAGGCAAAGGCGGTCCCTTTCATCTAGCGGTCATGCCCCTAGCTGCCCCTAATCCACTAATGATCTAAATATAGTGTTACGCATTTGTCGGTACGACAGTGATGATACGGTACGACGAAACAGCAACGTGTTCCCGTTCAACAAGGGCGTACATCAAACGAAAGCGGGGGTGGAGAGTATAAGGTGCAGAACCCTATGAGAACTTTCCAATTCGGAGGTTGGAAGACATAAATTTGTCTTCGAGTGCTGTCTTTTTCTCAGGACTCTGTAGAGATGAAAAAAGGGTTTATAATCAAATTCACTTTATATCCCTGTTTAGCATAACGATGTCTTTGCAAAGAATCACAACTACCCGAGATATATTCTTATATTCCATTCCTTTTCAAGACCCCTCCCCTGTCACTTTAAATATTATCCATTGTTACACAGTGTCTAAGATAGGTTAGAAAAATCCTCTTTAATCGGATTTGCAATATTTTACTAAAATAGGAAGAACTTTTTTAAATCATCTTTAATAGTATTTAACTAGTTTGGCATAAACATGTTGCGATGGTTATTTTCTTTGTTACATAAAACTGAATTTTGTTCACCCTAGAAGAAAACATCTGTATAAAAATTTGTTAAATGTAATAAACGCCACAACCCTAATAGTACAAGAAACAGAAAGGCAAAGTTATCATAAATATTTGATAAACTATTTAATGAATTTATCTCACCAACTACCCATTCGAACTAACTAAAAAGTTTAAATCTATTTCATAATTGTTTACTTATCGTGTTTTGAATGGAGAGAAAAGTTGACACTAAAACTTCTTGTATTTAATGTCTAATGTCATATTCTTCTCTAAAATACATACACAATTAGAGATGACAGTTAGATAGCTTGAAGGTCATTTACGGCAAATGGCATGGTGATATATTGTTAAGTAAAGACCATGGTAATTCGCATTTAAAACGTTTTATATATTCCATAGTTGTTTAATTAAGTGTAGACTGTAAATTTAGATAGCAATTATTATATTAACCATTATGTAATGCTACATTGTTTCACTTGCTTTAAAGAGAAGGATTGAAATATTCCCCGATTTTATTTCTTGAAAAACTTACATAATTGGACAGAAATAATTATACGTTTACTAACACTCGTAATTTATTTTTTTTGTCTCTAGTTTATTTTTATATAACCTTTTGCACTTTTCCCTCTTTGTAATTCTCTCTGGAATCTATTCAAAAATGTTTGAAAGACTCATCACCTCTTATGCACAAAAGCTTTTGTTCTCCTGGTGTCACTCGGGATTTCGGTGGCAACGAACATCCAAAGTGCATTTGATGTCCTGGAACATCGTCTTCTGATTCTCTCTTGATGTATAGAGCATGGAAAGGTATTACAATACACAATAGGTGCATTGAATCTAGAGGAATATTAAGTCATCCTCATCTGTCAGAACCTTATTTGTCTCTTGGCTTGGGAGACTGCTTTACTCCAGGATTTCCTAACTGCATCTGCAGACAGCAGATATATTTCCACTTAAAAATATTTTCGTTTTAGCCCTTTAATACCCGATTCATTTCTGCTGATTACATATCGATGCATATCTTAAATTATAGACAGCATAGTGATAGTTATAATGGACTGCACAGAACAAAGCACCCTATATAATAATGACCTATGTGAACTGTCCGTCTGTCCTCTAATTTGTAAACCGGTTAGACCATGAACGGATAGAGGCATCCATATTAGATTCTTAATGAGTTAAGGTTAGCAACATTCAAAGCCAGTAAAGTTTATCTTCTCCTAAACTATCGATTGGCTTTTAAAATAAATTGGAATAAATAGGCTTCATATCACAGTAAAAAATAATGTCTTCTTTAAAAAGTTTAAAATCCCGTCCTCTCCCTTTTTGAGCGTTTAATGCCATTATTTCAAGCCCTATTTTCCCCGGTTAAGACCAGGAGATTAAATTTATCAATTTATCACGTAATAAATAAGTAAAAATAACATTTTTTCCTAGCATTATGACGTCATTCCTTTAACCATCTTATTTAATTATTTCTTATTTTAAATTATTTAAATATCGTCTGCATTATTTTCATACGTTTTATCACTGAACTTATATTACGTAAATACTTCGTGAATAATTTTCTTTTATATTTGGCTTAAATAATAGATTAGGTACATATGTGATAATTTTAAATGTAATCATCGATTATTTTTTGTTGCAATAAAAATTTTAACACCTGTATTAACAACAAATTCTTTTCATAAAAGTCTAGGAGTCTATTTTACGTACTAATAAATATCTAGCGTTTAAGTTATATATCTTTGAAAATTAAGAAGTTCGTTCGTTTGTGTGTTTGTTTTTTATACATAACCACGCGGTTTGACTAAATGAATTCAACGTGAGTCTAAGCTGCATTCACAGTATCGGGAGACTTTAGAGAAGTATGAAGATAAATAATTGAACGTGTACCAGATAATTCTCAGCTAAAAAACAAACCATTTTTTCACCTGCCTCATAGGGTACTTTATAATTCTGAAAAATAGCTATATGCTAGTAAATATGATATGTAAACAATCCTGAATAATATAGCAAGTTAGTGATCAACTATCGTAACCTCATAGGATACCATTTACGAAAAAGGAAAATCTGTGTGGAAAAAAAAGATTTATTTGTTATTACATGTCAAATTAGTACTGTAAAATGGAGCGTTGTAAAAGATAAAGCAATTTCTCATGATTTCAGTCTATGTACCAGGTAAAAAAGTAAATGTATATGCGCTGTTCAAAAAGCCACAAAGTGCCGATCCAAATGAAAAATTTCTAAGTGATAGAAATTGCGTAAAATTTTAGTAGATTATTTATTAAATAGCTCTCTAACTACTGTAAAAGGAAAACTCAATCTATGAAAATAAAATTCTACAAGCTATTTTTAGCGGTATCTAAAATGGGACCCCAGGCTTTGATGGGTTAAATAGCTAATAAAAACTGATTGTTTCTCTAAGTTCTCTATATTGGAAAATGGTATTAAAAATTGTTGTCCTTAGAGAAGAATCGAAAAATCATATTGTGCAACTTCTGTAACTCATCTTAAATCTAAAAACCTATCATACGCACTCTTTTGGATGTTATGATGGTATTACCTATATCTTTTCTTAATAAGGAAAGTGTCTGTCAGTTAAAAACAAATTAAGCATTAAGATTTTTCATAAATTTTGTACTTGAGTATTGTTTTTTATCTCTATCATTTTTATATATTTTATTATTTCAATTTTTTTTCTGTCTCTCTCGCAAAATATGACCCCACAATTTACTTATTTTGTGTAATTTTTATAGAGATAGCTTCCTTTATTATTTCCCGTTTTACATCAAATGCAATGGAGCTCTTTTACCTATTCAAGGAAGAGAGAAAAGTCAACATCTCTGCAGACCAATGATGGTCGAATTGTTAGAATACTAATCTTAAGTACCGGAGTTCGTGGGTTCGAATCTCACTGCGACATGGATGTTTGTAGCCTATCGGCTTTAAGCAGAAGGTTCCTGCCTCATTAGGTCTCGTTGTAAAAATGTAGACCGTAGCGTTCCAGATCAAATCAACATCTTTACAGACAGCTTATTCATAAAACTTGAATCTATTTGAATCATCACTAGAATGCCTGTTAACTAAAACCAACCTTAAAATATAGTGGAATCTATATGAAAAAAGAAGACTCTTTGGTATTACGGTTCCAGTTAGAAAACATTGATTTATTTAGAAATGCATTTGGTTGCTAAAGCAATGAATTGAGTAATAAAGGGGACTTGGCTGAGCAGTCTAAGAATATTATAAAGGTAGTTGTATATCTGTCTATTTTGATGAATTGCCACACACTCAGAAGCTTCCTAGTAGAGTAAATAGGTGACACATGTTTTCTAGAGAAAAAGAAACCACGTACATGCAGTAGTGTCAATTACTTGATTCCACTAATCACCACAAATTCCACCACTAGAAATGAGCTGGAATTCGTGGTGGTTTTAAGAAGCCTTGAAAAAAATTCTTTGTGTATTACAATTTTATCTGAAAGGGCTCTTTTTATCCTCACTTCCTGCTATTATTTGATGTTGGGTCAAATGAATTCGAATCTATTGATTTCTTATAACCCTTACGAACAGTTCTTTTATTGTGGGCTGAGGCTTTCTTCAGAATCTTCTTCCGTTCCATTCTCCTCTTACTAGGGTGTTCCAGTTGGCAACTCTTGGTGCTTTAAAGTTCTCATCAATACAATCAATCCACCTTACCCTGGGCCTGCCTTTAAGTCGTGGAACTTGAATTTGAAGATTCATAATGTTAAAGGGGAAGGGTTCATTCTGAAGATGTGACCAGGAAATTTAATGTTATTCACTTTAATATAGTTGATAATATCTATCTTTTTATACAACTTATACAGCTCGTTATTGTATCTGTACCTCCATTAACATTCACTTCACCTATATTTTTTCTTAAAACCTTTCTCTCGATGATAGCTGGTCAATTTTTATGGGTTTTTATCACTGCCCGAATTTTTGAAACCGTAAGTGGGCACAAGTCTAATATTGATTTTATACAACATACTTTTTGCTTTGTTTTTACTATTTTTGATTTTAGGAAATTTTTTAATCCTTTAAGACAATGATTATCAGCAACAGTGCGTCGTTTTATTTCTGTACATATGCAGTTTCTCAAAATAAATGTAGCATGAGGCCATTTTTCTTTTGCATAACGATATACTTGCAACTTTAATGATGCAGTATAACTAAACCGCTTTTTACATAGGTTGGGCATGTTATCACAAAACACTCTTCAGTATATAATTGAGAGCACTAAAGAAAATAATTCTTTGTATAACAGAAATAAGAGGAGGTAACTGTACGAGGTTTCCAATTTTAGACCCCAGGTTGATATCGGACGAAACCCTTCTAATGACCTCAGAAAAACCGATAACTAGGGTGAAGGATTCCTAAAAAGTGTCATCTGAATCCCCGTTGCAATTAATTTACAATAAAAAAAGTGGATTTTCTTTTATTTCACTTTCTTTAATAACATGGGAGCAGTTGTCTGTTAAGCATACAATGCCGTGGAAATTGGGTTTCACTGTAGTCTGGGGTGCCCCCGGAAATATGAGTCTTTATATTTAACATCGCCAAGTATGCGAGTTTTTTCACGTATGTCAACCTAAGGGCTTTTCTCGTTGCAATTGTATATAATTTTTTGTTGACTGTTTTAAATATTTCATACTTATAGTGTATACTTTTTATTGCATTTTCATTTCTTTTATAAAGTACCCATATTTTCTGTTATGTTTCAGTATGATTTAGAAATCTTTAAAAACTGTTCTTCGTTCGTTTGAAAGTTTAAAAATATAGTATGTTTTTTACTATTTTATTGCTTGTAGTTCAGGCTTTTTATAGCATTTTTATTGTTATTATGGATGTTGATTGTCACCATCTTAAATGGCATATTGGCACTATTGGCACCACATAACAAGGGGCACCCCGAACTGCTTTCACATGTTGACCATTTTTACTATAAGAGCACCCTGTCGGCGGCTAACATTACTACCTAAGACACAACACAAAGTGGGTCCTCGTATTTTAGAAGTAGGAACCAAGTAGAAGATCTCCAGGCTTGGTTGCCACCTCCAGAGGTATCGTTTGGGACCTTGGAGCATATTGCAACCACGAATGTATTTTACGTGCCCCAATCCCCATTCATGAGCATGGTGGATCTTCACTCGAGCCCGGTACCCCCGCTACTCTCCAGTCACGAGATCTCTGCCTCTGCCGGCTAAGTTTTCGCGAGTCACAATCCGAAAAGTCGTTTGTAAAATTTTGGGTGGGTGATATATATTTGTCGCCATTTTTTTCTTACAAAGATCAGGTTACTCGTTCTACTATAGGAAATAAAGTAATAAGTAAGTGAGAAAGTTATGATACGTGATATAATAATGAATACTTTGATTAACACTAGAACTGCGAGATGGGTCATTTTGACTCAAACTATTTTGTGTCAAATTTTCTCAAACATTTACTAAAGAAAATAAAATAAATTTCTCGACTTTTCTCAATTTTATACCCATAAAAACTCAGAAAATATTGCCATGTAGCGGCTTAATGTGGAACACAATTACACACACAGGACGCAGAGCTAATCTATTTTATTAACTGAACTCAAAGAGCGAAGTACAATTTCAAGCTCTGCACTACTCCGAACTATCCGTGACTAAGAGATCTTTAATTTTTAGAGCAGCAGGGACATTTCCAGGAATCTATCTGGGAAGGCGATGAAAGTTTTACTGCGCAACGCAGAGAAGTGGTGAACATTCCAGAATACTTTACTGGGAAACTAAAGAAAGGTCCAGAATCTCCTGGAACACGAAATAAAGTAGAACACAAATAAAGGAATTAAATAAATGTTTACACAGATTTTAAATCCTATCGTTCCAACCGGGGTTCGAACTCAAGACCTCTTGATTTCGAGGTTAGTGTGATGACCATTCTGTCATGGAGACTAACACTCCTTTTCAATGTGGCAATATATATATTGAATCTGTGCCTATGCGAAAACCGTTCCTGACTAAGCTTCCGAGTGTGGAAACAAAACTGTAAATGTTTGTCCTAACTGTAAAATACCGATATGTAGAAAAAGTACAAAATATATAAATATAAAAAATGCCCAACCGGCGTTTGAACTGTATAAGAAACTTCGATTGGTAATAAACTAAATTCCTTTAAAGTTGTCTATATATTTTTATAATTATATATGCTTTTCGATATTGTAATATTAATTTATTATAATTGATAAAAAAAATTAAGTCTAAAAGTGAATCAATGTTATTGTGTATAAATCCAGCTTACTCTTTGAATGAGAACAGGAATTCATATTAATCGGGGTCAGTTTGACTCAGCAAGCAGTTTTAAGTAGACCAAAACTACCGCGGTTCGAGAGTTAAAGTTTTCATAAAAGATATGATATTAAAAGTAATGTTTTACAGGTGCTAATTCCCATATTTTCGTAGGCTTTGTTTGAAACTGTTCAGAAAATACCCAGATTTTTTTTAATGGAAAAAACAAATATCGAATTTTTGAAGGATTAAAAGTGATGTATCCCCTTAAACAAGGGATGGACAAACTTTTTCGATCACGGGCCAAAAATTGAAAGAAAATATTGGCATGCCAAGATAAATTTTTCTAAAATTTGAAAAATAATATACAAGTACCTAACGGTTTAAATACGTTAATGAGATGAATGAAATTACGATTTCATTTTAAAAAGTTCCTTATACTGAGGTTCGAAGTGAGACGTACGGATTTTAAGGAACGATGCTAAATGCTCATCTGTCAGTCTACTTTTGAAATTATTCTTTTCTAAGGTTCAAAGTTGAAAACACTTGTTCACATATAAGAAGCAAATATACCGCTGATCTTCTAGGATTGAAATAATAAATGTGGGATATAATATTTAAGCAAAGAAGAAAGGGAAATGGATATATAATGTATAAATATATATTTCTTTTAATTTGACTTGGCAACTTAAAATTCTATCCGCGGGCCGGATAAAACCTTCCGGCGGGCCGGAGTTGGCTCATCCCTGCCTTAAACCGTTTTAATTTTTCAATTCAGAGGATAAATGTAATCCGTTTAAAGATGTTTACTTTTCTAATACCACTTATCTCAGGCTGCGTTCAGCTTTAAAACACGAGAGATAAAAGCTTGATTGCATTATTAACTAATACTCAATTCTGCTCCAGAGACATCTTTCAGCGTTGTAGGATTCAGTAAACAAGGTTCTAAAAAAAGCCGATTCTTCCTACACAAATATGTCTTTATGTTAACTGACGCCAAAATTTAAACAAACACTAAACGTGGCACTCGAAAAAAGGAATTTTAAAATAAAATATCTTGTCTTTTAGAAGATCACTCATGCATGAAATGGATGTACTTAGAAATTTGTAAACAAATCTGTGTAAAGAATTGTGATAAAATCCATACAAAGCTTCCATTTATAAAGATGCAAACATTTCAGAGAAATGAAAAAATAAATTTTATCGCCAAGAGGAAAATGTCTGAAAGGACTCCTGTATTTTTAAGTTTTTCAACACTTCTATGAAAAAAATATCAAAATATCTACTTTATTTATAATAAATAAATATACTTTTGGTCTAAAAGAATAACCCGATGATAAGAAAACGCTTTAAAATGTATTCTAGATATCAAAAGCAGCCTATTTTAATAAGACCGACAATCTAATTAAATTTTCTTTACCTGTTATATTTTAACCAGAATTCTGTACGACTAAATGATACTGAAAGTTATTAACATTTTTAGACCTTTTGCATAAAAATTCACATCCTTTATGTAAGTATTCCAGTGGAATATCCCACTATATCACTTAGAAGACATTCAGTGATATAACTGTAATGCAATTACTATAGTAGCTTGTGTTTACCAATTACCCTAAACACTGTTAAACAGGAGCTGCGGTAGCTGAGTCAGCAGAAGAAGCGATCTCGAAACCGGAGTGTATCGGGTTCAAGGATCGATCCCATCAAAGATCAGCCGTGTTCATTAATGGAGACTAAGGCTCGTATAATAAGTTCGCGGTCGCAATGTCCTCCAATGTCCTTCCTAAAGGATATATAATTAATAATAATTATATATTACTAATTATATATATTATTATTAATTATTAGGATAATAATTCCTAAAAGATGTGGAGGTGGCATGCAAAGCTTGGGAGTCCTTTGACCCACATGACCACGACGACCCACATGATATGTAGTTAGTCTTCCGCCCTTGTAATTCTTCTCTCAAAGTAAAGCTGCAGAGACTTGGTGAAAGGCTTTCCCATACCCAAGCATCAACAACTATTAAACCGTAACTTAATGAAATGTCACTGTTGGAGTGATGTTACCCCTTCAACCCTCCAGCTCTTTAATTAAAGAAAAAATGTGAACAAGTATATTTGAAATTGTATACTAGATTACGTTGAAAAATAATTGTTCAGCATGATCCTATTCAATAAAACTTAATGCATCGTGTATGACTTATGAGACTCAATTGGCTACGGGGTAGGAAGGGAAAACTTGAAATAATACTTATTTTACAAATAAAACAATATATTAAGATGGCAAATTTTATACTTATACTAGTGTGCTTTGACCGCTAGGTGACTTGCTCTTGATATGTAAAAATTCTGAAGTACATATTAATACCAAAACATTAATAGATTAATTCTATCTTAAATCCACCAAAAAAAAATTAAGAGTTTTTGGCTGTACTGAAATAATTTAGCTCTGGTGTAATTACATATACATTCTATACATACTGTAGTCTAAATATATTTCAAGTATACATATCATTCTTTCTGATAGTATCTGTCCCTTCTTTATAGTCGACTGGGATAAAAGACAAATTGGTACTTTCTATATGAAAAAATACTGCAGTCTAAATGCATATTTCGAGTATACATATTCTTTCTGATAGATCTGTCCCTTCTTTATAGCTGACTGGTATAAAAGGCAAATTGGTATTTTCTATATGATAAAAATACTGCAGTCTAAATGCATATTTCGAGTATACATATTCTTTCTGGTAAATCTCTCCCTTCTTCAAATCTGACTGGGATAACAGACAAATAGATATTTTCTATATGATAAAAATACTGCAGAGTAAAAAAAATATTTCGAGTACATATATCATTCTTTTTGATACATCTGTCCCTTCTTTATGGCTGACTGAGATGAAAGGAAAATTGGTATTTTCTATATGATAAAAATACTGCAATCTATATATCTATTTCGATTATACATATTCTCTCTGATAGCATTTCCCGCATCTATATAGTTGGGATAAAAGGCAAATTGGCAATTTCTATATGATATAAATACTGCAGTCTAAATAATTTCGAGTATACATATTCTTTCCAATAGTATCTAAGTAAATAGAGCTGTTACTGCAATTTCCTCTTTATACAAGATCTATACGACAGCAATCTGAAAGAACAGAAATCTTTAAATTATTGTACTTGGAGTTCGAGGTCTATAGCTTTGAGAAGGGATTTATTGGTCGATCGTAAGACTTTAAATAGGTCAGAATGTTCGAGAGTGTAACTATTAGACGCAATCTTTCGCGAAGTTCTAAGATAACACTTCTTTGAAATCTCTTAAAAGTGCAGATGTGTAGGTTGGTGTGTGCGCGCACAATCCCGTATACGGGTCATAAAAACCGAACTCCTTCACAAATAAACACCTTCCCTTTCCGTGGGACCGGCGGCAGACTTCAAAAGCTGGCTACGGAGGGGGAAGAGATGCGCCGACGCGTGGCGCACATGGTACGGGGGAAGAGAAGGAGAATTTACGTTTCATGTGGGCCGCATATGTGTTTTTGGCAATGACGGAGAACGGTTTACTCAAATTAGTACAAATTAGAAGGCTTAACCTACATAAACAAGGAATGGGGTGAGAGAATAAAATATGGCACTTTGATCTCAACTATGTATCGTACTGGTATACTATAGTCTGGAGATAAACGTGATGTCTTAGTTCCGCGGTTCTCAAACTTCTTATCCCACATAATCCTTTTCTTACCACATACATAGGACGAAACCCCTGAAAAAATTTTCTTAAGGAGAATGTAAGAGCCTATTACCTATAACTGATTAGACATAGAAACTAAACAGCATAAAGCAGTACGAAAATGTAGATATACTCAACAATAAATGACGCGATAGCAAAAAAAAATTTTTAATGATGAAAAGATGCAAGTAACATTAAAACATTGATGAAAAGTACCAATGGGATGAATGATTTGTTTTGGACTACCACGAAATTTTTTAAAGCTTGGTTTTATTGAGGAAAGGTTCATTCTCCCTAACAGCACAAACCCTATTCCGGTATTAAATTTTCATTAAGGCATACGCAGAAAAGCCAGTTTGGGGAAAATATAGGTCTTTGCAAATGGTAAGAGCAAAGACAAAGACTTTTCTGATAATAATGGACGTTCTGCTTTCAAACGACACCAGATTATCTGACACTGATTTAACAAAGTGATGTTATTAAATTTCGTTCAGGAGAAATAATCTCAACAAATAATTTCACAAGGAAGCCCAAGAGGCTCGTTGCGGAACCCTAGGTTCTACTGAACACACTTTTAAATTCCTAACTTAGTTGGTTTCAAAATATGGAATAGCATTCGATCGGTCTTCAGCATGAATTAAGACAACGATGTTGAACTCGAGGACCACAACGAATATTTTAATGTAAGGATGTATAATAAAGAATTTACATAAATTTAGCAAAGGAATTTTTAATTTTTCATAACTTTTCTAGATTGTTAATTAATTTCAAAGGGGATTCAGACTACTCTATTTTGAAATCCTTCACACTCGTTACAGGTTATCTGAGGTCTACTTTGTTTCGTCTGCTTTGATATCACCTGGGGGTGGATAATTGGAGACCTCGTACAGTTATCTCCTCCTATTTTAAGGTGTGTTATACTAAGAATTGTATTTTCTTTACTGCTCTTAATTCTGTTCAAAAGAATGTTATGTGATAATTTTCCAGAACTATGTTAAAAAGTTTTAGTTATATTGCAGCTTTAAAGTTGCCATTAAAGTCATTATGGAAAAGAAAATGAAACCGAAGCTACATTTACTTTGACAAACTGCATGTGCAGATAAATAAAATGATACACTATTGCTGATAATCATTGTCTTAATGTATTAAAAAATTTCTATAATCAAAAATAGCACAAAAAACTCAATTGTATTACATAAAACCATTATTAGACTTTTACTTAGTCATGGTTCAGAAATTGAGGCACGGTAGCTCAGTCGGCAAAGGCAGCGTTCTCGTAACTGAAAGGTTGCGGGTTCGGGGCTGGAGCCGGCCTAAGATCCGCCGTGTTCGCTAAAGGTGACTGGGGCACGTAAAATAGGTTCGTGGTTACAAAGTCCTCCAAGTTCTCAAACGATACCTCTGGGGGTGGAAGGCCAGACCTAGGGGTCTTCTGCTTGGTCCCTGCTTCTAAATTACGAGGTCCCAGTGGGAATAATGTTACTCGCGTCCGTAGCACTCCTTAAGCTACACGTGCTCCTCGGGTGGTGCTAAATGTGTAACAAGTTCCCAACTTTGTTAAGGCATTAGGATAATGTCTGTATCGCCTGCTGCGTTGGAAAAATGGTTCAGAAATTTGGGCGATGACAAAAACACATGAAAGTCTACTAGCTATCTTCGGGAAAAAGGTTTTAAGCAAAATTATGAGTGTAGTGACCGTTAATGGAGGCATAGATACAATAAAGAGCTGTATGAGCTGTATAAAGAGGTAGTTATCAACTACATTAAAGTGAACCCCCATTCAATTTGCTGGTCACATTTGCTGAAGGAGCCCCCTTTTCTTTAACTTTTTAAGTCTTCAAGTTCATACCCGACTTAGAGGTAGGCCCAGAATAAATTGGGTTGAATGTACTGACGGGGACTTTGATTGACTAGGGAAGAGTGGCCAACTGTAACACCGTATATAGCGAAGAGGAGAGTGGAATGGAAGAAGATTCTGAAGAAGGCCGTGGCCCATCAACAGCTGTCAAGTCAATAAAGAAGAATTTTCAAATACTGTCTTCTTCATTTATCCAATTTTAGGATTGCTACGCTTTATCGCTGATATATTCGTTTATGTTTCGGAGATGTTTTCATATAAGGAAACTTCGCTGACGAGAGGATAATCCAGAATATATGTGGAAAAATTGATAAGCCTTGAAAACAAATTTTAAACGCAATTTCTACCTTTTATAAATCTTTAATAGAAAAGTTCTACTTTGTTTTGATCGTTTTTCTTGATAAAAGCCAAATCAGTATTTAATTACATTCAAAGGAAAGCAATCGAGATCCAGTATAAATCAAATTTTAAGGAAATATTTAGTGACGTCAGGATGTCGGAATTTTACAATTATGTGTCAGGCATGTTTGATAAATCTCGAAAACTCATGTACGAAAGTATTTCCATGTTTAGAAATATTTAGTAGTACAAGCTTTTTTTTTCTTCTTTTTAAGTTACGGATGGAAATAAGTTCTAAGAAATCTAGAATTATCGATGTTCATCTAAAGTTAAATTGAAGAATAATTTTCCTAGAGAAGAAAGGGTGGTGCCAGAGAAGAGATAAAAATGCTTCCTTCCTGAAATATGGCATCTTATGTTACTTTGTTCTTAAAGTGCTTAATTATTTATATTTTTTCTTTTCTATATTATACTGCTCGTAAAAAAACCTACACTTCTATGCAAAAGGACATTTTTTACACGGAAATGCTTGGAAACACTTATGTGTTTTATTGACAAATAGTCCCAAAATGATATGCAAAAAAACCATCACTTGACTAAAACTCTGATAAATCTATCCTTCTTTTTAATAAAACTGTGAACACTACCCTAAACGGTCACTGTTGGTATTAAAACCTCTTCCGGACATCATGCCCAATGATATGTCAGTATAACGGATATTAATGCTGCTGGTCGACGACATATTGCAGTAAGTGTTATTGTTTTTTTTTTAATCGTTTAAAAAAATTTAAAAATCGGATAGCTTTTAAAACAAATCGGATAAATAATTTGTAACTTCGCAAGCAATATTTTATCAGTGAATAAGTAACTTAGCAACTAGTAACGGTTTAAAACGTATTTTGAAATATTTGTTTCATTAAGATAAAAATAAATTAAAGAAAAATTGCTATTTAAAAGAGTAGTATAATGAAAATTGCTCTAAATCAACCGCTTGAATACAAATCTAGTCGATATTTAATGTGATAATATAAAAAACAAAAAGTTAATTTTTTGTTAGCGGAGTGCATAGATAAATTACCAAATAAAACACTTTTCTACGTCATAATTTATCTGAAATTAAAACAGTCCACAAAAGTGTTTTTAAAACACCACGTGATGTCACTAATTATGTAAACGTAGACCGAGGGCTGGATGTGAAATGGTTAATGTATTAATAATTTTTATCATAGTATGATTATGTAAGTTTTTTCTTCTATTTCCTCTATCACGGAGGACACTCAAACTTTATTCTTTGTAATAACTGAAACGATTTAGAAACAAAAATCAAAGTTTCAGTTACTTAATAATGTTAGCAAATATTAGGACATAGGATACAAAATTATAAAACGGCCTTATTCATATTTCAAAGCTACATCACTAACCAAAATAGAAAAGAAAAATATTATAATTTCTAAAGAATACCCTATATTTTCATATTAAGTTTCAGGGTAGAACCCATTTTTATGATTCACATTTTAGATGAACAATCTGAATAGTAACTTGGCAAATAAACTATATAAATCGTCAAATGTTTTTTAGATACTAAAAAAAAGTTTATTGTAAGCATTTTGGAATGTTGCTCCTTAAAAGCAACGTAGCAAAAAAATAAAGCTAAACTAAAATATGATCTGGTTCTGCTGCCACATTCAACACAATTTAAAATTTCAATTGTTTTATTTATATTATTATTCAGTCTTATTATTATTATAAGCATCCACATTAGCATAAGCATTTACATTATAAGCATGTTTCATTCTTATTATTTTACATTATATTTGTGTATTTTATATTACATATTTTTCATGCATATTTTATACGATATCGTTTACATTTTTTTTAAATTAACATATGCCTTTATAGTTGCAAAAGGTACTTAATATAAAATTTATACTCTAAAGTTTTCTTTTAGGATTAATATATTAAAAAATGTGCTTAAAAATATGTGCCGCCCGAAGCAGTCTACACCTCTGCTCCCTAGTTAAACCAGTGAATCTTGTAATTGTCTAATTTTCTAAAAAAAAAAATATATATATATACTTATTTATTTATTTTATTTATTTATATATTTATATTTCTATTGTGCCCGTGGTTTTACCCGGGCTTTATCGGCCTGTGATTGCAATTTGAATTTTTGAATAAATTTGTATTACTAAACATAATCTTAACATCTGGGTAAATGATAGTTATAATTCAGAACAGCTTTTACCAACCTATGGTATGTAAGTTGCTAGTTGGTACGTGAAAAATAATGGTTGACATAAAAAATTAAAAAAAAAATTTAATCAAAAAATATACAGACAGAATTTTACAAATAGCATCCAAACCACGTAATTTAATTACTTTTTGATTAAGTATTGATAAAGAATAGGAACAAATTTTTGAGAAACATCTTAAAATTATTATCACAGAATTAGTAGAAAGAGCATTTCCTCTCTATATATGTATGTGTGTGTGAGAGTGTATGTGTAAAGAAAAGTAAACTATATCGGGAAACTAATGTAGGCATTTTGAATCAATTCTTTAAGACACCCGAGAAAATTCTTAGGATTTTTCAACTCTTGAGTCAAGGGAAAAAATTTCCTTGTCCGTTTGCTTTCCCCTTTTTAACCCCAAACTTAAATTAACTACTGGGGCTACAGTTTATGCCCTCTAAGAAGGGGTCTAACCAATTATAATTCTACTTTACCCTAGCGGATAATTTAGGAAATTTCCAAACAAAGAGGAGATGCACGTTGTCGGAGGCAGATTTTCCCACAGATTTTGACCCAGGTGTTAAGGACTTTTTACTTATAACTTCATGCTAGCTGACCCCTCAGTTTGTCCTGTTCCTATGATGAAGTGGGAACCCGTCTTATAATGTTCTGTTAATAAACTCTTTAACTAAAACGGTGTCATTTTTATAGGCCATGACGGAAACCACCCATCGTGAAGTCCGTCTTATTACACACACACACACACACATATTTATAATATGAAACTTTGAACAAATACACACACACACATATATATATATATATGTGTGTGTGTGTGTGTGTGTGTGTGTGTGTGTGTGTGTTATAGCGATTTTATAATCCGGCATGACTTTAGGCATGTTTCAATGCAATTTGTCTCATTATGTGATGGGAATACATTGACACCCTATAAAAGGCATAATGCAAATAAACAAACATGCTCGCAATAACAAATTTTAAGAAATACAATTATTTTTACCAAGTGGTACAATATAACATGATGTACAACCAAGTGGTACGGTAGCGAAAAAGGTTGAGAAAAGCTAATTTAGAATAAGTTGCACGAAAGATTTATTTATAATTGTTGTAAATTATTCATTCAACATTAGAAAAATTATGAGATATTTAACATACATCCTGATTGTAGAAAAAAAAAAGCTACACTAGATCTTACAGTAACATAATCTAATAGAAAATCAGGAGTTAAATTACTACGCGAGAAACGAGGCCGTTATTTTGTTGGTAAAAAAAAAATTAGTTTACGTGTACCAAATTACCCTGATAAACATAAAACAGACTTATTCATCAGACTCATAAATTTACTACTCCGTTCAAACACAGGGGGAGAGCGTATAGTAAGAAAAAAAAAAAGAAAGAAATGTTTAGAAACAATAATTCAAGTTCCCAACATACGCAAAATTCCGCACACTCGCTAGGAATTCGTTTGGCCGACCTATGACTAACGCCATCTGGTGATCGCTTCTGTGCCGTAAAAATGCGTAACACCTGCATTGTGTTTACATAGCACAACACAAAATGGGAGAAATTCCTCCATAAAAGGATGAAATATAGGACCACGTGACATAATAAATCGACACCATGTTTCCGAGGCGTTCCTCGATACGATCCTCAAGTATTTGTATCATGGGAATTTCGGGTGAGAGAAGGGAAAATGGAACACAAATACAAAAAAAGGGAGGGGGCAGAGATGGTGTAAAAAGAAACGGTTTATGCTGCATTCCTTTATTCAAAGGACAATTTAGGAAAATAACTCTTCACCCTAAAATAAATCTAAATTTTCTAGTCGCAATTTACCAAAAACAATAGCTTTTCCAATTGTGCTTAAAAGTTCCAATGCGTTAGATCATGCCTTAATATATATTAAGTATATGTGTGGGTAACGTATGCAAGTAAGTAGATACTTTATATTAAAATTGAGATTAAGGAACTTATTTCGTTCACCTAACACATTATCCTAGTAATACCTCAATGATTCCTGCTAAATATATATTGTTGAATATCTTAAATCGAACTTATTATAGATTTCTTAAAGAAAGAAAAAATATATGAGATATAAAGAACTTTGAGTATTACAGCCTTTCTATATTAGTAATGTACAATAATTTTAAATATCATGAAATGTTATAGAAAAAAAAATCTGATATGGGCACCACATGACTGCCTTGTATTATATTATATTATATATGTGTGTTTGCGTAAGGAAAAGTTAACTAGATCGGGAAGCTATTGTAGGTATTTTTTTATAAAACTCCAAAGACGACCCAAGAAAATTCTCAAGGGTTTTCATATCTTAAGTCAAGGGCAAAAAACCCCGGATGATTAGACCCCTTCTCAAGCCCTCAGAGAAGAGGTCTAACCAATTATAGTTCTACATTTCTCTAGCGGACAATTTAGGAAATTTCCAAACAAAAAGGAGATGCACGCTATAGGAGACAGATTTTCCCACAGATTTTGACCGAGATGTTGACCCAGGTGTTAACTTCACGCTAGCTGACCCCACAGTTTATCCTGTCTCTATGATGAAGTGGGAACCCGTCCTCCAACGTTCTGTTAATAAAGGTCTTTAACTAAAATGGTGTCATTTTTGGGGGCCATGACTGCAACCACCCATCGTGAAGTCCTTTTTATTACATACATATATATTGTATGATACGTTAATGGAATGAATCATCATTTGCACATTTTTTTCAACACTCAAAGATAATTCCATTTTTAAAAAGGTAACAGTGTTGTGCAAATAGAACTCAAGTACTGCCATTCGAAGACACGCAGCATTAATATCCGTTTTACTTAAATAGATAATTTGTTCTAATTCGAAGTTTTACATGGTTTCAATACTTTATTTATTCCGTACAAAATAGTAATAAAGATCAAAATTAAAAACCTTTCTCTGCAACTGATACTCTCTATTTTAGGTTTTCTAAAACTGTTCAAAAAGAAATTTTACAGTTGCATATGGAATGCACGTCCAAGTCTTTGAGTTGCATTCTTATAGAACACTATTGTTAATGGTCATTAATTGGTTTGATTTGATTAGAAGCGCTATGGTCTACAGTTTTTCTACACGATTACTACTGAGACCGGGGCCTACTGATTAAAGCGAATTCCGAATGGCTAAGAACCCGATGAACAGCGACCTACCATTCGGTCATCGTTCGGCTTCCGTTGAGATATTTTTGTTATACAGTTGAGTAGTTTTGTTGAACTTTTGTTGTGTGCGGAATTCAATCAAAACAGACGGTGCACAACTTGATTTATAAAACCTGTACACAAAATTTTTTATTTGAATTACAATATGAAAATGAAACCCTGGTAGTTTTGTAATCGATCACGGTTCTTTTCCTCTCTCTTTAAATAGCATCGGTAAATTGGACACCCAGCTGTGCTTTGGACATACCATTACATTATCCAAGACAATCTAATATTTTAATATATTTATACTAGCATATAGCCCGTCATATGACGGGATCAGTAAAATTCTTAATTTTCCAGAATTGTAAAGAACCCTATGAGGCAGGTAAAAAAAATAGTTTGTTTTTTTGGCTGAGAATTACCTTTCAACAAAAATAATCGATTAAAATTATCACATATGTACTTAATCTATTATTTAAGTCAAATAAAAAAGAAAATTATTTATGTAATATCTAAGTTTAGTGATAAAACGTATGGAAATAATGCAGAACACATTTAAATAATTTAAAATAAGAAATGATTAAGTGAGATGGTTAAAGGAATAAAGTCATAATGCTAGAAAAAAATGTTATTTTTACCTATTTATTATGTGATAAATTGATAAATTGAATCGCTTGCTCTTAAAATGTGGCTTGATATAATGGCATTAAACGCTCGAAAAGGGGACGGGGTGGATTTCGAACGTTTTAAAGAGGACAGTATTTTTCGCTGTGATACGCAGCTTATTCATACCAATTTACATCAGAATTGGATCGATAGTTTAGGAAAAGATAAACTTTACTCGCTTAGAATTTTGAAAACCCTAACTCATCCAAAATCCAATATGGATGCTCTATCCATTCCAGGTCCAACAGCTCCATAACTTCGAGGACAGACGGGCAAGATAACTTAGGCTATTATTACATTACGAGAAGAAAGTTTAAGGATACACAACATGAAATGTTTATGTGGCCAGGGACATCCGTAAAGCAATACGGGAATTTAATAAAATAAAAATTATAAAAATTATAAAAAGTTGAAAAAATAGTAAAAATTTATTTTAAAAATAATAAAACAACTTTCGGAATAAGAATTTAAAAGAAAAAGCAGAAAATATTAAATTTATTAGACATTAAAAAAAATGGCTGCGTCGGGGATAGAAAAGTCAACCCGAGGAGTACGACGATCAAGTGGGCGGACTTTCTACCAAACGTACAACGCCTGTACTTTGTGTGTGCACTAATTAGAGTATATAAAGTCAGGTAGTCAAGTAGAAACAGTCCGAAAATTTAAATATTACTCTCCGCCTTTGCCATCTTATCAAGAATGAATTTCGTATAGAATAAGAAGGATAAGGCTTGAAATAATAGCATTAAACGCTCGAAAATGGGGGATGGGATGGATTTCGAACTCGCTTTCAATTTTGGTAACCCTAACTCATGAAAAATCCAATATGGATACCTGTATCCATTCCAGGTACAACCGCTTCAGAAATTCGCGGAGAGACAACTTAGGCTGTTATTATATAGGGGATATGTGAGCCATTACTTTAAAAGTATAGAAACGGGGAAAATAAGGTGAGGATGCACAGCTAAATGTTTTAAGAGTTCTAAATACAAAATTTCGATCTCTTTCGGCTAATTATTTTCAAGTTACGCGTAATATATATTAAATACATGCAGACGTCAGTAGAAAGCTAATAAAAACGAATTCAATAAGAGTGAAAATGAATGTATAAAAGTTTTTAAAAAATAAAGTTTTCTTATGCTCACATACAAACGTAACAGTAAAACTTTTTAAAATGAGTATTTCCGATTAAATTTGAGCACTAAATTTTTTCGTGATTACAATACTTCCTTTACTTTGTACTGGGAAATAAAAAAGACAAATTTCGTGGTGAGAGATTTATTTGCTATCATATGTAAATACTTTAAAATTTGATTATAGATATAGCTATTCGGCATGATTTTGGTTAATGTATCTGCCGAAAACTTAAACTTACCCGTGATGCCCTCCAAATATCATAAATTAAGAATCCAAATATAAATGGCAAACATTCCAAAATATTGTTAGAGAGATTATCTATGGGATTACCCCTTATTTTCAGCAAAGAAGAAAAAATTGCTCGGTAGGAACAAAAATTCTACAAACTATTTTTTAAATGTCCTAAAGTAAAGACAATAGGCATTAATAAGGTCAGTATAACGGTTTAACATGGTTCTGTTATTTAATTTCACATATCAGTAGAAACAATCTACAATTATTTAGTTATACTGTAATTTTATTCTAATGTAAAAAGTTCTTAATTTCACGTAACAAATAAAGTATATACAACTTAATTTCACACCGATAGTCCGCCCAACGAAGGCCTAATGGGTAGAGGGATACTCTTTAAAATGACGGTTCCTAGGCTCGAATCCCAGTGCTGACATGGTTGTTCATAGCTGTTCGGAATCGGTTTTAAGCAGTAGATCCCGGACGCTAATCATTTTACAATTGCATAAAAGGGGGCAATTAAACAAAAAAAAACTATAATATCCCCAAACATTGAATTTTAAGGACAATCGGTCGTTCGTATTAGTTTATTTGAATTAAAATTGATAACAGCAAGAACAATATAAACTAAAGATAAACTAAACTTAATTTCATCCAAGCAAAAACACTTAGAAGCTATAAATTATTTTCATATTATTATTTCAAAAAGCTTTATAGGGCCACAAAACTGATCTCTCGGGTCATGAGTTGAAATCCCTGAACTTCATAAAAATAGGTTAAAATATCCCCTGTATAATAATAGCCTAAGTTATCTGTCCGTCTGTCCACCAATTTATGAAGCGGTTGGACCTGGAATGGATTCCCCGGCTAAGGGCAGGCGATTAAATATATCAATTTATCCACAAAATAAGTAGGTAAAAATTAAAATTTTTCTATCATTGTGACGTCATTCCTTTAACCATCTCATATAATCATTTCTTATTTTAAATTATTTAAATATCGCGTTCATTATTTTCGTACGTTTTATCACTGAACTTACACATTAAGCAAATAATTTTCTTTTGTGTTTGTATTAAATAATAGATTAAGTATATAAGTGATAATTTTAAATTGAATCCTCGATTATTTTTTATTGCAATGAAAATTTTATCACCAGTATTAACAACAAATTATTTTCCTAAAAGTCTAGGAGTCTATTTCGCGGACTAATAAATATCTAGCGTTTAAGTTATAATCTTTGAAAATTAAGAATTTTGTTTGTTTGTGTGTTTGTTTTTCATACATAACCACACGGTTTGACTAAATGAATTCAGCGTGATTCTAAACTGCATTCACAATGTAGGGAGACTTTAGAGGTGTATGAAGATAAACACATTATTGAGTGTGTACTAGATAATTCTCAGCCAAAACACAAACCATTTTATTACCTGCTTCATAGGATACTATGCAATGGTGGAAAATTAAAAACTTTACTGATCCCGTCATATGACGAGCTATATGCTAGTTACTAATATTTACTGACACAGACTCAGCTGGCAATCACACAATCAAGGCCTGAATGCTTGCAATCGTTGTTGCAGGGCAAAGTATACTAGAGCAGCTAATGGCGTTCTTTTTTTATATATATACAGGAATTCATTGTACTTGGTTATGAATTCGATTCTATTATATATATATTTAAGAGAAGTATATATATATATGTATATATATATAATATAATATATATAATATATATATATGTTTTATGTTAAATTATCTTTTATATATATATATATATATATAGGAATTCATTGTACTGTTATGAATTCGATTCTTAATGCATCGGGTCATTATCTAAGAGTCAAAATATGTTTCTATATACCACAAACACTTTACTAATATAGTACAAAAAATTCACTGAGTGATGCAAGAAGTAACGACAAAAAAGAATATTCACATCTGGATTTATAAAATACAAAAAACATCGATGATTGAATTTAAAAATTCTAAATTTATGAAACCTTACCGTTTCGGAAACAAACATTTGGGAAAAATATTTTTTGGTTGAATCACCAAAAGCATTTCTGGCAACTAATTTTGATTTACAAATGAACTCACTCCTAGGAACAAACACCTCTGAGTGGGCGCTTATATCACCACTGCCAACTCAGAGCCTGATTTAGACTCTTAATTAATCGCACGTACAATTACCAAAATGATTATTAACGTAATTTTACCTCAAAAAACGCTCCAAAAATGGATGAAATGTACATTTTTGCCAGTTTTTGGAGAATTTGAGGTAGAGGGTCCGGTCTATTGTTTAGAAACTGCATATACTGACATTTCTTGACGGATAATATTAGGCACAAAGAAGCTGATAACTTTTCATGTTGTAAATCTCTGTTCCGAGTAACGTTTGCAACAGATGTATCTCAAATTGCACCTCTTAAATATCTTGATGACTTTCGAAAAAAATATAAATAAGTCTCAAAAGAATTATTTTTTTTTGTACTTTTATGAAATCCTAATTTTCGGGAAATAACCAGATTGAATTTTATATGTATTAAAAATTAACAATCTAATTTTTTATCTATATATAACCGGAAAGTAGGACAAAACGAACCATTTCCTCAGTGGGTGAAGGTATCATACTCATCCACTGACAACAGAGTGATTTTAGACTCTTAATGACCTTAAGAGTTTGATGCCCCAATATTTACATGAGCGTGTTTGTGCGAGAGTGTAAAGAGATTCCCACTAATCTTGTGTAACTAATCTCTTTTGTGTTTAATAGAGATATGGTATTTAAGACATTAGGACTGCCTTGCTGCATAGTTGCTCTCGATATTTTAAATTTCAAGTGTAAAAATGAAATACTAAGCCAAGCGAAAAGACAATTGACATCCCAAATATACGTAAGTCATTGTCTACATATTTGGATATCAACGCTGCATTCTACATTTCACATTGTCTTTTATGACTGTTTTATAAAGTTCATCTTGACTACTTCATGTATTCAGTTACACAGTCTTCATAGAAAGTTTCCTCTACTTTCATTTATGTAAGAAAAGTTTTCCCTTCGAATTCATGACAAGTTGTAGATGTCTTCACACTCAGGGCAATGTTTGCAATTGTGTGTATATATTGTATATATATGTAGTAAGATGGACTTCACGATAGGTGGTTGCAGTTATGGCCCATAAAAATAACACCGTTTTAGCTAAAGACCTTTATTAACAGAACGTTGGAGGACAGGTTCCCACTTCATTACAGGGGCAGGACAAACTGAGGGGTCAGCTAGCATGAAGTTATAAGTAAAAAGCCCTTAACACCTGGGTCCACATCTCCGTCAAAATCTGTGGGAAAATCTCTAGGAAAATCTGCCTCCGATAGCGTGCATCTCCTTTTTGTTTGGAAATTTCCTAAATTGTCCTCTAGGGCAGTGTAGAATTATAACTGGTTAGACCTCCTTTCTCTGAGAGCGTAAAGAATAGTCCTAGTGATCAATTTAGGTTAGGGCTTAAAAAGGGGAAAGCAAAAGGACTCGGGAATGTTTTTCCCTTGACTAAAGATTTGAAAACCCCTGAGAATTTTCTCGGGCCGTCTTTGGGGTTTTATACAAAATGCCTACATTAGTTTCCCGATCTAGTTTACTTTTTCTTACATATATACATATATACATGTGAGTGTGTGTGTGTGTGTGTGTGTACGTGCTTGTGCGCGCGCGTGTGTACAATTTTTTTAATCAATCGAGGGGAGGATTCTTTTGCTGTTCCTGGTTCAGTGGCCACATTTTCAGTACTCTACCAGATAACCATAAGAAATTGAGCTACGAAAACTTTCCTTGTTACTCCCTAAATTCGATACCCTAAGAACGTGCTTATTTTGCTAAATGGTTAAGCCACCCCTGCGCCAACACTTTCGTAGTACTGTTTAAAACTTCACAGATTCCTTTGACCAATAGTTTAGAAGGAGAGAGAGCATCTCCGGGTTTGTCATAAAACGAGTCAGTCCTCTTCCGACACCATTACTCACGGGGCGGGCCCACACAAAAAAGTCTCTAAAGAATCGTTCCTTATTCCTCGCCGAACCCAAAGGCTCGCATTGTGTCCGAAATGAAGTGCTTGATTTATTTGTGTTGGTGTTTAGGAGGAGATTAGAGACCTATCTCTCGTTCGCGTGCCGGGCGAGCTGCAGAATGTTAAGTGGTCCTCTTGCACCATCCCTGCCCGCATGGGGACATTTGAGACCCAGAGATAAAAGAAGGCCGGCGACAGACACTGACGACTACATGGTGCCAAAGGACTCAAGCGAACACTTCGGAAGGGATGTAGAAAATGCATAAAATCAATTTGAATGGATTGAGCACAGAAAAGAAAAAAATCCGACTGATGACACACTCAAATTTCGATAAATTAGAAGTTTTAGAATTTATCGTTATGTGTTATTTATCTAACGCTATAGAAGAGCTATGGAAACTTCACGTCTGTTGACAGAATTTAGTACCAAATAAATACATCTACCGTTGCAAAGTAGATATTAAGGCTACAAAGTCATAACGAACCCTCAGGTTTTGCTTTGTTTGGTTTGGTTTGGAGTGCTACGGTCTACTTTTTGCAACAGGAGGGCTAATGAGACCGGGACCTACAGCTTAAAGCCGATTCCGAACGGCTACGAAAATTCATGCCATGTGGGATTGGAACCCAAGAACTCCGGTACCGAAGGCCAGCACCCTAGCCAATCGGCCATCGTTCGGAAATGAACCCTCAGGATCTCATATGATACTATTTTCATGAAGTAAACACTCAGGGTAAACTTTGTCTCTGCAAACTATCTGCCGCAATTTTTCACCAATAAGTATTATTGGCTATTATAGACGTTATATACCAGTATATAGGGTAATATTAGTCTTGCCCTTCAAAAGTGAATTGTTTTCTTAACTATCTCCTACAAAAAGATTTCATGGGAACTTTACCCTACGCCAACCAGTACGTATTGAAAAAGCAACGGATTCAGTTTAAGATTTCTTTTCCGATGAATAGTGTGCAGATTTATAGTGCGATAGTAAATTGTTTTCAATCAATTTAGTTCGGTTCAATATGGCATGGGGTTAAGATCTCATGCAATCTTTGAAATATTCTGCAATCAAGTGGCTAAATGTTTGCTATTGCTTTTTCATCGAGTACAAATTGACGTGTGACAAGGACTTAACGACGTTGCTTCACAACTGCCGCATTAACCCTAGGACCGTGGATGACCAAAAAACTATTTTGCGTTTTCTTAAGATTTTTTTTTTCAGATAGTTATAAAAAAAGAATATAATACTCATTAAAATATATTTCAAAATTTATCTTTAGAAATATTTTTTTATAAAGTTTTTTTATTATTTCTGTTATTATCATCTGAAAAAGAATAAATGTGTTTGAGATAACACAAATAGTTTTTGGGTCAAAATGACCCCCTGCTCTTCCTGGCTCTAGTCTTCAAACTAATCAAAACTTTGTATTTGATTATTAGAGCTGGCTGTGATGAAAGGAAAGAGTTTCAAATCAGAACAGGGGAAAGTAAAAATACACACCGTTATCGTTCCTGGAGTAATAACAATGTAAATTTTCGGTTTCTCCTCCCCCTTGATTATAATTTTTCTATTTTTAAGATGTATCCTCTATGAATTGCTTATAGGTATATCTAGATAAGAATTTTACACAGGGGAATTTTGTTAATACTGTTTGTATAAAAATGTCGAAATTCACTTTCCTAAATGTTCTAAATGTTCATAACTATTATAGAACAAAATGTTCACAAAATATTACAGTTTAAAGTTCAAAACATACTTTACAAAGTACTAATACTAAAATTTAGATTTCTTATTAAAGTAAAACTTAATATATTAAAGATTTAATTTCGCGTCTTAAAAAATAAAATCTGTTGCATTAGTTAATATACGGTCTTCTGTAAATGGCCTAAAGAAAACAATCATTCTAGATGGCCTAATCTAGAATGATTGTTTCATTTTTAAGATTTTTTTCTTTATCTAATGTGTTCAAAATCTTAAGTCAAATTGGGGACCTACTACATTCTTTATAATATTTAAGTAGAATTAATTTCCGTTAATTCTATTTAAAATAGTCTCTTACAGGGTAGGTAGGCATGGAGTTAAGCGTAGATTATTAAATTTAGTTTCTTCTGATGGTTGTAAATATTTTAATTATTTTTCAGTAGAGTAAATTTTGCTCCTAATGATATGCAATCATTTTTCATGGAAAAATACCTTCAATAGAGTGCTAGGAATGACATGGTTGTATAATTAAGAAGTGTATTTCCGAAGTGTTTTGTAACCTAAATTTTAAAGAGTGTTTAATCTAAGAATTCCCACTGTAAAAGTTTTTCACCAATTTGGGTGATTGGTTTGGTTTGGAGCACTATGGTCTACTTTTTTGAAACACGTGGACTAATGAGATTGGGATCTACTGCTTAAAGCCGATTCCGAAAGAGTACAAACATCCACGAAACAGTGGGATTCGAACCCAGGAACTCGGATGTCAAAGATCAGTGTCCTAACAATTCGGCCATCGTTCGGCGCCTATATGGTTGGAAAATTTGTATTTGTCATTTAAATTCTTATTGATAACAGCAGATAACTGATAATTTGGTTTTGGTTTAGAGAACGGGACCTACTTCTTAAGATTATTCTGAGGGCCTTCGAGCCTCCATGCCACCAGCGGGATTCAAAACCGAAAACTCCCGTACATTAGCGCAGTTCCCTATCTATCGTCCATCGTTTGGTATTAAAAATCTGGGGGAGAGGGGTGTTATTCATAGAACTGACATCTACCTTCCCAACAAAAGAAAAATTTATTGTAAAGGAAGTAAAATTTTCTACATACTACTTTAAGACTGTCTTCAAATAAAGACGCTAAGTGTTAATGGGTTAACATACAGTTTTCTTTTTTTAACTCTTCCTTTATAAGAATGCCTATTTAGGTGGATTTTTTCTAGTTTGTACCAGCAGACTAGCAGCGGTTACCTTGATTATTGTGCCGATAATTTTCCTTGACTTCAAATACATACAACTTTACCCCCACAGTTGTGGCAATATATCATTTAAAAACTTTCTGTTCTAAAAATCTGTCCAAACTCATAATTGCTGCTTTCGAAGTGCATTATCGAGATAAGAATCTTCTCTGATTTCCCATGCACGACCGCAAGATCGCGTTTCTCCAAGAAACAGAGACCCTCCTAAAAACCACTGCACTTTGAAGATGATTCAGCGAACGGCATTTTAGGACCCCTTTTTTTACGACCTGCAGATGTGCGGGTGATACAGAAAGGCATCACGTTACTGACCGAAATGTCGCCAGTTCTGCATTTTGGAATATTCTGCAGTAAAATCCTGGTTTTATGGCTTTCTCGATGCAGAAAGTGTAAACATTCTAGGTCCTGGGTGGTAAAATGGCCATGGGAATAAGTCGCTATATTTTCAAATATGCCCCGCAACGGGAGTGCAGTGAAATTTGTTGAGGTGAGTGAATAATCTATAATCACAGTCATTTCTTTTTTAAAAAATGCAGCTTTCCATTACCTTTGAGTTAGAAGTTAACTAAGTAGCTAACTGAGCACATTTTACTCCGGTTTTGTAAAAGTAGTGTTACAAAAATAATACATAAATAAAAACCTCTTGGGTAAGCAAAGAACGAAACATACTCAATCAGTCCCATCCCGACTCTATAGAAGGGTCGATGGAAGCAAATTCCAAGGTGGGATGAAAAATCCGCTTTCACTGTCTAGCACAGGGATGGACAAACTTTTTCGGCCGAGGGCCAAAAATCGAAAGAAAATGAGTTTGGAAGGGCCAAGATAAATTTTTCGAAAATTTTAAAAACAATAGACAAGTACCTAACGGTTTAAATACGTTAATGAGATGAATGAAATTGCGATTTCATTTTTAAAAGTTCCTTATACTGAGGTTCGAAGTGAGATGTACTGATTTTAAGAAACGATGCTAAATGCTCATCTGTCAGTCTACTTCTGAAATTATTCTTTCTAAGGTTCAAAGTTAAAAACACTTGTTCACATATAAGAAGCAAATATACCGCTGATCTTCTGGGCGTGAGATAATAAATTTGGGATATAATATTTAAGCAAAGTAGAAAAGGAGATGGATATATAATGTATAAATATATATTTCTTTTAATTTGCCTCGGACCGGCAACTTAAAATTCTATCCGAGGGCCGGATAAAACCTTTCGGCGGGCCGTAGTTTGCCCATCCCTGGTCTAGCATAACCCAGACCGGGTTTGGTTTGGTTAGAGCGCTACGGTCTACTGTTTTGCAACACGATGGCGAATGAGACCAGTACCTACTGCCTAAAGCCTATTCCGAACAACTACGAACATCCAGTGGGATTCATACCCACGAACTCCAGTACCGAAGATTTGTGCCCTAACCATTCGGCCATCGTTAGACAACCCTGCCAGGGGAATGATCCCTGGAAAACAGACGAAACCTTGTATTTTTAGAAATGTTTTTATCAGTAGTATCAAAAAAGAGTCATGGCTTATTATAAGAAACTTTTTGGTTTGTTCATGTGTCATGCCTTGGAATATTGTAATAGATGATTTTCACTGTAGTATTCGTTTGTCGTGAGGGGAAGCTGATAATAAGTTAATAGTTAATTTTTGAAATTCTCTTAATGAAAATTTGATTTGTAGACCCTTACTCCATTGATAGTGCTGAATTAATACATAAGAAAAGTAGAGAAATCGAAGAAGCTAATACTATCATTGCTATAAACTAATTATGTCTAGTGACAGATGTCTATTTTTATTCTTAACTCATTCATAGCTAATTCTTGGATCTGAAAGAGTTGTTATAGATTACCTAATTTGACCCAACTGTAATTCAATTGCATAGGCATAATAGTATACATTAATGAGATAGCAATTATTTGACATGGAATAAAATAAAAGACAGTCAAAGAAAGAAAAGAGAGAAAATTCTTAGAAAATTTCACACTTGTGGCTTAAGGTTCGAAAATATTGATTGGCGTTTTAACGAGGAGTTTTAACAGGGTTTTAAACATTATCAATCCTTTACAGAAAATCTGTTCAATCACACATGTAGCAATTTCACAAGATTAGCAGAATATCGAGGTGAAGCTAAATCGATTGGTACAGTAATTTTATTGCAAAATTGAGTTATTCCTTTCCCTCCTTTAACCATAGAAGATCCTACCCCCTAGCCTTAATCGTGTGCCCTAATCGTGTGCGTAAGAGGGTAGAAATGGTGCTTGAACTTCAAATTCATTTGTGAAAAAATTGACGCATGAGAAGTAAAACACTGGCCACTACTGGTATAACATATAATCACAAGATAAAAAAATTGTATCAAATATAAAGTCCTCTTCTCATATATTCCTTTGCCATTCAAGTGAACATTCAATCCAGCAGATGTGATAGTTCACGAATTCCCCAGTGGATGGCCGAACGATGGCCGATTGGTTACGGTGCTGGCCATAACAATAAGTATTAAATGTTTTACTCAGTCGTATATCCATTCAAATTTTGACATGAACAATGTGCTATATTTTTATACTATGTGATAAAAGTAGTAGCTTAACATTCAGAAAACATTTCATTTTTCTAAATAAATATGTACTTTTAAAATTTTCCTAAGATTTTCAAGTTTTTTAGCCATGTGAAAGTTAAGTTTAGTAGGTATTTATGAATTTTTCAAAATTATTTTATAACTTAGTTTTCTCAACCACAGTAAATATTCACCCACGCTTTATTCAGCCGAATGGTTAGAGCTCTGATCAGCTTTAAGCTCTAGATCCCGGACTCATTAGCCCTCGTGATGCAAAAAGTAGACTGTGACACTCCAAACCAAACCAACCAAATCCCCAGTGTATGAAAAACGATTGACGGACAATTCTTTGCAAAATTTAGCTTGCCGTTTCTCACAGCTATCATGCAGATCTATAACAGCATATCTCAAATAATGCACTCGTTAACAATTGGAAGCATAGCGCAAAATGTAAGTTTCTTGCTAACTGTTGTGAACATGAAAATGGAAAAACAGCAAAATAAATAGGATGACGTAGCAGCTCACGTTAGTTTAGTTTACCCTATTCTGGACCAATACAACACTAATTATTAAGTACAAGAGAAGCTTTTCATGATCCCCTGATCAGCACTAATACAATTATTTTATAAATGTAAGAAAATCCTATTCTCTATTTAGTTTTACAAAGATGATCTGCTTAAAAATATAACAGGCAATTTTTCCAAAACTTATAAGGGAAAGTAACCTCAATTTTTTTCTTGGGACATTTGAGGTTAGTTGGCCACTTTGCAACACTGTGTTGTTTTGAGTGTATCCCACAAGTCATAAGTTTACAATGCAACTATTAAAGGTTAACTACAGAGAGGACCTGTAGAGATAGAAATTTCATATTTTTTATAGCATAATAAGAAAGGGGTGTAAACCTCATGACACAGAATTTGTTACCAAGTTTTGTAGCCCCTAATGCATGGCAAACTCACAGTAGACCATATAATTAAAATTGCTATTTTTAGAAACGAAACGCTCAGTAGGGCAAAAACAGATATCAGAGTTATTCCAAGCTGTCTGTCACAATTTTTTTTATCGATGTGTCTGAAATACCTGAGCATTAAATGGCAGAGCTAGGAAGCAAGATCTGAATGCAACAGATAAATAAGATTGTGCAACATAGTGATAATTTCAGGTATGCGGAACCACGATGTGCTGAAACTTCTGATGCATCTGTCTGTTCGGCGTTTACCTCTCGCCTCTGAAATCCGAGGAGCTTTTAAATTGGCGTCCCAATTAAAGACGTTTGTATTATGTGAATGTCGATCTCCGACTTCATCTGATACGCTTCCATTTTTTTATCCGACCGATTAAATTACAGGGGAACAAAATCGAGCAAGCGGGAGCGCGATGCAATGCTTATTACGATTGTGATGAATTCATATCTTAATCCGATTTCGTCCAAATTATTCTTCCATTAGCGCAGACTTAAAAAAAATGTCGGATGGAAAATTTTTTAAAACATGTGCTAAACTGTTATAGTGGGACAAGAGTCTAATTTCAAGAGGAGGAGATAGTGAAAGAGCATCTGAAGAGGGAAGAAATAAAGAAAGGAAGACGGAGAAAGGGGGGGAGAAGAGGATTCTTTGTTGATAAATGAGTTCTTTGTCTGAGCGCAGGGAACGAACATTCTGTGGAAAGTGTCCAAGCATTAAAGTGAAGAAAGTCTCCAGAAGAGGGCGCTGGTGCTGAGTCCATCTGTCAGCATGGCGGACGCGGAACTCGCATAAATCGTCGCACGGAACATTAAGAGCACAAACCTACGACAGAGACTCGCGGAAAATGCTGTTTGATACGCCTGCTTCGAATACAAGATGTACTTTGTGTGCTCGGGACTCAGCCGAGCGTTATTTCGACCTAATGAATTTACGACGACTTATATTTACGGGACCACCGCGGCTTAGGAAAACATTAGAAACAAAATTGGGCAGAAAAGGGGAGCATTTAGCGACGCTTGTCTGAACCTCGTACGATGCCCGAAAACTGAAATCGCAAATTACGCAACGCTTAGGAATCGAATTAGACCCATAATTCGTATCGGTGCATATTCTGAACAAAGAGGAAAAAAAAAAAAGATGTGACGGGAACGACATCAGGTCTGATGAATCTTTTAAAAGATGTAATCAAGGAATGACTTTCTTGCTCTCATGCATCATAACTTATCTGTTCGTTTGTTGAATAATGATAAGGTAGTACCCCATTTTTGGCACGTTGTTACGAGTGTAGTGGAAATTGGCCAGAAATAACATTTTAATGGCACTGGAAAATTATATATAGCTTAACTAAAAGATTTTTGTCATAATTTATCCTGCTGCATTCTTCATTTGGTGTTTAATTGTATGGCTAAAAGTTTATTGCTCATTTTTCTACTTTCTAATTCTAAATTGTAATTATAAGTTTACATGGACATTTATAGTAAAAAACAAAAAAAACTACAACTATGTAAATATTTAAAATGTTAGTAACTAAGGTTTCAGATGAGAATATTTTTAATCTTTTACCGATTTCAAGCTGTAGTTACATTTATAAATACTAGAACAGCACATTTTTCTTTAGAAGATGTTGAAAGTTCGAAGTCCTTTCACCCTAGAAATTTGAATGAAAAAAAAACTGTCTTCCATGGTAAATTAGTCATAATCGGTTCTTAAATTATTTTTATCAGTATCATAAATTTTTATGTATTTTGTCCCAGCTATTAAGATAATAATAACAAAAGTTTGGCTATAGCATATATATACATTCATATTTATTTTTTATTATATTCTTTTCCATCATTTAAACCATAGGTTCTAAGGGATGGTATCACCCCCTATGGTATCACCCCCATGGTGTCGGTAGCGTTTTCAGGAGACAATGAGGGCGTTAAAGTAATCAAAGGGGGCGTTCTGTAGACATATCTATAAAATTATACATGATATCTATAAAAGTAATGAATAAATCAATCTCGTAGGACTGCATTCATCATAATAAATGCGATATATTTTTCAATTATAAATTTCGATAATTACTGTATGGGCCACCATTTGGCGACTGTTGGGCAACAGAAATATTAATTGCATTTCCTTCGATCTTATTTAGCTTAGTACAGTTTCTAGTTGTCTGTCTGAGAAAAAAAACATCACTGAAAGTGGAGATTTATGAATGGTGTTAAGAAACTGAAACCCCACATTAACAAACTGTTAATATTCCGCCATCTTCAACCATCTGATTAAGTGTTTCAAAAATAATTTCTTTTATTTGATGGCCCTTTTAATTATTTTCTACTTTGCGATTCTTCATAGATAAATAGACATAAAAAGTAAATATAAGTAATATGCAATAATATTTTAATATTTGGTGTAATTAACTATTATGGAAGAAGGGGAGATCGGAAATTTTTTTCTCGTAAAAGGGGCGGTGGTCCAGAAAAGGTTGAGAACCTCTGATTTAAACCTCTGATTACTATCAATAGAGCGTTTCCGGGTGTGATATTTTTAAATCATTCGCTCCAGATAATTAATTCAGTTGATCTTTTTGCCGTTATTTAACGATATAAAGTTTTATTTATTTGCATATATTATGGTTTGTCAAAGCCTTAGATTTAGATAATATTAGTCGTTTCCTTTAGGCATTCTAAAAGAACTGTGATAAACCAAGAGGATAGGGTTTAGTGGTTATGTGATTTATGAATATTTATGAAAATTGTTTAATAAAAATATTGCTAAATGAGCTTACATTCAATTAGGCTAGGAATTATTTTTATTAACATATTTTGTCACCTATTGTAATAGACCGCTCCTCGTAAGTTGAAAACTACTGCTCTTTAGGGTAAAGACATGTAGGTATGTGTTAATAACTATTTTTGTGTATAAGGTGTGATTGTTTGAACTGCTCACGTATGCACTTGTGTGTTCTGGGTTTTAATTTTTAATGTTCACATTTTAGTGCTGAGCCCCTTTCCTTGGGAACCAAATTCTCTTTTGTAACTTTCCTTCCAGCCATTGTAAAGAAAAATCTTGTTACAAGTTTCTGAAATTTCAATACCTCACATTCACTTTCGAAATTAAGCTACAAATGTGTCCTGTTGTGCGGCTGCATTTTTTAAGTGGTCATAAAATTTTAACACACTTATTTGAAATATTAATTTTTAAAAGTATTTTGGTCAGTAGATCTTTTATTAGCATTCCAAAAGCACAAACATAAAACACGCACAACTTAAAAACTTAAATATTTGTCTAACATCTAATGAGTAAGCGTCAGAAGATTTTTCGACTGCTTGAGCGCTCTTCCCAATGCAAGTTACTATGACTATCATGGTGCGAGCTCTTCGCTACTTTACTGAAGGAATTCAGTAGGCCGATTTAACCGTGACTCGATTATCTTTACCTCAGGTCCAATAACTCAGGACTTTGCTTAAAACTGCCGTACCTGTTGTGGCTTAAACAAAATTAACAATCTTTCCGTCCATTGAGTTCTTGTAAAGCAGTTATTACTGGTTAGCTTGGCTTAGAAAACTCGGTTCCACCCATCTAATGTTTAGAGCAGCTGATGCAAGATTCGAATTTTTTTTTCTTTTTCTCTTTAATGCAACATGAACACCGACCATACACGCCAAAACTATTTTTCATTCGAATTAACTCTTCGGATTGGAATGGAATGCACCAAGCTTCCCATCTTTGCTTTCTGTTCATGTATAAAGGATGAATATTCTCAGCCTTGAAGAACATGAAATATATAATTCTGCTAATTTGCTTGCCATTATTTTTATAGGTTTTTCTCTCTGTTGGATAAACAGAGTTTAATATTTATTTGACCCTATTGGTGAATGTTTTAAAAAATGCAATAAACTCATGGTAAATCTGCGAAATCTATACAAATTACAGAAAAAAATATTTCCTCTTTTGTGTCCACGTTTATAACTAGAACTTTCCAAGAAATTTAGATTTGAATATTTTACAAACCCTTCATTCCAATTTATTTAAGATCAGTTAAAAAATAATATTATTGCTATCAGTTCGGCATCATTCAGCATTTATGATCTTGATATATCGAGTTCCTTTCACTTTACTGAATACCACCCAGCATATACCGATGCGGACACAAGTTTTGTTATAATTCTATATTAAGAAGTTTCTTGAAGTTAAAATAGATATTTTACTTTTCTCCATTGAGCAAACACCGAGAAGTTCTATTGTTGCCGAATTCACAAAAGCGGTCTTGAGAAATATCTTTGTATAGATCGTGTGTAAATAAGACGGAAGAAACGGCGTTTGAAGTCAAAGAAAAAGTAAAACAAACAACGCACCCTCCAGAAAGGAAAACAACAGCAAAACAAACTCGAAACAACTTTTAAGCCAACAATAATCCCTTTATATTTCAGCAAGATGAGCATTTATCAAGTCATTTGCTGCTCTTAGACATGAACTAAGCGGTGTTTTGAGTTACTGTGATAAATTATTTGCGATCTGGTGGTTCTAAATTTATGCTTGGAAAAATTAGGACTTTAAAGTTCTCCACAATACAAACCTCTATTTAGATAATTAAATGAATATTTAGCAGCAATTAGTTTCGCATTAAAAGTATATTTCAGAAACAACGTTAGCTTAATATATTGTCAACACTTCATGGCGTGGTTCAATAATATTTTCTAGGTCTGACCATCTAACCCTGAGATTTCAAACAGTAGGCACAAAATTGACAGCGAGCGAAGAGATAACTAAAAGGTGAAAGAATTAAATGGTGGATTCGTGAGTTTTTGATTTTTTAAAAGACAAACACACAACGTTAAAGAACTTTAGCAAAAATGGTCAAAAGACTTCATTTATTAGCGGAATCAGTGGGGTAGTAATTGAGGAGATTATTAATTAAACCATTGTTTAGGTTTTTGCGAAATTTATTGGAAAGATTTTGAAGAAAATCTGGAACAGGTAGGATTTTAATTCTTTAAGAATTTTGTCATTTCTAAAGTACCGAGGTGCGTTAGCAATTTCTACGAGTATATAATATTCTGAAAGCGAGTTCAAATTTTAATGCTGGAATCTGCTGCATAGAATCACACTAATGCCGCATAAGCAATAATGGAACGTAGAAAGGAAGTGTAAACGAGCAGTTTATTTTTAGTATTCTTTTTCCTATTGCGATAAATTAAGGGGTACAGCTTAGCTTTTCTAAGTTTTATTTTCAAGAGAATTTGGTGATAAATATATAACAGTCAAAACTGTGTTTTCACTTTGATTCGTTTAATGCTTCCCAGATATGCAATTTGAAAGAGGCATTTCGTTGGATGCATTTCCGGTATTATGTTATTAATTCTTATGTGTATGTAATTCGTTGGTAATTATGGAAGTGGAATGATGATACAAAACTTTAGATTACAAAATGTTAAAAAAAAAAATATGTGTATACATGACAGCAAAACTGAAAACATTTTGGTAAGTGGCCAAACTATTTTCCATTCAGCTTCCTTTGATAAATTTGGTTTATTTATGGCAGTGGTAAAGGACCGAATCTCTAGATAATTCAGTCTCTGCAACCTGCGATGGATTCAGGGGAATGAAGATCTGGGGATCACTTTACTGTTGTTATCTGGATGAATAACTTCAATAAGCTTAGAGAAACATTAACTTAAAAAAGGAAAATTATTCTTGGTTTATTTACCTAAATTAATATAAACGCCATTTGAGTGCAGCTAGAATTCTCACGCTGAGTAAGAAATTATTACTAATGATCTCACTTTAAATCGAATCTTTTAATATCGAAATAAAAGGACACAACAATCGCTTTTAAAAAATCACTTAAAATTATAGAATTAAAGTTAAAACAAAGCAAAAATAAATAATGTTACGTTGGCCTAGTGTTTGAGAAAGAAATTAAAACTCATTAAGAAACACATGAAAGAATAGGTCTTGATTAAATTATTTTATAAACATATATAAATGCCTAAGGAATACAAATAGTTGAATCAACTTATCATTTGAAGATCGAAGACTGCTCTCGAGTCGGCGTCGACCCTAAGAAGAAAATGGCTAAACTTTCTTTGCCAAGGGTTCTCCTAAAAGACGTGGATGCCAGCCGTTCACCTCTCTTTCTCCTCGTACAACCTTGTCCGCTCCAAAAAATTTTCCACTGTCCGCGGAGACAAAAAAAAGAGTCCACTCCAAAACGGCGAGGGGGGGGGCAAAATTCCCCAAACGAATGGACACCTCTATTGGCTGGGAGAAGTCCGAAGTCTCTCTGCATTCAAACCGGTCCTGCTCCGGCATGTCCCCGTCGTAGACCCACGGGACCTGAACCGAATGTAACTTATTGTTACACCTGTAAAACTACATATTTTAGGTAATTCTCAGTTAAAATATTGCGTTATCCAATTCGAAATCTCAATCTTAATAGCTTTACTTATAATAATAATATTTAATATATCAAATTATATAATGATATTGCCGCATAAAGAAACTTTGCCAACTAGCTCAGTGGCCGAATGGTCAAAGCGCGAGATCCAGACCCGAAGATTGTGGGTTCCATGCTCGGCATGGCGGTTGATTCAAAGTATGGATTTTTAATTTTAAAATGTTGTTTATTGTTGCTTTATGTTCTCGAACATTCTAGATCTTTCTTTAATATGTAAATTAGTTATTTCTCGAATATTCTGTTTGGGTATAAAAGCTGATACCCACTAGTTGTAGGCAACTTCTCGATCTTGTAAAGTTGCGAGTTGCTACTTAGCTTCAATAAATTCTTCTGTTAAGTTAAACGGTGTGTTCATTCGAATCTTCGTGACAAATTTGGTGGAGGCGCCGGGTACCGATTTCGCCATTGTGGATAACTCTGACAGTGTTCGCAGAAGTCTCCGTTTAAGAGGATTACCTCCGGAATTTGGCCTTTACGACCCAAAAAAAAGAAAGAAGCAGATAATGCCCGAAGATACGAAGCCTGTCGTGGTAACTCCTACCTACCCGCCCCTAAGAAACCCATCAACCTTCCGTGGGGAGCCTGAAGATGACCCTCGGAAATGGCTTGCAGAATACGATCGAGTGGCTAAGTTCAACAAATGGGATGAAATGATGTGTCTTGCAAACGTCTATTTTTTCCTAGACGGTACGGCCAAGCAGTGGTACATAAATAATGAAGATACCTTGGACTTCTGGGACGCATTCAAGAAGGGTTTAAATGAACTTTTGGGCGATCGCCTCAAGTACACAAAAAAGGCCGAAGAACAACTAAAATGTAGAGCTCAAAGGGCAGGTGAGAGTACGCAGTCCTACATTCAGAGTGTATTAGGGCTTTGTCATTATTGTTATAACAAGAGTATTTAATATATCAAATCATATAATGAAACAAGAAGCGTATTCAAAATTTACAATTAATAAAATTCTTCTTGATTCATATTTAGCTATTGTTATTAATATTCGTTCTTGGAAAAGTTAAAAAAAGCTCTCGGGTTCTTCAGTTATTTGACTTAATGAGTAACTATTTTAAAAATTGCTGTAGTCATATCTTTTTGATGCTCCTAAAATTTCGGGTATTTGAGCCATCCTTACTCTACCACATCCTGGAGCCGGCCCTAAGTAGCTCTTTATAGCCTCAAACCTTCTTCTATTCATAAAGTGCTTCTCTGTTCATACCTTTCAAACTAAATTATTATTTTTCATGGGTTAAGAAAATAGAACATATATTTATCCATAAACGCTTTGCATCCTGCTGAAAAAAGTTTTAAAAAGACATATTGCATTACTAGATCATAGTTAAATATGTAACATTCCTTATAATTGTGACAAACGAACGCTTGAATACTTCCTTTTCATCCGCCATTGATACTTAAACAAAGCTTCGTAAAAGGGGAAACAAAGAACCAGCGAGGCATTTGTTTCATTTTGCTTTAAAGTCGAGAATTCCTCCATTGTATCCCATTACTGAAACATATTTTGGATAGAGCCAGAAAATATCTTTTTGAACACCCCTCCCATTGTTGGTGAAAACCTGTGAGGAAGGGAGGTTCCAATTGTTACTCAAGAGGACAGAAACCGCTACCGTGGAAGTTCTCGTATGGCGTCTTAGCTGCTCGTTTTCATCCATTACTGTCGAGCCCCTGAACCTCATTGTTCACTTCCGGAGAGGCTCAACGCTTCCATTCCAACCACAGAATACAAATGCTTCCATCGTTTTGTTTTCCACCGTAATTAGGTCACAGAAGATGGTCGCCGCTACGAGACATTTACTCTCACGGAAGTCTTACTCAGGAAACTGAAGACAGTCATCGGAGGGTCTATTACCAGTTTCACACCTCGTCTTTCTAAAAACGGACGATTTTTTGGAGACAGTAATTAAAGAACATAAGAATCCGCCTTGTGGTGCAGGAGGTCCTGTCAAGATGGTGTCGGTGTCACGAAGAATCGACAAAACCTGAGAAGGGGAAGAGCATTCGACATTATTGGATAAACGCAATGGATACGTGCGTGCCCCATCTCCCTCAAGGCTGCAGCACGTGTACTCTGTTGTCGCAGGTAAAACGAGTAATCTATCAAGGAAAAGAAATCCCCCAGTAATGATGCAGAAGGTAACTCGGGTACTGTAACAGTTATGACAGCCCTTGCATTCATCGTCTGTAAATACCCAATATTTCACTCTACCAACAGTCCCAGTCCAATTCAACAAAGTATTCAGTAGCTCGCATTCCATATGCTATAAAAAACTTCTTTTTTTTAGTGTCATTTTAGCAATATGGTATAACTCCTTTAGGAATTGTACAATCTTGTCTGTCTAACTCAATTTGTGATCATAACGGAGACAAAAGCAAAGTGTCCTAATACTATTTACAAATGTAGTTTCTGAAATTGAATACATGCAATGCTCTTACTCAGTAATAATTTAAAAAGTTAAAATTTTTGTTAAAACAGATGACCAAAAAGTTATAACTTAATAAAGTCTTTCTCTGGAGTTTTCTTAAATTAAAAAATATCTTTTTTTAAACTATCACGATATTGGAAATAGATTATATCCATACAATACAAAAATATTTCTTTGATTTGCTATTTATTTTGAAAAGGAAATTAATTCAGAAAAAAAAGTCGTTAACGAAAAGTATTAGTTGGGAATACTGAAGTTAAAAGAGTCTTAGATCTTGCTACTAAAAGGTAAATTTCACCTTAATCTATTACTTAGAGAGGGTTTACCACAAACTTTCATAACCTTAGAAGGCATATAATACTTATAAAATAGCAACACGAACATTAAAATCTATAAAAAAAAAAAAAATACTTATATCCCAAACTTATTCAGCAACAGCATTTCTTAATAGATAAATAAAAATTGGTTATAAACCATACAAGATCGAAAATTCTTTACGGTGTAAATTAGACTGTCCCTCTCGAACTGTTACCAATTGTGAATAGTTTAAAGGCAAATCTAAACTTCTTTTACGTTATAATATTTTGTTTTTATTGAAAACGTTCTTTTGTGTAATACCATTTCATCATAATTACACACTAAACTGAATAGGTGTTAAATTTATAGAATTTACAACATGACTTACTTTCTCCACTGTATGTATGGATGCATAAGGTGATGAAATTCAAGTAAAATAGCTTGTACACGCATTTTCAGTAGCCATGTAACGACAAAAGAAATTGGATTTCTTGAACAAATATTTGAAGAACAAATGTTCGTTCACAAGATAAAACGGGTAAAACATGGACTTGGTGTAAAGGTATTGCTCGCGTTAACAAAATGATAGATGTACACAAAAATATCTAAAGAAGCTAAGCCCCGCCATTTTGTTTTATGCATTTGTGTGTGCTACACCATTTTGTTGAAAATGCACATGCATTTTCAGTTACAAAGACAAAAGGATTTGTTAAAGTAATGTGATCCAGTGAACAAACATTTGAAAAACCAATGTTCATTCACAGGATCAATAAGACATGGACTTAATGTATAGAAATCGCTTACATTAACAAAATAATGGGCACAGGTACACAAAAATATCTAAAGAACTTAAGCCACGCACTTTTGTTTCCAAATGGAGCTTTCCAATAAATGTCACATTTAGTCAGAATGAGGAGCTAAAGATGGAAAGAGACAGAAATGAGAAATTGGGAAGGGGAAAATATGTCTTAAAGAAGATAGTGTTAATGTGCATAACGGTATCCTTACATAGAACCCTTTGTTCGGAGCATAAGCTTATGAAGTAGATAAATAAGTCTTAAAATCGATCCTGACAGCACCCACATACCTCCTTCGAGCCAGTTTTTCCGTCCATCCAGGTGAATTGTGCAAGCTTGTTAAATTCTTGCAGACTACAAAAACAATATTACATTGTATGCCAACCCTCTCCGTTTTGTGCCGTTATGTATAGAATTTCTCCACGAAAGTGAAGATTTCGGTCACAAAAGACCCTTCTGTAACTGTTACACGCCTCATTTAAGTCCCCCTCCCCCCGCCTATAGCCAGCCCTCCTTGAAACAAAGACTTCTCTAAAAAACATGCATTGGTGACTGTGGTAAAGGGAAAAGATTGCCACGTGACCTTTTAGTTTGGGATGTTTTCGGCATTTGCAGAATGCATTAGGAACTAGTCAGTACTGGGTTTAGGACACGTGAAAATGACTTGTTGAGAAACTCGGGATCAAACTTTAAAAAAAAAAAAAGAAAGTAGAGGCAAAAATGTGTCAAAGTACACCTTGGATTTTTATAAATTTACTTTGGTATCGGGATAAATTTTTATTAAGGTTACTACAATACCTTTAGTATAAAATGAAATTTTTAAAGGATTTTTAGTCGAAACTAATTCATTTATTGTTGAAAATATTCTAATATTTCCGTACAATATTCCAGATACGATCATTTTCCTAAACTTTTTTTCTTATCATATATTTGTTTGATAATATGTTTTCAGATTCATCCCAACGAGCTGAAACACTTTTAAGACTGGGAGTATTTTAAAGTCTCTCAGTATTTGAAGTGTATTTGCTTGGAAATCAAACTACAGATACCATGCGAAAAACATCTAGACATCACAATGGCATGTTGTAATCCCTATTTGTAAATTTACCATCATTTACATTCGGGGAAAGTTGCCTAACAGCCTTACAGTCCTGTTCGAATTACTCTTGTGTATGTTATCGGTGTATAGCGTTAGAATAGCTGTCTAATCTGTCTGACACTTTGAAAATAAACATTATACGTCTAATAGTTTGAGTTATGCGAGATATGCAAGTATTCCGCATAAAAAAGTCTCCGAGTGATAAAAGGTATTCCACATCAACCTCAATACATAAATCAATGTTTAGTAGTGACGTATGTTCTCGTTATAAAATGTATCTTTTTTTATGCTACTAATACCAGAATAATTAAATTACTACAAAGAGGTACGATACGCATAATACAAAATCCCTGTCAGGAAAATTGCTCAGGATTTGGAGAGTTACTTGAGGATGCTAAAAATTCTGATGGTTTGGTTTGGTTTGGAGTGCTACGGTCTACTGTTTTGCTACACGGGGGCTAAAAAATTCTGATGGAAGCCATAAGGTGTCAATATGGACACCCTATGGCTTCCTTTTAGGACTATTAAACTACACACAATATTTTATTTGATTGTATGATGTATCATCAGAATTATCCTTTACCCATTCTCTTCAAGGTTTAAAGTTAATTTAGTTTCTGAGGGTAATGATGCTATCTGAATAGAGCACGGGTATAGCAATCTGACAACGACCTGCAACGTTAATATTCACTATATTTAGAATTATTTTTTTGTTGTTGTGCAGATATTTCATTATAAACTGAAATTTTTCGAAATTTTAATGTTATCTTTACTCCGAGCTAGGAAAGAACTCAAAGCATTTGTCCAACTGTTTAAAAAACATTGTTACGATTACATATGAATACATCGATATCTTGTACTGTTATATTGTATTGCAACCGGCTGAATTCATGTTATATGGAAAATTTTCCATATATAGAGTACAGATTGCAATTAAAAGGTTAATACAATCTTATATGAATCCATAATGAGAGTTCAAATCGACATGATTTAGCCTTATAAGTGATTTACTTAGTTTTACAAATGGTGTATGATAATTCATACACATTACATACATTTTTCATACATTTTACTGTTTTCACAGATTTTTCATACATTCATACATAATACAACTCTCAAAATCAGAACTTTAATATAGCACAAATAACAGAAAACAAAATTTCTTAAAACAAAACTCAAACTATAAGCAACGGCGCCATCTCTCTCTGAAAACTGCACCATCCCCTACTTCCCCGATAAACTATTAGTTCAGAAAGACATTCTAGGAAACACTTCAAAAAATTTTTAAATTATATATTCGGTTAAAGTATGAATATATTTATGTAAAGAAAAGTAAACTAAATCAAGAAACTAATGTAAGTATTTTGTATAAAACCCCAAAGACGTCCTTTACTAAAGCCCAAGAAAATTCTTAGTTTTCAAATTTTAAGTCAAGGGCAAAAAACCCCAAGTCCCTTTGCATTCCCCTTTTTTAACCCCTAGCCTAAATTGACCACTGGAGTTACAGTTCACGCTCTCTGGGGTGTAAAAGCCGAAGGGGTTTAAGAATTAAACTTTATACGACTCTAGTGGTCAATTTAGGTAATTCCAGAACACAAAAGATGCAGGCTATCGAAGGCAGATTTTCCCTAGATTTTCATAGATTTTGACTAAGGTTTACACACAGATGTTCACCCAGGTGTTACTTAGTCTTTTACATTGAATTTCATGTTAGCTGCTTTCTCAGTTTGTCCCGAAGATAATGAAGTGGTAACTCATCTACTAACGTTCTGCTTATAAATGTATTTGACTAAAACAGTGTCATTTTCATGGCCATGACTGCAACCACATCGTCGTGAAGTCCGTTATACTACATTTATATAACACACAACAGTCAAATCAACAAAGAAATAACCTCACACTTAAGAGATAACACATTTCAAAGTGTAATTTAATAATGTAGCACAGATTTGTATTTTAAAACTTATCAAATTTTTAGTTAGAACTCAAAGGAAATTAATATTTAAAGTTCTAAATTAGTCTTGTAATTACAAATTGGGGTGACAACACAACAATCAACACTTATCACCACATTAAATGAAAATTTAAAACAGACCGCAAAATTTGGTTGCGATAGGTTTGCAACAAGGAAAAAAATGCATGGCTTAACCTCCTTCTTTATTGAACACACACACAATCAAAAAACCTGCAAACACTAAAAGAATCACATGGATTCCAACTTCCCTCCCGCCGAACGATGGCCGAATGGTAGAGCGCTGCTCATCGGAACCGGAGTTCGTGGGTTCGAATCCCGCTGATGGCATGGATGTTTGTAGCCGTTCGGAATCGGCTTTAAACTGTAGGTCCCTGTCTCATTAGCCCTCGTGTGCAAAACAGTAGACCGTAGCGCTCCAAACCAAACCAAACCAAACCAAACCAACTTCCCTCCCGAGGCAGGGGTGGGGGTGGGGGTGATGCCTTTGCGAACTCCAAATGGAAATGCAAATAAAAATAAAACAAAACAAAGCAGACACAGTAAGGATAAAGGTAAAACCCCAAATTATACAGCAACTGTACTGGTCTTCTAATCACACTGTCTTGTGGTTTAATAGCATAAGCTCTTATCCTATTGTCTAGAATTACTTATTACCAATTAGAATATTTAAATTACCATCCTAGGAGAATGTTCATTATTTATTAATACTATATCATTCACATTAAATTCCAAAGGTTTGTCTTGGTTCACTAAATTCATATATTTTAGGTTTAATAAATAGTCCTTCTTCATCTGAACCAAAATTTGTGGATAATATTTTCTTGATGATTGTATCTTTTAATTAACACATTTTTAGTTCCTGAAATAAAATGTCAACTGTCGTTTTAATGGCTAGCAAAGAAAGTAATCGCTCTCCTAGAAGAAAATGAGCTGGTGTGAAGGGAAATGGTTCTTGCGATTCAAAGTGTAAGTTACTGCCCTCGAGTTGGTTACAGATTTTACAAGTTCTTCAGTTGTGAACGATATTTTTCTCGCAATCTTTCGAAAAATTGTCTTGGCAGATACGACCCGTCATTCGTAGAATCCTCCTCACCAGGATCCTCTTTCCCCTATGTATTTTCACCTTATGCCATGTAATGAATAAAACTGCTTCGATGTAGGATCATCGATTCCCTTCCACAAGTGTTTTCCAATTCTGCACGTTGGAATGTGTTGAATATCACACACAAATATCTCAGTTGATAAACTTTCCTTTATTTTAATGCACATTTATAATCAATTTGACTGTTTCAGTTTAGGACACCATCTCCCTCGGATGCCACTTCTCACACACACACACACACACTTTTCTTTCTCGTGGAGCATGACAAAAACACCACCTATCGGCGTGAACCTCAAATGAATGTTTGGCATTGTCAAAATAAATAACTGGACAATAAATCCTCGAAATGCAAGGAGAAACACTGTTCGAAATTCTAAATGAAGTGATCCTGTTACTGCGCATGTACACAACAGTATGTAAAATTTATTATCACTGGTCTTGACGTAAACTGGTCCAGCGAAATCTATTCGAATGACTACAAAGGTCGAGGATTGCTCAATTCTACACCCAGAAAGAGGGATAATAACTTCAGCTCCTGGACGTTCGTTATACCGCTTGAAGATAATACACGTCCTTACTACTGACTTTATGAATTGTCTTTCCCTGATAATTCAATATTTTTCACGGAGTTGAACCAAGATATCATTTATAACAGACTGAAAAACATTTTCGTGAGAATTTCTCACAATTACTTCTGCAAGTGTATATTTTATGAGCTAATATAACTATGTGTTTTTCCTAGACAACGTAGCTTGTTACAGTCTTCCTCAAGAAGTATTCCTTTGTCATTCAAAAATGGATACAAATCTCCCATTTTAGAATCTTTGAGATCAAGCTTTCCTCCTTTCAAACTATTTTTCTATTTCATTTTTTTATTTCAACTATTCCAGTACTATTCAACTATTTCACTTTCTATTTCATTTTCTATTTTTCTATTTCAACTATTTTTCTATTTCTATTACTATTTCATTTTTGACGCAAAGAAATCTTATTGAACTCTTTTGATCCAAAATTCTTCCATCCAATTCCTCTTCAGTTAGAAAAGCAGCAATGAGGAATTTTCAGGTTTTTTAATTTTAATTTTAAACAATAGAAGACAAAAAAGTAAGCAGGAAAGTACCTATTTTTCTTTCATTTGGGGGACTAATAAGTTTTATAGCGAACTCTTTAACCTCCCTCAAAGACGATACTTTTCCTCCGCCGAGTTTGTGACGTCATCGTTCACGAAGACAACGACCACCTATGTTGTTTACATGTTAAAAGACGAGTTTTAGATTTGTTTCTGTGTAAAGTATCGCATATAATAGAAATTTTTTTATTATGCTTGGCATTAAAAATCATATTATAAATATTGTATTGTGCCACCCTGTAAAAATACAACTACTAATTGCAATGAGAAGATATTTTTCAGCGTTCCCAGAGATCTACATACACGTAAAATCTGGAAAAATGCGATGAAAAGGGATGAGAAATTAAACCGCAAATTATTATATAAATCATCTTTATGGGTTTGTGAAGACCAATTTTTGGTATGTAAATGCTTCCTTTTGTTTAAATATTACTAATTTAGAATAATTAAACTATATATAAATACATTTATACCTTTAAAAGGACTGTTGAATAACCAGTGCTATTTAAATTTTAAAACTGCTAATTTTCGAGTATTATCACAGAGTTCAAGCACAATAAATGCTTGATAAAGCATATAAATATCGTAAAACATATAAATATCGAAAACATATAATTATCTAATAAATAACTCGGGGGAGGGGGAGGTTACGTATTTTCAAGGTATTATAAATATTTTCTTCAGAGATCTATACTTTCTTAAGTGTATCAATTCACAATGATATTTTTCGATTACATTGGTGATTAATTTGAAAAAAGTATAATATTTTTAAAATACTTTATAATGATATTACTTTAAAAATTAAATTTAATTTCAGAAACTTTATACTTTTTTTAATTTAAAGGCAATAAAATTGTATTGCTATTTAAAAATTTATAAATAATTAAGTAAAGCCTTAGAAAGATTTTAAATTCCTTTTCTTGATGAAAATTTAAAATATCTGAGAATTGGTTTGGTTTCGGAGCGCTACGGTCTACCTTTTGCAACACGAGGGCTAATGAGATATTAATGAGACGATAAATACCTCCTCTAATTTTTATTTTAATATTACATTCATTTCTATTTATAAAGAGCGATGCTACTACAAATGCGTGTGTATATGATATATTTATATTTATTTGACTTGTCTATGTCTACAGACAGAAGAGCAGTGATTAGCTTGAATAAAATATTAATACATGTTAAGTAAAATTGGATAAATATATAAATGATTTTACATACCTTTGGCTTTTAATTACCCGTATTTCTGCTCCTATAAAATCATGGTTTTTTTCAAGAACGAAAACGTTGACATCATGTCAATTTTGGGAAGTTGTCCGACTGTCCTTTGGTAAATCCATGTAGAAAAAACATTTATAACAAACTGAGATAATTAAGCTATCGAGATCGATAAAATAAACCTTCAGGTTTAAATAAAATTAAATTTTGATAGCTAGAAATTTCCAAGAACTTGCAAAAACAAAATCAGAAAATAGTGCACGCTTAGAAGCAATAAGAAAGTATTGGATAAAGTGAACGATGACGTCACAACCAAACACGGAGCGTTTTGATGTCACGTAATTTTTGCTTAACTTTAAAATTAATTTTTAAAATGTTGGACTCAGTTTTTTACATTTTTGAGAACATTTTTGGAATTTACGAGTCTGGAATTATCAGAAAAATACTAAGTTGTTCGAATCCCCCATATGTACAAATTCCTCATTCTATTTTCTTTCCTTTGTATTTTCTTTTTAAAATTTCAGAGATGTGCAAAAGTTGTTTTCACTCGTACAATGATCTAAAGCTTCGTGCTTTGTTCTTTTCTCAGTACTAACACATTCTTCATTCACAACTTCTTGGTATGTGGCCGTTTACTTTGGTAATATTAACTATTCTGGATCATTCTAAAATTTTTCCTTCTGTTATAATTCTGCTGCAGCACAGTCTCTTGAAACTATATCTGCTAGATTATCTATTCAATTAACATGTTTCCAGTTTGCAAGATATGACAATTCTTGTATTCTTGTATTTAGCTAACGTGTTGGAAATAAAAGTTTTCCTTTTTTTTTCCCCCATTTTCTTGAATCTAATTTAAGGTTACAGTTGAATCTGTATACAATGCATAATTATTCTTGAATTTGAAATATTGCTCTCGGTGTCTTCAAGTGTCTTGCACCAACCAATGTGGCCATTAGTTCCAACCTTGGCATGCTAATTTTTCTCATTTGAACATTGGAACAACAAGAACTTTGGATGTTACGAAACTGATTCCAAATTTTCCATCATTGATGCATCGCAGAAAATGTGAAATTCTAGATCTGAACAATCATGGGCTTTTATCGAAGTATAACATCTAGGCAAAGAAAGCTCTTCTAATATGAAAATTTCTTGACATCTTTTCTGCCACTTTCAGTACTTCGTCTCAGTCAAGTCCTCGCTCCCAAATTTCTAGCAACAAAATCTTAATTCGGATATAAATGCAGATATCATTCTAATTGGATCAAATAGTTTTATGATAAACTTAAAACACTGCTCTTAGTATTTTTCGCAGAGTTCAATGATTTCAAAAAAGATGATGAATGTAAACAAAACTAGTCTTTGGTGATATTCCATATTAAACCTAAAACTCAAATTCGTATTAAGTTTTGAGTTAAAAGTTCTTCAAATTTATTCCAAATGTTATATAACTATTATGAATTTGTTCACCCCTACCTTAAATTTTTCCTTGCTTCCCCTAAAATAAATTTAGCTTCCTTTGTTAAATTTAAAGTAGCATTAACATCATTGGCTTCTAATTAAGATGTTCACTGCTATTCCATTTCTGACTTGACATTAGCCCATTGATCGATATTTTCAATTGTGATTGGCTTTCCTGTGATCAGCAGGATCTTGAATTTTATCAAAACCACCCATTCTTGAACGGATGTCCCTGGCCTCAAAAATATCAAGTTTTTTTTTTCTATACCTAAACTCTCTCCTCTCTAGTTTTTGTGTCACGAACTAACGAATCCACCATTATCTTCCCTTTTACCTAATTATTTTATTTCTTGCTCGCTGCTATTCATGCTCACTGAAAGAAACTCAGAAATGACGGGTCTTACCCATAGATTTATGTTGATATATATACTGAAGACACTGAATCGGCTATCGGATGACGGTTTTTGTACTTTCTTACATCATGCTCAATCGTTGTTGCTTAAAGAAGTGGAGACGACTGAACTGCAAATTTAACTATTATTTCTAAATACTATTTCCATCTGAAACAACAACTTAAAGAAATGAACGTTTAATGTCTAATATTATCCTAATTTCAGTTTACCTAAATTTTAAAAGAAGTGTCAAAAGTTCAAAAAGCAGTGAATCTTCACTTAATTTGTTAAACAAACTAAACAATTTTCTTTTTGCAACATTGAAAGTGTTAGAAATTTTCTTTTTGCCATTGAATGGTAACTATCTCCTTTCATCTTCATATTTCATTTTCTGTTCACAATGTTCTAACATTTCATTTTCTACAAATGTATTTTCACTATTATCTGTAATTCTAATTTCTTCTATTTCCCAAAATGGCCTTAATGTGAATCAATTTCATTACAAGAGTCATCTTCACTCAAATTATAAATATGCTTTATTTTAGTAAAAACATAAATTTCCTCCAATCGAGTTATAATTATTTCTTCACTTATAACCCTTATGAATTCGAAAGCGTCAAAATTATTCGAAATTCGAATTAATCGAAAAGCGTCAAAACGTCAACTTTTCATTTATCTTTTTTTAAACACTTCTTTTTTACTAAACAAGTTTTGAATGAAAATAATGCTATCCCAAATCAAAGCTTCTATTGGAATATTTTTATCCGGGAAATTTAAATGACTCCATTTTATTTCTACTAAGTTATATTAATATCCTTCAGTTCCCTATTCCCAAAAGTATAAACAACTAAACGTTATTTTTTCTCCCACATTACACGCAGTTGCAATTTGTTTACAAAGTCTCTTGTTATGAAACTGTGAGCTGTCGAATAACACATACTCTGTTTCCGTTCTAGAGTCAGTGTGCATTAGTTCCGTAGATATAACTGACCTTGAACTCTCTATAGCACGTGCAAATACAGTTGAGAGGTTTATATTACTGTTGTATCTGAATTACTACTTACGTAATTTCCTTTTCAAGTTCGGGATTTCGGTTTTGAAAACAGATTCGTGAATTTTTCTTTAGTATTTCTCACTTAGATTTATTCTACTTTTATAGTGATAGCTTAAATAAGAAAGAGGAAAACATATCTACCTTCATTTTTTAATATAATTCTTTTTTTTTTCTTTTTTTGACACCGATAAAACTTTGCAATTTAAAGGATCCTGATTAGCATTGAAAAAACATAATTAACTGAAGTAGAAAATGTTGTGGCTGTTAAAATAGGAGAAAAATTTCTTTTATTGGTTTCATTTCGAGAATTAATCAAAATATTTAAGTTCTTCCAAACTTTAGAACTACGCTATAAATAATTTTCTTTTTTACTACTAGTGAAAAAGAATCTTTTTATCCTAGATTTCCATTTTATTACTTTTTCTCAATAATTCCATTTTATTACTTTTTCGCTTGATATAATATCTGATTCACTTTTGTTCTCTTCTATTAATATCTCTATTTCATTATTAACCAATTTCGAAGAATCTCTTTCCTGTAACAATGTTTCATACAAAGCATTTAATACTTTAACTAATAGTGTCATTTCTTTATCATTTATTGTAGTTTTAATTGTATTAATTTTATTATTATCTTAGTTATTAATAATCTGAAGATGACTCTCTTTTTCCTTAAACATTCTAAATTATCATCCATTTTATCTATATTTAATCTTCATTTACCTTTTTGCTAATATTTTTGTTGTAGGCTTTTCTACACCAGGGGAGTAACAACAACATAAGTCCTACAAAATAACATTCTAAAGCTAATTGTTCTAGATCTATGCGAGGTACATAAGTATGTACATAAGTATACTTCATAACGAAACTACTTGAAATGCCCTTGAGGATGGACAGATTGAATATTTAAGGTTTCCTTAGCTTGCTTCTATTTAATAAATTTCAAACAGTGCATAAGCGTAAGTTGATCCAAAAATTGATATTAAAAGATATACTGTATTTTATAAATTGTGTTTAAGTTTATCGTACACACTTCCAAAATTCATGAATCAATTTTGCAGATTTATTTAACATGTAGAAACACTAATAACAATGAAACTAATGATTGAAATCCATATTTGGCCTACACGATGTGTGAACAAGTGTATTAGTATTAGAACAATTATTTGCGAAACCGGGTGGAACCTAAGAATACCGATTGACTTTACAAATCGTTACCTATGGCTGTAAGTATTTATACTATTCTATAAATTTAAAGAGTCTCGGGAAGCTTAATCCTTCAAAGCCTTCGATTTTTCAAAAAAAAAAATATGTTATAGATTGAGATGTTTTACGTATTTAAAAAAAATGCATAAAAAATCCAGCTATGATTAAAAGTTAAAAATATTAAAGACACTCTAATGATTTCTGTGCTTGGCGATGGACTTGGCAGTTGTTTACTTATTACTTTAAGTTGATTTTTCTCAGAATGCAAATTTTTACTGTTAAGCTCAAAAGTTCTCAAATCCTATTTAATATTGTTGAATATAATTTTCAACATTTCAATATAATGATGTTTCATTGCAATTGAACTAAAATTATTGCTATGAGAGTCATATTTTTAGTTTTAGAAAGTTAAGTACATGTCAGAATGACCCCAAAAAGGGGTAAATTTATAAGCATGTTTTGAAAATATAAAATAGGTTTAATTTTAGAAGTATGTTTTTCATTAAAAACTTAAAATCTAACTTTTATGTGCAAAATATTTCTTTTAAACGTGTAAGTGAGAACAGTTTTAACGAACAACAACAAAAAAAAGTTATAAGTATATATATTTTTTTTATTTTTTCATTATTTTTATAAGTATTTAAGGTTAGTTTATTAAAGAGATATATAAGATTTCTAAAAAAAATTTAGACATTTCAGTGGGAAATAAAAGAGGTTATGGAAATTTGAAAAGTAATAAGAAAATCATGGGATCCTTGTGTTTAACCAGTCCTGAGTCCCCTTAAAATAAAATACACAACATTTATTAGTTGAACTGCAATAAACAACTTGAAGAGCCGCACGGTGCTCGCAAGCCACCATTTGCCCACTGTTGGTACAGCACATATTATCTCTAGTATGGTTGATTGTATATACAAACTTCAAACTGTTTACAAAACCTAAAAAAACTGTAAGAGAGAGTAGGAAATGTAGTTTTGGCCGAAAAACTGATTCTGATTTTTAAAGCGATCAGTCTATTTAGTTTAACACTAGATTGCCCAAGGAAATCCTTAAAAAAGAAGTCAAAATGACTTCTTTTTAATTTTAATTAGAAAAACAATTATGTAATATTATGACACAATTTCTTAGAATGTTGTGACTTTTTGTAGAACATATAAATGCGTTTATTAATATGTTGTACAAAACGACACAAAATTCTAAAAAATTGTGTCATTATATACATAATTGTTTTTCTAATTGAAATTAAAAAGCAGTCAAAATGACTTCCTCGGTGCTAAGTACTTCACACTTTTACTGCTGCTCATCGATTTATATAAAATGATGCTCATAATTAAAGACTAACTAAACAAATAAATGAATTTTTTCATATCGCGTAGCCACCTGGTATGCTTAGAGAAATTGACTGGTATGTTGCATAACTGTTTATTTCGTTTTGAGCCTCCCTGGTTGGTCAGTTGGAACATGTGATTTCTGTACTGAAACGCCCTCGGCTTTTGGTTAGCACGTGTCAGTGTGTTCTTCATCTTTCGTTTTGATGGGCGAGTTATAGATTGTATTAATATTATTTTTACTTGTTTTTGCAAACCGAAATTTGGAACAACTTGTACAGAAAATCCGAATTAAGGTAAAAACTGGTTTTATTTTTCTTAAGATTTCATTATTTTGATTTTGCATACGCTCATATTACGTTCATATTTGCGTTTATTTTATACATATTCGTTCTTAATTGTTTTACGATCGGAAAGTGGTATCTAGTTTATAACAAGATAGTTCAGTTATGAATAACTCTCCCTTTTTAGTTTATATATATATTTCAGTAAAATATTTGTCAGTTATAAATGATTATTATATGAATATGAAAAAACTATTTATCAAAGGATATTCTTTATTTCTTTTAGTATTTGAATTATTTTCTATGTTGTCCAAACTATGTACAGATTATTTTGCAGATGTTCATAGCAGATGTTAGGAAAATTTTGGTAAATTCCACAGCACCTATTTGTTTCTTTGCGACGGTTTGGCTTTCGGTGTTTTTCGAACTATTTTCTATGTTTGACTATGTAGAGACTATTTTGCAGGTATGTTCTCGTGTTAGGAAATATTGGGTAAATTGCTCAACCTTTATTTGTCAGCCAATTTACTTCTTGGCGACGGTTTTTCGAAAGTGGCTAACTATTTTATCTTCTTCTCAAATACTTAAAGATTAATTAAATTAAAATAAAACCAGAAAATATTGGCATCTAATAATCGCTAACACTACAAACAGCTACAGAACTGGTTACTCACTGAACATATTTTTAAATATTTTATAAAATGTCGAACATTTACTTCATTCACCACGTTGTTTGGCGCTGAAATTCCATGCGCGGTGTTAACTATTTATGTTAAATATCTTTAAAGTTGGTTCCTAAGCTCTTTCTGTATAATCTTACGATGACGTATCTCCCTTGTTAAATATTGTTCGCTTGTAGAGAGCGATAGATGGCGCTCCACTCATTTTTATAATTTTGTTTAAGTTCTTTAGTCTTTGTACCGTTTTTGTGTGAGTTTAGTAATAAATTGTGTTTGTAAAGAGTGGTGTGTTTTGTGATGGTCCTGATGATGGAAATGGAAAATCGGCTGGCAATCCCACGGATTCTGCACTGGAAAGAAGGTAGGCCTTTTTGGGGCATCACATTTTTTGGCACCCGAACAGGGACTACCATGCCCGACTAATTTGGAACTTTAAAAAGTAAATATTCTTTTTTGATGAATTCGCCACCTTTTCGCGAATAATTAACAAGCAAAATGTCAGTGACGGAATTGGATAAAATGAAAAGGAAGCGCACAACACTAAAGGGAATGTGCGAGATTAATCAATTGAATTAATTTAATATTGGTTGAACCTATACAAGGTTTAAAACTTCAGACAATTGAATCGCAAAAACAAAAGTTGCAAATTAAAGAAAAAGAAATTTTAGAAGTTGAGGAAAAAATTGAAACACAAATCGAAACCTTGGATGATCTCAATGGAGAAATAGAATCCAGACAAGAATATAGAGATCAAATAATTGATGTTAAGCTGAAATTGATTAGGGCAATTGAGAATATCAAAAGTCTTAGTGCGTTGAAGAACGTTCAAGATCAAAAATTGATTTACAATGAAATTGAAAGTTCTAGTGTGAAATTGACAACATCATGAAAATCGTAGAATGAGTTCTAATGAATGACGATCACAAAAATTCATCACTATTACTGTGAAATATACGCAGAAAAATCCTGATCAGCTATACGAAGGTTGTCAGAAAAAAAATGCTATCGAATTATCGAGTGTGCATTATTTACGTAAAAATTGATGCTCTTTTACTAAACTCTGAAATCTGCGAAAAATAAGAATTTCAGCACGAATATTAATATAAAATCGCAATTTAAAAAAATGATTATCTCATAGGATTTATTGAATAACTAAACTCTATTATGAACAATTATCTAAAAATACCTCATATTAATAAATAGATAAAAATATAATCGAACAAATTGAGTATTTATTAAAACAAACTAGGAATTCTCTCACTGCCGAAATTAATAATAAAAACCAACACAAATTTGAAACTTTAAAATCTCGGGAAATTCGATTATATAGAAAATATTCAGGATATAAAAACTAATTATAAAAAATAATAACAATTAGTACATGATTTGGAAAGTAAACTGATGAAATAGATTGAAGTAGGAAAAAAAGTTCTAAAACGAAACTTTCTCTTTTAAAAAAACATTTAACAAAAATTATTCTCTCAAATAATTCCATAATGAAAATCGACAAAATTCCAATTAAATCAGCAATATATAAAATTCTAATTCTATAAATATCATCAAATGGCTTTTAAATTAACAATTAGTAAATTTTTGTGTTTAAAAATCATGGTAAAGCGTAAAAAAAGAAATAAAATTGGCTTTAACAGGGAATCTTACTTGTGTTTTAAAAGGGGAAAACATTCAAAATTCGTCGGAACAATTTTACGTCAATGAATCGTTATTCATTACAGAGCATAAACAAACTCAGGGCGGTAAGCTCTATGTAGCAAGAAGTAAGTCATTAGTTTTGTAAGTACAATTACGCCAAAAAAGTTAAAAATATGTAAGGAAAAAAAAAAAAGTAAAACATACAAAATAATTGATTGAAGAGAAGAGAAATGAAGACAAATTATTTGACACAAATATGTAGTATCATGCATTCAAGAATGTAAATTATGTCTATATCTTTGGAAAAAATCAATTTGTGTTTAAATTGGATAAAACCAGCTTAATTTAATTTTACTCCGTTGAATTTTATTTTTACTTAGTTGATTTACTGGGTATTTACCTTTTAATCTTACCTCCCTTCAATGGCGACAGATATGTTTGCAAGCTTAAAGAAATAGAACATTTTTCGGCAGAATAAATGAAAAGAACCATCACGTTTTGTGTTTTGCAACGATTTAGCTATTATAACTAAATAAACAATAACAAAAATATTAGTTAAAAAAGTGTTAAATATTATCGTATTAGGATTAACGAATATTCATTATTAAAAAATTTTATTCATTATTGACCCCCCCCCCCAGTAGAAACTGCCAAGTTACGCCTATGATCCAGAGTTCATGGTCGAGTCGTTTACACTTTACTCTTGAAATAGATCCACAAGAAAAAAATCACACACGGATGAATCTGGCGATCTAGGGGGCCAGGGAACGTTACCGAATCTTGAGATCACACGATTATTGAACAATTCTTGCACAGCTTCCATTGATTGCCGTGCACTATGTGATGTTCCATCCTGTTGAAACCAAATTTCTTGAACGTGTGGAAAAAGATTCAATTCAGAGGCAATTAAAGATTGTAACACTCTACGTAACTAACGATACGGATTAACAGTTACTGTGATCCCTTGCTCATTTTCAAAGAAGTAAGGCCCAATGATTCCATGTAATGCAGCAGTATATCTTACTAGCGTGTAAGGGGTGCTCATGAACTTCATTAGGATTTGTGTCTGTCCAGTAACGGTATTTCTGCTCATTCATGTAACCTGTGAGATGAAAATAGTTCTCATCTGACATCCACAGCTTGCTTAAAAATTCATCGTCATTGTTTATGTTATTTGTTGACAGAACTCTAATCGTAACTGGTAATCGTTTTCCTTCAGTTATTGCACTACTGCAGCTCGTATAGATAAAATTTCAAATCTAAATGAAGAATTCTCCGATCAATCTCCCGGGAAATTTCAATCTAGCTGCTTGCTTACGAATTGGACGCCGTGGGCTTCGTAAAACAGAATTTTGTACAACTTCAATGTCCTGTGGTGTACGAACACTTCTTGGTCGTTCTGTTGGTGTATTCTGCAGGGCAGATCCAGTATCTTCAAATTTATTAACCAAAATTTTTATCACGTGTTTTCCTGTGACGGCACCATGACGTCCTAGGTTGTAAAAAAAACCAAAACTCCTGCGCAGCTTCCAAACTACTAATGTTTTTATAAAATAATTTTATAGTGAATGCACGATGTTGACCATTTCACTGATCCATGGTTACTAAGATGGCAAAGTGTTTACTTGTCAAGGTCCCTATCCGTAGTGCTGCCACCTGCTCATGGCTGCCACTACACATTTCAAAAATTCCCGTTTTTTGTGTCACCCTGTACCTACATTAGTTTACTGACTTACTTTACTCTCCTTACATTTTATATATACATATAAATAAACGTGTGTGTGTGTGTGTGAATGAATGAATGAAATATCGCAAGCAATGTAAGGGATTCTGATGCTACACCTGATATCCCCTTCAAATATGATCATTCGTGATTTCAACAAAGTCACTGTTTTGAAATCTTCTTTAGACGTTAGAATATCATAAAGATGGGGCAAGTCGAATAAATATAGGGGGAAAAAAAGTAAGGAACCATTCTTTGGGGGGAAGAGAAGCTTAAATACTAAATCCTTGTAGTGAATCACGGGAATATAGCTAGTACGAGGATAAAATCCCGTAATACGGGAAATAAATAAAAAACAAGCAAACAGGCCCCGAAAACTTCTATTGAGCAGCATAGGGTCGACGTATGCACATATCCAGTTGTGGATTTACATATGAGCAAAAAAAAAATTTCCTGCGTGGTGACGTCATGTCTACAACTGTAGTGACGTCAGATTGCGTCTAGTCTAAACTGGTTTACATAAGTACTCCCCCAGCCTCAGTCAAATGATAAATAACGATTTCAGTACGCCATTTAACATGCATTTCACTTCGTCGGCCACTTTTTAAAATCTACTGTAGGGATGGTCTAGATTTGCCTTGACGACGAATGGTATATGATTTATCTTATTAATTCATTTCTTTGCTTTTCATATTGATGTTTAGTATATTCAAAAGGGAAGGGATCAAAATCTAGCATGGTTTGAAAAAACACAGGTTTTTTTTCTGCCTTTTGAATCAAAAACCAGGGTTTTTAATGAAAATCATTGGTTGGCTATTCTGCAGTTCAGGATGCCCCCAAATTTTGATTCTTTATCTATATTCATCATCGCCAAGTATGCGAGTTTTTCTCACATATGGTAACCCAATGTTTTTGAGAGTGCAATAATGTACAAAATTTTTGTTTACAGTTTTAAGCATTTGGATGCTCATAGTTTATGCTTTTTGTTTCATTTTCATTACTATTTATAAAGTACATATGCTTCACTGCAGTTTAGGGTGCCCCTAGAATTTAATTGATCTATATTAATCATCGCCAAGTATGTGAGTTTTCTCACATAAAGGCTTTTCCGACATCAAATGTTTATAACATTTTTGTATATTCTAAATATTTATGCTTATAATTTACGTTTTTATTGTGTTTTTATTGCGTTTTCATTGCTTTTATAAAGTAAGTACCGATATTTTCTGTTAAGTTTAGTATGAGTTAGAAAATTTCAAAAATTGTTTTCCATTCGTTTTCAAATTTAAAAGTCTGGTACAATCTGTGTATAAATTTTATCTACACTGTGTTTTTATTATTTTAATACTTATAGCTTATGCTTTTTATTGTATTTTTATTGCTCTTATGGGTGTTTATCGCCGCCATTTTAAAGGGCAGGTTGGCACTTGACGCAAAAAATATCGCCAAAACAACAAGGGCCCCTGAACTGCATTTTCACTAGCATGTACCCACATTTTCTTGTACATTATGATTTAAAAAGTTTTAAAAGTTATTCTCTATGCGGTTGCAAATTCAAAAAATTGATACAATATGTGTATAAATTTAATCTCTGCTCTGTTTTTTTACTGTTTTAATACTATAGTTTGTTCTTATTATTGTATTTGTCTTATGGATGTTTATCGCCGCTTATTAAACGGCATGTTGGCATTATTGGCGTTAAAAAATATCGCCAATAAAACAAGGGAGTCCCCTGAACTGAATTTTCACCCATTGGTTGGTTGGTCGGTTGGTTGATTAGTTGGTTTCTTATTTTCTTTCTTTTTTCCAAGGAAAAATAGTAGATTTTTATATAAATACTGTAACGGATAAGTTTTTAATGAAGAATAGACTCATAACTATTTAAAAGTTAAATCCCTTATATAATAATAGCCTAAGTTATCTGTCCGTCTGTCCTCGAATTTATGAAGCAGTTGGACCTGGAATGGGTAGTGGCATCCATTGGATTCTTGATGAGTTAGGGTTAGCAAAATTCAAAGTGAGTAAAGTTTATCTTCTCCTAAACTACCGATCCAATTCTAAAATATATTGGTATAAAAATACTTCATATCACAGAGAACAATACTGTCGTCTTCAAAACGTTCGAATTCAACCCATTCCCGCCTTTTCGAATGTTTAATGTCATTATTTCAAGCCCTATTTTCCCCGCTTAAGAGCAGGCGGTTAAATTTATCAATTTATCACATTATAAGTAGATGAAAATAAACTTTCTTTTGTGTATTTTGTAAATAAGGTAAGGTAAGAGTTCAAAATAGTTTGATCTAACACATCCTCTATATAATAATAGCCTAAGTTATCTGTCCGTCTGTTCTCGAATTTATGAAGCGGTTGGACCTGGAATGGATATAGGCAACCTTGATGAGTTAGGGTTAGCAAAATTCGAAGAGTTAAGTTTATTTTCTCCTAAATTATCGATCCGATTCTATAATAAATTGGTGTAAATAGGATACTGTCCCCTTTTAAAACGTTCGAAATACACCCCTTCTCCACTTTTCGAGCGTTTAATACCATTATTTCAAGCCCTATTTTCCCCGGTTAAGATCAAGCGATTAAATTTATCAATTTATCACATTATAAGTAGATGAAAAAAACATTTTGTTTCTCGCATTATGACGTCATCCCTTTAACCACCTCATTTAATCATTTATTTTAAATTATTTAAATATCGTCTGCATTACTTTCATACGTTTTATCGCTGAACTTGGGTATTACGTAAATAATTTTCTTTTATATTTGGCTTAAATAATAGATTAGGGATATATGTGATAATTTGATATTTGATCATCGATTATTTTTTGTTGCAATGAAAATTTTATCATCGGTATTAACAACAAATTCTTTTCATAAAAGTCTGCGCAGTGTATTTCATGGACTAAATATCTAGCTTTTAAGTTATATATTTAAAAATTAAGAAGTTTGTTCGTTTGTATGATTTTTTTTATACATAACCACATAGTTTGCAATCGATTCTCTAAATTTTGAAATGAACTTTAAATCCTCAATAAGAAATTTTCACGTTCTCTAATTTTGCTTTTAAGCAATAGAACACAAAGGTAAAAAGAAGAGTGCCTTTTTTTTATTTGATTTTGAGCCTAATTACGGATTTCTAATTTAGGGTTTTTATATTGCATTATTTACAGTCTCTAGAAAACGCTACTTTATCTACACCGGTTTTAATTCCTTGGAATTTTTCTCCCATGAAATCAAAGTTTTATGCAAAGCATAGACATGCTGTTAATTTTCACTTGGTTGTCTGATTGTTCTTTGGTGAATCCGATTAAGAGAAATATAATAAATAATTGTAGATTTATGTACATTACAGACATGGATAAAATCATTCAATAGGTCGGAGAAATAAATAAATTTTAACGATTAGAACATTTTTAAAAGAATAACATACAATCCGGAAATAAAAAGCGTATGATAATATGTAAACATTGAAATATCATGAACTGTGGCGTCACAACCAATCAGGGAGCACTTTGAAGTCACGTGATTTTTTCTTAACTAAAATTTTAAAAATGATGGACTTTTTTACATTTTTGAGAACATTTTAGGAATTAACGAATCTAAAATCAGAAAAATATTAAGTCTTTCGATTTCCCCCACATGTGTAAATTCCTCATTGGGATTTCCTTCTTTGCCTAATAACCCAAAACTGTCATTATTTCAACTGTCAGATCAAGCGCGTTTAAAACCATTGTTCCTCGGTACAAAACTACTACTAAATCCCTAGTAGTGTTTAACTAATTCATTTTTAGAAGTATCTTTTAAATCATATGTTTTGTATACAAACTGAAAATAATTGTTATTCGTACTCATTAAATCTAATATACCAAGACATTAATCGATTCCTTTATCATAAACAAGAAAAATATAAGAAAATATTTAAAAAAAAATTTATTAAGCAAGGAAAGCGACAAAGAATGCACTAAAAAAGTAAGCATTTTGTTTTTAGCTCTTAGTTATGCCACTAGTTTAAAATCGCTGCAACTGGGATTCTAAGTACGCCGAACAGCTTTTTGAATTTACCAAACTGATATTACTTCTTTTTTGTCCAATCTAATTTCTTCATGATTGAATATTGTATCGTCACCAAAATTGAACCTTTGTGCAAAATTGCAGATCTCTAGCTAGTCAGGAAGGTAGTTAAAAATTAATTTCAAAATATCAACTGACACACACGTGAAGTGAAGTAGAAGCAATTAAAAAATAAAATACTTTCACAGTTGACATTTCAATTAAATTTATAAAAATAATATAAAATAATTGTGTTTTAGTCTTCCAAATTATGAAGAATTATATTTTGCAAAACTATCGTATGCACGTTTTTTCCTAATAACTAGTTGCAACCAAAATGCCGCTTCTAAAATAGATCGCCCCAGATAGTATTAAATATCTTAATTTACAAAAGTGTCGGGCGATTTACTGAGATGCTTGTTATAGTAAGTTCATGAAACGAGAAAACAGATTAAAAGTGGTTTTTTTTTTTTTTTTTTTTTTTTTTTTTTTTTAACAAATTTACTTTGTGTTTTTACAACATTCATTACTAGACCTTATAATTAATAACATTTTCTGCAGAGTTTTTTTTGTACCGCCACATTTTTTAATACTTGAAAACTTGTATTATAATCCCACTAAAATATCTTTAACAAAACTGTTGGCGAGCATGTACGTAATTTGGGAGGGGCAAAGGGAGTAAAATCCTCCCCCCACACACACACACACAGAATTTTTAGAAGCGGAGCAGTTTTGCTGTTTTGATCCTCCAATTTGAGGTTTTATTGATATTTCAATTTTCTGATTCGACTTTTGTCCCCTCAGCTGAAATGACTAAAGTACGCCCCTGTTGGCGAGTAGTATGTTCAAGATAGAAGAAAACTGATAGAGGATACGGCAGAGGGAAGATAGTAATAATCCTTTGCACTCGAGGCTGTTTTCGCACGGACTAATTAACAACTCAAAATGTTTTGGAGCATTTCTGAAAGTGAAAAAAATTCAACGGTTCTTCCGTCTTGTCTTAGAGTACGTGCTATCCTGCAGAAGTGTCGTCGGCTGTAAACGGTATTCTCGAAAGCATTTTTTCGGATTCTATACAACTAAACAATTCAAAACTGTCTGATCGTGGGTCTTCTGCAGTATCACTATCACTGTCACAGTGTCTATTATTCTTATCTTTCGTCTTCGTACACCTCTTACTTCATCACTATCATCATCACTGCACGATTTCTCTCCATCGTCAAACTCTTTGTTAATAGCCGTAATTTCCTCATTTAGCAACACTAAATCAAACTCGTCTTCACTCAAGCTTATGCTAAGTTCCATTCTAATAGGGATCAGATACTTCAACTTTTATAGTCATTTTGCCACAGCTGTTCAGTTTGAACGAAGACCAAAAATGCAGTCCGTTTCATGGTTCCGCACTCTTTTCAGATGAGAAAATCGTTCTAATTTGGAAGGAAGATTAAGTCATTTTAGAGGAAGAGTTTAGGAACCAACTTCAAAGAAATTAAATATAAATAATTATCACTACGCATCGAACAAAGTGGTAAACGAGAGTCATCTCTCGAATGCAAAGGTTTGAGACCAGGTATTAAGTTAGGTTCTCTGTATTTTAATTGTAAATCATGGTCGTATCTTATTCTCCATATTCCGTTTTCTCTTGCTGACCCCAAATTTTTTAAAAAATTTTCTCTCGAAAGTCACCAGTTTCCCTTCGTGCGCTTCGTTAATTGGTCCAGAATTCGTTGCCATATAAAACGATTGGTCTTACTAGTGTCTTGTATAACTGGATTTTGTTTTGCTACTTATGTATGTATTTAGAATTAAACTGGTTTCGTAATCCAGGATAGCATCTGTTAGCCATATTGGTTCTATTTTTATGTCATTACTATTACAGTAGAACCCCAATTATCCGAAGTAATTTGGATCGAACCTGCTTCGGATAATCGAGAATTCATTAATTATCATCTAGTTTAATATGTTGTATCGTCATTGGTGCAATAACATTCGATTGATTTAAAACTCTGCAGTATGACCTTCCAAATTTTGAAATGGGGTGTGTTTTTGTTTAGAAAAGGGATGTTTGAAAGTGGGGAACAGTTCAACTCATAACGAGAACTGTGCTTGCTAGAAGGAATTCTAATAAAGGGAATTCCAAAATATTTATCTGCACTCGTAGTTTAAAAAGAACGGCTTGCATACAAAAGTTATGTGGGTAAAAAGAAAACTTTAAAAATGCACGTTTGTAAAGAGAAGATTTTGGGTGATAGTAGAAAGTGAAAAAAAAAAATGAAGAAACCGACTTCGGTTAACGGAGAATTTCGGTTAATCGAGGTTCGGATTATGAAGGTTCTACTATATTTACAATTGTGCCTAAAGTATTTAAATTAAGCTACTTGTTCAACGCCAACCTTGTTTAAGAATTTGCATTCTCTCTTATTATATGACAACATTTTAACACTCCTATACACGTATTTTTTCTAAAAGTGTTTAAGAATGTAAACTTTCTTAATTTAAAATTTCTAGCTTGGGTTGGAGTTCTACGATCTACTATTTAGGTACACAAGGGCTAATGAGACCGGGACCTACTGCTTGAAGGTAGTTGGAGCTAAAATGTAAAGATTTTCATAACGAAGTATACCCTCTCTTGTAAAACACATATACCCTTTTAAATGTAATAACATTTTCTGATCGTATATTTGTAAACGCACGTAAAACGAGTATACGTTGATTTGTTTTTTCCATAGATATAGTTGTAAACAGGGGAGGCTGGTAGGTGGCATAACAGGTCAGGTGATGAAAGTGGAACAGACACTGGAAATCCTATTCTTGATAAGGATTTATGAGGAGAGTAAGAATGAAAAATGAAAAGGTTATGGATGAATCAGGAAAGAACGGATCAGGACATCACCTCCTCCCAAAATCACAGAAAGTGATGGAAGCTGAACTCTCTGGGCTAAACCCTCTAGTTCAGATTTATTGGCCGATAAGCACAAAAATATTGATTTCCACTGGCATAATATTAAGAAGCTTAAGTGAGATGATTTAAGGAGAAGGCTAAATAATTAGATTTCTTGAGTTTGATAGATATACTAAAAAACAAGGTAAAATTGTTGATTCAGTAGAGTACACACTGAAAAAACAGTTTACTATGATGCGGAAGCGTTAAAGAGAATAAAATTAATTCAGTATACTTATACTGTTGCTGATCACAAGGGAAAAGTGTGTGTTTTTTTTCATCAGGATTGCAGTTCAGAATCACGTTGAATAAGGCAATTTGTCGCAACGTCACGAACTACTGTAATGCCCTTCCCATTCATTTTCGTGTTTACAACAGCCAATAGACAAACAATAAACTGCTCTTCCGTTTGAAACTAAAGCCATAATTATCATAATTTGAGAATTTGCCCTACTGCGTGAAATCGCCTTATTCATTTAGTCAAACCGTGTGGTTATGCATGAAAAACAAACACACAAGCGAACACACTTAATTTTCAAAGATTTGTAACTTAAACGCTAGATATTTATTAGTCCGTGAAATAGACTCCTAGACTTTTATGAAAAGAAATTGTTGTTAATACCGGTGATAAAATTTTCATTGCAACAAAATATAATCGAAGATTCAATTTAAAATTATCATGTATGTACCTATTCTATTATTTAAGCCAAATATAAAAGAAAATTATTTACGCAATATCCAAGTTCAGTGATAAGACGTATGAAAATAATGCAGACGATATTTAAATAATTTTAAATAAGAAATGATTAAATTGAGATGGTTAAAGGAATGACGTCATAATGCGAGAAACAAAATGTTTTTTTCATCTACTTATAATGTGATAAATTGATAAATTTAATCGCTTGATCTTAACCGGTGAAAATAGGGCTTGAAATAATGACATTAAACTATCGAAAAGGGGAGAGGGGGTGGATTTCGAACGTTTTAAAGAGAACAGTATTTTTCGCTGTGATATGAAGCCTATTTATACCAATTTATTTTAGAATCGGATCGATAATTTAGGAGAAAATAAACTTAATTCTCTTCGAGTTTTGCTAACCCTAACTCGTCAAGAATCCAATATGGTTGCCTCTATCCATTTCAGTTCCAACCGCTTCATAAATTCGAGGATAGACGGACAGATAACTTAGGCTGTTATTATATAGGGGATTTGTTAGATCAAACTATTTTTAACTCTTTCCTTATTTACAAAATACACTATATCAGATACCATTTGCAAAAAGATAACCCCAACCGTTTGAGAGGGATTTTATTAGCTACATCCCACTGATAAAAAACGGTAACCATCAAGGGAATGCAAAGTTTGTCGTTCCAGAAGAGATCAAAATAATAAGTGATGCAGGAAAGAAACGTAAGTGCAATAAATTTATCTTTCAACGTGTAAAACATTAAATATTTAAAATGTTATGTTAAAACAATGTTTAACTTGTTTTTAATTTTTTGTATTTCCTAGAAAATCTACATTCAATCAAATTTATTTATTTTAAGCTCAAAATGAACACAAAAGTTAAAAATGAACTCATGTTATACATACAAATAGCTTTATATAATTTTCTTGAATAAAAAAAAATAGACAATTGTATTTCCTTTTTCCTCAAAATTATGCGATTATGGTAAAGGGACAAAGGCTTGGCTGAAGAAAAGGGTACCCCCGCAAACTTCGCGATAATGGTTTAAGTATGGTTGCCTAACATTTTCTCCTGATCTTGCCGTGCCCAAACAATCTGTATCTATATTATAATTTATATGCTATTTGCGTCCAGCTCTCCTTGTGCAACTCTTTTCTTACATATTATAAGCGCTGAATGCTTTAAAAAAATGTAATATAACAAACCAATAATGGTTCAATATGGCTGATTTTTAATAATCTGTAGCTGTTGCCTTTGTAAGCTGTTAAGGGATTAATTGCCTATAAATATAAATGTCAGGTTTTTAAGTTTTTTTGTTTAATTAAGTAAGAGTATATAGTTCTATTACGATGGCCCACTGTGCATTAATTAAAGCCGCCATAAAATACAATGTTTGGATGGATTACCTTTGTGTTTTAGTAAACATCGCCAAATTTGCCAAGAGGAACCTTATTCTTAAGTAGTACCTAGGACGAATTTGTCAGCCTATTGTTTTATTATTAAATTGCGGCTAAAAACTAAAACGAACTTCCAAAGACACGCTGGACATGGTTAAGCACTTCCCTGGCGATTACTGCATTCATTTATAGATTTGACTGTTTCGGTTTCTTTTTATTCTTCTACTATTTTACTAATACATTTCAGATGAAACTGAAACGAACCTCCAAAGACACGCAGGACATAGTTAAGCAATTTTCCCTCTTCCCTTACGACTGCCGCATCGTCTGCAGAGATGGCTATGTTGAGGCTCATCGTGTGATTTTGACTTCGGCCAGCCCTTTCTTCCAGTCTACGATGACAGGAGCATCTACGCAGAACTTAATCCTCATGCTGCCGCAGTTCGACCGACGGACTGTGCAGTCGGTTGTCAACCTATTGTACGATGGAGAAACAGAAGGGGATGCCAAGGTGTTGAACTGTATCCAGTATTTACAAATTAATGTTTAATTATGGAAAACGCAACATTTGTAAAGGTGTGTCACATCTTGTATTTCCTAGCCTACTTGTCTTTGTACATTTTGTGATATTTTAATAATGTTACGCTGATTTTTAAGCTGTTGTGTTTTATGTTATTTTTTTATTTTTAAATTACATTGCACCTTCAACTGGACGAAATTTGATTTTCTATCTCACTGAATTGTGAAATACGAATAGCAGTCAAAATGTTTCCGCAATTTTGGTGGAATTCTTTATTACTGCATTATACTAAAATATTTACTTCATAATCTTCAAAGTCCAGTTACGGTATCTTTCGGATCTGCCGAAAATGTGCCGCCGTGCAGTTTTTATGTCTTCTACGGTTTCAAAATGGTTACATTTGAAGCCTATTTTGATATTGGGGAAGAGCCAGAAGTTTGAGAGCACTAAATCCTGCGAGTAATCTTCTTTATGATATTCTTTTGCGTAATTTTATATATACAATACAATTTAATAAAATTTTTGCTAAAAAAATTCCCTGCTATTTTCGTGATGCATTTATGGGAAGAAAAGGGTTGTTAATTGGTCAAATGATAAAGTATTATCTATTAAGTAATGAGGTAAAAATCCAATGACTTAAAATTAATTTTGTTATGCTGTATCCCTGTTGGTGCGTGAAAATTTTAAGTACGATGCTTTACCTCATCCCCATCAAAAACGTAGCATTCGATTTTGAGTACGATGGGATTTTGATCGTCATAGTGACAACACTGTGATAGTAACTTCCTTTTTCTACGATGTTGATAAGCCGAGCCTGTTAAAGTGTCTTTATACAGAAACATTCGAAGGACGGATAGTTTTGTCAAGAGCTGCCAGAGATAAACTCGAGTTCGAAACAGCCTCTTGTTGAGCGAAACAAATCTGCGCGTGCTTTTAGATCGCAGTGCCATTCATTCCTCTTTGATATCAGTTGAAAGGCGTCATTCATCCCGAACCACACCGGAATGATTTTCCCTGTCGCTAATCACTTATAGAACAAAGAAATTAAATTGAAAATGACACATTTAAGGGTCTAGGTGACGGGGGACATTTTCAAACCAACTTATTCTGATCGTTATCAGGTGCGAACCTAAAGCTGTCTACCTCCTGAAAGATGTACGGACAAAGAGTTTTGTTCTGTACTACGGAAAGAACACTTCCTTTGTCTGCCAGCATCGGCATGCATAATATTCGTTCCAACTAACTGGGTGGGCAGCAATGCTTACGACAGATGTAAGGAGTAGGTAAAGTAGTGGTTGCGAAGCAATACACACTGTTTTAACTCTAGGACCGCGGAAGTTCCTTACTATCTAAAACCGCAGGCTTGTTTAAACTTCCGCGATTAATATGAATACGGGTTATTCAAAAAGTACAATGTATGTATATGCATTGGCATTTATTCTTCTTTAGACATTCAATTATTATAATTGATAAAAATTAATAAATTACAACGTCGAAAAATATATATAGTTAGAATAATATATGCACAACTTTAATGGAATTATTTAATTTCTTTTCAGTCAGGGTTTCTTAAACAGTTCAGGCCACTTTTTTTATCTATACATTTTCTACATATCGGTACTTTTTAGAACAAATACATCTACAGTTTTGTGTCCATACTTGGAAGCCTTAGTAATCAGCCATTTTTCGCATAGGCAAAGATTTTTCAATATTATATTTTTTGTAGATTTTTATGGGTATAAAATTAGGAATATTCAAGAAATTTATTTCAATTTCCTTATTAATTTTTTGAAAAAAAAATTAATCTCAAAATAATTTTTGGGTCAAAACGAACCATTTTGCGGTTTTGGTGTTAAATACCGTTCAATTATAAAACCGAAATTAAAGTTCTACCAAACCCCATAACTTCAAACCTGTCAAATATGTTTCCTTAAATAGAATATTTAGGGAATGTGTTTATAATTTCTTCGTAAAATTTAATAACATCAAACTTGAGTCATGGATTTTGCACCATAAACGTCATTCTTTAACAAATGAGGAATTTTCACGTTTTCTAATTTTGATTTTAAACGATAGAAGACAAAAAAGTAAGCAGGACAGTAGCTATTTTTCTTTAATTTGGGGGCCTAATGAGTACAAATGTTCTTGTGTCCAACATAAATATTAATAGTGACCGAGATTTGGTAATCTTTGAAATCAGGCTTAGCAAAAAGTTTTCATTATTTTCGCTGAAGAACAGTATTTATTATTACAGTACATTTGGCATCCTCACAAAATCTTGTTTATTTTACAACCCTATTTATTTATCATTTAATATTTTTAATTATGTATATATATGCATACACTTATTTGAAAAGCATAAAACACATACAATAGCACAAAAACTAAAATTATTATTTATATCATTTTTGCTATAAAACTTCCGAAAATTTTAAGCAGCAGGATGTAAAATGAAACTGAAGTTTGATTTTACCTTTGCTCTGTGCATGCATTTATATTATTGAGAGTAACATATTTAAATATCTAGCGTAATAAAATAAGATTAAGGTAGTGAATAATTTTATTTTCAGTTTTTGTGAACCCTTTAAAATAAAACATTTGATAAATTTAAGAGTTTTGGATTTAGATAATTAAATTGATATTAACTTCACAATATTAAAGTTTTCTTTTAACTTACATGTCATTCATAAGTTATTTTGCAAGTAACAGATTGTAGACAAGTAAACTTTTTTTTTATTATTTTGATACTAGCATATACCCCGTCATATGACGGGATCAGTAAATTTTTTAATTTTCTAGAATTGTAAAATACCCTATAAAGCAGGTTAATTTTTTTTTTTTTTTTTTTTTTTTTCTTCTTCTGAGAATTATCTGATACACTCTTAACAATTTTATTATCTTTACTGACCGTATGTTAGTTGTCAGCTTTAATTTATCTTGTCATATTACTTGATGGGATGGACAACAGACGTTTCAATATTGACAGTGATTATTTGGAGGTATATATGAATGATGTACAAATTTTTAACTAATCGATGGCAAACCGTATGGTTATGTATAAAAAACAAACGAACAAACTTCTTAATTTTCAAAGATATATAACTTAAACTTTAGGTATTTATTAGTCCGTGAAATAGACTCCTAGACTTTTATGAAAAGAATTTGTTGTTAATACCTGTGATAAAATTTTCATTGCAACAAAAAATAATCGATGATTAAATTTAAAATTAGCACGTATGCACCTAATCTATTATTTAATACAAATATAAAAGAAAATTACGTACGTAATATCTAAGTTCAGCGATAAAACGTATGAAAGTAATGCAGACGATATTTAAATAATTTAAAATAAGAAATGATTAAATGAGGTGGTTAAAGGGATGACGTCATAATGCGAGAAACAAAATGTTTTTTTCATCTACTTATAATGTGATAAATTGATAAATTTAATCGCTTGATCTTAACCGGGGAAAATAGGGCTTGAAATAATGGTATTAAACGCTCGAAAAGGGGAGAAGGGGTGTATTTCGAACGTTTTAAAAGGGGACAGTATCCTATTTACACCAATTTATTACAGAATCGGATCGATAATTTAGGAGAAAATAAACTTAACTCTTCGAATTTTGCTAACTCTAACTCATCAAGGTTGTCTATATCCATTCCAGGTCCAACCGCTTCATAAATTCGAGAACAGACGGACAGATAACTTAGGCTATTATTATATAGAGGATGTGTTAGATCAAACTATTTTGAACTCTTACCTTACCTTATTTACAAAATACACAAAAGAAAGTTTATTTTCATCTACTTATAATGTGATAAATTTAACCGCCTGCTCTTAAGCGGGGAAAATAGGGCTTGAAATAATGACATTAAACATTCGAAAAGGCTTGAATGAGTTGAATTCGAACGTTTTGAAGACGACAGTATTGTTCGCTGTGATATGAAGTATTTTTATACCAATATATTTTAGAACTGGATCGGTAGTTTAGGAGAAGATAAACTTTACTCGCTTTGGATTTTGCTAACCCTAACTCATCAAGAAATGAAATAAGAAATGATTAAAGAAATAACGTCATAATGTTAGAAAAAAATTACTTTTGCCTATTTATTATGTAATAAATTGATAAATTTAATGATATGCTCTTAACCGGAGACAACAGAGCTTGAAATATTGGCAATAAACACTCGAAAAGGGGGGAATTTCGAACTCGCTTTGAATTTTGCTAACCCTAATTCATCAAGAATTCAATATGGATGCCTCTATTCATTCCAGATACAACCGCTTCATAAATTCGCGGACAGACAACTTAGGTTATTATTATATAGGGGATAACACGAATGAGCTTTAGAGTGACGAATTCCTATTTACGGGGTCACGGGACTGTTAACCAAAAGGATTGTTTTGTTACTATTTTTCAGCTTTCCATAACTTTTTTTTACTTCACACTAGAATATCTGAACTGTTTGTAGATATGTGTTGTATATCTCTTTAATAAACTAACCTTAAATACTTTAAAAAAATAATTAAAATATTGAAATATATATTTATAGCTTTTTCCCCCGTTTAAATCTGTCCTCACTTGCGCGCATGTTTACAAGAAATATTTTGCACACAAATGTTAAATTTTAAGTCTTTAATGAAGAACATACTTCTAAAATTGAATCTAACTATAAAAAAACCCCATAAGTTTAAGTACATGTTTATAATAGGGATGCAACGGATGTCAATTTTACCGGATAACGGATACCAGATATGTGGTCAGAGTTAGCCAGATATCCAACCAGTTGTCACTATGTTTTGCACTTTTTCTTTTTAAATTTATTTTAAATAAACCAGCTTGATGTACTTTATTTTTGCAACTAAATTATAGTATTTTTCTCACCTTTTATATTTTTTAATTAGTCAACTATTTGTACCATAATTTATTTTAAATCTTTTCTTTAAGTTTCAGTACTCAATATCTCAATTAAAGCATTTTAATAGTCTTTTACCTTCCTTCTTTAATGGTTCTTATATTTGTGTATGAAAATTTTCAAGAACATATTCCCACCTTTTTTCTTAGTAAATTGTCTATATTATTCTTTCTTCCAAAAAAGTAAGGTTTGTCTTTTGTGTTCTCAGATGCAAGAACACAATTTTGTAGTTGAGACAAGAAAAGAATGATTTAGGAATTTTTCTAATGAAATGTATAAACACATGATTCAGCCGGGTGCTTAAAATCCTTAAAAAGTGCTTATTTTGTAGATCCATTTATAAGGTCCCTAATAAGTCCTTAAAAAGTGCTTAGTTTTCTTTTTGTAGCCTTAAAATTTATAATTTTTTCTGAGTGCTCAAAAAGTGCTTATTTTTTCCCAAATATTGGTTGCTGAATTTTTATTTCCCTTAGTAATTAATCGTCAGTCCATTCAACAAAGCTAAAGATAAGAAAGAAGAGTTAAGACTAATTAAAATGTATAGAAGAAAAGAAAAATTAACTTCAAAATTAGATATATTTTCCCCCTTCCTATATTTTTTGGTTCTCATCTTCTATTATGAACGGAAATAGTTCTTCAGTTACATTTTTAAAATGGCATTGATAATTTCTTGAATCTTGTTTTGAGTATGTCATAATTAAAACTTTTTTAGAGTAAATACTGCATCTTCTTTTCTCTCTGTCTCTCTGTGTGTGTATGTGAATATTATATTTACCTGTTTATAATACAGAAGTACTTTTTATTATCTTATTTTACATCTATGTTGCTGTAAAAATATTGTTGCTATGATGTGAAACTTGTTGATCTTCCACCACAGATAGTACTTTAACTTTACAAATATTTCAGATTTGTTTAGAGAAGGGGGGGGGGGACATTTGGTCAATAAGGACTATTGCTGTTCTAAAATTTATGTTTGTGAAAAAAGATGTGTTAACATAAAGTATGAGATATTAACAATTGTGTTTAATAAAATTATCAAATTGTCTATATATATTATTTAATGTCATTTTACAAGTCATAAAGCTCATGAAAAGCTTCATGAAAATCTTCAATTTTTAAGCTTTAGCTGTAGGTTGATCATAGTAGAATGAAAATTTAGGTGCTTAAAAAGTGCTTAAAAGGTGCTTAAAAAGTGCTTAATTTTTTTTCTGTGGAAAGAGTCTGAACCTTGAAACATGTTTAAAATTTGTTATATTTATCTTATTTCTCGGTGTATAATTTTTGGCTGGATGTACTACCGGATAATTGTAATATCCGGCTACTGCCAATTATCGGGCATGGTGGTCGGATAACCGTTGCATCCCTAGTTTAAAGGATCCGAGACCTTTTAATCGCTTATGGCAAACATCAAAGTAATCAGCTGTCCGAAATTTTAGGTAAAGTTCGATCCTGTATCATTTTAATAACTTATTCATCCCTTATTACTTTGCTGGAATTCGAAATTGAGTGCCGTTCTCATTTTAGATAAGGATAATTAATTACTTTATTTTGGCAAGTCGATCGTCGCTAAACATCCACTTAAGACAATAGATAAATCAAAACCAACGGCGAAGCTAAAATGGAAAAGGAACAAAAAAGAAAAGGGGGTCACATTAATGGTGAAACCGAGAAGAGGACAATAGAGAGACAGAGATGCAATCGTGGTCTCGGAGACCCAAGAAAACTGTAAAGAATCTCTGTGCTTGTTTGTTTCGTAGGATTGCGAGCTATGCGCCCCTCTCTCTGATTGCAGCTGCAGATTAAACTTATAGTGACACAGGAGTTCCTGCCGCGACTCGAGTGTGGTCTGCGCCAAAACGCATCTTAAACCAGATATCTCCTGTTAATGAGGTAGAAAAATGTGGGGAAAAGAATTCCCGGGACCCCCATCTATCACATCATTCTACCCCCCATAAACCCATAGAAGGATACTTTCGAACCTTACAGAGAAGCCACAAATTTCGTGGTCATCAACGGTTTCAGTCTTTATCTTCAGATTTAATTGTATTTCCATTTTGAATTATTAATACCCAATACAAGAACCAGGTTACATAACCTATCGCTAATGACAATAACATATCGAAAACTTTAACGATTTATTTAAAATTGGGATATTATCATCGTATTGAAAGATTCCACGCTAAAATCTAAACAAACTTGAAAATAATTAATTGCTAAGTATACAAATACATTCTTTTTCAACTTTTTTAAAATTTTGTATTGCGACATTTATAAATCTTCAATAGACTAGATTTCCTCTCTTACAAAATGTTTTAATAACACCCTTAAAAAACTTTTAGATTGCATGTATATTATATTGTTATCGACCTTGGCTTCTTTAGAGAAATGGAAGTAGTGTACATCACAGCAACATAAACGTTAGATCACAAGCACAACGTAATGATTTAAGAATCCGGCATTTATATCATTCGGCTGCTTTTATCAGGAATAAAAGTATTTATGAGTTTAAGTATAGGCTCTACAAGATTCAGATGTGTTCCACAGAACACCATAAATTGATCGCATTCCTTCTTTAGATTCTATACAATGGAAGGCCCAGGAGGTAGATTTCAGATGAATGTTTCCAGCATACTGTGAAGATCTTGGTTTTGTGGAAGTAAGAAAACATGTTGGAAGTGTTGTTTCATGACGCACTTTGAAACGTCGTACATGATTATCGATGCATTAATCTCCACAAAAGATAGGCCATAATCAGATTGATAAAAATTTCGCCAAATTCTATGTCTTGAGTCGATATAAAATAAGTTTCAGTGAGATATCTAAAGTTAAAAATATGCTGATTTATAATAAAAGCAAGAACTACATTTTTGAATCCTATATTATTTATAATTGCGGTTGTTAAGAGGTCATCCAAATAAAAATGTTTCTTGTAACTCATCCAAGTTGAAAATTCCGACTGTCAACGTAGATGCTAAACCACAAAATGTTTTATATAGCATAATGTGTGTGCATTTACAGTAGTTTTGTGATCAGTTTCCAAAGAAAATGTTGTCACTCCGATTTCCCGAAAAGGCGAAAGAAGATGCATGTGCACATAACCGGGCGAAATTATTCTTGTCGATTACAGTTATTTATCCCTATTACTTGGATTGCCCGGGCTGACTGGGCAATAACAGAACATAGCAGTCTTGGCTCACTTTAAGAACTGCGAAGTCCAACGTTCTGGAACTTAAATTTATTGACGATAAAAATGAATGTCTTTACAAAACAAGAGCTTTGCATCGTAAGCTCACGACTACTCACTTTTTTCACAAATTTCCCCCAATAGCGAGTAATTACGTGAATTTTTCCCAAGATAACAAGAGATCATTTAAGTCAGATTGTAAACCACACAGGCAGCCATTTACACATTGGTGGGGTGAAATAATTGAGACAGTTGGAAAATATGGCAAGTGGACAGAAAATTAGCATTTATTCTAGCGTTAGTATCTAAGTCGGCGAACACTCCTTTAAATCTGACATTTCATGGCTGACAAATTATATATTAAAGAATAGGAAGGATAAAAGCCAGAATTTTAAATAGATATTATAGGTGTAACAATATATTACATGTTTATAACTACATTCCATTCCTAAAATATACGCAGTTCCAATTTTTAAAACTATTAATGTCTCCAATTAATAGGCATTTATTTCAAGAATGCTATTACCGTACAGCTCTCATAAATCTCCTCAAATACGACTGACACAGTCACATGACGCAAGCCGACAGATGGAGATAGTGTCATCCGAGAACAGCTGACAAGACTCTGCCATGGACATTCCAAACAAACGTCTCTTTTTATTCCTTATCTAGGTCCGAATCCCTACACTTTTAGAATGCACATGACTGCGATCGCAGGCGGCATCTTCGGGATGTATTCTAAAAATTAGTTCCGAACGGATCTGCACGTGGAATTTCGCTCAATATGGAAAGTTCTTTATTTGGCGAACGTGCGATATCCGCACGCGACTCCCTGGATCTAGAAACAACTATTTTTGAAGATTTGACATTGTCAGTGATGAAATAGTCCCAAACTAATTATTCTATATAGACGCCATTTTGAAAGAACTTGGTTTGAACAGAATTCTGTCTTCACTCATAGCTGGGGACAGAATAAACGTAATTTTCTCACTTGAATGAAGGGGCAAACGGTGCCCTATTTTTCTTGTCTTTCAAGACTAGACTTTTTTGATTACTCTGCCGGAAATTTAAGATGTCTGGATATCAAACGAGTCAACAATTTCGTATCAGTTCTGTTTATATCTCTTCCTTTAACTTATCCGCATATAAATGTGTAACCTTTTGATTTTAATGATTAGTAAAATGCTTTGCATTAGTCATGAATTACTTGAAATCATTTACAGATACTTAATAATTACGTTAATCTGATTGCCCTCTGTAATTATGAACTAAAGCTAAATAATGATAACTAAAATTGCAAATCCATTGCTGGTGAAATGTTTATTATACTTAACCCGCTTAAAAGCTAAAATCCTAATGGGAAAAACACTACATCGGATTCTTCTTCCAAAAAAAAAATAGGAAAATCAACTTAACTTAATACATTGCGCTAGAACAGCAGTCGCCAAATGGTGGTCCACGGACTACCTTGATGGTCTGCAGAAAAAACTGATGATTATTTATTGCAAGCTGCAACACAACTAACAAAAGGTTTCATTAATATTCAGATAAAAAATTAAGACTAACAGAACTTATGATGAATTAGGCTTATTATTTTTTCTTTGTTTTTGCTCCTATTTATTAGCAAAATAAATATTACCTTAAAGTAGATTCCAAACTACCTCTGTCGCGAGCTCAAGATTGATTTGACTGTTTTTAGTTTTCCTCGATTGGCAACATTAAAAGAAATGGAGTTGAAAACAAAATGGAGCGGAGGCAGTCCTGATGGTGCCGAATGCATTATTTTTGAAGAATAAAAGCCTTTAGAATCGAAATTGACCCCAACTTCTGGTTTGAGATTTCAAAATATATATGTGTGTGTGAACGTCATTTGAACGAACTCTACAAAAAGCTCTCCCAAAGACTTCATTTAGAGAATAGAACAACCTCGTCGATCTATCTTGCGACTTAAGTAACAAAGCTATATTTCAGTCATCTTTGTCAAGCCCTCATTTTTGGCTTTTTATAAATAAATGAATACCCATCACTGAATGAGAAAACATTGAAAATTTTAATTCAATTTTCAACCACTTATTTGTGCGAAAAAACATTTTCATCTGTCAACAGCAATTAAAATTCAATATCGCTCTCAGCTTCTAATAAACTCAGCTCTCCCTCTTGTAATGACGTCGTTGGAGCCAAAACTCTATTACGGATGATCGATAAACAAAAACATACTAAAAAAATGTGTAATGCATAAATAAATTTTTTTGATTACGATATAACTTTTTACTTTTAATGTGTGTATTTTGTATTAATAAAATAAAAATTTCCGATTATTTTTCTATAAAATATTACGGATGCAAAGGATGTCAATTTGGCTGGATAATGGATACCTGATACCTGGCTGAATGTCAGTATGTTTAGCACGTTTAAATTTATTTTAAATACATCAGCTTTATGCACTTTATTTTTTCAACCAAATTCTAGTATTTTTCTCACCCTTTATATTTTTAAATTGGACAACTATTTGTACTATAACTTATTTTAAATTTTTCTTTATTTTAAATTACAGTATCTCAATTTGACATTTAATTAGAAAAATCAAATTTGAATAAAAAGCCTTTTTAATAGTCCTTTATCTTCCTTCTTTAATGGTTCGTGTGTTTTTATATGCAAAATTTCAAAAACACATTCCCACTTTTTTTAAAGTAAATTGTCTTTGTTATTCTATTCTCCAAAAAAGTAAGTTTTGTCTTTTGTTGTTCTCAGATGCAAGAACACAATTTTGCAGTTGAGACTAAAAAAAGACAATGATTTATGATTTATTGTAATGAAATGTATAAAGAAATTTAATTTTTTTCCATAAAGCTTTTTTTTTTTACATAATGCTCCAAAATACTTATACGCATTGTTTCATATAGTATATTGTTTAATATTTTGCATTTTTTGTTATATTTATCTTATTTATCGTATTTCTGTATAATTTTTTGACCAGATGTACTGCCGGATAATTGTAATATCCGGCTACTGCCAATTATCTGGTATAGTGGCCGGTGCCGGATGCCGTGTGTTGGCCTGATAACCGTTGCATCCCTAATAAATATATTTACTGCCTTTATTTTTATTTAAAATTCATATAATTTGTGGTCCGCGAAATAAAAATGATATATGTAGTGGTTCTTAAAGTTCTAAAATTTGCCAATTTCTTGTTTAGAACAGTGCTTCTCAAAGTAGGCATATGGTGTTTCACGTGGGTATTTGGTTTTTCAAAGGAAAGTCAAAATTTTAGACCTTTCTAGGAGGTATGATATATGTACACTTCGAGTATGGTCAGTTAATAACTGGAGAAATTACAGAATGATTACTCATTTGGAGATTTATTCGACATGAAAGAATTCACAAATATCCAAACTCATGTGGTATTGCAAGAAAACCATTCCTACCATTTCCATCTTCACATTTAGTGGAATGTAGCTTTAGTACTGTAAATGATTTGCTACTGAAGAAGAGAAATTCACTAGATATCAACAAAAGAGGAGATTTGAGGCTAAAGATAACTAATCATCATCATAGTTGGCCCGACAGTCTGTTGTGGGCCTTCGCCTTCTTAAGAAGTTTTTCCCATCCTGCTCTGTTTTGTGCTTGGGACCTCCAGCATCTAATCTTTATGAGACCAAAGTCCGACTCCAGGCAGTCGATCCACCGTCGTTTTAGTCTGCCCCTTGGTCGTTGTCCGAAAGGGACTGCATTAAAAACTTTTAAAGCAGCCCGATCTGCGTCCATTCGCAATAGATGTCCAGCCCATCTCATCCTATTTAGCCTGATAAATTTGATGACGTCATCCTCTTTGTAAAGCTTGTACAGTTCAAAGTTAAATCTTCTCCGCCAGGCAATTAACCAAGTTTATGCTTAATATAAAATCCCCTTGAAGCAGGCATCACACACAAGGGTCTTACTATTTTTTTTTCAGGTGCATTCTATTTTTCTTAAGATCCTTTCGGTAGCCTGCATTCAATATTTATACCTAAATAAAATTTTCTACTTTTTATCATCTCAGAATTTTTCTTTATCTGTTCATTATATTTGAAACCTACTTAATTTTTAAATCATTATATTAACCCTTTAATGAATCATTTCTGCCAATTATATATTGATGAATAAATATCTTAAAATTAAGTTATTATGGACTGCACAGAATAAAATAAATATGAAGTTTTACTACAGCACGTCACGTCAGCTATCCTTTTAATTATCATGGGATGTTATTCATGATAAAGGAAAAACTTTATGAATGAAGATTTATTTGGTATTACACGTAAAATACATACTGTAAAATGAAGTTTTATAATAGATAAGTAATTTGTCCTGATTTCAGTCTATATACTTGCCGAAGAAGTAAATCTATGTGCGCTGTTCGAAAATCCATAAAGTGTGGATTCAAATGGAAAATTTATAAATAGAAATTACTTGAAATATTTGTAGATTGCTCCTACGCTCAAAAGAATAACTCGTTTTAAGAAAACACCAGTACTTAGTAAACTGTAAAGAAATTGTTAAAAATGTAAAAAACCAAAGAGATATTTTTGACTCGCATTAAGCATACTTTTATTTTGCATAAAAAATGTTTGTTATTGAAAAATTTAAGTGCAATAACCATTGTCAATTAATTAATAAATAAAAATATAACAAAAATGTAGTCATTAATTAGGCTTACCCACTTCAATACACAATGTAGACAAAACAAGATTGCATATACAGTAGAACCTCGATTATCCGAAGTAATTGGGCCGAAACTACTTCGGATAATCGAGAATTCATCAATAATCATCTAGTTTAATATGTAGTATCGTCACTGGTGCAAGAGCACTCGATTGTTTTAAGACTCGGCAGTATGACCTTCCAAATTTCGAAGTGGGGTGTGTTTTTCTTTAGAACAGGGATGTTTGAAAGTGGGGAAGAGTACACTCATACCGAGAATTGTGCTTGCGAGAAGGAATTCTAATAAAGGGAATTCCAAAATATTTATCTGCGCTCGTAGTTTGGAAAGAACGGCTTGCATGCAAAAGGAATGTGGGGGAAAATGAAAACTTTAAAAATGCATGTTTGTAAAGAGAAAATTTTGGGTGATAGTAGAAAGTGAAAAGAAAAAGTGAAGAAACAGACTTCGATTGACGGAGAATTTCGGTTAATCGAGGTTCTACTGTTATTAAGTTGTACTCTTTTAATAGAAAAAAAATGAAACTGGCTATATTTTTTCTTCCACAGTATGTGGCCAACCAATGCACTGTTTTAAAAATAATTTTGAAATTTGGCGGGTGTACGAAGTAGTTTCGTAACCCTTCATATAAGAGCAGTGTTTCCCAACCTGTGGTATGTATCATTGGTGGTACGCAGTGTAACGTACTGGAGATATGGTAAGCGAAGCCGTCAATGAAACAGGCTAGAAAACTATTTAATCTAGACTAAATATTTTATTCAGGTGAATAATTTATGTACAGGTTCAGTAGATATCTAAATCTTCTGGGATCTCGTGCTGAGATAACATTCACGCAATTAGGATGCGTGGGTACTGCGTACAGTGTGGCTAGGGCTTCTAAATCACTAGAACAGTTAGCTAATTAGTGCCGGTAATAAACGCTAACACTATCACCTCCGGGCTGACGATTAGTACAGTCGGCTTTCACACCAAGGTTCAAATGCTCAGAGTGCGTATCACGCTGGAGTTCGTGAAGGAAACTCGGGATGCAAGACGATCCAAAATGAGAGCAAGGGTCACGCTCAGCGACCTACTTCTATGTACGAAGTAAAACAAAATAGTAAGATAACGGGAATGGGATCCTCAAGTCGAAAGTCGACTTCTTAGCAAACAGAGACGCTGGCGGTCTCTAAAACAAGCAAACTCCGGAAATCGGAGAGACGAGTGGACTCCTCTCGAGCTCCACACAACAGCTCCAAAAGCAACTCTCGGGAAAAAGCCCCCGTCTTGGATCACAGGATGGATCAGCACAGAACTGCCTGGGCCTAGCCCTCTAGTTCTGTGATACATATGAATTTGGGCAAACACTATTGAATTGTATTGGCTATGGCTGGGAGAAGAGAATAAGAAGAAAGGGCAATGGTTGCTTGAGTTTGGGCAGGAAACATAACACGAATAATAAAATAATAATAAGTTCGGAGAAACAGTCTAATTCTGACCAAGAGTCAGAAAAGCGAAAAAAGCTTAATTGAATTTTAAGCTGACATAAAAGTTAAAGAACATTTTTATTTTATTTTATTTTTTTTTCCCGAAGAAAAAATGAAGTTTTAGGTTAGACTTTCAAGCAGAGCAAGGAAAGTGCTGACCGGATTCAAGAAAGCAATTCAACACCAATAGAATTTATTGGACTAACAGACCAATGGCAATCTTAGAAAATGGAACCCACCAAAGGCCCCCGTCTTGGCTCCGCCACTCTTCTTTTATAGCAGTCTCGGTTCCCTTTACGCGATTCTTCTGGAAACTTCCAGAAGCAGGATAATGCAATCTTGCGGTCACTTCCCGCTTGAATCAGTTGTTTCGTTTCCAGATGTGACCGAAAAGTCGTCTTTAAATCAGCAGACCCAAACAACTTAATTTCCTTTTTCGCTACCGCTAATGGGCTCACATGTGGCATTGTAATGTAGCTCAATTTATAATAATATCTCCGAGTCTTTTCACTCAAATAGTCTCACAAAGTCTCAGACGCACTGGCTCCAGCACGCGGACAGTTTTCAATTAAGTCCGGGACCTAGTACACAACGTGTATTGTTCGGCACACCCGTTTCTACCTGCCGCTAACCGTAATGAGGAATTTGCACATGTGGGGGATTCGAACAACTTAGTGTTTTTCTGGTAATTTCAGACTCGTAGATTCCAAAAATGTTCTCAAAAATGTAAAAAACTGGGTCCATCATTTAAAAAATTAATTTTAAAGTTAAGCGAAAATCACGTGACATCAAAACGCTCCGTGATTGGTTGTGATGTCATCGTTCATGCAGACCAATATTTTTGTATTGCTTTTAAGCGAAAACTATTTTCCGATTTTGTTTTTGCAAGTTCCTGAAATTTTCTAGCTATCAAAATTTATTTTTATTTAAACCTGAAGGTTTATTTTATCGATCTAGATAGCTTAGTTATCTCAATTTGTCATAAATGTCTCTTCTACCTGGATTTACCAATCAGACAACCTCCCGAAAATTGACAGCATGTCAATGTTTTCTTTCTTGGCAAAAAACCCGGATTTTATGGGAGCAGAAATAAGAGGAATTAAAACCCAAAGGTGTGTAAAATCATTTATATTTTTTTTTCCAATTTTACTTAACATGTATTAATACTTTATTCATGCTAAACACAGCTCTTTTGTTTGTAAACACAAACAAGTCAAATAAATATACATATATCATATATATACACATTTGTAGTTGCATCGTTTTTTATAAATAGAGACGGATGTAATATTAAAATAAAAATTAGAGGAGGTATTTTTTGTGAGACCGGTCTCATTAGCCTTCGTGTTGCAAAAAGTAGACCGTAGCATTCCAAAACCAAACCAAAACAAAATCAATTCTTAGATATTTTAAATATGATGAAAAGAAATTTAAAATCTTTAAATGGCTTTACTTAATTATTTATACATTTTTAAATAGCAATACAATTTTATTGCCTTTAATATTAATGTCAAATTAAAAAATGTATAAAATTTCTCAAATTAAATTTAATTTTTAAAGTAATATAATTATTAAGTATTTTAAAAATATTATACTTTTTTTTTCAAATTAGTCACCAATTTAATCGAAAAATATCACTGTTACATTTGATACATAAGAAAGTATGCATCTCTGAAGAAAATATTTATAATACCTTGAAAATACATAACTTTCCCCTCCCCCGAGTTATTTATTAGATAATTATATGCTTTAGATATTTATATGTTTTTCGATATTTATATGCTTTATAAAATATTTATTGTACTTGAACTCTGTGATAATACTCGAAAATTAGCAGTTTTAAAAGTTAAATAGCAGTGGTTAATCAACAATCCTTTTAAAGGTATAGATGTATTTTATATACTTTAATTGTTCTAAAATAGTAATATTTAAACAAATGCAAGCATTTATTTACCGAAAAATGGTCTTCACAAACCCATAGAGATGATTTATATGATAATTTGAGGTTTAATTTCTCATCCCTTTTCATCTCAGTTGTCCAGATTTTACGTGTATGTGGGTCTTTTGGGACGCTGAAAAATATCTTCTCATTGCAATTAGTTGTTGTATTTTTACAGAGTGGCACAATACAATATTTAGAGTATGATTTTTTAATGCCAGACATAACAAAAAAATGCTATTATATGCGATACTTTACACAAAAAACAAATTTAAAAGTCGCCTTTTAACATGTAAACAGCATAGGAGCTCGGTGTTTACATGAACGATGACGTCACAAACTCGGCGGAGATAAAGTAGCGTTTTTGAGAGACGTTAAAGAGTCCGCTATAAAACCCATTAGAAATCACTCATTAGGCCCCCAAAAGAAAGAAAAATAGCTACTGTCCTGCTTACTTTTTTGTCTTCTATCGTTTAAAATCAAAATTAGAAAACGTGAAAATTCCTCATTGTCCGCGGCGAAAGTTCACCTTCCGCTTCTCTTTCGCTAGGATCATGTAACGGATCGTTACAGCAGGTAGCTGGTTGGTGGTGCGCGAAAAATCATGAATAATGTCGGCCATAAAAATTAAAATATAGAAATGTTTTTTCCTATATTTCATTAAAATTATTTTGATTCTACACGTTATACAGTAAATTTGTTAATATGTACAGTCGAAGATTGAAAATCGGCAATCGTGTGGCAACCTCGCATCTTTTGAACTAAATATCAAAAAATTATGTTCTTCGGAAAAAGCACAAAGATCTCATTACATTTTTTTTATTTAATATTTGAACATAAGAAAATAAATTGTTTTTTTATAATTTTGTGATTTTATAAAAACCATTTATTAGTAAACGACATATGACCAAATAATAGATAACTATGAATCTTTGAATAGGATGTTCATATATGTTACAGTGAGTTTATAATCTGGCATGACTTTAGACATGTTTCAATGTAATTTATCTCATCATGTGGTGTGAATATATGATCACCCTGTAAAATGTATAATGCAGATAAATAAACACACTTGCAATAACAAATTTCACGAAATACAATCGTTTTTACAATTTAGCATGATGTACAACCAAATGATGCGTGAGCCAAAAAGGTTGGGAAACGCTGATATGGTGGACCACTACGTGACGAGTTACATGCCCTAACAAGGGAGTAGTGCAACCCTGACGTAAATAAAATAGATGTATAAAATATATAAAATTAAGATTAATGTACTAGAGACGTTGTTAGTTAAAAAACAATTTTTTTTTTTTTTTTTTTTTTTTTTTTTACAAGAACATGAAAAATATTAATATTACAGATTCTATCCATCAGTTTTGTAGAGGAAATTTGTTAAAATTTAGAATATACAGAAGAACCTCAATTATCCGAAATAATTTGGACCGAAACTACTTCGGATAATCGAGAATTCATCAATAATCTTCTAGTTTAATAAGTAGTATCGTCATTGGTGCAATAGCATTCGATTGTTCTGGGACTCAGCAGCATGACCTTCCAAATCTCGAAATGGGGTGTGCTTTTGTTTAGAACAGGGATGTTTGAAAGTCGGGAAGAGTACATTCATACAGAGAATTGTGCTTGCAAGAAGGAATTCTAAAAAAGGGGATTTCAAAATATTTATTTGCACTCTAGTTTGGGAAGAACGGTTTGCATACAAAAGGAATATGGGAAAAAAAGAAAACTTTGAAAAAGTGAAGATGAAACAGACTTCGGTTAACGGAGAGTTTCGGTTAATCGAGGTTTTTACTGTATATTAAATTAGTATATGTTTTTAGGGATGGGACACTAAAAAAGTATTGTGTCCCAAGCACCAGATACTCTCACTATGTCACTGATCTCGTGCCCTCTCAAAAAAACTTTAATTTCGAAAAAGTTCAACGAAATCAAAATATTTTTACATGCTTTCAGTGTTATAAAAACGTAAATTTTTTTATACATTGAAAGATACATCTAACACTCGAAATAGTTTAAATTGAAGTCCAGTTATTTTACTAGCTACACATAAACAGTTATGTGCTCAGAAACATGTGTAAAAACGTATGAAAAAGAAATTGTCACTAATTTTTTAACTTTTTAAATTTTAATAATAATTTTTTTTTAATTTTTTAAAAATAAAATCTTTTGTATCAATCGAAGTTTCCTCTATTGACTAACATTATAGAACGGCTGATAATAAAAACAGAACTAATGTCGAAGTACGCAGCATAATAGCGCCATCTACTGAATCGTAGCGAAATGAAAACTCGAATAACTCACGTTAATAATATTTAAAAAAAAAAAATTTAATCGAAAGGGCTACTAACTTTTACTCTACTTTCCTCATTTCTTTACAAATTACGTCTACGATTTTCTTCCAAATTCTTTTAAACACAGAAAGTTCGATGAAACATCACACTTTCTAAAGGGGATTTCTACTAAATAAAAATTATTAGGCAACGTATGTTATAGCTAATTAGATTAGAGGTCAGACTTTTGACAAAATCTCTCGATATTCTAACACTTTCGTTATATGTCGCAAGTTTAAACAAAATCCCTTAAATGCCCCTAATTTCAACCAAACTTCTAAATTATCTAGTTTTTCACCTAATATATCTTCTTTAAAAAAATATTGAACAGGCTTCGTTTCTTCGAATAGAAACATGAACCTCATTCAAATTCTCAGCTGACAGTGAATAGTACCGATCCTAGACCATAAACCGCTCAAGGGCAAATTAAAATTAGCCGCTCTTTTTTATAAACTTTCTTTACTTTTCCTACGTTTGTTGATAATCATTTCGCGCCCTTACTTTTGAACGCCTATGTGTTGGGCTTCATCTTGCCCCTTCACTAGGATCAGCCCTGACAATAAAGCTACTTAATCTAGAGCAGTGGTCAGCAACCTGTTACTCGGGGTTTACCTAATCACCCATTAAACAATTCTTAATTACAACAATCGGTAAGTATTTTTGCCAACGAATTAAAAGTGAGTGCTTTCGATTTGGCGAAACAGCCCGTGCTTCGCTACGGTGAACTTAATATATTACTTTTAAACAAAGATTTATTTTTCGTGAATAACTCTCTAAATTCGTCACAGTTCAGTTCGAGTCATTGGCATGTTTATATATTTCTATCATAAGCGTATTATAACATTATTCAGTTTTTATAATCGAATTTGTCTTATATTAAATTTGCTCAAACTTTTTTTATTGTAAAATATAAGCTTAACCCTAAATTGCATTACTGTATTACTACTGTACGTTGATTAGCAAAGTTAACAGATCTTGCCATATTACGTGATAGAATAGGAAGCACAGGTTTTGACAGCAACAGTGCTAATTTTGTTGGTAGTAATAAATGTTTTCCAAAATTAAGGAAATTTATGACAAACCACATAGTTTTGTATGAAACAGAAACACACATTCATATCGACAACCATATGAATATGAAGATAACTATATAAAATGATAGGTTTTATTTGGCCATGAGAGTCACTGAAATTTGTACTTTTTGTACTTAGAATATTGTTGATATGCATTTCATTGTAACATAAAAATGAACCAAGAATTAAATTTAAAATTAGTTCTCATATAAAAATGCTATAATTTGCGTCACATAGAAATGAAAGTGAATCACTTTATATCTCAAATTTCAGTTCAAATCGAATAGATACTAAGCAGACGATTTTAAATAATATAAAATAAGAAATGAATAAATGAAATATTTAAATGAATGACGTCATAATGATAGAAAAATATCATTTTCGCCTATTTATTATGTGATGAATTGAACATTTTAATCTCCTGCTTTTAACCGTGGAAAACTGCGTTTAAAACAATTACTTGGGATGACGTCACATTGCTAGAAACATTGCTTCTTTCCCTTAGATATGATGCGATAAATTAAAAACTTAATCGTTTGCGTTTAACCGGGGAAAATAATGCTTGGAATAATGACATGAAATGCTCGAAAAAGGGGGAAGGAATGAATTTCGAACGTTGAAAATTTACAAAAACCTTCCCAGGGATATACCTAAACATTTCCCAAATTTTCACGGCGATTGGATGGATAGTTTTTGAGTCTATTGAGTACAGACAGACACACACAAATTCATACTGATTTGTACTGTACAATATACATAAACAAGAAAAATAGATCAAAAATGAAACATAACCCAATAGTATTGACGAAAAATAATTAAAAATGTTTCAAGAAGTATTCAAAAGAATTTTATTTTTCTATTACTGGATTGTTTGCTAATAAATTTTTCAGTAACTTTTCCGGAGTAGTTATTTAAAAATATTTTAAAAATAGTTAAAATTATATTTTTGAAATGAAGTGCATAATCATGAAACATAACTTAAAAAGCCTTTTATATATATCATCTGTTACATTTTTAATAATCTTGTTAAAATACCTACTTTTTAAAATTCCTTTTAATTCCTGTTAAGCTGAGTGTCCGCCATTACATATCTTTTCACGTTTTCCCTATGAACTTTTAGCGTATTCTTGTAGTGTGCTTATTACCTGTTGATGTGCCCTAAATTTTCCCTACGTATGTAGTCCCCTACCTCCTAGGCCCTGATAACAATTTCAGCTAAAATTCGTCTCCCAGAATACTGAAAGGTAAGCCAATAATGGCATCGCTGACGCTAAAATAAAACCAGTTTAAAAAACGCCAAAGACTTCTTCGTAAATTATTACTCTAGTCATATTTTTGATATTCCTTTTCGGAAGATTGGTTTTGAGCCGTACGGTTTGCTGTTTTGCAACACGAAGGATAATGAGACCGAAATCTACTGCTTAAAGCCAATTCCAAACGGCTACGAATATCTATGCCCACAGTGGGATTCGAATCCACAAACTCCAGTACTGAAGAGCAGAGTCCTATCCTTCTGCCATCGTTAGCCGCTTTTAGGAAAAATATTCACGTAAAGAAACATTCTTAAAGTAAAAATAAGAATAGAGAACAGCTATTGGTCTTGAAGTGTAGTATGTAGATATTACTTTACCAAATAGAGATGTAATGGATTGTCTGTAAGAAAAAATTCTTTATCTTAAGAATGCGTATTAATTTTGCAGAATTGACAATTTTTGCACGCGGTATTCTAGTTTTCACATTGTTAATTTCTCCTGGTAGAGCCTTTGAACGATGATTAAGGAAGGTTCCATGATGTCAATAGGCTTGAATATGTTTCAAAAGGAAGAACAAAAACGCAGCTTTTAAAATTTAAAAAATAAAAAAGAAATTTAATCGAAAGGGCTACTAACTTTTACTCTACTTTCCTCATTTCTTTACAAATTACGTCTACGATTTTCTTCCAAATTCTTTTAAACACAGAAAGTTCGATGAAACATCACACTTTCTAAAGGGGATTTCTACTAAATAAAAATTATTAGGCAACGTATGTTATAGCTAATTAGATTAGAGGTCAGACTTTTGACAAAATCTCTCGATATTCTAACACTTTCGTTATATGTCGCAAGTTTAAACAAAATCCCTTAAATGCCCCGAATTTCAACCAAACTTCTAAATTATCTAGTTTTTCACCTAATATATCTTCTTTAAAAAAATATTGAACAGGCTTCGTTTCTTCGAATAGAAACATGAACCTCATTCAAATTCTCAGCTGACAGTGAATAGTACCGATCCTAGACCATAAACTGCTCAAGGGCAAATTAAAATTAGCCGCTCTTTTTTATAAACTTTTATATAAACTTTCTTTACTTTTCCTACGTTTGTTGATAATCATTTCGCGCCCTTACTTTTGAACGCCTATGTGTTGGGCTTCATCTTGCCCCTTCACAAGGATCAGCCCTGACAATAAAGCTACTTAATCTAGAGCAGTGGTCAGTAACCTGTTACTCGGGGTTTACCTGATCACCCATTAAACAATTCTTAATTACAACAATCGGTAAGTATTTTTGCCAACGAATTAAAAGTGAGTGCTTTCGATTTGGCGAAACAGCCAGTTGTTGGCTGTACTCGAACCGAACAAATGGAAAGCAATATACGTTGTTTGATTTGAATGAGATATATCTGTTGAACTTGACGACGTAACGTCATGAAACCACGAGAAATTAATTCTGCTTTCGACTTCCATTTCATTTATCAACCTGCCAATTGCTGGCTACTGCGTTCGATAGTCGGCTATTTCCACAACCAAGTCGAAAACACCCAGTGTGTTTGTGCTCTAAAGTCTGGCCCAATAATCAGTATGAGTTCTCCAAAAAGCAAAATTGTTTCAAACGACATTGATAAAATAATACGGATGGATATGTTCAACATCAACAATGTGTACAAACGTGTTTCCTGTACAATCCACAGCCATCTATAGAAGGCCTGTGCATTGAATCAAAATGGCGGAGACAGAAGGGAATTTTCATTCTATAATCCCCTTTTAAATATTTCGCATTTTATTACTACTCATCAAAATATTTTTATCATAATAAACGATGGATAATATTGCTCAACAAAAGTTGTTTATCATTAAATTATTTCACCAATTTGAATATTATTTAGACAATTATTTATTATTAAACAACTAAGATATCATTAAATAACGGAAAATAAATTGCTTTGCCACAGTGATTTTATTGGTCTACCCATTTAATTAGTAAATTACACAAATTCATTCATTGCACAAGAATAGGTATGATACAGAGATATAATTTTTTAAGCATAGAAATCACATCCCCAAAAAATTACCTCGCTGATGGATTTTAGTTCTTACTTTTATTTGAATGGCTCCATGGAAATAAAAAAATATCTTAACCTATATTCACAAATATTATTAATCTACCTAATTTTCAATAAATTATCCAAAAAGGTAAAAAAAAAAACTGCTTTAGCATAATATTTATCATGGACAAATTTCACAAACATCAAAATTTAGCATAAAAAACAACTATGAGGGAAAATGTTTACAAAATTTTTATTCACGCTCTTATATACATGTAATATATATATATATATATATATATATATATATATATATATATGTGTGTGTGTGTGTGTGTGTGTGTGTGTGTGTGTATATATATCTGATACTGATTTGTACTGTACAATATACATAAACAAGAAAAATAGATCAAAAATGAAACATAACCCAATAGTATTGACGAAAAATAATTAAAAATGTTTCAAGAAGTATTCAAAAGAATTTTATTTTTCTATTACTGGATTGTTTGCTAATAAATTTTTCAGTAACTTTTCCGGAGTAGTTATTTAAAAATATTTTAAAAATAGTTAAAATTATATTTTTGAAATGAAGTGCATAATCATGAAACATAACTTAAAAAGCCTTTTATATATATCATCTGTTACATTTTTAAGATACAGTTCAGTAATTACTACTAATAAATCTAGTTGTTTTCATTTGCTATGAAACTGCTGTGTTATTTGTCTAAGACGTTTGGAAATATATGAATAAATAACAATGTGTCTTTCTAAATACAATATGCCTAGTATAAAGTGTAAATACTAGGTAGTTTCGTTGCCGAACGATGGCCGAATGGTTAGGGCACTGACCTTCGGAACCGGAGTTCGTGGGTTCGAGTTCCACTGTGGCATGGATGTTCGTAGCCGTTCGGAATCGGCTTTAAGCAGTAGGTCTCGGTCTCATTAGCCCTCGTGTTTCAATAAAAGTAGACCGTAGTGCTCCCAACCAACCAACCTAGGTAGTTTCGACTAAAATCTGTTAACCCTTTCATAGATCATTTATTTCTCACTCCACGTTTCCAAACTTTCAAAATAGAGCTGCTAATTTTATTCAATCGATCGAACAATTGATTCGCAAAACCGAAGCAGGAATTAGTCTTCCCGTCGTTTCAATAACAAGACCAATATATTATAATGGGTTTAGCGCTTCCCACAGATGTATTTTGTAATATTTTTTATGTTTTCTGTCACAACTGATTTTTTATGTTTTCTGTCACAACTGACGTTGAAAAATATGATGACTGATGAAAAATATGATGGCTTTGCAAACCTACTGCAGAAGGAACATGGAAGACCTTTGATAATTCACGAAAGAAAGTTATGCGCAAGAGTCTCCTCCAAACAGTTAAATGAAGTGATGATCGTACAGATTAAAATTGCTAACACAATTAGAGCCTGTTCTGCCTTGAATCACAGAAATTTAAGACAATTTTAGAAGAAATTGAGCTTAAATGAAGTGATTTATTAAAGCATACTGAAGTTCGTTGGTTAAGCAGATGAAAGGTTTTAAATCACTTTGTGGAATGCATTGAGCTAATTAAAATACTTTTTTAATTGAAATCGGTGAAAGTTTTCCTCGGCTTAGAGATAAAAATTATCTTCTTAAATTAAAAATTCACAGTTATTACTAATCAATTCAGTTATTTAAATCTGGACTTCCAACGGACATACAATTCTCAAACGTTATATAAAAGGGAAAAGATTTTGTCGTGAGATAGTTCTTTTCCAGGATTAGGGAAATAAACATTTAAAAATTTTTCTACACTAAAAACTCTTAAAGAAATTACAAATACAGAAGTAGATAAGCTTAAAATTTATATAGATGCAGCTCAAATTGAATTGGAAACCAGATTTCAGAACTTAAAGCCCATGGTCTCATGTTCAGTTTTACATTAAAGCTTGGTGAAATAGAAGACAATATGTTGGACATGAAATATTTCAATATCCTTTGAATTGAAAGTCAGGATATGGAATTGATTGACTTCATAAGATCAGTAATGTGAACAGGCAACTTGAAAGCACTGATGAAAAGCACTTAAGCTTGATAGCCACATGTTGGGCATCATTTCCGTACAAGTTTTCTTCGATAAAGAAAGTTGATTTCAATTTTCATGTGAACAGGTGTTTTCCCAAATGAAATTCATCTTCAATTATCTCAAAATTAGTATGGTTTGGTTTGGTTTGGAGTGCTACGGTCTATTTTTTGCAACAGGAGGACTAACAACTCATGTATTTTTTAAATAGCAACAAATTATCACCCAAATATCTCAAATCTTGCAGGAATAAGGAAAGGAAGTCATTTATATGATTAAGGTACATTAGATTATCCCTCTGTATACTGTCTTTATTTTCTTTATTGTAAGATAATGCGTGATCTAAAATGAATGATGTGACCCACTAGCAAAAGTTTTTGTGAAAAAATTTTAAAAGATAACCCATTTGGAAGAAACGTTGCTGACCACTTATATAAAGAAAAATGTAGAGGGGGAAAAAAAGGGTTTCTTTTAAAATTATGTTAATATTTTGGAAGTGACAGAGGGGTCAACAGTTTTACTTTGCTTCCCGATTTTGTTATATATTTTTCTGAAATGTGCTCACTAAGTATAGCTTGGTGATATTCATTAATTTTAACTTTTAATTTGCAGATTTGGTTTGGAGCACCACTATAGTCTATTATTTTGCTACACTAGGGCTAATGAAACCTACTGATTGATGCCGAGTTCGAACGACTATCCATACCAGTAGCGGAATTCGAACCCGTGGTCTCTATTTCTAAAAGACAGCACCCTACCATTCGGTCATTACCGGCTAAAATATTAAGCTAATTATATCTAGACACACACACACACACATATGTATATATATATATATATATATATATATATATATATATTATATATATATATATATATATATATATATATATGTACATGGTTTCCGCGCACTTGGAAAGTCAGGGAAAATCATGGATTTAGACAATGGATTAATTTTGTTATGGAAAGTCTTGATTTTTCAAGTAAAATGAGTAAAAGTCATGGAAAGTCATGGATCCGCTAAACTACCGATTAAAAAAATGAATTGAATGGTTTAATTCTATTTTTACTTGTCATTTGGCTGAAGTTACTGAGTTTGATATTTATGTATTATCCTATTGACCCTATTGCCAAGTAAAGTTCGTTCACCAAGGAAACTCAAAGCAAGAAAGCTTAATGGGTGGGTAAATGTATATTATTCTGGTTTTTTCTTAAATTGTAGATTAAAATTTTATTAATATAATAATAATTATTTTTTAATAAAATTAGTTAAGATTTTTGCACAAAATATAAGTTTATCTCTAGGGATATTGTATATAAATGTTATAGGGTTATATTTGTCTGTTATTCATGGTCACCTAGATAATACCAAAGTACCCTGAATTCAAATTGGAAACATTTTGATTGAAAAATTGCTATATGATTAAACTTAGGTATGTGGATACAACAATTTAATTTTATGTATGTGAGTTTATTAACACTTATAAAGTAAGTTTATAGTTTTTTTTATGATAAAATTCCTGTAATTTCTCTAAAAGCATATATTTTATTTGTATGTACATCAGAAGTTTTATTCCTATAAACTTTAACGAAAGCTTTTTAAAGTCATGGAAAGTGATCTGCTAAATCAGGGAAAGTCATGAAAAGTCATGGATTTGAAAAATTTTATTTTGGCAGATACCCTGTATGTATATATATATACATACATATATATACATTATATATATATATATATATATATATATATATATTTATTTATTTATATACATATATATATATATATATTTATTTATTTATATACATATATATATATATATATATAGATAGATAGATAGATAGATAGATATGTCGTGATCCAGTGTTAAGGCGAATGGAAAACAGTCTTTCTTGATAATAATAAGTTTATTAAATCATTGTTTCATTTAAAGCAAAACTAGGCATTTTCATATTTTCGTCGAAGACACGCGTAGAGTGTGTTCACAGTTTCATGTCCATGCGCTAACTGAAACTAATCTGTTTGCAAACTCGTCAAATACTTCCAAAATGCTTCCGCCTGAACGGATTATCCTAAAAGCTTACTCGAGCGTGGGTCTTTTTCATTTATTTTATTATTATAAAAGAGTTCCCTTTTTAAAATCGCTTATAACTCACGTAATTTCCAACTACCCCTTTTTAGACCTAACACACACACACACACACACACATATATATATGCATGTATATATATATGTGTATGTGTATATATATGTATGTATATCTATATGAATACATATGTATGTATATATATGTATGTATTTTTATATATCGTAAGATTGACCACCTAACCGGAACTTCGCACCCCAGGGCCTTTGGTCACGCAAACGGAGATTGACACCGTAAGCCTTGGCCCCCTAGGGGTTGTTGCGCATTTAAAATATATATATATATATATATATATATATATATATATAAATAGATAGATAAGATATAGATATGTATGTATGTATGTATATTTTTGTGATATTTCCAATTGTACTTTTGTAATATTATTCCTTATTTATGAACTAAATGATCATTTTTCAATTTAGAGACTGCAGTCGTTTCCATTGCTGCCAAAAGAAATGTTGCTTCGAAAACGGCGGTCCTTGCTGCTAGTTAAAATGGAAACGGTTTCAGCAACATCGTAATTTTCACGGTTACACAATTTTATGGCATCTACTCCAACCAAAAAAGTCAAGTAAATCATTTAAGTGGTTTCAAATCGTGGATGGCTATTCCACTACATCCGTTTCCATTTAAATGTACTTCCAAAAAAAAGAACTAGAAAACCGGCTAGCACGCCAACAGAAAGGAATACTAAGGAAAAGCAGCCTTGTCACGTCAAAAATAATTGGAACTACAAGTGCAAAATTCTGTTGTTTTCCGTTCTTGGGAGAACGTGTCTATTAATTTTGTGGAATTGACTGCTTTGGCACGTGACGAGCATGGTGGTCTACTTTTCATGACGTTCATTTAACGCAATAAATAGAACACCAGTAGTAATCCGACATCCATGTTTTTATGTACGAAAGAAATTTATCGTTAATTTTAGTTGAAAGGGGAGATTTGTATCATTAATGAAAAATTATTATTTTGCTAATACACTGGTTACCTACCGGAAGCTCGAATAGCCAGTATCCGAGTTTGGCATTTTATTGCTATCAAACTTTATTCAGCTTAATCGTATCATTTACAAGTCATCCCCTAATATCCTAAGTTATCTCTCCGTCTGTCCTCGAGTATAAGAAGCGGTTGGGTCTGGAATGGATAGAGGCATCTATATTGGATTCTTGATGGTTAGGGTTAGCCAAATTCAAAGCGAGTAAAGTTTAATTTCTCCTAAACTATCGATCCGATTCTAAAATAAATTAGTAGAAATATGTTTCATATCGCAGTGAAAAATACTGTCTTTTTTAAAACGTTCGAAATCCACCCCTTCCCTCTTTTCGAGCGTTTAATACCTTTATTTCAAGCCCCATTTTAAGAGCAGGTGATTAAATTTCTCAATTTATTACATAATAAATAGATAAAAATAACATTTTTATAGCATTATGACGTCATTCTTTTAACCATCTCATTTAATCATTTCTTATTTTAAATTATTTAAATATCGTCTGCATTATTTTCATATGTTTTGTCACTGAACTTAGATACTGCGTAAATAATTTTCTTTTATATTTGAATTAAATAATAGATTAGGTATATATATATACAATAATCTTAAATTTAATCGTCGACTATTTTTTGTTTGCAAGATAATTCTCAGCCAAAAAACAAACCATTTTTTTACCTGCCTCATAGAGTACTTTACAATTCTGGAAAATAAAAAATTTTACTGATCCCGTCATATGATGGGGTATATGCTAGTAATATATAATCTAACATTTTTCCAGTGAAACGAAAAAAATTAAATAATTACTGTCATGTTTCAGCAGCGAAGCCAATAAAGCTACTAATTCACCAGAAAACATTGTTAGTTTATTTTTTATAAAATAATACACTATCGATAACAATCGAAGATAGAAACTGTTGTGTACGGTTGTAAAGCATTACTTTAGTTTTTCTACTGCAGTCATTACAAAGTTACTGCCTATATAAAATGAAATGACCGGTTTTTTCATCTTTATGAAAAATATTTTTATTAAATGTATAAATATCACTAAAAAGTTACTACCTACATAAAATTAAAATGCTGTTTTTTCATATTTATGAAAAAAATTTTATAGCATCACTACAAAGATACTATCTACATAAATAAGGGTTTTTGTGTCATCTTTATGAAAATTTTTTATCGTATTACTACAAAGTTATTACCAACATAAAACTAAATAAGCTGTTTTTTCACCTTTATGAAAATTTTTTATTGTAACACTACAAGCAGGGTTGGAAAAAAAATCAGATTTATTTGATTTAAATCAGATTTTTTTTTATTTAAATCGGATTTTTTATATTTTTTTCTGAATACTAATTTCAATTGTTGTTTTTATGTTTTTTGAAATATACACAGAATAGTTTGTTATACGATGTAACATCTTATCTATCTAGTATATTCTGCACACTGATTACCTAAACTTAAATATATAAATTTTAATCTAAATACTTTCTATTATTTTGTAATTGGATAGTGCAAACTAAATAAGATGTAAATTAAAAAAACAAATTAAATATTCTTTTAAAGCAAACTATTTATTTAAAAAAACAAATCACAATTATTTCAATATTTTTTAAGCACCGAATTATAGATTTAATTGTTTCAATAAAAACACTAACTTTGATGCTTTATCCACTCCTAATTCGTTATGAAGGCTAGAATGAACAATACCAAAAGAAGAAAACTGTCTTTCCATTCCAGCAGATGAAGCCACGACTGTTGTTATTTGGTAGACAAACTGGATATCAAGTTTTGTAATACTCTCTTTACCTCCCATTACATAAAATGATTTCCACCACTCATAATCAGTCATTGTACTACCCCTACTACATACTTTCTGATAACAAACCCTAAATTCTTGGAAAACACATGCTATCTACTTAAACATATTTACTTATTGGTATTACTGTGCTGACTGATTCCCAATCCTCCTGTCTTTGGAATATAGGTTTTAAAAGTGAAAAAAAGGATTTAAATCAATGATTTTATTCAAAAAAATCAACTGATTTAAATCACGATTTAAATCAACTGATTTAAATCATGCCAACCCTGACTACAAGGATACCACCTGCATAAAATTAAATAAGTGATTTTTATTTCATCTTTGTGAAAAAATATTTTTATTAAATGTGTAAATATCACTACACTACACTACTACCTACACAAAATTAAATAAGCTGTGGTTTCATATGTATGAAAATTTTTATCGTATCACTACATAAAATTAAATACATAAAACTAAATAACCTACATAAAATTAAATAAGTAATTACATAAAATTTACCTAGCTAACATAAATAAGTAACTACATAAAATTTAATAAGGAATAAAAACCTACCTACATAAAATTAAATAAGTTATTTTTTCATCTTTATGAAAAATTTTATCGTATCACAATAAAGTTACTAAAAAGACTAAACTCCTGGGCGTAACAGCCCCTAGGGGACCAGGACCTACGGTGCCAATCTCCGTTTCCGAGACCAAGGACCTGGGGTGCGAAGCATATGTTCCGGTTAGGTGGTCAGCCTTACAAAGTTACTACCTACATATAATTAAATAAGCTGTTTTTTTATTCATCTTTATGAAAAAAAAATTATAGTATATTTACAAAGATACTACTTATATAAAATTAAATAAGTTGTTTAACAGTTTGAGTTTGGATGTTGCTGGAATCGAGTATTTTGGTGGCAACTGGACATTTGATTGGTAAATCTTAATTATTCTTTACAAATGTGAGCTCCTTTTCGGACACCAAAGCCATATTTTTGAATGACTTTCAAAATTTCAAGAAATAAAACACTTTTTTATTTTATGTGGCATATAGATTTTGATGGATTTTCATTAAAAACGTAATATTTCTGCATAGACCGAATTGCAATTTAAGTTTAAGTCGATCTGAAAATCGTAATCGTAAATAGGTGAAGGTTTGGAATTACCTTAGGTACAATATGCTTAATATATAAGTCGAAAATTGAAACTGATCTTATTCGTGATTTACAACTATCAAGCATTATAATTTCATCCTATACTATCAAGTATTTTTTAAAAAGCAGCTCCATGAAAGCAAGTATAATTCTTTTCTTACATCAAAACATTTTCAACAATTTGGATTATTATTAAATTTATTTATATCTTTGGTTATACTTACCTCTAAATGAAAAGGGTTTTTATACATGCCACTACGTACTTGCATGCCTAAAATTTTTGCATTTTGGAATCAAATAACCTTAGCTGGACGATGCCTGAATGGATAGAGCTCTACTCTTATGAACCTGAATTCGCGAGTTTGAATCCCGCTGGTGTCATAGATGTTTGTAGCCTCTCGGAATGAGCTTTAATCTACAGGTCCCATTCTCATTAGCTCTCCTGTAGCAAAATAGTAAACGTAACTCTCCAAACCAAACTTTGCTATTTTTTTCTGATGTCAAATGCTACAATATTATAAAAACGCTCATTGGTCCAAAACATTAGAAGAAAACAAAACATTTTAAAGGGTGAATTTTAAACCTTATAAAGCGTTTTTCTTATGTATAATGTAATTATATTCTTCAAAAATACATATTTAAAAGAGAAGAAACTGCTACAAAAAACATACAAATGAAAAATAATCTATCCCATTTTCTCTTTGAACTGCTGGTATCTATCACATGCAATAATGAATATAGTCTATCGGAGCTGTTGACACTCTTGTAATTAGCTAAATGATCGTAATTTGTGACAATCTAGATAAGTGTCAAAATGGTGTGTATTACATCCTCCGAATTCTTTGAAGAATTCATAAAAAATGACGTCGTAAGAATCTTGCTTTTTTACTGGGAAATTCTTTTACAAGTTTTCATTTTCCTTATTCTTCTGTTCCCTCTTACATTCTGATGTGACTGCTGATGTTCCACGGGTCACGGTTACAGCGACCTTCTAACCGGCAACATCAAAAACGTTCACTCGGTAGATCGTAGTTTGTTTAATTAGGCCGCCATTTTCGTATCGTTTGTCCTCGCATTTTTTCGGGACCCGTCGGCTACGCTTCGCAGAACTTCTAGGCCCCCGAAAACACGGGGTCAACTTTGTGCGACCCCCACCGACAGTTCCGCAACGATTGACATGGAGATGTTCCAGTAATGCACCGCTTATGACTTGCTACATTCATATTTTCTTTCTTTTATGAATATACCCCGTTCTCCTGCTACACAGATCAAATTCTCGTCTGAAAGTAATAAGTCGATTAAACTCCACATCGAAAACAAAACCTGATATTAAGAATGTGTTATTCTGAATAAGGAAGAAAGAAATGTTTTCACCATAAAGATTATCTGAAAATAATACGTCGATAAAGCTCACAACGAATATAAAACCTGATATTAAGAATGCGTTATTTTCTCTATTCTGAATAAGGCAGAAAGACAGTATTTCATCATATTAATTATCATAATGCATTTAATGTAAACTTTTGAATTGAAATTAGTCACTTTTAATGGTAAAAAAATTAAACAAGAGTGGGTAACAGGACACGCGAAATCATTTTGTGCGGCCTGAGCGCCCATAGGGAAAATATAAATACAATGCAAAAGACCACCTTCTGAAGACGTTTTATTTCTAGTCCATGTCTTTTATCTATTTTCATCCACTGCACTTTATACACGAAAGTTGCCGTTTTTGTGGTATACAAATATAAAGGAAGGACAATGAAGAACTAGGTAAATATAAGGATAATGATAAATTTAACATGATAATGATAAATTTAACATGAGGGAACTAAAGCAAATTTACGATATATTAGCCCTTTGGGTACATTTGACGAGTGAGATTCGTCATCTGCTTACTTGGACGACGTTACGGTGGACGAGTCTGACTCGTCATCTGAATTTAAGAATCAGGCGTTGATCGCAAACAATTGCTTGACGTTTGTTTATGACATCTTAGTTTCAAATAAGGTTAATTCCACTTATCTTTATTATTATCCCTGATTTTTATACGCTATCCTAAGATGTCTGAAATAGAAAATTCATTATTTGACTGCGGAAATGATAGTTCCAATAAAGTAGAATTAGAGCTGTACAACAGTGATTACAGTGAAAATGATAAAAACGACAATGAATTGGAAAGTGATAGTGATGATAGTGAAATACCAGTACGTCTAAAATGCACGCGGCTTTTTCGAGTGATAGAGAATCTTCTACCGAAAAATTGCAAGAACAATGGATTTGGAAAGAAAAAGAAAATCTCGATATAAAACAATTTCAACACATAGCTGAAATCAGTGCGTTGTGCCTGCGTAGATTAGGTAATAATTCTACACCACTGGAAGTGCTAGACCAAGTTCTTACTGAAAGTTTTTGGAAAATGATAGTAGAAGAAACGAATGGATATGCCAGTCAAATAATTGAGAAAGAAGGCTTTGCAAATAAAAGAAATCTAAAGTGGTTTCCAGTAACTGTGGATAAAATGAAAGGATATATTGCATTATGCATTATCAGATCTCAAGTAAAAAAAAAAATTAAATTGAATTCATATTGGTCAAAAAAAAGTATTATATTCCAATTTTTGCAGCCACTATAACCCAGGAGAGGCATTTTGATATCTCAAGATTCCTTCATTTAACAAAGAACGAAAAGATGGATAAAAAATGATAGAATTAGGAAGATCAGACGTGTAGTTGATTATCTGGACAATGCATTCAATAATCGTTATACTCCAGACAGCGGAGTTTCACCAGATGAATCTCTCATGAAATTCAAAGGACGTTTGAGTTATATTCAGTGTAATCGGTCGAAACGAGCGATTTAAATGTATTGCTTTTACATGTTAATCCATATAGCGACAAATTAAATCCATTCCATGGGCATAAAAATCTTCAAATAATTCAGTACTCAAAGCGTTAAGTCAGAATTATTCATTTATTTTCTCAACTGTTGTCAATGATATTTAAGTATATGGAGTATACATTTTTTACTTTTTATTTCTTTATATAAAGATAAAAAAAGACGAATTATTTAAAACAAAAAAAAAAATTGCATGCCATGTGTAATTGATGTAAACGATATCGTAATGATGTAAAAAAAAGCGCGGTAAAAATTAAAAAATAGTGAAAGCTCTTGAAAATGTTAGAACAGTAAAAACTATTTGATTTGAAATTTGAATCTATTGATGTAAGAAATCTTTAAAATCCTGCAATATTGTACGTACAAATAGCAGAAATAACGTTCTAAATAAAGTTCGGTAATGGATGTGGATACATCAGCCCACCATGTCATTTGCAACCATAAACCCCTTTGGGAATTGGTTGTGGTCTCGGTGATCAGTCAGTCTTTTACAAACCAACACCAACGTTAATGAATAGAAAAAATTTAAATTCTTCAAATCAAAGCAAATCAATTAATTCCCTTTTTAAAGCTGTATAAGCATGAAACAGAATATTTCAATAATTATTTAATAGTATGTGCCTCGTAAATTTTTGCTTTACCCATTACTTGTTGACTTCCTCTCTTAAAAATTGATTTTTTATGGTCCAATACAATGGTTCTCAAACTTTTTATGACACAGAATACTTATTACATACATAGCAACAGAACCCCTGAATAAATATTACTCGAGCAGAAACTAGAGGCCTATTTTTTTTTTTTTTTTTTAATCACAGATTAGACAAACCTTTCAGATACCTTCACACAGCAAATCCTAAATCTGGTGCAGGAAAGCTTTTCCAGGCACGTGAAAAAAAAATTTTTTTTCCAATATATTCTGTATTTTGCAACGAATGTTATTTCTAATAAATAAGATACACTTTCCATGGGTGGGTGATCGATTACAAAAAAGAAAATATTTCAGAACGTCCTACACAATTTTCTGAAAAAGTATAAGCTACTAATTTAAAATAAAAACTATATTATGGTCACTTTTTGGATGTCAAAACTAGAGCAGGATATCTGAATTTTAATACTGTAATTTATTGTTTACCAAATATCAATATTTATCACCTTATTATAAAGTTGCAAATATAAGTGTGTTCTGTATAAAATAGTACACATATATCAATGTTTGTTGGTTATCATTTCTCAATATGAATACATAAATTTTAACATTGCTTAAAAAAAAAAAATCACATTACTGTTCTTAGGTAAAAAAAAAAATTTGTAGACGCATCAAGAAAAAAAGTGAAAAAAGATAACTTTCTAATTATCCTCAAAATTCATTTATACATTTTTTATTGGCAGCAAGAAATTGTTTTAAAAAATTTTTGAATTTAACAAATTTTACCAAAAATTCTTTACAAATTTTCGAGAGGGTAAAATTTTTGGTTCTGAATCACTCCTAACATTTTCATTCATGTGCAAGAACTTATTTTCTTATTGAAAGGGGAGTGCCACATTATAAATGTTGGGAACTAATGATTAATCATTATATAATTAAAACTCATTTTTGGTGTCGCATACACATTTTAACAAAAGCTATTTTTTGTTACAGCTCAAAAATGTCAGTTTTACCAGTTATAATACTTTAAATGACAAAAATATAAGATACCCTAATAATAACTATAGCACACTGAACATGCTGCATACTTGTTTTTTTATATTTTCTACTCAATCATCTACAACAGCATAAGGATTTCTCAAAAAGGTGAATGTTTTCCTCTATCAGATTTCCTGTTATTTTATCTACTTTAGTACAAGTCACATCTTATCAACATCTTTACTATAACTTAAAAAGATACTGCTTCTAACATTAATTAGATTCTTAATCCTCATTGTGTTGCTTGGCCCAGGGAAGTCAGATAAGAGAGCTCCAGTGTGATACTGCTGAGTAAATTTAAAGCTCTGACTTTAGATTTAAACAAAGTAGAAGTAATCAAAAGCCATTTATAAAACACTAGTTTCTAAGTGTAGATGTAATCTCACACTTGTTATTCATATTAGTTATAAACTAGCTGAGGGTGAAAAAAACACACCTCCCCTTATATGCATATTTAAAATTTAAAAAATGCTTAAGATTAATTTAGCTTAGGATTATTTGAGCACTAAAAATAAACATCTTATTTAAACAATGGGTTTTTCTTTAAATTTAAAACAAGCAACTACTAAACACTTATATTATCACACAATACCATGTTTAACACAGTTTACAAAAATAATATCCTATAAAACTTTCTGCCTAGAACTAAAAAATGAGCCCCACCATCTGTCTCCTTTGAAATGTCATTTCTGACACATCTCAATTGTCATTTAAGTGTTGTAACTGATAAACATGACCATGTAATTATATTTTTAACTAAACATTCTATTCCCACAAAAGCCAAAATAATTTATTTCTTAACGCAAAAATTAAAAGTTTATCAACAGCCTACTGTATACCAGCTTTTAATTAAATATGTATATAAGAAAAGCAAAAACAAGATTTTCAAATGTGTACTAATTTAAGTGTATAAATATATTATATAGAGTTAATTATTCACCATTTACATCATTAAGATGTGTTTATAATTCCACTTGTTTCCCTACCTAAAAACTTTCAATTTCTAAGGTACTTTAAACACAAGAATAACTCTAGGTCTCTTGACAAATTCTGAGTAAAATTAAACAGGTATCTATGGGTCTACTTCAACTTAAAAATAGCTACAACAGAAGAAAAATTAGCAAACTATGAGGACATAACCAATTTCTTATAGAATGGAAACTAATTTTTAAAATAAAAGCCATTCACAAATCAAGTAGACAATGAATAAGGAAAGTTTGAAAGAAGTTGGAAATTATTTTTATTATTTCATGTACAAAGTCTATTAGATTAACCCTTCTTTTTAGACACACCAACTGTACGTCCTCTCCTGCCAGTTGTCTTGGTATGCTGACCTCTTACACGGAGTCTGAAAACAGAGAGAAACTTATTAAACACCTCATATTACAACATTAACATGATTAAATATGTATTATATGTGTTAATAAAGAATTAACTTTGGTTCCAATAATTGTTACAGTATTCATCTAAACAATCATTAAATTCAACTATATTCATATTATCAAGATTTTAAGTCATAAAAGTTTAACACTTTTAGTGAGCAGTAAGATATGCAACTGGGCAATGTGTTTAAACTTCACACACAAGGTGATATTTTAAAAATTCAAATCAGCAATAAATTATTTTAAAGTGGTAATATGTTCTTGTGACCAAGAAATGTTAAAAATTACTATTTTTACATAAAGGTTTTAAAAACAATATTTTAAAATATTCTTATGTATAATAATTCTTTCCACATTTCAGTTAGATTCTGAAGAGCAGGACAGGCTGTGTACTCAGATTACAAGAAAGACTGTTTAAAAATGACTTTTTCCATTTTGAAGGAATAAGTACAGCCCCATACAACTTGATATTAGTAAAATATCACTCTTTTCTCTCATACTACACTGAAAAATACAAGTGAAATAACTCATTGATTTGCTCATTAAAAAATATGAATTGCCCGACATATAAACTATAATAATTAAAAGGTTATGAAGGTGTTTTATTACAACTTTCCATATTGCTTTAGAGAGCAAAATAACCTAAAAATTCCTAGCAAAAAGGTAAATTCCCAATTCCGGGGGCCACGCTGCCATGTTTTTGGCTCTATTTTAGTACAAGTGATCGCCAAATTGTCGCCAAGTGATGTTTACAATTTGTGTATTAAGTTTATACCCGATCTCAAAGCATATTTTGAACAAAAAAAAAAGGGTTTGAAATTTTGTTAAGATGAATACACATTTAAATTTGAGTTTTTAATATATTTAGAGGCGCTTTTGTACTGCTTATTAAACTAAACAGCACAGAATCTTTGCAATAAGTGCAAATTAAGCAAAATATAAGCATTAGTTGGTTATATTTAGGCAATTAGGCATATAAAATATTTAGTTATATTTATAAAATACAGTTGCTATTTAATGAAATTAAAACTATCAAACAATTAAACAGTTATAAAGTACGGTACAAATTACTTCTAGAAATTATTAGCTTAAAATGGAAATATAAGAACGGAGTAAATGTTTTAAATAAATAATAAATTTTTAGCTTAAAATTCTGAAGATAGTAAGGGAGTGAAATAATTATTCTTATCTAAGTGAGGTAAAGCTCCCCTTGATCATCCGTAACAATAACGGTAGAGTCGTAATAAAATTACTTTTATTACTCAGCTTATCACTTTTAACAATGTAGACACTTTTAACACTGTAAAATAATACAGTTTAAAAATATTCTTCATCCTTTTGTATTAAATTAAGACACAATTTTGAACCCCGAACCCGGTTCTGCAGGCCCCCCGAACTGGGAAATAGCCAAGAGGAGAAAAAATTTTTAAATGCATAAACAAAGTTTTCAAATCAGAAACCTAATACAATATTCAGATTTATTTTAAGAACTGAATTTTAAGCGGCATTTCTTTTTATTTGTTTAGAACAATGGATTTTCTTATTCCATTAGACTTCTAAAGAAGTCTATAAAAGATTTAAAATTCACTTTCCTAATTCCGAATTTTTCACAAATTCTAACACACTTTTACACAATTTCAGTATAACATGCAAACACTGTACACCACAATGCAAATTCAATTAAGCTACTAGCAAATAAGAGAAAATATCAGTAACCAAAGTGTGAAAAACATCATTAGCATGTGATACAAGCTATTGACAAGCTAAGTACAAGCAGCTATGAAACACTTCCTATCAAAATTACACAGCTTTAAAATGTATTCATATGAACTTTTAATCTAAATTATTCTAATACTGTTAAACACATTAAGGTTCTCATAATACATATTATATCTTCAAGTTTATATTTTGTAAAACTTAAGTATTCACGAGCTAAATACAGATTTTAATAGTCAAATTTTATATTTAGATGACAAGTATTAAAAAATTATCTGCAAATTATTTTTAAAGATACATCTCTTGCATGAAAAGAATACTAGCTTTCACTAAAAACCTTTGAATAAAAAAAATAAATCAAAGATATTACAATAGAAGAATATTGATTTTGAATTTTATAAAATTTGCCAGTACGAAGCACATGCTATGCAGAATTATGTCAAATTAATCTACAGAGTTCAGTAAAATTGTTAAACAAAATCTAACAATAAATTTATACTTCTAACAACACTTACCCCCAGTAATGTCTAAGACCTCTATGAGCACGAATCTTCTTTAGCCTTTCTAAATCTTCACGTAGTTTGTTTTCCAAACCGTTTGAAGTAACTTGACTGTATTTACCATCCTTGATGTCTTTTTGCCTATTCAAAAACCAATCTGGAATTTTGTACTGACGTGGATTTGACATGATTGTAATCAGTTTTTCCACCTGTTGATTAAATATTCATTAAACTTTTCAATCTTGATTACAGTTTATATAAAACATACAATAATTATAAATAAAACATACCTCTTCTTCACTAAGTTCACCAGCTCTTTTGTTTAAATCAACATCGGCTTTCTTACAAACAAGGTTAGAAAATCGTCGGCCAACTCCCTGTAATTTATATGTTTAATAATAAGCATTAAAAATATATGTTCACATTTTATAAAAAATAAAGCAAGGTAGTCAAGTCTGAAAACAAAATACCATGATAGAGCAAAAATAAAGAGCTTTAAAGTTCATTTTTAAGCACTTGGACAATTAAAAAAAAAAAAAAATTGCAGCTGTCAGTGCCTTCTATAAAAATTCAGTATAAGATTCTAAAAAACAATATGCACATTCAGCAGAATATTATAACTGATATAGTACCAGAGTAATTTACAATTTAAAGGAACTACGCGATCAGTGAACAAGTCATCGTAAAAAATCACTAGCACTTTCAAATTACATTGAAAAGGCCAAATAACTTCAAATCCAATTGATCTTACAGCATAAATAACACCAAGATTATGTAACTTAGAAAAACAATATACTTAGAGTAGATTCCATCTAAATTTCAAATTACATCATTACATAATTTTTCTTTTCATGAGTACATTTAAGTACAACTGAATTTCACTTTAAAATATGCTTGCTAGATTAAAATTAACATCTTTCATAGGACAAGCAATTAAGAAAATTAATCATGGCTTGAAATCAACTTTACTTATGATTGGAGGTATCTATGAAACTGTTCTAAAACAAAGTAATAGTTGTAAAACTGAAAACTTGTTTGTAAACTGATGGCACTTCCTAATAAACAGTGAGCAAGCTCAGAGATACATAATTTAATACAAATGTGGAAATGTCAAGCAAGCATCTACTAATTTATGGATAAAATTTATATTCTTTATTAAATTAAATAACAAATAACTGACTATATAGTTGAACAAATATAAAAAACACATGAAATTAGACTAAGATTACATTTGCTTGTTTTTATATAGCTCAATAATTTACATATAACATTTGATACTTTGATAGTATACAAGGTAGTCAAATTGATAAATTGAAAAACAATACGCAAAATCATTCCTATAGGAAAAAGATTTAATTGCAAACAACGCCCTCAGATCTCATAATCATCCATCATTGTTCAGTCAACAAAATCTAACAGTAAAGCAAAGTACGGTTAGTAGATGGAACGGAAATATTAGTTTAAGAATAAAGAAACAGATAAGAAAAGAAGTATAGAATGTTAGATTAAGTTGACCTCACTCCGGTTTGGAGTTCTAATCATCGGGCAATACAGAAATGCGTTAACTGAACATGATAATATCAATGTATATAACTCAAATTACAGCATAAGTGATGTCTTGAAACAGCTATATTAAACAAGTCTAAAAGATATTTTTCGAGTAAAAGCATTTCATGCACGATTTTAAAACATAATTATGCACTATAAGTGTGTACTGATTAGAAATTACCTTAATAGCTGTTAAAGCAAACATGACTTTCCTTCTTCCATCAATATTTGTGTTCATAACACGCAAAATGTGTTGAAATTTGTCTGGCAAAACCAGCGTCTGAAAACGAGAATGATATTTTTAGAGACAGAGTATTCATAATTAAAAAATCTTTACATGAGGAGGAAACATTACGAACTTATTTGAAAGTTAAAAAAAATAACATCTTTCTTCATGTTTATAAAAAATTATATTAAAAAAGAAAAAATCACATATAAATTAATAAAACTCAATGAAATCAATTTATTTAATGTATCACAGAGTGAGATGTAAATAGATATATATTTACCATGTTGACCGCTTAGACGTACAGAATACACGATTCACAAGGCCGACATACAATCGATCGGATATAAGATGGTGTCAAGTGTTGCCACTACCGATCTAACAAATTTTTGCATTTAGTGAATTGTTAGAACTCATAGAGCAAATGCACTGTATACACTATTTGCTTAAAATCTGAGGTATGGCAAATGTATAATTAATCTATGATAGGCTGACAAATAAAAAACTTATTGCATTTATCTAGTCCTCACCTTTTAAGAAATATTAGTAAAAGATGAACTTACCGTTAAGATTGGTTAAAGAAACGATATATACAAAAAAAATGATGATTCAATTTGCATGCTTAACTTTTTTTCTTAAATAATTTCATTTTCAGAAAATGTATTTAAAAGTAAGTTACTTTATGATTAAGGACACAGAAACATATTTAAGTTAAAACACTTGTCATGCCCTCTATCACAATAGATAGAAATTTATAAGAACCAATATTCGTATGTCTTCAAATTTGATAAATGGGTTAATAAAAATAATCCGTTATTTTACTTTTATAAGAAAATTATGGCAAACAATGTTGTCGGAATAACGTTTCTATGGTAACTCATTCTCAGCATTTCAAAGTTTTTAATAAATCCGCACAAAATTATTTAAATAACAAGAAGGAATAAGGTTTTTATTCCTGTAGGAATACTGGTCATACAGAGCTTCAGCGTTTCATTTTGAACTACAATCTCTAAATTACTTAAATACAATTTTCTATTTAAATTGAAAATGTATTTTTTTAGATTCTATTTGACTCTGTAGTTAAAATCATAAAATAACTAAAGCATACCTCAGTGTTGTGACAAGATTAATAAATTTCACAACGACGGTCGGATCGGGTACATCTATTTGGATAGGTCATTGTGAGTTATCATACTACTTGTTGGTTCTGACTGAAATGTGTAAGCTGCTGGACAGTTCAGGGGACAGCTCATTCCGCAAAATATAAGTGGGTTTCATGCTATTGAAATGAAAATATTTCTGTCCTAATGTATCTTGAACCCCTTGCCATCCCTTTCCAGTACAGGGTAAGGTTCATCATTACGGTGTTCAGTTCCTTGTACTAGACAAAGGGATGGTTTCACAGCGTTTACAAGCACAAAATAAAAATGCATTTTAATAAATCCCGCGAGACGAAAGTTTTGTGTCGATTGCTTGTGAAAGGCGACAGTGCACTCGTAACATCCTTAAAACACTCGACAAAGTCTGAAACGTTACCATAAAGTTTTGCTGATAAAAAAATATTAACCCGGTAACCTTAAAGAAGTTACAGAGGCTCACAAAATGGCTCCAGTCAGTATATATGAATTTATTGTTTTCGTATGGCGCTTCTTCCAGAGATTACAGTTAATGCACGTTCGTTGCCATGGAGTCCGAGAAGGCCATAGAGTTTGCGAGCGCGTTGCCGCAGTACCCCCTTCCAGTGTTAACGTCACGACACAAATCGAACGGGAAATCTGACACGTCTGCCAGAACGGGTAAGTGGAGGTTCGGTGGTATCTGTTGAAGGTCTCTCCTCGTTGCAAGTAGATTTATCTTCTTGGGACGTCAGAATGGTAGATGGGGGAGATTGATGACGTTCTGCCGTTCCCAGCATGAAGGCTGGTTTCAGTCGGTCCACAGAAATAATCCTTTCTTTGTCACGGATCAGTACTTTAAAAGTTTTGCCGTATCGTTCCAACACTGCGTATGGTCCGTCGTAAGGAGGTGTAAGAGGTGGTTTAACGTGGTCATGCCGCACAAAGACATGAGTGCACATATATAATGATTGTGGCACAAAAATTAGCGTAATACCATGGTTACTTGTGGGTTGTGGTACCACTGCTTTCATCACGGATCGAAGAATGCAGCAAGATTAACGTCATCCGCACTTGGCTAAAAAAATTCACCAGGAAGTCGGAGTGGTGTTCCATAGACAAGTTCGGCAGCTGTTGTTCCCAATTCCTCCCTGAGTACCGAGCGCAACCCTAAAAGGATAGTTGGCAAGTTCTCTGTCCAGCGTTCGTTCAGCTAAGCCTTTAATGCAGCCTTTAAAGGCCGGTGAGCATTTTCGATCAACCCATTGCTCATGGGATGAAACGCAGTAGTACTATGTTGTATATCTAACAACTTTGCTAGCACTGTAAATAATCGGGACTCAAATTGTCGCCCCCAATCAGTTGTAATTATGCTTGGTGTGCCAAACCGCGCAATCCAATGAGCATAAAATGTCTTAGCTACAGTATCAGCGGTGCTGTCACGAAGTGGCACAGCCTCAATTCAATGAGTAAATCTGTCGATCATTGTAAGCAAATACAGGCAGTTATCTGATGTCGGCAACGGTCCTACAAGGTCTATATGTATATGATCAAATCGTCTATCAGGGACGGTAATTTTACCTACAGGACTAACCGTGTGCTGGTGGATCTTAGCGCGTTGATATGGTATGCATGCTTTGGCCCATAGTTGTGCGTCTTTAGAAATTGAGGTCCACATAAATCGGTTGGTTAGTAACTTACCCGTGGCCTTGATGCCAGGGTGCGATAAATTATGAACTGCGTCAAAAGCGAGCCATCTGAAATTGAGAGGAATGTAAGGTCGAATTTTTGAGGTTGAAACATTGCAGTATAAGGGAGTCTCACATTCGGGGATTGTCACGAGCTCAAAACTCAATGATGAATTTATAATGAGGTCCTGAAGCTCGGGGTCTTCCTTCTGAGCTTTTGCAATAGCTCCGTAATCTAATGTTTCAGGAAAACCGATCGTCTCGATACGTGACAACAAATCAGCCGGGGTATTTTTTACACCATTCACGAATCGAATGTCAGTGCTAAATTAACCAATAAAATCAAGATGTCTTCTCTGCCTAGGGGAGCATTTGTCTAACTTTTGGTTAAACGCAAATGTTAATGGCTTATGGTCAGTAAAAATCGTGAAAATACGCCTCTCTAACATATTGTTACGAATTTGCGAAAATTGCTTGAGTTTAGCATGGGACTCTATGGGTATCTCGCCAAATTGGCGAGATATAGGCTTGTTGGCGATGGATTTGGTAACCTATTTTTGTCGCCAAGTTCATCGCCAAGTTCGTCTCCAAATGTCGCCAAGTGTAGCGTCACGTGGCCACTTCCGGTTCCGGCTTCTGGAGTGTTCTGGCAGTTTCTGTGAGCCTATATAAGGCAGACGGAGTCCCATGCAGAGGAGAGTCGTTAAAAGAATATCTCGGTCTAAGAGAAGTACGCACGGTGTGTTGTGCTTGATGCGGAAAGTCTTGCGTGAGCCGACGGCATTGGGCTCAAAATTGTTCCGCGGAGATTTTGACGTTGTATTTCTTCCAATAAAGTATTTGTCTTCGTGCTGCAGTCTTGCTTGCTTGCTTAAAGTCCATTCAATCCCTGAACCCAGCAGTTTTAGTTTTGGAAGTTCGTAACAATTTGGTGTCAGAGTGTGGGATTGAATGGTGAAGACAAGAGCGATGGCTGAGATGGAGATGAAACAATTTTTTGAACTTATGCAAAGCATAAAAAATGGACAGGAAGAAATAAAGGCAGGTCAGAGAATTCAAGAAGAAAGATTAGAAGAAATGAAGGCTAACATCGTAAGCGTGTTAAACACTAAAGTAGACATTATTTCAGAAAAAGTGGAAAAAAATGAGGAAAGACTTGGCGAAATGGAAAAAATAGTCGAGAAGAATGAAGGTAGATTTGGCGAAATTGAAAAGAAAATGGAGCGAGAAATTGATAAATTAAAAGAAGCAATGAATGTTGGGTTATCTTCGGAAAAATCCAAATTTGCAGTAGAAAATATTCGTGGAACAGAAATCAGCCAAGATCAACCCATTCTCGCCAAGCCGAATATCAAACTCTCCACATATGATGGGAAAACATCTTGGCAGGTATATAAAACCCAGTTCGCAATTGTGGCCGATGGAAATGGCTGGGATCCGGTTACCAAAGCTCGCCAATTGGCTGCATCATTACGAGCGGAGGCTGCAGATGTCTTAAGAACAATCCCGGAAGAACAGCAAGTAAATTTTGAAACACTTACAGAGGCCTTAGAGCTACGTTTCGGCGAAAAATGTTTAAAGGACTTTAATCGTCTGCAATTAAAATCCCGCCAACAAAGACAAAATGAGACTCTCCAAGATTTGGCGACAGATGTAGAACGGCTCTCCCATCTTGCATTTAACGACTACCCCGCTGGCATACGGGATACCTTGGCCCTGCAATATTTTATTGATGGTGTGAAAGATCCCGAAATTCAAAAAGCCCTCAGACTAGCGGAGTTAAAAGATTTGAAATCGGCCCTAGTGTACGGTTTGAAATACGAAGCTGCCCAACAAGCTTCGAGAAGGGACAGACATCAGGTGAGAGGAGCAGCAGTAAGCGATGTTGATATGGCGGAAATTCTGAAGGAATTGCGTGATATTGTGTTATCCCTGAATGCTAAATCCAATCGAAACACACAAAAGAAGAATGTAATGTGCTGGAGATGCGGAGCCGAAGGACATATACAAAGAAGCTGCCAAGCTCGCCAAGATCAACGAGCTGATAATGTAACTAGAACCAAGAAACAGGAAAACTAGAACATGGCTGTCTCGTGGGGCGGAGATTGCCAGTTAATAGAGAGCCCCATTTTGAGGTTTTCCAAATTTCTTCAGAAAGTGGTGATGGAAATGGATTCTTTATTGAAGCCTATGTAAATAATTTATCCTGCCTGATGATCATCGACACAGGGGCCAATGTTACCATCATGAATGAAGATGTTGCTCAACAACTTAATGAGAAGATTATCTGGACGCCGCCATGCGTTACTCTCCAGACTGTTACCGGTGACAAAATTCCGATTATTGGCAAGATGAATATTAAAATAACATTTGGAAACAACTCGTGCCTTCATACTGTGTATGTGGCAAAAATTACGGACAGTTTTATCCTCGGACTGGACTTTCTAAAGAAATACAATTTTATATTAGACTTTAAAGATAATTCTCTACACTCTACGTCAGAAGATGTAACACTGTTCCGGAAAGAAGTTAGTGAAATCAAATTCTGCTATCGAATAATTGCTCCATTGGATTTCATCATACCAGCCAGGAAAGAATTAATATTGGAGGGCTATTCTGACGAAGAGAAGAATTTTCGACTTGGACTCCTCGAATTTCCTAACTTCGGGAATTTTCCAAAAGGGGTTTTAGTAGCTTCAACACTCATAGATTTCTCAAAAGAAGCCATACCGGTGAGAATTGTCAACATAAGTGATAAACCGAAGATTATTAAGAAAGGTGAGGTGTTAGCCACATGTACCCCAGTGACTTGTGTGGAGCGAAGTTCTTTCCAAACATCAAACGTGTCCTCTGAAGATTTAACGAAGGACTTGCTAACAAAAACAGAATTAAGTAAGAAACAGAAAAGCGCTGTAGAGAAAATGCTTGGTGAATTTAGTGAACTATTTTCGAAGTCATCCGACGATTTGGGAAGAACAAAGTTAACAAAACACCGAATCGACACAGGAAATCATGCTCCTATTAAACAACATCCTCGAAGATTACCATTCTCCAAAGTAGAAGAAGTGAAAGATCTTTTAAATGATATGCAGGAGAAGGGCGTCATCGAACCTTCTACCAGTCCTTGGGCCTCTCCTATCGTCTTGGTCAAGAAAAAGGACGGTTCAACGAGATTCTGCGTGGACTACCGTCGCCTAAATAACATCACCAAGAAAGACAGTTACCCTCTTCCCCGAATCGACGACACCTTGGACACATTATCGGGAAATGTGTGGTTCTCTACACTTGATTTAAAGAGTGGCTATTGGCAAGTAGTGATGGATCCCGTAGATCGTGAAAAGACAGCATTCACGACTGGTGGCCAAGGACTTTGGCAATTTAAAGTTATGCCTTTTGGCCTATGCAACGCACCTGCTACTTTCGAGCGCCTAATGGAGACGGTGTTGAGAGGACTTTCTCCCGAAGCCTGTCTTGTTTACTTAGATGACATAATAATCGTGGGGCGAAGTTTTGAAGAACATCTTAAAAACCTGAGAAGGGTGCTAGAAAAATTAAAAGAAGCCAATTTGAAGTTAAATCCAGCCAAATGTTATTTGTTTCGCAGCGAAGTAAGCTACCTTGGTCATATAATTTCCGCTGAGGGAGTAAGAACTGACCCCCGAAAAGTGGCAGCAGTTAAAGAATGGAGGCAACCTCAGAATGTGCACGAGTTGAGAAGCTTCTTAGGTCTCTGCACTTATTATAGAAGGTTTGTAAAAGGCTTTTCGTTAATCGCAAGACCACTTCATAGGTTGACCGAGAACAAACAACCATTTAAATGGTCTGAGGAATGCCAGGTAGCATTTGACAGCTTAAAAGAGGCTTTAACATCCGCACCTATATTGTCTTATCCGGATCCTGACAAACAGTTTATCTTAGATACAGATGCCAGCCATACCAGTCTGGGAGCAGTGCTATCTCAAGAAATCGATGGTCATGAACATGTAATCGCTTATTGGAGTAAGTGCCTGTCGAAGACCGAGCGAAATTACTGTGTCACCAGAAAAGAATTGCTTGCCATTGTTAAAGCTATAGAGAATTTTCACAGTTATGTTTACGGACGAAAATTCCTGCTGCGAACAGACCATGCATCTCTCACATGGCTTTTGAATTTCAAGAACCCAGAGGGACAGATAGCTAGGTGGATACAGAAACTGCAAGAGTACGACTTCGATATCCAACATCGCAGAGGATCCTCACATGGAAATGCAGACGCCTTGTCCAGGAGACCTTGTACAGGTAATTGTCGCTTTTGTTCTGCAGCTGAGATAAAATATGGGACACTAGAGCCGGTTGTGCGCCACCTCACAGCGTCATCTACATCACGATTAGACTCTTGGAGTGATGAAGAAATTCGTGAAGCACAAATGAAGGACCCTGAAATAAAACCCATTATTGAATTCATGGAGTTGTCTAGTACAAGACCCAATTGGCAAGATATCTCTAGTTTAAGTCCTGGTGTCAAACGTTATTGGGCTCTCTGGGATTCTCTTCAATTTCGAAACGGCGTCCTGTATAGAAAATGGGAGTCCGACGACGGCAAAACATCGAGGTCACAGCTAGTACTCCCACGATCGCGAATACCAGACGTGCTAAAGGAATTACACAATAGTTCAACAAGTGGACATTTCGGAGTTATGAAAACCATCCAGAGAGTTCGAGAGAGGTTTTATTGGAACAACATAAGAACTGATGTCGAAAAATGGTGCAAATCCTGCGATGCCTGTGGAGCGCGTAAAGGACCCACTAGACGCAGTCGAGGAAAGTTACATCTGTATAATGTAGGGGCACCATTCGAAAGAATAGCATTCGACATCTTGGGACCTCTTCCACGGACAGCGGACAATAACCGATACATTTTGTCTGTCATGGATTATTTCACGAAGTGGCCTGAGGCATACCCGATTCCCGATCAGGAAGCGACAACTGTTGCAGAAGTTTTAGTGGCAAATTGGATTTCTAGGTTCGGGTCGCCCCTTCAACTTCATTCAGATCAAGGGAGGAATTTCATTTCTGCTGTCTGCCAAGAACTTTGTAAAATCCTGGGAATCGATAAAACACGAACAACTCCACTACATCCGCAATCGGATGGCATGGTGGAGAGATTCAATCGAACAATCCTAAATAGTCTTTCTCACCTCGTTTCGAAGAATCAACAAGACTGGGATCAGAAACTACCGTTATTTTTGCTGGCCTACAGGAGTGCCGTCCATGAAACCACCGGCTTTACACCCTCACAGATGCTCTTCGGTCGTGAGCTCCGTCTCCCCTGTGATCTTGTATTCGAACGTCCACCGGATGCGCCTTCTTCGCCTGAAGCTTATGTTGAAAATCTGTAGGCGCGGTTAGAAGACGTTCATCAGTTTGCCCGAGGTCGGATCAACATCGCGACGGACAAAATGAAGACCAGATACGACGCAAGAGCTACAAGACATGAATTCAACGAAGGTGACAAGGTTTGGTTTCGGAACCCACACAGACGTAAAGGACTTTCTCCAAAGCTTCAAACTTCGTGGGAAGGACCTTATACAGTTTTAAAAAGACTGAACGACGTCGTGGTTCGAATCCGTAAATCAACGAATGCTAAGCCTAGGATTGTTCATTATGATCGTCTAGCACCATACTATGGTAACATTACTTAGTTTAATTAATAATTGGCACTATGGTTTCGTGACCTTCAACTTTTATTTTATTTTTTTTTGTAAATAGTTCTGTAAATAGTTGTTTTTTTTCCGTTATTTATTCTGTTATTGATTTATTGTAATTTAAATTTATTATTCCATTTATGTTTTGTAAGTATTGTATTTGTGAGTATCGTAAGTTGCTTTCTGCTCAAGTGCACTGCCCGAGACGTGCAGTCTTTGAGGAGGGAGCAATGTTACGAATTTGCGAAAATTGCTTGAGTTTAGCATGGGACTCTATGGGTATCTCGCCAAATTTGCGAGATGTAGGCTTGTTGGCGATGGATTTGGTAACCTATTTTTGTCGCCAAGTTCATCGCGAAGTTCGTCGCCAAGTGTCGCCAAATGTCGCCAAGTGTAGCGTCACGTGGCCACTTCCGGTTCCGGCTTCTGGAGTGTTCTGGCAGTTTCTGTGAGCCTATATAAGGCAGACGGAGTCCCATGCAGAGGAGAGTCGTTAAGAGAATATCTCGGTCTAAGAGAAGTACGCACGGTGTGTTGTGCTTGATGCGGAAAGTCTTGCGTGAGCCGACGGCATTGGGCTCAAAATTGTTCCGCGGAGATTTTGACGTTGTATTTCTTCCAATAAAGTATTTGTCTTTGTGCTGCAGTCTTGCTTGCTTGTTTAAAGTCCATTCAATCCCTGAACCCAGCAGTTTTAGTTTTGGAAGTTCGTAACAATATGATTGAAATGTTTGGTGGCCGCGTAAATGGCGTTGAGCTCTCTGTCAAAAGCAGACCATTTCATCTGTGATTGACTCAGTTTTGCCGAGAAGAATGCTGGAGGTTTAGTTACTGTTTGTTTGTTTTCCAACGTAACCAACTGATTCAATGAGGCACCGATGGCCGTATCACTGGCATCCGTGAAAAGCACCAGTTTTGCTTTCGGATTGGAGTGTGCAATGAGAGTAGCTTCTGCCAGTTGTTGTTTACACTTCTGAAATGCGTCCTTTGCCTGCTGCGACCATTCAATTGGTGCATTCTTGTTTTGTCTACCGTTGGTCCCTTTTAGTAGGTCAGTAAGGGGTGTTTGAATTTGCGCCGCTTGAGGAATTGTCCTCCGGTAATAATTAAGTAAGTCTAGAAAGCGTCTAAGTTAATTTAATGTTTGGGGCTCGGTGAAATTGAGAATGGGTTCCACCTTTTCACGCATGGGTTTTATACCATGTTGGTTGATTGTATAACCCTAAAATGGCAATTCTTTCACACCGAATACACATTTGGACGTATTGATACGAATGCCAAACGCTGCAGTTTTTTGGAAAACTGTCTCTAGATGTTGAAGGTGCTCGGCTTCAGATTTACTAGCAATTAAAATATCGTCAAGATATGCGAAAACAAACTCCAAACCATTAAAAACTTCATTAATAAACCGTTGAAAAGTTTGCGCGGCATTAGATAACCCAAAAGGGCTTTTATCGCGGTTTTGTGTACATCCTTCGGGTGGACTGAAATTTGATTATATGCTCTAATTAAATCAATTTTAGAAAAGATTAACTTGCCGTAAAGTTCACTGGATATGTGGTAGTGGATATCGGTCAGGTACAGTTACTTTGTTTAATGCGCGATAGTCACCCGTCGGACGGTAATCAGTGCTGTTAGGTTTCGGTACCAAGTGTAAAGGGTTCGACCAATTTGATTAGCTTGGGCAACATATGCCATGGTCGAGCATATATTGAAATTCCCGTTTCGCTATTAAGAGCTGTTCAGGGTGTAGCCTGCGTGGTCTAGAATAAACCGGTCTACCCTTGGTTTCTATGCAGTGGACAGTATTATGCGGAACATGTTGATTCGATGGGAATGGTTTGAGCACTTCAGGATACTTATCCAAAATTTCTTTATATTTACAGTTTTGGTCGACCAGCGTAACTTGCGTATGACAATTCGATACAGATTGTCCCTTAGTAGTCAACGAAGTTTTGGGATCGCGTAAATATCCATTTTTTATGTCTATGAGAAGACCGTAATGGTTGAGGAAATCTGCTCCTATGATGGGTTTGTTTACGTTTGCCAAGACAAAGGGCCATCTGAATGCGCGCCTCAAATTGAGATCCAAGCTGACTAAACGAGTTCCGTAGGTGTGGATTTGTGAACCGTTGGCGGAAAATAGTTTTATCTCTGAAGTGGATTTAATAGGCCATTTAGGTTTATATGGGAGAACACAAATATCACTTCCACTGTCTATGAGATAAACTAGTTGAGTTTTGCGGTCTTGAATAAAAACACGGTTAAATTTATGTGTTGTGAAATCGCAGCTGACAGCGCATTGCGACTTCACAGAAAGTTTCCCTGGATTGCAAATTTACAAGGATCGTTGCACTTTTTTGCCTTTTCGCCAAATTTGAAGTGTTACCAACAAATCTCATCGCGCTCTCTGCTTGGCGTACGACTCCTAGTGACGCCACGCTGTCGGCTTATAGAGCGCTGTTTAAACCGTTCCTGTGATCTTGACCGCGTTAGGCGCTTCATTGGCTCGGTGATGTCTGCAATTTGTTTACGGAGTTCAGCGATTTCTGTTTTTTCCTCTTTTTGTGTAACTGCATAGCACTGAGTGGTGTTCGCTTCGGACGATTCGCCAATTTTATCTGCCATCATGGCGAGTTTCTCTAATGTATCGTCGGACAGAGAAAGTATTGCCTGTGTTTGGGAAGGGAGTCTCTGTAGCCACAGTGTTTTCAAAAGATCGTCATTATTATCCCCTGCAAGTTGGGGCATTTTTCGTAATAATAACGATGGTCTGTCATCCCCCAATGCCAATTCCGATAGGAGAGTTTTTAACCGTTTCTGCTTAGAATCGGTGAAATCCGATATTAACCTTTCCTTCACTGTTTGATACATGTTGGTCGTCGGTGGATTGAGAACAATGTCACTAACGTGAATCAATATGTCTGCATTCAGGGCTGCTATAACGGCATAATACTGGGTGTTATCGGAAGTTGTAGAACTCATGCGGAATTGTGCCTCTATATTTACAAACCACAGTTCGGGCGATTTCTCCCAAAAGTGGGGTAATTTAAGTGCGACTCTGTCGACCTCGGCAGCGGGAGGTGGGGTAGCCATATATATGAGACTGAACAATAATATATGAGATACTGAATAATATAATTGAGTCAAGCAGATAGAAAAATTATATATATACACACTAGTTTATATACATACGCAATGAGGCTGTCTGAACGAGTAAATAAGCTGGGCACTCAGAGGGAATAGGAGAAAACATGCAGCTTACCGTGACGCTGAGTTCAATGTTGAATAATCCACATAAAAGATATCCATGTGAGAATAACACTATAACATCATGACTGTAAGTCGAGCACCTGTTGCTAAATTAGCTATTTCGGAAATAACGGTGTAGTTGGCTTGTCCGAAGAGTTTAATTAGAAGGTAATGCACAACATGTATTGATTGTCGATAAAATCGTCGATGTACACGGATGTAGCTCGGCGCAGTACGTGTTAAAGCAGGGTCACTAATACAGAGTCTCACAAAATGGCTCCAGTAATATATAAATTTATTGTTTTCGTATGGCGCTTCTTCCAGAGATTACAGTTAATGCACGTTCGTTGCCATGGAGTCCGAAAAGGTCATAGAGTTTGCGAGCGCGTTGCAGCAATATATACACCAGAAGTGATATACACCAGCTCTATCATAGAAATTTTGACTGTTACAGGGAATCCTACACGAAAACCAAGTAGCACAGTAGGCAAGACCTCTGTCCAACGATCATCCAGACGTGCTTTAATTGGGCAAAGCCGCTCTAGCCAAACATAAAAAATCTTTAAGTTAGAAAAAGTTAAAAAAGAAAACACCATTCATTTATTTTTTAGATTCAAGTACTTGAAATATAATTTTGAGGTTAGTGTTATTTATCTTTTCGCTCTACTTCAGTAGTTCTGTTGCTTCTAAATTTTGCCACCATAGCCAGTCGCATTTTTGTCTACTGCCGATGGTAGGGGATGCATTAAGGGGAGAGAGGGGGTATACAGTGATATGTATGTGTTTAACTCCCAACAACTGATTGAACAAACAGAACAAGCAGGACTCAAACTTTTTTTTCTCTATATGATGTCGCTGTACCTTGGACACTGAAACGAGAAGAGTTCATATATATGTGGTTACGCCTGGGATTAAGCAAGATTTTAACACACCGAGTATATTTATTAATCATTATTAAGCAATATGAGTGTCCGAGAGTTATTGGGAGAAATCCGACTATGTCCTTATGGAGGTACAGAATCTTTTATCTGGTACATCAATTGTAAATGTAGGACTGATATAGTTTTTGTGGATCTTTGATCTTTTACACGAAAAGGGGGGGGCGCATAACTCATACTTAATACAAAATATTTGCACATTGTAATACCAAATTATACAATTCATACGCTGATTCGGGCTCATTTAGATAATACCAAAGTGTACCAATTTCAGAAATATAAGTCCTAAAAATTTAACTAAGGATGCACAAATCGTGAGTAAAAAGTGTCAAAACAAATGAATATAGAGAAGCAAAATCTTATGTAAATATATTTATTCCTTAACAACTCCCAAAATGAGATAGAAGCACCAGCTATATTATAAATCTGTGTTGTCTAACTGGGAGTCCTCTAATTGATTTCTGCAACCTACATAAGAAATCATTTTTGTGAACAAAATTGATATAGTTTTCCCCAAAACACTTACATTTTTTATTCATTTACCTTATTGAAATGTATCTCATTCCCTTATGCAAGTAATAAAAACACTTTTGTTCGAACTGAAATTTACGAAATTACATAATATTTACTACGTTTTTTCACAACTTTATATTTTCTTTCTGTAAATAAATAAATTGACAAAATTAAGTAGCATTACTACCCTTCCATTCCCTCCGAAATTTTTGTAGAAATGTAGTGGCTTGCAGACCAAGACAGCATCGTCCTTTGCCAAAGCAGTTTTTATCTTATTCTTCTTTTAGTGAATGGAAGAGATAGTATTCAAACTGCCTACCTCTGTCAACACTATGGTCCAGGGTGAGATCATCATATACACTATGTAGAAGGGGATGGCTTTGGGAAAGATTTTTCTTCACACATCAAAAAACATAAGCATACACAAATGAAGTGCATAGTAGATAGCTGATATGCTCACACACTGGGTTGTCACTTGCAGGCCATTAGTTACTATGCTTCCATTTTGCTATCACGTGACTCATAAGCTGCAATTTGACCACTTCTAGTGTATTAACCCTCCGCGTACGGCTCCTGCGATTTGAGCTGGGTATCAGTTTCGTCTCCGACTATGGGTCACGTGAAAATCGCGGACGAAGAATTTTTTCCCCTTATTTCAATAGTGATCCCACTATATTTCCCCGTGTAGGTTATAAAAAAACCATCATTTGATGCTTTATTTTATTTTTTCTGTTTTATTACAAAATATCTAACATTTTTCGAGACAAAATGTTTAAATATTAATCTGAAAATAAAAATATCGCATAATTTTTAACTTATAAACCGGACGTTGTATATATATATATATTTTTTTTTAAACGTAAAAGCGATTAAAATTCTTGTATTATTTTAAAACAACGAGAAAAGATGTGAATTGTAACATATGTAGAGAAAGAAAATATATATATAAAAAAAAATCGCCCAGTATTTCAAGCCGGAAATTATAAAAACTGAGCCGTACGCGGAGTTACTGCTTGCATTTATAAATTCAAACATAGGTTGAACAAAATATAGGGGCTTACCTGGACGTTGTGACGTCACTTTACGGAGATTATGCGCGCAAACGATCAAGATGACGTCAAAGTGATATCACAAGGAACCGACTCGCAATGCCTAGAGAATGAGCCATAGAATCACAGGTGGTTCAATGATTGGCCACTCCCTGTAATCTTGCCTAAGGATGGAGTCCACGACTCTTTCTGCAATGCAGTTACAATAGCATATTTTTAAATGTTTACCAGCTGATACTATCGACATGTGTACTACTCTTCTCTTACTGGTTTTTAACACTTCTTTACAGAGGACTTGAGGGAAAAGGATCAGATTGAGTTTGAGTAGGATGACAACTCCAATAAGCTAACACAAGAATGTGTTTGCAGAGCTGTCATGACTATATTTATATTTATTAAACTCTTTCAATAAAAGAAAATCATATTAAGAGAAAAGTTGCTTTTAGCACAATTTAAATTAAAAAGAAATGCTATTCCTCATCTTAATATTACCTAATATTAAATCCTTCTGGGTTATGCCAACAGTGAATACTAACCTTGTGTTTTCCCCATAAAACCATGTATATGAAATGATCTGGTAAGAATTCTTCCAAAACTTTTTTTGGAGGGTAGGAAAAGTAGAAAGAAATAAAATTAACCAGGAGAATGTTTTAATGTCTACTTGATATTATATAAAATTGCATAGTTTTAAATGTAGCTGTTTTTTTTTTTATTATTATTAGTTTGACTATTGAGTACCAAACTGGGCCATATGACGGTGAGGCCCTCCAAGCTTTTCCCGGTGGTGGTAGGCAGATCACAAGTATTGAGCCACCCCACCATGCAAGGCACCCGGCAAGCCCCCTGCAGGGACAATCCATGAGCAACAGCAAAAGACTGGCACTGGGGAGGAGAATCATTAGTGTGACTAACTTGGTGAGGGAGGAGGACATTTCTCACCAAAGAGACTAGATGTAGCTCCTTATGGCATTATATAAAGTATAAATTTTATATGGTCCTCAAGATGTATTAAGTTAGCCATATGTGACATATGTATGCACACATTTTGCTTCCACAATATACAAAAGATATTTCATGTATACAGTCAGTACCATATGTAATTACAAAAGAAGGATAAAAAATGAAAAAATACCACAAAGAGCACAAACAGGTACCAATACAATACTAGTCCATAGATGGTGAACCTATGGTGCATGACAGGTACATATTTAATAATTTTTATTAGCTTACATACACTAATAACAATAAAAAAATTATCTCCAAGATTATCAGACATCAAAGGTATATTTAGAAAAGAGTACCAGCATGAGTGCAATTTTGACATTTAATTATAAACAGAAGGGTGACTAAAGCTTCCTCCAGCATCAAGTCCCTATAGGCGACACTGACATTTTCTTGGAGAATTAGATGAGTGGGATGAGTTATAAACAGAGAGCCTAAACTAAACTGCAAATTATGGCATAATTTGGGTTTGAGATTCTTATATTTTAATATGAAGATGAATGCAACAAAACTAATATTTTGAAATATGGTAAAATGAGAGCTCTAAACTGTCTAAACTGATTCAGATGATTTGATTTTCTAAATATAAAGTGACAAGATAAAAAGCTTCTATACCATACAAAAACGAATTTTTTTAAAGCCAAATGCCACTTAAAACCTATATATTACAGCAGTGATTTTCACACTGTAACAAGAGGTAAATAATAACATTAAGTAGATTAAAGGGGTTAAAGATGATTTTAAAAGAAATATAAGAAGTACACTGGACACCTGAGAATAATTAACCATAATTCAGCTAGACACTAATCTAAAAAGGTTCAACATCTTTGCACTAATTTCTTATATAATTGAGTATGAGTGTGTGTATAACAGACACAGAAGTCAAAATTTTGGGAAAAAAGAAGGAAAAAAAGGAGAAAAATTCAAAAAAGAGGAAGTTAAATAACTATTAAAAATTAATGTTCTGATTTATTTAATGCAAAAACAAGTGTTTAAATATGAAAGATGGAAGTATCTAAATAACTTTTTATCAATATAAGTAAGTACTCAAGTTTCCTAGTAAAAAAATATTTAAAATAGATTCAAATCAGATGCTTCTTCAATGTGCCTCATTAAAAAAATAAATAAATTCACCAATACGGTTGAACTTTATTATATTAAATTTTGAGGAACCATATTGTTTGTTGTACTTGAACCTTTAAGAAAAATGCTAGATCTCAGAAAATTATAACTTGTATAAGATCTACATAAGGTTACATATTATCTTCTATAAGATTTATAAAAATATTATCTTTAATGATTTTAATTGACCTTAATCAAACAACTGAATGATTGAATATCAGAATGACCAAAAATGTAGACAAATGCAAAACTAGTTTTGTCTTCTAGTTATTGCTTACTATTTTAATACTGAGTTAATTTATAATCTTCTATATCAAGCTAGTTTAAGGAATTTCTTTGTCCAATACAACAAAAAACATTTTCTTTCCTTGAGTGTCTGGACAAGATGTTATTAATTTCATGCACTTTGTTTTTAAATCTAGAAACATATTTAAATCTGTTTTTAGAACTGCAAAAAAGTTTTATACAAAATGAAGAAAAAATACTTAGTAAATGAATGAAAGAAAGGATTCTTCTACCTCATTCCTAAGATTCACTATAAATGTATAAAATGCAGAATTGCCACTTATGGATAAATTAGCATTGTAAACAAAAAGAAAATCATGAGATCAAAATTTTCATTTGTTATAAGCTGGTTTGATAAAATAGGGATTTCAACAGTACATCAATAATTTAAAAGCCATTTCAAATAGCAAAGCTTTAAAATGCACTTCCAAACAGAACTTGAAAACTTTGTAACCGCAAAATTTGTTATTAACTAGTTTGTACAATTCTATTAATTTTTCTTACATTGATTTATAATAAATGTTTAAAAAATACAGTATAGTCTAATTTTTTTTAAATGGACAATTTCAAAAATTTTTTAATAAAAGTAGCAGATCCAGAAGTTAAATATTAGAGGGGAAAAAAAGGAGGAAAAATGGAAAATAAAGAACAATTTAAAAATATTTATTTAAGTATACATAATGCAAAAACAAGTACCTAAGTATGAAATATACCAGATGCTAAATAATTTTTACTAATATAAACAATTACTAGAGTCTCCCAATCAAAAAATGTTCAAAACAGATTCAAATCAGAAGTTTCTCAAATATCCTAATTTTAAAAAAAAATCTAATATAAATGCGCATTTTAGATACTAAATTTTTAGAAGGCATTCCTACAAACAAATTTTTAATTTTGTGACACTAGAATTTCTTAAATAGCAGTAAAATCTATACCTTAATAGTTTGTAAAGATACAATAATTAACATTTGATTTAATTTTAATCAATGTCTAAAAACTCACGATTTAAATAACATATACTCTGTATAAGGCTATTTTTTTAAGTGAACAATTAAAAAAAAATTTTTTTAAACAGTAAGATTTCAGGACGATGATCGAACTTGACGGGCTTTCTTCCGGTATCTGAGACAGTGAGTTCGAATTCTACTTTAGACTAACAGATTTGTAACCATTTAATTTGGGCTGAGAGCGCTAGAGTTTACTTTTATGTTACCTGACAGCTAAAATCATCGGAGTTTACTACTTAATTACTACGATTCTGAACGGCTGAGAAAAAAGCGGCGGGATTCGAACCCGTGGCAGCGTCCTGCGGATTCAGCTGGAGGGCTGATTTTTATCGGGATTGCCGTTAAAAGTTACGATTTTTCATTAGTAAATTTTTTCATCAACTTCAATACAGATGCAAACTTAACAAAAAAAGGTGCGGATTTTTCAACAATAATTAACTTCCGTGAATTATTTGCAACAGTGTTATTTTCTCACAGATACTGATCATAACACAAAAATTCAGTCAATAAGATGAAATATTGTTAGAAATAACTATAAGAGGGATTGAAATCTTAATACTGTTACCGCGATATTAAAAAAATATCGATATATGAAACAGTATTACGATCGTTCTACACGTACGTATGTTCGGGGGATAATCTATACGCAGGATGTTAAAACATAATTCTATCGTTTCAGAGCCCCCATATTACGATAGCAGTATTAACTATAATGGCCCATTAAAAAAATGCGCATTTTCCGGAACTGAAATCCAGAAAACGGTTGTTTTTCAACAAAAACATACAGTTACGGCTTAGCTGTACTATTACATCTAGAACCACACACGTTCTGTATGTTTAATTTGTACCGCGTCACACGGCTTTTTGACCTTGAAGCACGTGTTGCGAGAATCAACTGATAACGCTTTTCTCCTGTTCTTTGTAAAAAAAAAAAAAAAAAAAAAAAAAAAAAAATAAATAGGATCAGAATTATCCTTGAATTCAATATTCGATGCGGCAGTCCATTTTCTAGCGCACAGGCTCGGAGTAACGTTTCTTTCCCCCTCTTGGGTTCAGAAACGGGGTAAACAGATTTCTTGACACTACAATCCAAAAATTCGGGTCCCCCTTTTAGCTTTGACACTTTGATCGTTATTCGCTAACTTCCAAACATCTGTACCGCCAATAAATAGCCTAAAACTTTTTTTTTTTTTTTTTTTTTTTTTGGGGGGGGGAGGATCTCATAGAAAGAAAAAAAATAGGAAAACAAAGATGTTACCAAAACAAATGTGTGCAATCTGTTCCGCTGTTACATAACTCCATAAACGTTGAGAAAGAAAAAACAAATAAAAGGAGTGAATGGCCCAAAGAAAAAAGGAATAAAAGGAGGGAATATGCGAAAAAACGGAGGAATGCAGTAAAATAAGGAAAAAAGGAGAGATTTCTAAAAAAAAGGAAAAAAAAAAGGAGCGCTGCAGTGTCTGGTGTATAACAAACACCTCTTGTTGATTTTCAAATAGATTTTTTTTTCCTCACTAGTTAAAATACATAGAAATACAAATTTTCTGTAAAATTATATTCATAGAAAAACAATAAAGGAACTTGTAGCTTTTGTTCTAATATATAACAGATAAATATAATTTTGTGATTTTTTTTTATATATCATACAAAACGGTATATTTGATTCCCAGAAATAATCAAAATAATTATCTAATATATCTTTATTCCTAATTTATAATAAAAAATAATAACAATAAAGATTATAAACAATGAAAAAAATTCGTAAACTGTAGAAAATCCTATATTAACACTAAAAAATAAGTTAATTTTTTCCCCATTTATGTGTATTTATGAAATTTTGTACAACACCTTACTCTGTAATAGTATAGTTTTATTTAATAGTAATGGTAATTAAATTAGAACAGTAGATACAGATTTCCAAAAGTGAACAGTAATTTATTTATAAAATGAACAATTAAAAACAACTTTTGAATGCAGAGTAATGTATATAATTTTATTCAGTTTCTTCAATATACAAGTCACAAAAAATTTAACAGAACTATAAATTAAACGCAATCATCAACATTAAAGCAAAGTAATTCCCGTTTATTGCATAAACTAACACACAAAATTTAAATAAAGGAAGAGTTTATGTATCTTCTTCGTTACGAGATCTAAAGTTACGAGAATCAACCAAACGTAGAGTATCCTCCATGAAACTTTCGGGATCCGGAATATCATGCAAAAGATCTAAAAAAAAAAAAAATAAATTATAAGTTTGAAGATATACAATAAATAAAGGCTTTAAAATTCAATTTTAAAAATATTGCAGAAAGAAAAATTATTAAACTAATTTTAAATAAAAAGAGTTCTTTATTTTGTGAAAATAGTTTTTTTTTCATTATCCCCTATATAATAATAGCTTAAGTTATCTGTCCATCTGTTCTCGAATTTATGAAGCAGTTGGACCTGGAATCGATAGGGCAACCATATTGGATTCTTGATGAGTTAGGGTTAACAAAATTCAAAGCGAAATTATTTTAAACGTTTATATCCTCCTCTCCTTTTTTGAGCATTTGATGCCATTATTTTAAGCCCTATTTCCCTGATTAAGAACAGGATATTGAATTTATCACATAATAAATAGGTAAAAATAGCATTTTTTCCCTAGCATTATGATGTCACTCCTTTAAGCATCTTATTTAATCATTTCTAATTTTATATTATTAAATATTGTCTGTATTATTTTCATGCGTTTTATCACTGAACTCAGATATTACATAATTTTCCTTTATATTTGGCTTAAATAATAGATTAGGTACATATGTGATAATTTTAAATTTAATCATCCATTATTTGTTGCAATGAAAATTTTATCACCAGTATTAGCATCAAATTCTTTTCATAAACGTCTGGGAGACTATTTCATGGAATAATAAATATCTAACGTTTAAGTTATATATATTTGAAAATTAAGAAGTTTGTTCGTTTGTGTGTTTGTTTTTATACATAACCACATGGTTTAACTAAATGAATTCAAGGTGATTCTAAACTACATTTACAGTATCAGGAGACTTTAGAGGAATATGAAGATAAACAAATTATAATGTTGTGTACCAGATGATTCTCAGACAAAACGTTTTTTTTTTTTACCTGCCTCATAGGGTACTTTACAATTATGGAAAACTAAAAATTTTACTAATCCCGTCATATGACGGGCTACATGCTACTTTATAAAATTGATTTGATGTATTACCAAAATACTACACAAATCTTTCAAAGCTACTATGAGTATCTGCAATTTTAACTCATGTTGGAGAGTCTTCCCTTTAAGGCTTGAAACATAATTGACATTATATTTATTTATGAAATTTTCTAAAATATGATGACCATGACCTACTTCTGATTTTTGCATACTATTTCAAAACATTTTTTTCTTTATTTTCTATTTATTTTTTACAGAGAAATGCTAAGTATATGTAAATGCAGTTATAATGTTCAGCAATTTTAGTTAAAAAATTTAACAAATAAAAATTTCTCTTCCTCCTCATACTTTAGACAAAAAACAAAATTAGTACAACACACTTTGTATACAACTGGGATGGTCAACAAGACAATCACACAGTGAATGGTGGTCAATCTTTGAAAGAAAAAACTAGAGGTTTAGACATATTAAATTATTTTTAAACACTCTCACTGATTTCAAAGTATCATTCGTTAAAAAAACTTGTAACTTTTTATGTAGGTATATAAATATGCCACGTTGGGATAAATTAAATGCATGGTTTTGCACAAAATTTTTAAAAATTTATTTTGTTTTGTTGCTAGTATACATTATACTTAAAAAAAAAAAAAACTTATGTTGCTGGAGACGTGGCGCCTCCTGATAACTAGGAGTGTCCCTCCTAGGCCAATGATAGCCGTCTGCAACCTCAAGGGGTATACCTCCTTTAGGTATTACTCGGGTTTCACGAACCTGGGGTTTCCTGAGTGATCCTTCTCTTCAGACTTCCCTGGTAGTCACGATCTTACTTTGTAGTATCGTTCCTTACTGGGGTCGTCAACATTATTCTCGAACCATGACGGAACTCTTGTAGGCCAGCAACACCTTGTGGTGTGGTGGTTACCGTTGTGGCGATCAGTCGTCAGTTTATTACTGTATGCTTCGGCCGGGTCGGGGTACGAATACACTTATGTTGCTGGAGAAGGGTGTTTCCGTCCTTGGGCACATCCCTACTGCTTGGCAACACAAGCACAAACATAGGAAAAAGGGAAAGGGTTTTTAAATGCCTCCTTAGGGATTCAATCTCTATAGATGTTGATATTTACTTCCTTGTATGAAGTATAGGAAATGTTCTAAATTTTGGTTTTCCAATTGATGTGCACCTCCTTTTCTGATTGCAATACCTAAGCTAAAAATCCCAATAGAATGGATATTACAGCATTTAGGATGACACAAAACAGCCGTATTTGAGCTAAAAAATAATTCCTTTTAGCTCTGTTTACTGCAGAAAATAAGTACATGTTTTAGAAAACAAAAATAAATATCTATTATTTTCAGAGAATAATTCTGAACTGTTATCAAAGCCGTATCACTAATTGTATTATAATTTACCATAATCTAACCATAACTGAAATTATCTAAGTATTCAATTTAGTTATAATTTAGTGCACTTTTAATCAACATCTTGACTGTACAATATACATTCATATATATATATTGTATATATATATATATTATATATATATATATATATATATATATATTATATATATATATATATATATATATATATTATATATATATATAAAATATATATAATCACCATAAAAAGATACTCATGTTCAGAATTAGAGCAAGAATTATCAAGCGAGAGGATTTAAGAGTTTTTAACACACATTTGAGAAAGACAGCAAATTTCTGACAAACTTACCCAAGACATCACAAAATTCTGCAAATGACTGAACAGGAATTAGGTCATCTTCAAACATACGTAACATATTATCACATGCTTCTACTAATTGCTGGTCATTCTGGCGAATGTAGTCAGCTAATACAACTGCCCACTCTTCATTTTCTGTCACAGCTACTTTCTGATTGAATAGAATAAGATTTAAGGATTTAGAATAGGAAAAAAACAAACAAAAATCTGTGATATAAAGAAGCCTTTTTATATTTGAAATGATTAAGTAGTGAAAATTAGCTAGAAACTACATGCCAAATATTTTAGCTTCCTCACAATATATTAACTGCCATGACAAAGAAAATAAAAATAAATGAAGATTTTATCATTTTAATCCTAGAAATGAAACCATATTTTAAAGTAAAATTATAGATTATCATATATCAGTTAGATGTGTGCTTGTTCAAGTGCATATATTTTGGAGTATATAATGTTTGTGTAACTGACAATGTATCACTATAAATTTTTATATGTTATGAATAAATGTAAAATATTAAAGTTAAACAAAATTAATTCAAATATAGGTTATTTTTTACAGTTACTAAACATAAAGGCACTCACAATCATATTATTTAAAGAATGGATGAATTGTTATAATATAATGATACAATTACTAAATTTAAGCAATTTTTGAAGTTGATTAATATTACTTGATATTTCACCATATTTCAGTTTTTTTCTATCACTTATAAAATACATAGTTTGAAAAAGTAAAGAAGCAAACCTTAAACATCTTTTTGTAAAGACCATCAATTAGACCAAAGAACAGCAAATAATTTTTATATGCAGAAAAGTCCTTTAGAGATGTGTCACCAAAACTGGTTGTTCCTTGAGGATTGACATGCCTTGCTTGAGCTAAGATCAAAACTCTCTTTAAGAAATTCAATTTAAGCTTTTGCCACTTCATGGGTGGAAATACTATAACACACATTGTCATCCAGTATAATGGTCCCTCAACCTGTAAAACACAACCAATTATTAAGTTCCTTACAAACTATTCTACAATTAAAATAATTTTTCTTTAAATGCAAATAGATGATACTATGTAAAATAAGTTTACCTCAAAACAATTTTCAAACCATTTACTGCTTTGCATTTCTAGGAAATTCACAATATTTTTTTCTTCACTACTAACAAATCGAGTCCTAAAATAATCATATATAAATAACAGTTAGCACATAGAATGAATAAAAATTATATATATATAATTTTTATTACACAAACATTAATTTTTATTTCACACACATATGTGTGTGTGCGTAAATAAATTACTTTTTACTGATTTTTGATGCAATAATACTCTCTATATACATTAAAAAGGAGTAAACTTTTAAATAATTATATAGTAAAATTAAGAGAAAGACTAACAATTTTTGCATCCAATAATGAATTAACATCCATGTTAATTCATTAATTAGTAGAAACAAAAATTTCAAAGATATACACACACTTTTATCATGCACACATATTCATTGTACCATAGCTTGCAATTTTTTCTTAAATTAGCATTTAGTTGGTACATTGATTCCCTTATTTGAGTTAAATATTACAAAGTGTACAAAAAAATTAGAAGTATAATATTCTAAAGATAGACATAAAATGTTAGCAAAATACATGGTACTACAGATATTGAAAATTGTTATTAAATCTCTACAAATGATTAAAATAAATTTTTAAAAACTATTTAACATGAAATAAGATGGTTGACTGAAAGATTGCCCAGTACTTTTATTCTTAGTCTGACTTTACAAAAAATTGGAAAAAAATGTCACAGTTTTGAAAGAGTAACCTTAAATCCTAGGTGCACCATAGTAGGTTAAAAAATGACAAAACCTTTTATTAAATGACAATTTTTTATGGATTTAAATATCCTTACAGAAATTAGTTTTTTGTAAAATATAATGTAATTTTCTGTCAAATTATTCAAGTGTTCCCAAATTTTCAAAAGGTTTCCCTGGTGGACACAAAATACCCTCCTTTGGTATGGCATACAGAGTCTCCATAATGTGCAGAAGATATTTCCAGTTGATACAGTGAAAAAAATTGCCTTTGTTTTGAAAATGCAAGATTATTTTTCAGAATAATCAACAATAATTTTTGGCAAGTAATACAAGACAACAATGTTAACTCTGTAGTTTTCAACAGTGAAAAGTATTATGTCTCTAATACTATATTGTTAATTTTTATTGTAATTTGAGGTATATGCTAATAGCACTACCTAACTGTTAAAAATATATTGCAATAATAGAAAGTAAAAATTGTGATATACTTCACATTTGCTCTTTAATCTTTCAATTCACTTAGTTTATATCTAGAACAAAATATAGCAGAATATTACATTTTATTGAACAGAAAATAATGATTTTTGTGGTGAATATTTTTTAATCCTCCCTTGTGTGTATAGCATTACATACAATTCTTTGGTGCACATAGTGTTAACAAAACGGTATAAAGATCTTTACAAATTAAAAAAAAAGTTTAAGAGGAAGAGAAAAGAAACATATACTTACGTGTTGATTACATAAAGTGTCATGTGAATTAAATACGGAATTAGATGCATGTTACTTTGAGGTCCACCTCCCCCACTATCTTCACTAAATGATTTTTCAAAAGCAAACTTTTGCAGTAAAAGCTTCAGATCATGGACAGTAGATGAATAACCTACATCTCTATGACCGGTGCATTCTTGTAAATATGTATTGTGCCTAGAGGAAAGATAAAAAGGTGAATTTTGAAAGTTACTAAAATTAAAATTGCATTTAAAAATTCTAAAATAAAAAATATGATTTAAGTAACATGCTTATTAAACATAGGATTTCAGTACCTTTACAACTTTTTTCTCTTCTGAATAAATAAGAGATAAAACCACCACCCACAAAACATCATGGGTGTACAGTTTTAACCTTTTATTTATTAAAAAAATACTATCAATTTCTCATTTACTTTACATGCATATATTAACATTTCCAACAATACAACATATTTTCTCTTATGTCCACATCATAAGCTGACTATAATTTTCAGCTTTTTTAACTACTACCAAATTAATATATTCATTTTTTCTGAATTAGCATTAATTTAAATTCTTTAAACATGGAATAATTATCAAGACAAAATGGATTCTATTACTCCATTTATAATTTTTTTCTACAATTTGATATTGTTTAACAATTTCATTTACTGCTATTCATCCTGATGTACACTTTAGTCCCATTTTACTTATAATAAACTGTTAATAATAAGCCTGATTTATCAGTTTTTAAAAAGTATTTTTATTTATATTTGGACTGCATTTTTTACAAATACAAGTATCAGTCTCTAAAAATTTTAAATACAATCAGTAAAAAACACCAAAGCACATGAACTTATAATAAACACGAAGAGGACTTAAATGACAGCAAAATAATGAATAGAATTTTAAAAAATATTTTATTTAAAGAGCATGTCTTTTATTGACTTAGATTAACTTACCTGGCTAAGCAACTAGCAAATGCAGATTCGGGAACTTGAGGTCCCCAAAGAGGCAAAAGACCATTGCACTTTGTGTTAGCATTTTGTAATGCTGCACTTTCCCATTCATCTCGACCACGAGCATGCCTGAAAATAACAAATACTTTTAATAAATAATATCTTACATATATTAAAATCTGTTTGTACCTATCTGTCAGTACATATCCTCAACTCCTCTATAAAAGCTGAGTTAAGGGTTAAGATAGGTATTCAAAAATTAAGAAAATTCAGAGGAATTCGTTTTGACAGTTCTTTTTGTAGAACTATAATTAATCACACCTTTTGAGATTTTAACATATTTATACAGTATTGACAAGATTTTCATTCTGATGTAGGTGACTTTCCATGTGACTTGCTATTTTTTTGTTAATTGTTTTGGGTGTAATATTTCTTAAAATAAGATTTCATTTCTATATGAGTAAACAAATTTTTAGTTGCAAACAACAAAAATATAGCAACAGGTGGCTATATTAATCTGTAATATTTCATACCTTATAATGACCAATAATTACCAGTTATCTAATAAAAAGCAATTCAAAATTCAGATTGTCTAAAGTGAAAGTCTTTCATTGTTGAGAAATATAATTTTTTATTTTATGTAATTTTATGATAAATTTATGAATTGACATTGAAGACACATTAGTACACAAAACTTAACAGATTTTACCTTATTGGGAAGAGAGGGAAAATTTAGAGAAAAGATTTGTGCCAAACTAGGCAAGGAAGTTAAAAGTATTGGTCAAAATGATGTTTTAACCAAAATGAAGGCAAGTGCTAAAAAAATGTAAGAATATTTACAAGCATAATAATATTTGATGAAACGAAATTTTTTATAATTCCCCTAAAAACTATTTCTAATGAATGAGAAAAACTTACAGAAAAGCCTTTATGTTTTAATGTGTTACAACTCAATAATGCAAATTATGTATATTAAATTCAATGAAAAGTTTTCCAATTTAGGTGTATGCTATTATAAATATTTAAATTTTAAAGTAATTTAGTAACTTTAAAAAGTATGATTTTTTTTAAGTGAAAAGCTAAAACAATATACCAGTTCTTGATTGAATACAAAATTAATTTTACAACATGGAAACATTTAGATATGTACTGAATATAAACTTTTAAACTAAAAAATTTTTTTTTTTTCTTGAATGTTATTTCTTTTTAAGAATTAATTTCTTGAAAATGTAAGACAAAGCAGTAACATCGATAACACATTACTAGTACCTTGAAATAAATTTTACATTTGATAAGTAATAAAGAAATTCTTTACACAAGATATTATAGAGATGGAAAATCTAAACTTGTCTGAGAATCGAAATTTATAACATATTGCAATTATTTGACATGAATTTTTGTTAAATTAATCACTTTAAAGAACAAAACACATAAAACAATATAATCTACTATTATATGACTTTTATGACTACTATGATAATATGACCTTTACTTATGCTATTCTACATAACAAAGAGAAAAGAAATTACCTCACAGCAGCCATATGGCAATCTACATGAACTACATTGAAATGAGTAACTGTACTATAGCCTGGTATTTTTCTAGGTCGATTTTCAAAGTCCTCAGCATTACATCTTTTGGTAAAAGTATATATGCCTAAAACCTTTGTTGGCTGGAATTTATAACCTTCACGACAAATGATACAAACTAAACCAGACTCTTCACCAAGTTCTTCAACGTTTTTAAGGAGAGAACTCTTGGCAGTAACCTGAAATTGAAAAAGGAAAGAAAATCTATACTCTTAATTCTACAATTAAATCAGAACTAAAATAATAATTCTGAAATGTTATCACACACACACACACACAAAAAAAAAAAAAAAAAAAAAAAAAAAGATTGAAATAACAAAATAATTATGAATTTAAATAGAGTTAATTTTTAAATTTAAACTTTTTTCATATATATATTTATGAAATGATTTTTTTAATCACATCTACATTCTATAGTAATTTTTTAAAATACTTAAATTTCTTTCTTTCTTTTTTATGTGATTTTTTTTTCTTCTAGTTCTGGTAACCTGACAACCAACAGCTCAAAACTCAGTCTTCCTTTGATTATATATAAATATCAAATTTTCACATTTTCAGGCATCACCTTCAAAACCTTAACTAATACCTCTAATTAGCTAACAACATTACCTGTGTAAAGACATTTCAGCAGAATGCCTCTTGCTGTCCTGTCAGAATACACTTATGTAATTGGCATTCTGACTTCTCTGTTCTAGATATCCCAGAAAATGTCACAGCCTTTTGAAATTGTTTAGGTATATATCACAGAGAGAGGCTTTGGATTCATGCATGTGAATAAATACTTGAACTTTGAAGTATTTCATCATTTCTAATTTTATCTCTGCCATGTACTGCCTAATTCCACATATAATAGCTAGATCTGACCATTTCATATATAAACAGTAGAATCTTGATCTATTGTCTACTCATTATTCCTTTTTTTATACTGATCTTTTGATTTATTTAGACCTGAATTTACTCACATAGAATAAATGTCATTTTCCCCAACATTCATTGTTCTTGAATTATTTGTTTCCCTGAAAGTTTCATTATTGTACAATTTAGAACATGGGAAATGAAATTATAGACTGTTTCACTAATGCCAATTTTAGAGAACTAAGTGAGAACAATAAAATTGCACATGATGAACATTATGACTTGTTCCAGGAAGATTAGAACAAGAATCAGCATAAGTTATGTGTCACAATTTATTATAACCTAACAACTTGCAGGAATACAAAAATGGAGGTCCTATGTACAGACCAGGAGCACAATGAGAAAAAGGAGAAGGAAGATGAAAGTAAACTAGAGTTCAAACAATGCTTTTTTTGAAACACATGAAGAGTTGTGAAAATTAAAATCCTTATGCACGAGTACAGTGACAGTGACATAATTCACTTGACCAAAAAATTGAGAATTACAAAATTTAAAAACATTATATTTTTTAAGTTATATTTTATAAATAGTTAATTACTTTCAATTGGTTTTATACATAATTTATGCATAGTCACATTTTACCAAATATTTGCATACATTTCCCAAATACATCATTTTCTATTTATATCTCCTTGAAAAACAATGGATTGGGTAATACTATACATGTATAATATTAATCCTTTAAATCTGATACTGTAAGATTTATATCAAATTTCTTACTTGGCCCTTTTCATTAGTACTCATTCCTAATGCTCCTAGTTGTTTTTCCCGCATTGCCATGGCCAACCTTTTCTTCTCATCTTTAGTTTGCTTACGAACTTCTTCAATTTTTTGAGCTACACTAGGATTTTTTCTAATGGCTTCCATAAGATTTTCTGCTAGAGAACCTACTCTTTCATCACTTGAAACTTGTTCTAACCTAGTGAAAAAGAAACCATCATTTATGATTCAAGAAATAAAGTATTTTAATTACCTTGACTGCTGAAAAATTTTAACCTTAGTATACAGACATATAATAATACTAACATACAAATAAATATTCTTTCGGTCTTTAAAACCAGTGAGTCATGTGTAAACGTGATTTAGATGCAACAACCATTTTGCTGTAATATGAAGTATATTCAAAGACAGTGCTCAATCTTACATCACTGATCCCAAATTTATATTATCAATCTCACTTATTGGAATGAGGGGAAAAAAATTCTTTTTTAAATATTGTAAAATATGGTATAAAAAATTGGCACTACTTTTAAAAACCAGGAAGTGGCTACATTCACAAGTAGAAATAATTTTTTTTTTTCAAAGAGCCATTATTACACACCAGGTTTTTTCTAACTTTTTTAAGCACCTGTGAAATTAGCATAATTTACACACTTATCTTCAAGAATTTAACATTTTAAGTCTTATACAAAGATAAGAAGATATGAAAATTAAATATATGGTGATTATGTTAATGAAATTTTTATTTTTTAATAACACATAGGCCCATAAAACACTGCAGAATTTGTTGACCATTTGATTATAGGATCACGATATAGGCAGCCAACATTTCTCCCTAAGACAGTACAAACAAAGTGGATGCCCATAATTTAGAAGCAGGAACTAAACAGAAGACCTCCAGGCTTGGCTTGCTACTTTGAGAGGTATCATTTGGAAAATTGGAAGACATGGTAACCACAAACCAAATTACGTGCCTCAACCACTATTAATGAACACAACAGATCTTTGGCCAGTTTGAGTCCCAAACCCACAACTCTCCAATTATGAGATATTATGAGTTCAGCTTTTGCTGACTGAGCTACCACAGCTCTCAAGTTAACTAAAATAAATGTTATCCAAGTTATACTAAAAAAATTCAAATGTTTAAAAATATATATTTTGGCATTTAATAAATGTGGTTATTTAAATCAATATCATGATTTGGTGAATGATTAATTAAAGTTTTATTGTACAATATCTAAAATAAGATAAATCTATTCCATCATTTTTAGAATTTGAATGTTTAATAAGAAAATTTGATTAATTTTAGCTTGATTGTACAGCAACAAACAAAACATAATTGTCAGTATATAAGCAACATATAGCTACAGTAAGAAACAAATGTAGATTTTGATATAACTGTAACTGAATATAACATGGTTGAAACAAAAAAATATTGATTCCATTCTTTGTCTTTAAATCATTGAATATAAAAGTCATTATAAATGAAAATACAATAAATATAGCTTTATACTGTGAGCACATCAGAAACCTAAAAGAGAGTGAGCTGTGCTAAACCTTATGTACTTGAAGCATGAATGAAAACACTGTACAGTCGAACTTCGATAACTTGAAGTCCTAGGGGACCACCAAAAATATTCGACTTATCCGAAGTCAGAGTTATCTAAGTTACCTACCATTCCTCTCAGCTGCCACTTAAGATGGGTCGACATGGTTGAAATTGTTTGATATGTGCTATAATACTAAGCCGTACACATTTCAATTTTTAATAGCCTATGTAAACAACAAGAGAAAAATGGGTTCAAAAGTTTTATTAAAACTCAAGAAATTTGGCCTCATCACATATTAATTAGTATATATACCATGTAAATCTCATTTGAAAAAAGCAACTATTATTTAGGTTGTTGACATTTACAAAGTCATCTAATTTTTTAACACGAATAGAGTTAAATAGGGTATTTTCTATACTTTCGGTGGTCTCCAGGTATTGTTATAAGATGTGAATAGCGTCCTGGGCTTTCTCGAAGGTCACGAGTGGACTGGCATTCGAAATTTTGAACAGAATTGTGTTTTTTACAGGGGAAATCTATCACAAAAACTTCAACTTAGAAGATGTTCACTTCGAGTTATGGAGACAGTTTTTTAAAGAAAACTATAGAAATGATTCGGGACTTGATTAAAAGTTCGAATTAGAGGATTATTCGACTTACAGGAAGTCGAGTTATCGAAGTTCGACTGTATAATGAATGATTTCCAAGAAATTCTGAACAAAATTTGAAAACATAAACTTATGTCTTTCAAAATGAGTACAATTTCCTCCTCTAAGAGAAACTGAAAACGATTATGTGATCACACAACAATTTCAAATTTCATTCGTAATTAAAAATAATTACATATATTTAATACTTATAGCTTACAAACCTGTGGATAATAGGTATGCATTCAGCACTGACTAAATGTTGTGTTTTTTCATGTCCTTGACTTATACCAGTCAATAATTTTAGAACATATTTCAAGGCAGGTTTAGAGGTGAATTCTTTCCATTCATCTGGTGCTCCTAGTAGGGCACTCCTGTAAGTAAACAAACCAAATAATTATAACTAAGTAAAATTTATGTTTTGAAAAAAAAAATCAAAAGGTCATTAATTAATGTTTAATATAAATTTAGTTAGAACAATTAAAAGTATTTACTTAATTGGAGGAGCATGTGCTGTGATATACTCAAGTGCATCTTGAACAATATGTTTTTCAACTAACAAGTCTTTCAACTGATTGCCATTGACATCACACTCTATACCAGCAGTAAGCATACAAAAGCATTCTAACTGGAGATCATCTTCTGTAGTATGCTCAAAATCAAACTCATTGAAATTCAAGTAGGGCTTAAAGTGATTAATCAATGATTCCATTTTTTCCTAGAACAGACAAAAAGATTTTTTTTCCATTAAGAGAAAAATATATAAGAAATATATTTAGGTATTTTTCTAAACCCCTTAACTGGTCAATTTTGCAATCAGAAATGTTGACAAAAAGAGACATTTTTGCTGCATATAATTAAATGACATGCTTAGTAAGAAAGAAAAAAAAAAAGGAAATCCCCCCCCTTTTTTTTAAATATTTTAACACTATTTTTTAAGTTTATAATTTTGAAACAAATACTGTGTGCAATGAAATACTTAGTCCTTACAATGAAGTTTACACTTTTCCAAACAATTTATATTCAAGTCTTATTCTTCTTTAGATTACATAATTTGAAGCAAGTCCAATGCCCCAATCATGACTATTATATCATGATCTTTAAGATTGGATTCTTTTTCCATTTTTATTTCTTTACTAATAACAAGCTAATATTGTTTTCTAAATCTTACTTTGTTATCTAAGGAAATAATGATTTATATAAAATGACTCTTTATCAGCCTTGGAGGATATGACTCAGAAACTGGTCATCCTCATTTAAAATATATTTGCAAGTGATATTTTCCAATAATTCAATTAAATCTCTTTATGAGTCTAAAAATACAGGAAGGCCAAAAGAGAAAATAAGAAAATATTGATGTGATCAATCTATGAGCAAACCAGTTGGGGTTAACTATAGGTACCCTATACATTGTACCATCAAATCAGTTAAGAAGTAACAGAAAAAAAGATGTGATGAAATTCTGTAAATACACCTGTATATTAGAATTAATCAAACACATTTAAACTAGTTATATTAACTTCCAACCTAGAGAAATTAAAATTCTTAATTATTTTCAATTAACCAGTCTATGTGATGCTAGAAAAATCTAAATATTGGTCCTTTTATTTTTTAATTTAAATATAACTTTAAAAAAATATGAAGTTAAAGCAAAGAAAAAACCTTGGATGATTTCACCTCCCTCCCTTCCAAATGATGCCATTGACTTCAGGATACCCAGGTTAGTATAAAAATAAAAATAATGAAAGAAATTTGATCCACTTTTCAACACTATTATTGACATATTAAAATAAAACTTATCTAAAACTTTTCAAGAAATGGCCGAATTATATTTTATCTGTCATTCAAAGAAGAATTGAATTATAACAGATATTAAGTTAAGCATAATATAGAGATTGATTCCTACCTGTGATCCAAAGGTCAAGAACGGTAGAACCCTCATAAGAAGAGGCAAAAGGATTGGGAAGTTCTTCATAGGGACACTGTTGACTGATGACAATAAAAATGTAATGTCTTCTTTATCACTACAAGTTTTACAGAAATCAGCATACTGTGCTTTTGTTTTAGAGGAAGCTTCAACTAGAATAGTTTCCATAATTTGCAACAACTGTCCTATTATTGTAGTACCTACAGCTGGGGCTTGTAATGTTTGTTTTTGTAATAAATCAGGTGTTTCAGTTGTTACAGCTAATCTTAGAACACCTAACATTATTCTTATTGCATTCATTTTTGGGTCTAATAATTTCAGACGATTGCTCTTTACCTGAAATAAATACACATTAAATTAAGATAAAATAAAAACACAGTAAAGCAAAAAATAAAATCAAAGGCTTTGATCTTAAATTTTAATAATATGTAGATCTTTATGTTTAGGTAAGATTGTAAGAAGTGAATAACAAAAGTTACATTACACTGGAAAAAAATATGATTAAAATTTATTTATATATATATATATATATATATATATATATATATATATACACTTTTTAGGTGCTGAAAAGAAAACCTGCTTATAAAGTTCACTAAATTAAATGCATTTTAAGTATTCATGAAATGCAAATTTTTTAACAAGACATTTTAATAACTATATTCCTTATCAATAGCTTTTTCTTTCACATACCTTAATGCAGAAACCAAATAATTTCAGAAGAACTGTTAATAAAGATCTTCCTCTGGATAAATCAGTAATAGTTGACATCCTTTCAAGCATTACCTCCAGACCACCACATTCACTCATGACATTAGCCATTTTATAGACTTCTTCATTATCTACTTCTTCGTTGTCTTTAGTGTCTAAATTTTCAATAAATTCTTCTGTAGCATCACCTAACAAGCCTCGCATTCGGTAAACTATCCTCATTGCTTCAGACTCATTGTTTTCAGAGCACCATACCTGTGAAAATAATTTTAATTAAAGTTAGAATAACACAAAATAAACATAACATTAACTACATGTTGAAGGAAACTATCAATTTTATTTTCACAATTAAATAGCATAAATTTAAACTGATGTGACACTGGAACCAAACTTCAGTATGGATTATACATACATTTTCATACATTATTATTTGAAATATATCTAACATAATACAAAAGGTATTCCATAAAGACCAAGAGTTATTATTTTATGTTGTAACAACATCATGAAGCTAAAATATAAATATGCAATTTTTTTCCAAAATGTTCACTGAAGGTTTATAAATATTTTAAATAAATCAAACAATTTTAATTTCCTAATTTCACAGTTGTTTGAAGACTTGTTCTTATTTGCCATATAAAAATGGAGGTGAGTGATTTAGAGCTAAAAAAACAAAATCTCTTATGCTATAAAATTTTTGTAAACATTTGAACAAAACCACTCCAGAAACAGCTAAGTTAATGAAAAGCTTACAAAAACAAATGTTTTGGATATATAAATAAAACAGAACTAGATTCTAAGCCTGGCCAGCCACAAAGTATTGTAAATGATCAAAATCTAATACTGTCAAAACAATTGTTGCAAGAAAATTGGTGAATGTCAGTAAGGACATAAAAGCACCAGCTAACATTTCAAAAACATTGATATTTTGCATTATATATATAACAATTTACACCTTTACCAATTGTGAAATTAATGTTCTTTTAAAATAAATGTTTATTAAAATGGAAAAAACTAAAGATCAAATTAGTTTAGGGACCAAAAGAAAACACTATTAGAAAAAGGAATGCCTGAAGTTTACTATAAAGTAATAACTATAGCTCTTGGATTAGAGGTTACTTTACTATAATAAGAAAATGTTGAGAATTTTACAATTTTCAGAACCTTTTAATCCATTGACAAAAATAAAGATAGTTAATATCTTGCAAGCAAAATGAAATAATTTATTACCTTTCTGTAGACATCTTTCACCGGTAAATCAAGATTAATAATTTTATTATTAACTAAAAGTTCCATGCCACTGTCGTCTTCTAAAAGAGCCACAAGTTCACAATCCTGACATATTTTATTTTTAACATCTCGCATTAAAGGTCCCATGCCTGGGTCATTAGAACTATAAGGATTGCCTAACATTCTTCCTTGCAGAAAATCTTCTTGTTGAGGATCTTTTTCAAGAGTAATATAAAATTCACCAGAATCATTCTCTTCCTGAAATATGCGTAATTACAAATCAAACACACTTGTATACTGTTTAAAATACAATGTTTTAGTAGTATCAAAATTTCATTGTAATTAACAATAAAAATTTAAATAACAAAAACAATTCTGTTTAATTTCATAGATGGAAAAATTTCACATTGTAAATTTTATATTTAACAGTACTTAAACGTTACGTTACAAAAGACTTCAAATTTGGTTTGGTTTGGTTTTGGAGTGCTACGGTCTACTTTTTGCAACACGAGGGCTAATGAGACCGGGACCTACTGCTTAAATGGCTATGAACATCCATGCCATAGTGGGATTTGAACCCACGAACTCTGGTTCCGAAGGCCAGCACCCTAACCATTCACCCATCATTCGGCTACAAAAGACTTCAAAGAAAATCAGTTATGAATTATATACAATTATGCCATTCCTAAACTGCTTTTGAATGTATATTTTCATGAAAAGTTATTGTATATCATAAAAAAATTACTACACTGAGAAATAACTAAAAATATTTACAAATCAGAAGGAACTAAATTTAATAATGTAAACTTTCTAACTACTTACCATGTAAGAGATTATTTTAAATTAATGCTAATTAAGTATAGTAAAGAATGTAGCCTGTCCAGAATTTTATTCCGTTGAATGCACAAAACAAATTTTATTATAAAGAACAAATTCATCTCATGACATAAATTAAGTATCACACAAAAAAGTTAATTTTATTCCTAGAAACACCAAAAGATAAAAAAATTTGTTAACACCAATGATAAAATCAGCTGAACAGTATTTACTTTACACTTCTTTAACCCTTTTACAACCTCCTTTTCAGTGAAGGTAAATGGCAACCCTATAAATAATATCTGAAATCTTCAAAATCATGCTATTATAATTTTGTCATTTGGACTAACATTTTATGATTTCTGAAGCATCACAGAGGAATTTTACTTTTTCAGCAGGTACAGCAACTGAAACCACGACAATCAGCTATGTTTATTATAAAACTTCACTTTATATTTCTGTGAAATAGAAAACAAATCTCTTATCACATAATTTTTCTCTCTAATAAATGACTTTCGTGATGCACAAAATGATCACTGATCACTAATGAGGGCATACTGTAACATGCAAAGCTGTTAAAATTTTATATACGTATATATATATATATTTACTTAAGACACCATAACTTAGATTTAAGATATTCCACAATATATATTCAGCAAGAATGATTTAAGGATTAATTTGTTACAGAAGAGAATAAAAGTATACAGTGATATTTAACCCCATATGAATAATTGAAAGGCATTTTTCAATAACAACTTATTTAAATGACACAATAATAAATGTTTTTCTTACAGGAAATATGATAGAGCATAGTCTTTCAAATATAAACACAGGAGTACGGAAATCATCCAAACCATATTTCTTTACAGTCTCTACACAAACAGCCATGAAAGCCATTGTTTCAGATTCAGTGCCTAAATATTTGAATATAAGAATTTAATTAAAATACACAGAATAGTAAATGAAAAATCAATAATTATAATAAATGTCCCATGAAACACATTTAAAAAACAAAACAATTTGTTTTTAATAAGAATATTAAATTGTAGACGTAAATGAGAGACTTTTATAAATGTTGATCTAGATTTTTCATACAAAAATTTCTTTTAAACATCACACAGAAAATATGTTTTTTTTTTTTTTTTTTTAAGTAAAAGCAAAGTTATATAATTCTTAAATATTGCTTAAACTTTAAGCAATAAAGATGGGATTAATTTCATCTGAAAATTAGTTGACAAGTATGAAATAAAAGAGAATGGCATATATTTAAAAATTTAAAATATAACATATAATGAACTAATTAATATCCTTTATTGAATTTTATTTTACCTGTTGTCATTTCTTCAAGAAGTTCTAATAGTTTTTCTTGGATCTCATCAATTAACTTTGTTCTCTGAACCACTAATTTACGTAGGGATAAATAACCATTCAAAACACAACCAACAAGACGAGCTTTATAGTGTTGTCTTATGGTATCAACTTCAATGAATGATTCTAGAAGTTCAGTCAACATCTTTAAAGCATAACCTAAAGTACAAATACATGTAATAATACAATACATTGTAACATAGTAACAATAAGAAATAATAACACTTTTATTGCTAGATAAAGAAATAAAAGAATTAAAAAGTAGACAGTTTTATTATTAAAATTCAGTAACTTATTATATTACCTTGAGATAAATCTGAATTTAGGGTTGTTTCTTCGAGGTAAGTCAAATGTTCAATTTCTCGAGTTATAAGGTTACCGATATGAGGCAACAATCCTCTGAGGGCCAGATAATGTTTCCAAGGCACAGGATTGATTAAGTTTTGATATAAAGATAAAAACTCAGCAGCACTTTCGCCAGCTGAACCCAGGTCATCCAAATAGGCAGTTAACATATCTAGTACTTCTCGCCGACGACTAGGAATCTGTAAGGAAAAAACATAAAAAATTATTTAAAATTTGAGAATATTTTAAAGAATAAAAACTTCACCAATAGCTAATAATTCAGAGTAAGGAGTCCATTAAGTATGTCAAAAGTATAAAATGAGAAACCAGAAATTTAAGGCAGTGAAAAAAATGTTAGCAGATTAACCTTGATGCGTTTTATTTTGAACTTTTTAAAAAGTAGGATTATAATATTTTAAATTATTTCACAGGTACATAAAAGTACTAGCATGAAGATAAAACTTACTTGACACAAAGCCTCTACAACATTGCAAGCCATAGTTCTAGCAGCTTGTGATGATGGATTAAACATAACAAGGCGCAACCAATTGGACTGAAGGAGTTTTAATTGAAGTACATGTCGACGAGTCTTTTCTCTCCATCTTCCTCCATACTTTTCAATTAAGCGAAAGTTTCTCACCTCCTCTTTCTTCATCTTAGATACACTTGTAGTGGTCTGTTCTGTAGACTTAGAAGGCATTTGCTGTTTCCATGCCTTGAAAGAGTGCTTAGGATCACAGGCTAACCAACCTTTCAAGTCAACACCTACTTTCATCCCACCTAAAAATAAACAAAATGTGTAAGAGACAAGATACACCATAGATAACACTGAAATTTGAAGAAAGTTTATTTCATAAAGTACAGAATTGTCAAAAGCTTTCTCAATAACAAAAGCTGCAATAAATAGCAGCTTGTATATTAATAATAATAATAATAATAAAAATTTTTTTAGAGAAACACCAAATTTAAAGTTTAAAAAAATCTATGCAAGTTTAACTCTTTAAAAATCCACAAATGATTTATAAAAGCTCATTTTTAATGATAAATGTTAATATCTACAACATTTAAAAAAAAAAAAAAAGTTAATATACTGGACTTTTAACGTTTACATAGGGTCATTCAAAGAGTTCTGCAGTTTTTGAAATCAAAGTGCATTTTTTTTCTGAATACTTTGTTATTGTACATAGTGATAGTGTGATACATAAATATATTTTTGCTTAGATTGCATAATCCTAGAATATGTATGGGGAAATTTTTTGTTTAGTGCTGTGCTTTGAAGAACCAAAAAGTTAACTTTTTAACATATTATATTCTTATTTTTAAAATATATGATAAAAATTCTCAAGCCACTTGTAAAATTAGTGCTGTGTATGGACAAAGTGAAGTTTCTGATGATACAATTTTGAAGGTGCTTAATTGAGTATGGGACATTTCATGTCACCCCTATATATTCACCAGACTTTGCCCCCTTCAATTTTCATTACTTCAAAATTTTTTGATTAGCCTAGAGTCTAGTTGGAGGTTGTTCAATAGCAGACCAATAACTTCTAACTTAATAACCCAAATAACTTTAAGGAATTTTCCAGCTACTAGAAAGCTAGAATAAGTCATAGAAAGATCTTACTTGATTCAATGATTTTTTTTCCTGGATTTTGTAAGTTTTCACTATAAAGGAAGGAATCTTAAGAGAACCATTAACCTCAAAAGAAGGAAGGAAAACAACAACAACAAATAACTTTTATGATGGTTCAATATATTTGAAAAGTGATGAAAATGAGGATTATAAAATTCAATGACTCTTCTCAGCAAAATAAGAGAATTTTAAGAGTGAATTTGATAACAATATAGATGGAAAATAATTGACATATACATACACAAAATATGATGATGCACATGTACATGGTATTATAAACTACAGTGTACATACATAGCAAGCAGAATATATCAATATTTCTGCTCCATAACATAAAGCCTCTCTTTAAAACATGCAATATAACTATCATAAATCCATAAAAGTAATTACAATACTTACCAGACACATTAACTGTTGCTAAAGCATCAACAGTTTTATCTTTATTTTTCTTACTCATAAAAGGTTCTGGTTTTATGAGGCCTTGCAGTATTTTGAGGCATGGTAGTGTTATGCTTTCCATAACAACAGAACTTTTAGCATTAACACCCATTAAGAATAACTTCATTACACATCTAAAATAAAAATAATGAAAATTTTTGATAATATTATAAAAATAACCCTTACAATTTGTGAAATAATTTTTATTAAGATAAGCAATTTTCAATTCTACTAAATTAAAACATTAAGTCAAAAATTTATCTAGTTGCATAGAAATTCCTAAAAGTTACATATTAAGAGTATAAAATTTTTTTTGCATGTATATTTAAGTATTGATAAGTAATAATAAGTATTCAACTTTATATAATCAACAAAAGTATGATTTTTTTATACTGTCTTAAACAATGCAAAAAAAAATCTTTAAGATTTAAAAGAAAGTATTTCATGTTATAGAATATACTTATACTAAGCACATACAAGTATATAGTTTAATCATATGAAACTTTTCACTACTGAAAAAAATAGCCCTTTGTTTTTAAAATTTTTATTTTAAATAAAATATTTTTACAAACAGGGATTTTACCTTAATCTTTGTTCCCAACAGGAATCTTCTTTCTGTAAACTACTTGCAAGCAATGCAACCTCATGACGCACTGCAGCTGCAAGATCTGGACTGGTCACATGTCCTTTAAGAGCAGTAGAAATTTTTTCCATTAATAAAGAATTCAAATCAGATGTAGCCTTGATATTATCTCGAGTGAGAGAACAAAGCAATTGACGAACATCATGTCTCACTCGAACACTACCATGTCGTAAATTATAAGCAACTAGCTCCCGTATTAATCCTTGACTGCACAAAATTAATCTGTAACGAGTATTAGTGGATAAAGCTCTCAAAAGAGTAACACAGTGTTCAACTGCAGAACTTGCACAGCCATAGCACTTTCCAGGAACATTTGCTATCAATGTAGGACTTTTAGGTTCATCAGGTGTTTGACGCTTCATCATACTTTCTTGAGAAATTTGAGCAGAAGATTTAGTTCTTGATTCTCGTTGTCGTCGTTCATAGTCAACTAACTCTTTGCGAGATGCAAGTACCTACAGAAAAAAGGACATTTTAGTTGTGTGAGAAAATTTTAGACTGTATTTAAAAAAGTATTTAATATTTTTGAAACTTTATTATAGATAGAAGAAAAAAATAAAAGTAATTTTGTTTTTACAGATTTATTCAGGCTAAGAATAACTTTCAACTGCTTGATATACAGTAAAATGCTAAATAGCATCATTCTAAAAAATGTTAGCTGAAATACCTATCTCCATACTAATTACAGAGGGTAATGTCAAGTTTCTGAGAAAAACTAACAGTTAGTCCAACCTTTTTAGAAAAGAAAACATTGTATGTATGTATCTGATGTCTCCATTAATATCTAAAATTATAAGCATACAGACAAAAATTAGAATTCAGATAACTATGTAATTTATAATGAATACTAAAAAGTAGGTAAGAGTTTGGTATGGATAAACTGGAAATTTAAATAAAATATGAATAGCAATATTTTAAAAAAGTAAGGGATAGAAGAAGTACTGGGAATTTCTCCCTCCCAACCAAAAGAATGTTTATTAAGTTATATCACCAATATTTCTAAGCAAATTAAAAAGGATTATTTTACATACCTTTTGCACTATTTTGCTCAACTCGTCAAAAGATGCTTTACAGTCAGCACAATAACGCTGAGCTAGCTGTTGAATGGCACGATTGACATTTGAAGACGATACAGATGCTCCTGATGAAGATGACCCTGAATTTTCATCTATAGTTTTCTCCAGCAACCCATGTTCATAAATTCTTAACAGGAGACTTTCTAAAGCAGGTTTATTAGCTATAAGCTGCTTATATACCCTATCAGCTTTTTCTAATAAACTGTTGATAGTGCTGATTGCTTTCTTACGGTCTTCCTCATTTTCTATTGGGTCAACAGCACAACATGGTTTAGCAGTTATAGTGTAGTCAAATTTAGCATATTTGCAAAAGCCACAAGAGTTGCACAAAAATGGGTCTTTTTCATCATAATTTATAGCTCTACACTTGTGACACTGGAAAACATTTTCACCACAATTTGCACAAACACCAGGATTAGCAGGAACAGAGGCACTGCACCTAGGACACTGAAGAGTCTCTGATGATGCCTGAATATTCTCATAAAAGTCAGCATATTCTATCATTAAATTACAAGCTACAATAGGAAGAGGAAATTCTATTTTTAGCTCTGTTTGACCAGCAGCAAGTGTGCATTTTTTTGCCTTGTTCCAAATTGATGGTCTATTTTTCAACTCAACAACCGATTGAACACATCGATTATTATAGTATATATTCAAGGTGTGCACCATTTTGTTTCTTTTCAAATCTCCAATTCTAAGAGTTATTTTAGATATGGTGTGGCTTCCAATTAATTTCACAATCTGGGTAGTAGTAGTGAAGCGAGAATCAACCTTTATAGCAGACAACTTAATATTTGTATATGGAACTTCTGGATTATTACATACAAGACATGGCTCACTTTCTAGGTAGTAACCATCAAATTCAACTAAACCTTGCAAAGAATTATAAATGTTTGAATTTGGGTGATTCATCAATAACTGATTTTGCTGATGAAGAATTTCAAGAGCTTTTTCAATGTATTCCTTTTCTTTGTCTTGCTGAGGCATATTCAAAGTAAAATAGCCAAGTAAATCAACAAACTGAGCAGCTCTGCGGCCAAATGCTGGTAATTTAGGCCATAGTTTCCACATCATATCTAAAAGAGTTTCTTGTTGGCTTGGATTTGAATTTTTATGCAAGTGAAATATTAAAGAGTGGGCTTGCCATCTCACAGAAGTAGAATTTGATTCTAGGAGAAATGCACACATAAAAAAGCTCATTAAATTCTTATCAACAAATTTATTAACTTGCTGAGCTAGAGCCATACACTGAGCTAAATCACTTTTAGAAGAATCAGTTGTTTCCTCCTCATTCTCAGCTTTATCTTTATCTTTACGCTGTTTTGATGGAGATGTTGATACTTGTGGTGTAGAATTACCAGTTGTTTGTTGCTGTTGCATAGCTTTAGCTCCACATAAAGCACACTGAAGAAGTTGTAGAATAATAGGAGAGACACCTTCATCTAATAAGAAACTTACATTTATTAAAAATGGAAGAATGCTTTCATCTTTCTGACAGAACTTTTGCCAATTAACTGTTCTTGACGTAGCAATATCCCCACAAGCCTTCAAATGTTCAATCATGTTAATAAGCGAATCATATGAAAGATTAAGCATAGTGTTATTAGTAGAGAAATCTTCATATCCTCCTTGGTTACATATTGATTTAACATCTTTAATATGTGATTCAAGTGCATGGAAATCTCTTAATTGTCTATATTTATCTTTAGAACCACAAATAAAAAGTAGAAGTTTTCTGACTTGACGACGGACAAATGGTGTTTGTTGCATCATCATATATTCACATAAATATAAAAACCAAGACTGAGAGAACACAACTGGATGAGAATTTGGTATTGAATTCAAAATCTTTTTGATTTGATAAGGTAATCTCAATACCATCTCTGTAAGTAATTGAGGATAAGCTTCAAAGACATCATTAGCATGTCCCTTAACATACTGCTTTAGGAAAAAAGGTGACATGTCAGGAGGTGGTGACAATGGATGAGATTTCAACAAATTTCCAGTAATACTAGATGATTTATCATCTGTCTGCATACCTTTCCAGTAATCTAATAACACTTTAAGAACTTGTAAACAATAATCAATTGCATTTGCAGACACTAACGCCAAAGCAGTGGCACTACTACAGAAAGTAGATGATTCTCCAACACTTTTTGTAGCACCTTTAACTCTTGACATCATAATACTTAAAAGCCTCATTACAATTAAATTTACCTCTCTTTTGGCAGTTCTTTCTGCAATTTTTGAAATGTCTTTGCTGTTAATATCAAGAGCAGAAACTAGTGCAGGAAGAAGTTTAGCTAATGTAGCACAGTCCTTTTCTTCTTCACCTGAAAGATCAGAAGTTAGCATCAATATCACTTGCATAAATGGGATTGCCCTCACTCCTCCAACCTCACCAAGTTCAGGTAAATAAGTTAACATTTTTTCCAAAAGTAACATTCTCAATGTGTGCAAACAAAATCCTGAATCCATATCGGTCTCCATTTCAAGTCCTTCTTCACTCTGTGGCATTGTAGAGCTAGGCACTCCAACTGAACTTGTCTCAGATCTAGCTCCAGTTGCAATGCTCTCAGGAACATTATCCCCATAAGCACTGCTACGTCCACTAACATTATGCTCCCCAATAATAGATTCCACTCCACTACCGCCACTTTCAGAGCCAGCACTACCTTCTTGCTCTGCAGGAGAAGTACGCAGCGTTGACCCGTCGGTGGCAGCAGTGCTTCCTTCATCATCACTTGCACCAGCAGATGCAGTAGTGTCTGAGTAATGTCCTCCCTCTAGTGAAGATGCATTGTGGGATTCCTGAGACTCAAGAGATAAAGTCTGAAGTGACAAGCCTCCAGGCTGATCCTCAGGTTGCTCTTGTAAGCTCAGTGCAATGGCAAGTTCTACCATAGTTTCATCATCATCTGGTGGTATATCTAACATAGGAAAGCCACCTTGTCCAGAAATCAGAGCTTCAAAATTAGGAATTCCACCACCAGCACCATCGACAGAAGGAAGAACTAATGGCACTATACCATCTACTATTTCAAATTGTTCAAGATCTTGATTAAAATAATGTAACTCAGCTTGAGCAGGTACTTGAGCTTGAGCTTGACCAGATGTGCTAGGAGCAGACTGAGATGGGACTTGTGGTTGTGGGTGTCCTCTGCTTTCTGAGGATTCAGCTTCATGAATTTCTCCTGGTGTGCTGCAGTGTGGAGGTGAAGGAATAAATACTTTTCTCCTTCTAACACGGGGTCTTAATACCCTTATTAAAGCTTGTTTAGCAGCAAAACTCACAACAGTATCTTCACAAAGTAGCAATTTTACATATAATTTGGTAGCTAATGGAATGTGTTCCAGGTCATATGCAGTAAAAGCATGGATAACTTCAACTAAGGCATGAACAGTAGCTTCAACATGTACAAGTCCCCGGTATGAGACAGGAGCTATAGCAGGATTTGAGGGCTGCATTGAGTGTAAATGCCAGAATGCATCTGTCAGCTGTATAATGAAATGAGCAGATCCAGAATATTCAGATTTCGATAGGTTATCTAAAGATTTAGACCCCTGTTTTTCAGCTACACTTGTTGTTTCTTCCAATTCTTTAGCTTTATTGGCAGTATTATCTGAATCAGTTACTGGAGATTCGGTAACAGTGAGGTTATCATGACTTTCAGCAAAGCGCACCAAATTTGCTGGTCGAGCAACAGCAACTCCCCTAGTAATGGCAACTAAACGGTACAGGGCTTCTCCATCTAATTCATCAGATGGTTTTCCTTCCTGACTAGCATTTAAACACTGCAAAACATAATTTAACAATGCTTCATCTTTATGTGTACAATATGCATTTCTGTTTGGATAAAGAGTGGCAAGTAAGCTTTTAACATGTTCATGTACAACAGGAGGTGTTGGCCATGTAAGCATAGCAGTACAAAATTCAATAGCAGTATCTTTCATTTGGGGAAGATCTTCAGTATTAAAAACAGCTGAGAAACAACCTTCTAGTAATTCTAAGCTGCTACTAACAAGACGATCTAAAGGAGTAAGAGGTAATGGAGCAGCTGATAAACCATCAACTTCCACTCCTGTTTCTGTTGTTGAATTTCCAGTTGTTCCAGTTGCAGGCTGAGTAGGAAAATCATCATTATCTTCTGGCCATCCAAATACCTCTTTAGATTTACCAAATATTTTTATTGAATCAACCATTGTAACACCTGATGGATCTGAACTGGCACCAAAAAAGATACTAAGTTTTTTATCTGCAGTAAGTGACTCTTCTCTAGAGAAAGGAAAATCATACCATCTATTCCTACTTAAATTTATTTGCAAACTACGACCAAACAGTTCAATATAAGATGGTGCTCTTAGAATATCTTGACTACCAACAAGTATGCGGCAACCAACCATAACCATTGAATTGTCAGAATTATTAACTTCAATTGTAAAACCAGGAGGCTTAGTACTAGCAATGTATAATCCTGTGGTATTTAATCTGTGTTTAATTTGTTGTGTGTTATATACTTGAAGAACATCATTACCACCAAACTCTGTATCATTCATAACAGTGCAGTGCTCAAAGAAATCTACAGGAAAAGAGACACTGCCAACAGGGCGGCCACTCTTAGCAGCTTTTTTCTTTTTAGATGGTTTACTAGAAGTTGAAACAGAGAGTGGTTGAAATGCAGGTGTAAGCCAATAATTAGTTTGATCTTGATTGGCCATATAAATACGAAGACTACCATCTTCACACAAAAGAATCAATGTTGTTCTTAATTCTCCACAAGTAATAACATGCCTAATAGCAACCATATCAGTTATTTTAGACTTTGCAGTGAGGAACTTGATTTCTTGAACTAAAACTGTGTCTGGCTTTACCATCAATATGACAGGGTTATTTGAAGCTTGCATCTGAGCTAATATTAGGCCAGGATGATTTGCAACTTCTGACCATTGGCACAGAGGTTGTAGACCAGGTTTACTATTACTGCTATTGTTGCCATTACTACTATTATTTTTCATTTGGATTAGAAACATTTGAGGTAACTGTGAGGATATGCGAGATAAAGGAGCAATGAAGCTCTTCCCTTGAGTATAACTGAAAAACAGAAGTTGTAATGTATGGGAATAGTAAATTGAAACTCCACCACCTCCAACCATTCCATTGGAATCCTATGGAGGAAGAAAGAAAATAAGCTTAATTGAAACTGCAATGCATTATTATAATACATTTATGCATTCAAATTTATGAATATGAAAAATTTAAACTACATTCCACTAAATTAATTTCTAATTTGTTCCAAAGATAATATTGAAATTATAACAAATTTATAACATATCTATAAATATATACATGCTAATTTATTTGTAAATGATTTTATTTAAATTAACAATAGGGATTATTTCTTTTTGAACAAGAGAGATAATTTTCCAATTAAAATAGTTGTGAAACCAACCAATAAGATAATTGGTAAAAAATAAACAAGAAAAAATAGATAAAAATATTTATAGTAAAATGACATTTTTTAAAATTAAGAAATTTATATAATTAAATACTAATGATTTTCTTAACAAAAATGCTTATAGGAAAATTATTTAACTGAGTTCAAATAAAAGAAATGATTAAAAATATCTTTCACTATTTTACAAGCAGCAATCTATCAGCATAATACAAACCAAACTACTAAACATTTTAGAATTATAAGAATTATAAAGCCTGAATAATTAGCTATTGAAATCAACTAAAAATAGAATGAAAAAAAAAAGTTTTTTAAATAACAGCTTCTTCTCATATAACAGAAGCACATAGAAACTGTTGCTTCCATAGATAAAAAAATTGCCTTTTTAAAAAAAGAATGAAAAGAAAATATATTTTAAAAAACTATATTGCTTTGATGAAACAACAATTGCAATCTGATGGAAATAAAGGATAAAGGAATGTAACATCATGAGAATACATAAAATTTTTAAAAGACTAAAAATAAATTACTTTAAGTTCAGGATGCTTGGTTTCCATAATATTTGTGACATAGAAAGAACCATGTTTAGCACAACTTTCTTCTACCATAGGTTGATAATAAATATGGCCAGCTGATGACATAAGAGCTAAATGACGTTGACCATCATCAGAAAAAATGAAACAACAATCTCTAATTTTTTCACTGGGTAGCAGGAAGAAAAACTGAGGGCTTAGTGCATCTTGAGCTAAATCATATATTTTCACCATATCTGCAGTAACAAGTGCCAATTCTGTTTGAGAACCAGGTAGCCACATTGCCTGTAAGAAAACCATTCTTAGTTAAAAAAAATTCTCAGTTAAAAATACTGATTAAAAGAAAAATTAATCATAAAAAATGATAAAACCTACTTTGATAATATAATTTCCTGATTCTAACTGAGGGTGCAAAACAAGATGATCAGAAACAGACCCTGATCCACTGAAAGTAAGGATATGACAATCCTGCAACAAAAATTGAATATAATGTAGATGAAAATGCTTACATACACAGTACTTTAGCTAATCTTGCTTTTTTTTAAACTTACTTTTAATCCACACACTGCAAGGAAATCCTCGTTATATGGATTGCCAGTGATGGACAAGACCATGAAGGGAACAGGAGCAGATGCTAAACGCTGAAAGAAAATGTATTAAAAAAATTACTTGAAAACATTTCTTTGAACTGTATTAGAAGTGATGTTGGCAAACAATTGGTATTTAAGTATTTTTATCAGTAAACTAATAATACAAAAATATATCTGTATATTGCAATGCAAGGTTTGTGATTTAAAATTCCACAATTTATAATGGATTCCCAACTAATAATGAAACAAGTTCTTGGTGTTTTTAGAAAATTTATAACAACATATTTGGTCCCTCCAAAGTAACTTTCTCATTAGACCATAAGCAATAATGCATTTTGTAATATTTTAAAGTTCTAATGCTATACAATTATCAGAATGTTTAGAGTGGAAATACTACTATGAGGTAAATAAGATTAAATTCCTCATGAAACTTAAATATCAAATTTTTTTAAAAAGCTAAAAATAATTTACAATACTAATACAGATATTTAGTTTAAACTTACAGTCAAAGTTAACTTTCTCTTGCTAGAATCGGCTTGCTTCAGAAGAGCTGATAATTGAAGAAGGGTGATCTAAGAAGAAAAAGTAATAATTACTTGATAAACCTACAGTTTCTATTTTCTTAAATCTATAATTACTCTCACAGGATTAAAACTGGTAATAATTTCAGTAAATACTACTAAGTTTATAACAAAATTTTGATTGTGATTGTACGGTACTTTAGCAAATATCAAAAAAGCTTTTTAGTAAAAATGTAAAACTTTTTTGTAAATTTATAGATTAGAGAATTAGTATCTGTACTAAGGGCCATTTCATAACGTTATTGCTATGCCTTACCTTTCCTTTTTCATGACTCACAGCTAAGTGCTGTCGTTTCCCTTGGGGAGATGTTAAGCAGCACATAGCAACTCTACGAATCATATGACTGCTAATTAACTGACGAATAGTTTGACCTTGTTCCCCAGAATAGTTCATGCGAACATTTTCAAATGCACCTTCCTGTGAGCCTAAAGTTGGTACCTATAGTATACAGAAAGAAAAATTATTTGGGCTTGGATTTTTAACTCAGTTACATATCTAACATGTACAAAGTCACAAACATACAAGAAAAAATAGATAAGAAAAATATTTATAGTAAAATGACATTATTTAAAATTAAGAAATTTATATAATTAAATACGAAAATGATTTTCTTGACGAAAATGCTTATTGGAAAATTATTTAACTGAGTTCAAATAAAAGAAATAATTAAAAATATCTTTTACTATTTTACAAGCAGCAATCTATCATAGCATAATACAAACCAAACTACTAAACATTTTAGAATTATAAGACTAAAATATAAAGCCTGAATAATTAGCTATTGAAATCAACTAAAAATAGAATGAAAAAAAAAAAAAGTTTTTTAAATAACAGCTTCTTCTCATATAACAGAAGCATATAGAAACTGTTGCTTCCATAGATAAAAAAAATTGCCTTTTTAAGAAAAGAATGAAAAGAAAATATATTTTAAAAAACTATATTGCAAGTTTACATTAGTGTACCACACATTTTATTACGAATTTTCCTATATGTGTGTGTGTGTGTGTGTATATATATATATATATATATATATATAAATGCAAATTTCATAAATTTATGACCATTGTTTTATTACCTTCAAAAACTTATGTAAACATATTAGAAAAATTTGAACTTCTGAGCTAAAACAAATAATACCATACCATTAATTGATCTGATTGCTCAAATTCTTTGTCTTGAGTATGAAGTTCCATTAATGCATTTTGGGCTCTGATAGAGCTACCTATTGGAGAATTTCTTTGAGCTGTTTGACTTATTGCTGGCATTAGATAATAAAGTAGTTCCAAAACTGTTGGACATATGTCTGATCGGGACTATAAAAAAATGAATGCAATTAGCATAATTTACAACTTAAAAATATCATTAACATCAAAAATATAAATACACAAAATCTAACTTTACATGCCATTATGGTAATAAAAGATACCACTTGTCATTACGATAATAAATGATACCACTTACTATAATCTCAATGAATTCTTCTCTTGAGCCCTGAAAAAGCATTTGAAAAATTTTAAAATACAGTATAAAGCAAATGATACACAGTTACAGCTGCATCTTATGAGTTATATTACAGTAGAAAAATTAACATATGTGATTTACTAGCTCAAAATTTATGCTGCATAAACTAACATATTAACAATGCAAAATTGGATCACCAAAATACAATATATGGGACTGGGTAAAATTATTAAAATAAGAAAACCAAACAGTACAAAAAATTATATAAACCCTTTGTGTTGCAGATAAACAACACAGACATAAGTTAATGTCATTTTTACAGGGAGCTTTAATCCTTTCAGAATGATTGTCACATATACATTCACTGGATCATTTGGGGATATTTTCCAATGTTCTGTAAAATTAAATAGAATAAATAACATTTTTAGTTATGAAAGAGTTAACTCATTGCTTTAAACAATTATTGTTTAATGGTAACATTTTTAATAAACCAGGAAAATGCATTATCTATCTTGTACCTCATATATGATACACCTATCCTGAAAGGATTAAATGACAATTTTGCTGATAGTTGCAACACTGCAGTTAGCATTTAGTTCATAAAGTTTATACCAAATATCAATACTAAATTTAATTTTCCTAACATGGTTACATTTTTCCTATGGTTGAATACAGATGGTAACTGAAATAAAATTTAATTTCGCTTTAATATCAATAAAAAAATACACACAACAAGGATTTCTCCAAGATCAAAGATAGGTTCAAATTTTTTATACAAAAAAAAATTTTGTACAGATTAACTTACTATACTTAAGATTTTGAAATTTACTATTTATTTATAATATACATTTTTCTTAAATTTTTTATTAATGTTTTAAAATTTATTCATTTTTTACAAGTTTAAAATAATGATATTAACGTTCTAGTAAATATTTTATAAATTTTGGGTTGGGGGATAAAGGTTAGCTATCTTCACATAAAAGTTAAAGGAAAATACAAAAAACGAGATACTATATAAGTATGACAAATTTCATAAAAGCCAAATCAATATGAAATATCTTTTAACAAAACCTTGAACTTATAGTAAGATAAAAAAAAATTACTTCTAATTGTTTAGCAAGATTCTGCCTGTGCTTAAGTGCATCATCGCTACTCTTTTTACCATCTGATGTTTGATTACGAGACTGTTCTCCATTTGCATTAGCAGAACCTGAAGCAGATGGAGAAGATGGACGTCGTCTTAAAGAGCTGGGCAATATAGATTCAGAACCAAATGAAAAACCAGTGCTAGATGGAGGAGGCGTATTATTTTCAGTCATTACTTTAGGACTTCTCTTTACTAGAGCCTGAAATAATTCAAATCATTACAATCATGTCCAGATTTAAAAAATATAAACTCTTACAGCAAACAAAACATTTACATATAAAGATAAGTTAAAAAAATATTTAAGAAAACTTTATATTTGTTTTGAATTTTAGTATTATATACTTAAACTATAAAATATTTACAACAAATTTTTAAAAAATATCTTTTTCATGTGAATTTGTAAGTGATTGCATTCAGATATAGGCAGACAATTTAAATTCTATAAAATGCAGCTGGAAATCTAGCTTAAGTTTACTAAGGTGCTTTAAAACCATGAAATTTCATGTTTACTTAACAGGAATTATTTTGCTTTAGTGAATAAAGTAGATTTGTGTTACTGCAGTTTCAGCTAAAACTCATTATGTATGTTATCATATTGCATTAACAAGGCCTGGGTTGAATACTTGCAGTTGCATTTTTTACTTCCTTGGCAGAGCATTGAAATAAGACTAAATTCATTTTTAGTTTACTAGCACAACTGTGGGTGTGCAACTGCCAAGGCACAATACTTTTATCTTTTCAGCAGAAAAGCTCAAGTAGTGTAAGGATGACTAGCAACCAGGTAGCTAGTGTTTTCATAGAATGAGTGGAATCTACATGATTTAGGCCTTAATATTCCTGGTGGAACTATGTAGTTGATGTAGCAATTTCACTGATTCTATTCCATTTATACCATCATACTTTTCATTATGCTGGATATTTTTATAACTATTACTTTTTAATATGTTTGTAAGACTATACCACATAGGACAGCCACAGAATTGATAACCTGAAATAAAATGCTGATTTAACAGATATAATGTTTTCCCTTTCATGTTTATGTCAGCTTGACCTGTTAGTGGAAGTTTTAAAATAATTAGACCAATAGATAACTAATTACTTAAAAATATTTTTTATGGCATAACTTTATTCAAAATAAGTGCCAACTGAAACTTTACATATTTAATTAACTTCCTTTCTATAACTTTCAAAAACAAATCTATGATGTATAAAAATTAAATAAATGTTATCAAAAATTAATTACTTGACAACTTCCATCCTCTTTGGCTCCACAATCACAGAAAAAAGACCCAAACTTTGCATAAGTAACATCATGATCCTTGTGGCAAACTTTAGCACATATGGTACATACACCAACCCCATCAATCATTTTACAAGTATGACAATGGTACCTATTACATAGAAAACATTTTTTCCCTTAAAGGATATCCTTACAAAGTAAAGCTGAATTTTTTTTTAATATTTAGCACACATGTCAATAAAAAATGTAACCCATTTTTAAAATACACTATTAATTAAATATAGATTTAGAATATAGAATATGCACAAAACTGTAACATATAAGCATACGACAAATAAAATTTTATTCAATATGGCAAACATCTATGAGTCAATTTATATATACGATTTCATTTCCAACATTTAATTGCTTTAAAAACAATATACATCAGGGGCAAAGGAAGAAAAATTTTAAATGGGATAAGGTCTCACTTTCAGCCCATACCTCAAAATTAATGACAGCAATCTTCATTTAGGGTTATAATCCCCACATCTCATCCATCATATGCTTTTGCCATACATGCATAATGTAAAAATTGGCTTGTGGCTTAAAATAACTACATACCCTCCAACACTGATCATTAAATAGCATAAATATTTTCACACTGTATAGTAACAATGTAGCATTAATATATTATCTATATTTAAAACTATAAACAAATCTCTAAATATAAAAATGAATTTATGTCTGTCTGTACTCCATAGACTCAAAAACCATGCATCCAATTGCCGTGAAAATTTGGGAAATTCTTAGGTATATCCTTAGAAAGGTTTTTGTAAATTTTTAACGTTCGAAATCCATTCCTTCCCCCTTTTTTGAGCATTTCATGTCATTATTCCAAGCATTATTTCCTCCAGTTAAACGCAAACGATTAATTCTTTAATTTATCGCATCATAACTAAGTGAAAGAAGCAATATTTCTAGCAATGTGATGTCATCCTAATTATTTATTTTAATCACAGTTTTCCTCAGTTAAAAGCAGGAGATTAAAATTTTCAATTTATCACATAATAAATAGGTGAAAATGATATTTTTCTATCATTATGACGTTATTCATTTAAGTATTTCATTTATTCATTTATTATTTTATATTATTTAAACATTGTCTACGTACTATCAATTTGATTTGACCTGGAAATTTAGATATGAAGTGATGAACTTTCATTTCTATGTGAAACAAATTATAGCATTTTTATATGAGAATTAATTTTAAATTTAATTCTTGGTTAATTTTTACGTTACAATGAAATGTTTATCAACAATATTCTAGCATCAAAAAGTACAAATTTCAGTGATTCTCATGACCAAATAAAAACCTATCATTTTATATAGTTATCTTCATATTCATATGGTTGTCAATATGAATGTGTGTTTCTATTTCATACAAAACTATGTGACTTGAAATAAATTTCCTTCATTTTGGAAAACATTTATTACTAAAAACAAAATTAGCACTGTTGCTGTCAAAACCTCTGCTTCCTATTCTACCACGTAATATGGCAAGGTATATTAATGTTGCTAATCAACTTACAGTAGTAATACAGTAATGTAATTTAGGGTTTTAGCATAAAAAAGTTTGAGCATATTTAATATAAGACACAAATTTGATGCAGATTTAATCGTTAGCATGTAAACATCAGGAAACGCAAAAACGTATCTATGCTATTTAAATTCAAATGTAAGTATATAAATATATGATGGCATTTATGTATATAAGACTATTTTCTTATCTGCTACACGATAAACTTATTTTTGTTTAGGAAATCACTTTCTTTTATATTTTTATTTTCTTGGCAAGATTTTTATTTTCATTTATTAAAAACTTGCTATGTTCTACCAAATTTGTTTTTATTTCACAATTGCCATTTTTTAAAGAAAAAGCTATCATCATAGGTTTTGTTTAAAATTTAATTTTATGTATGTAAAACATTAGTACTAAAAGTCATCCAATCTCGGAAATGAATTATCCCCTTTCAGAACAGTACATATATATTACACAGTATTTTGAAATTTGACTCCTACATTAAAAAAAGTCGAGGAATTGGGAATTATTATGCAGCGGCTCATGGGCAACACAGTGCACTTACTGGACATTCAGCAATTAAAAAACTGTTATAATTGTCAACAGTATGAAACATACAAGATTTATTCAACATTTCTATTAATACGTATTATTTTTAATAGTGCTTCTAAACCTTTCATAGAAATATTTTAAAACCCAGACCAAATGCTGGGTGCGAAGCAGCTAGTACTTTATAAAATAAATTAAAAAAACAATGAAAATATAATAATGCAAAATCACCAAATGTAATCTATACAACTCTTTAAATGTTAGCTAAAATTATAGAAAATCTACCTTAAAGACATTGAAAAGGTAGGAGGTATCTTAAGAAACAGAAAAAATATACAATTGACAAAACACTAAACATTTTGCATATAACAGTAAGAAAATATATATTGTAAACAAATAAACAATGGTAAACAAACAGTCACACAGTTTTAATAAACAATTGCAGCTATAAAAATTTCTTAGTTACCAAAGATAATCAAGAATGAAATGCATAATAGTACACATATAGATAGAAAAGAAAAACTTATGCATTAGCAGAATCTAGAAATATATGCCAAAAAAAATTCTGAAACCCATAATTTTTTTTAGCAGAAATGAATATTTCCATAATTACTTTGTATCTTCTACAATGAGGATAATCCATTACAGTTGAAGGGTATGTGACTGCAGAAAAATTTAACACAGGATAAGCTTTTTCTTAGTTGAAAAAGCTTATCCTGTGTTAAATTTTTCTGGCTTTCAAAAATTCTTTCTTAAAATAAATAAATTTAATTACAGGGCAAACTTTTAAATATCCTTTTCTATTCTTGGGAAAAAAAAAAATTCCAAGTTACAATGCATTTAAAAAAAAAAAAATGTAGAGTGTTACAGGAAAAAAGGACTTGTAGAAAGTTTATTAAATATTTCAGGCTTTAAAATGAATTAAACATGTCAGTGAACTCAAAACTTTGTCATAATATATATATATATATATATATATACATACACATTAAAACTGATTAAAAAGTTCAAATCATAAAAATTATAAAAAATAGCTTTATTACAAATAACTTTTTAACACATACCAATGTTGATTCATAAATTCTTTTTGGGTAATTGTGAAAGTGCACAGTTTATTAAAAAGGCAATCTTCATCCTGTAACAAAATTGCAGTATTACACAATTAGATATATAATTAATTATGAGTGAATAACTAACAAAATTAGAGGAAGGTATATGTTATTTATTACTTCTTCAACTTTTTCTTACTTTTTTCTTACATTGCGCACACCACACCACACACATGATAATTTTCCACCCCATATTTCTCATGATTTTTTTCTCCTCCCATTTTTTTATATTTACATACATTTTTTTTTCATGAGTGATATGAAGATTCCCCCCTTCCCACAATTATATATTACTCTTTTTGCATCACCGGTGGCTTTGTAATTTCCCCCGTTTTTAATTTTAGAAGTTATCCCTCCAGTTAAATAAATGTCAAATATTTCTACAGATATTTTACTTTAGCATAAAAAAATAAATATCCCCCTTCCCCAGCTGATTCATAGTCCTTCTCCCCATCTTATCTCTTCTTCCTTGTGATGAATATTCTTCTATCACAAGGCATTCCAGTTCTATCACATGATTCCAGAATAAAGAATATAAAAAATAAAAAATAAAAAAAAAAAAAAAAAAAAAAAAAAACATGAAAGAAGATAATAAAAAGCTACACACACACACCATAAAGTTTCAAATTCTGATTTGGAAAAATTTTGCTCCGAAATCCAATATTTCAAACATAGAACATACTACAATACATTAAAAAAACATTTTTTCATGGAAGTGTAAAATTTTACTATAGAGAGAAGATATAAAAAAAAATCCTGTTCCCACAAAATTATATGATTACTATTTTGCACTCACAGATTGGCTTGTAAATGATAGGTTAATTACAGGGAGTACATAGAAGTTAATTTAGAAAAAGTTAAAAACAAGTTAAATAGATGTCAAATAGGCTTTACAGAAATTTACACAAGATTTTTACAAAAAATTTAGAGGCATAAAAAAATAAATAGCACTAACCGAGTCTTCCCCAGCTGATTCTTCATCATCAGGTCCAATATCTTCAGCCCAATCAGAATCAATTTCTGGGTGATGAAGGTCTCTATCACAAGGAGGAGAAGCAGTTCCAGTTCTACTGATTCCAGAAAGTCTGAAGAGATATAAAAAAATAAATAAATAAATAAATAAAACCATAACCTAGATACAAAATTCCCATAATAAGATTTCAAACAGCAAAAGGATACAAAAGAAAACATCTAGTAGTGACAACTTTACAGTAACTGAAAACTAATAAACATTAATAAAGCTTAATATTGTAGAAATACTAAAACTACAAACTTCAAGTGCAGAATATACTTATTTTTACAGCAGAATATTTAAAATTAATTTCAAAACATTTCAAAATTATATATTTTTTATTTAATACCAGCAGCTTCAAACTTAGATTTTTAACTGGGTAAATGAAATCCTCTAAAATTATGGATAGGTTTATTTTTAAATTTAAATTAGTTTTTAGATTGTATTAAGTACCAAAAATAATCAGAATTTTTAAAATAAAACAACCCATTTTCATAAAAGAAAATTGATAATTTATGATATTTCATAAAATAATAATATTGATATTGGCAGTTTATAGAATTGCCTATCATGACATTGCCAAAAGGTTGCCTACCTAAAAAAATCATTTAGAAATTTAAAAAACTAATTCAGATTTTGAGAAAAAAATAGCCATAAATAAAAAGAAACTTAAAAATCCAACTATCAAGACCTTCAAACATTTTCAAGATATGAAGTGATAAATTTGCTTTGATCCAGACAAAAAAAGGCAGAAGTACTCTACAACTATGTTCTACAGCTAAAATAAAAGAATATAAAAATCTAAACATATTTATCATACTTATCACTTTGGTAGCGTAAGGCACCAACTATATCAGCCATGTAGGATAGTAAATAACAGCATGATTCCATCATTATTTGATGCTATAAAGCAATAAAACACTTGATTCAAACATTTTTATAAAAAACAGACTAATTACAAGAAAGAAAAGCCATGCAATATTGTACATGCAAAATACCAGAATTAATATAAAATTGTAAAGTAAATATTGATATTTTAATAGAATTGATAAAAAAAAATTACTTTTCCTCCAGCAACATTCTGCTCCAATTTTTCTAAAACATCCTTCTGGGCAAGATACATTTTACTGAAATTTTGAAAATATATTTCTATTAATACAGTTTTTAAAAAATGACATTAAAAAGACCAAAAGTAAAATTAATATAATAAGATTTAGTTTTAAAAATTAACATATATTTCTTGCTATTTTTATATTCCATACTCCAAGAAATTTCTTTTTTTCAAGTTGAATTTAATCTGTTGCATATTCTGTGATTAACATCTAAAGCCAAAGTATTTTCTTTCTTGAACTTTTTAATTGAAGCCAGTAAAATTATGAACTTCCTTTAGTTTAATAGGATGATGTCCCTAGATAACTCTAAAATGTCAAATGGTATATCAAAAATGTAGCTTATGTATTACCTAAATCAGAGGAGGAAAACCATTTTACATTTAGACCTAAATTAGGTACTAATAAAGGAGGCCACATATGTTAACAAATGCGACTTGTGAAATTATTATAGTTTTGTATAGTTTTAATCAATTTATTGAATTATATAGAATTAGTAAAAACATTCAGTCTTTAATTTAGTAGTTAATATAAAAAATTATCTAATAAAGTAGAAGTATTTTTTTAAATAAATTTATTAAAATATAAATAAAGTAGAAAAATGAGATTAAGTTATAAAAGATTAGCATGGCAACAACACAATTATCTTAGTTTTCAAATTATTATCCCCTATATAATAATAGCCTAAGTTGTCTGTCCACAAATTTATGAAGCGGTTGTACCTGGAATGGATTGGATACAGGCATCCATATTGAATTTTTTATGAGTTAGGGTTAGCAAAATTGAAAGCGAGTTCGAAATCCACCCCCTTTATGAGCGTTTAATGATATTTTTTCAAGCCTTATTCTCCCTCTTATTCTACACTAAACTCATTCTTGATAGGATGGCAAGGGAGGAAAGTAATATTTAAACTGGACTGCTTTTACTCGACACTGATATACTCTGATTAGTTCCTTGACCGTGTGTAGAAGTGGTATGTTCAGTAGAGTGACTGCCCATTTGACCGTCATATTTCTTGAGTTGACGGTTCTGTTCCCGACGCAGCAAAGTTTTTTTAAATGTCTAATTAATTTAAGATTTTCTACTTTTCTTTTAAATTCCTATTCTTAAAGTTGTTTTATTTTTAAATAAAATTTTACTATTTTTTCAACTTTTTATGATTTTTATTTTATTAAATTCACCTATTGTTCTACGAATGTCTCTGGCCACATAAGCATTTCATGTTTTGTACCCTTAAACTTTCTTTTAGTCATATAATAATATCCTAAGTTATCTGTCCGCCTGGCCTCGAATTTATGAAGCGGTTGAATTTGGAATAAATAGAGCATCCATATTGGATTTTTGATGAGTTAGGGTTAGAAAAATTCAAAGCGAGTAGTGTTTATCTTTTAATAAACCAAAAAATATATTCTAAAATAAATTGATATGAATAGGCTTGGTATCACAGCGAAAAATACTGTCATATTTAAAACGTTCAATATCCCCCCCACCCCCGTCTGCTTTTTTGAGCGTTTAATGCCTTAATATCAAGCCCCATTTCAAGAGCAGGCGATTAAATTTAACAATTTATCACATAATAAATAAGTAAAAATAACATTTTTTTCTAGCATTATGACGTCATTCCTTTAACCATATCATTTAATCATTTATTTTAGATTATTTAAATATTGTTTGCATTATTTCATACGTTTTATCACTAAATTTAGATATTAAGTAAATAATTTTATTTTATATTTGGGGTAAATAGATTAGGTACATTTGTAATAATTTTCATCGATTATTTTTGTTGAAAGTTAATTCTCAGACAAAAAATGAACCATTTTTTTTTTTTTACCTGCCTCATAGGGTACTTTACAATTCTAGAAAACTAAAAATTTGACTGCTCCCGTCATATGACGGGCTATATGCTAGTAATCTATATAGTTTAATATTAAAGAGCTACCTTTTATGAAGGCCACACATGGTCTCAAGCCCACATTCCCCACCTATGATCTAATACACAAACTTGTAATACATTCTTTTTAAATTATTAATTATCCAAAATCTGTAGTACTCTTTTTCTTTAAGACTAATTCTTAATAGACTAATTCGTAATAATTGTTCCTTAGACTTAGTTTAGTAACTGAAGTAATAATATTTTCTGCCATTTTGATAATATTCCTTATTTTAATAAAAGTACTCTTTAAATGAATAGCAAAATAAATTATACAATGTGCATGAGTTTATTAGAAGCAAATGACAAACTGAACATTACTATGCTGCAAACTATTCTTTATTTATATTTTTTTAAAATTTCAATTAGTGTAATGCCTTGATATACACATATTTAAAAAATTTTTTCAATTCTTTAACAAATACATCAAAAGATTAGAAAAAATAGGAATTAACAGAGCAAAACATGATTTTACTATCATATCATTCTCACTATCACATACTCAACATGCACATTTGTTGTTTTCCTGATATGTAAAGCCCTGATCTACAATTTGATAAATGTGAAGAAAAACAAAATTTATATTCATACCATCTTTCAAGCCATAAAGGAGTAGTTTCAAACAATTCCATATGGCCAGAACCCGAGCCAGCTCCTGATAAAATTGCCATTACAACCATGAGTTCAGAGAAACCAATGCCTTCAGAGGCAGGGGATAAAATTTGTGATCCCAATGGTATCATGGCTGATAGGAAGGTGTGAGCAACTTTCTCACTAACAGCACTACAGGAATTAAAACACTAAATTAATATTTGATAATTAAAGACACAACTGAAATTAAATTTTAATAGTCAGCAGTAGTAGTGTAAGAAACAAAATTTCAGAACATTAACAAGGAAATAAGTTATTTAGGGAAATATTACAAGCAAAATTATGATATTTAATTATGAGAGAAAATGAAATATAGACACTGAACATTAAATACTATATTGAGTAATTAATTAACAAGAGAGAGATACAATGAGATAACTACAAGAGTGATAATGTTTCATAAAGTATTTCAATATAAATAGCAGAAATTGCTCCCCCCCACACACACAAAATGTAAATTTGCATACATTTTTGTAATCTTTAATAAGTTAGTCCTTATAACCTACTGGAATGAAATTTTTAAAAATCAAAAATTTAAATGTTAATGTACCACAAAAGGCTGTTTCTAAGAGACAAAAATTTACTAGTAGAACTTGAATTACCAATCAGGTTTAAAATATTAGGTAGTTTATAAATTAAAGTAGGATATTTAATATCTATAAACACACGAATCTGATTTTTATAATTTCTCAAATTCTTTAGTTGAATTAGAAAAGCATAACTACTTTCTCAGAATGCTAACAGAATAAACTTTAATTAAAAATTAAAAAGAAAGAAAAAAAAAAGAAAAGAAACTTTAATGGTTTAAGCTATTTAAACCATTAAAGTTAAAAACCATAAAACATTGCAAATAACATTAAAATGTTTACTATAATAACATATGAATTTGACCTTCATTGAATTCCATAACAGTCTAAAATTTACATTTACATTTTCCAAGCTATACTGTGTCATGAGGCTTTTTACAAATACATTCCTCACTTTTTAATGACTCTCTTGAATACTATAGTGAAAAGGGTAAAGAAAATTGCCATATAATAGCAGTCTGCTCCCCCCCCCCTCAAAAAAGAAACTTTAGTTTTTGGTGTTAAAAATACAAAAATATATTTTAAGAAGTTTCTACCTGTTTTGTTTTACTATATATGATGTCAAACTTTGCAGCAACAGTCTATTTTCTTGAACATTGTTTCCTTCTTCAATCTATATATACATAAAAAATATATGTTTTTAAACCAAACAGAAATTTTTTTAAACTGGGACAAAAGCACTTCATTTAGAAAGGAATATATACTCTCAATTAAATAAAATGGGATTAAAATTTGATTTTTAGCATAAAAAATACAATGATAAACACAAATATTATTTTTCCAAAGGGATAATGAGAAGTGATATTAGATTACAATGATATAGTATTTATTAGGGGTAGATATGTTGTATTAGTAGTTTTCAATTAACTATTTAACTGTGGAATTCCATTTTAAAAGTCTCTCACCTCCTTTACATAATACATAATCAAAATCAAGTGATGACATGTACACATGTCAAATGCAATACAAATAATCACATAGTAATTTTTTTTACATTTTTTTATTAGACAAAATGTTAACAATACATTGTTAAAAAAGTACTGTTATTAAAAATTTGAAAATTGTAAAAAAACAAACAGGATAAATGAAAGCAAAAATAATTAAGAAATTCAGTATTATATTTACGGAGGTATTTTTCAAAGGTACAAAATAAAATGGCATTTCACAGGTCAAATACCAGTAAAATATAGGGAATACCTGATGCATTTGGGAAAACAATGGATTCACTTTGTAAAAAGTAATGCAATGTACAGAAAATAACTTCTATACCAAAGAATTTAACTTAATTTTAAAAAATTACAGTAGGCCTACTGGTATTATAAAGAAACATACTAAATGACATGTGTAATACATTGTATTGAAATTTTAAGATCATTTTTTATTCTCCTTTTGACAGGTATTTATGGCAACCACACCAAAATGAATATTTGACCTGTATACGTGTTGAATGCAGTTGACTAGTTAAGACAGGATTACAGGGATTTTAAGAATAAATAATTGATGGCCACCTATAAATATATATTTTTCTATAGGTATAATTTGTTGTCTGTTTCTCTAATAAATAATATGCTTGCATCAGCTTATATTTAAAGAAATTTTTAAATGAATAATAAAAGCAGTTTTTATAAAAATATTTTTATAGTTAAATTTACAGTTTAAGATGTATCAAACATTCAAACTGGTGATAATTTAAATCTTAAAACTAAATTATAATGATTTTGAACATTCAATAACTTACATAAAAAGCATAAAGATGTTTAGTACATGTTATATAGTATCTCACTGTATCATCAAACAACACATAGTGAAATATTATTGATATGCATTTAAAATTGTTTTAAGTGTCTGAAGAAAAAAAAAGCTATATTACTGTAAGACCCAACGTAAGGTAAGTTACCTGAGTTGTTCCACCAAATATAACTTTACTCAGCCATTGCTGAAGAGTGGCACTGTCAACTTTCCCAAGTTTACTCATTTTGCATAATGAAGCACAAAGTTTTTCTAATGTCTTATCACCAGGATTTTTTTCTTCTACAAAGTCAAAGAATAATAAATTTAATAACCTTAGATGTGGGTTGAATTCCACAATTTATTTTGGACTAGTTTCAGTCAAAAATAATTAAAAGTTTTACTTACTTTGTTGAAATAATTTGCTAAAAAACTTTAAAACTCTAGTTCCATATATAGGACTCAGATTACTGTTTGCTGCAGACAGAAGGATATTAACCATATCTGAAAGTAAAAATTGTGCATGATCAACCCAATTGGTATCACCTCAGAATACCAAACAAATTGCAAATTACTGAAAATAAAAAGAAATAAATACCATTATCACTATCATCAGTAAAGAAAGTTTCCATTGCCTTTTTGCCAGCACTTTTATCTAAAAGACCTTCCATGAACTTCAAACACTCATGTAAAATGCGTTCATCAACATCACTAAAAAAGAATTTTAATTTGATTATAGTTAAAAATGTATAAAATATATAAATGTTCAAGCTTAATAATTACAACAGCGGTTTAATACCAATGATCATTAAGAAACATCTCCTACATAAATACACTTTTCAAAGTCATACATATATAAGTATGTAATATCAAAATCAATGATATTTCAACACTTTGAATATAATGATTGCAATAACCAATTGTGAACATTAGTCATCACCTAAAATTTTCAACCATAGGTTAGAACCACTGATTTATAATATGGACTGATAAAAAAGATTTTATAAAAAATAAGTTGCACAGGCAAGTTATATATATTAATGCATAAACAAGAACTTATATTGCGAATAAAAAATAATTTGTACATATCTAATTGCTTAGATGCAGAATAACGTAAAAATTAAGAAATGGCTACAATATTTTCCATTCTTTTATAAAGATAATCTTTTGAGTGCTTGAGATTTCGGTTCTCAGTAAAATTTAGAATCTTTTCATGCATTAATAATAATGTACCCTGTGCTTTTTATATGAATTGTATATGTATCAATTTTTTTGGTTCACAGTAATTAGGCTATGATTATAAATAATTAAATCCCATTTTTTAAAACATGATTTTGTTAATAACAAGGCAATGTCTCTCTGTTTTATGTGAAGTATTTACATATTTTTAATCATGATGATTTAGAATTTAGAGAATTATCAATGGTATAAATTTTTTGGCCGAGTTTCCATTCCATTGTAACAAAATTGCTATGATGAACAGGTAATGGCATTATTTCTTATATCTGTCATTTTTAGTTGAGTTGTTTTGGAAAAGAAAATATAAAACTAAAAGTGAGCATGCCGGTTGTGCAATGACTAATAATGTCAATTATTAAGTATTTCTCTTGGATGAGAAACTGCACAAGATGGGCACATGGCCAGAATTATGTAAAAATATCTCACCTCTCTTTGCTTGAATGATTAATTAACAAATCATAGCTCTGAGTAAGAACTTCAAAGTAGTTGAAGGAAAGATAATCATCTCCATCAGGAGCTCCAATCAATCTCTCCAATGCTAGTGTAGTCTAAAGAAAATGATTACAAGAGTTAAAGACTAAAAATTTTAAGCAAACATAATACATCATTTTACAAAATTTGAATAATCTCTCTTAACAGATGTATCTTTTTTCTGGAAGATTTATAACATGTGTAATTTTCCAATATATGAAAATTAAAATTAACATTATTAGGAGTATTATTATGATTAAGAAAAATATGTATACAATTAATTTATAATTCACACAAATTTTATAATTTTCAGACATTACATAAAAACCATTTGATTAAGGAACAGATAAAAAATAAATAAATAAATAAATAAATAAATTCATTGTAGAATGACTAAAGTTAAAATGAACTGCAACAGCTTAAAATATCCTAAAGTATGAATCTACCTAATGTATCCAACCTTTAAAAAAAAAATACTTGTTTAGTTCTAATCATGTTTAAACAGAAAATAGTTTTAATATCAAACATGATTTTATTATTATTATTATTATTTTATTAAAAAGAGTAAGAGAAGTACATAAAAATTTAAAATGCTTCTAAAACTGAAACAATTTGAAAATAAATTATATTGGCATGCTGAGAAAGCATGAAAATTGTTTTTATGAGTTACTCACATAATCACTAAGGGACTCAGTTGTAGCATCAAGTAATAATGGTAGCATCACTCTAATCATCTCTTTGGAGCTATTGTTTTCTGGACACCAACTATTTAAAAATAAATAACAAAATAATAATTTAAATTATAAAATACCCTATAATAATGAAGTTGTTGGAATGTTTGAGGTGAACTTAACAATTAAATGAGTTAATGCATTTTGATAACCTTATTCTGTACTAGAATTTTTAAATACTGCATAAAACAAATATTAATAAAAGACAATGCTCAGAAATATATTAGTCTTGTAATTTAATGAATCAATAGTTTCTGGGTTATTTGTATGGTCAATTAAAGATATTGGTATATGCTGCACCAAAAATTAAATGAATATTCAATTACATCTTTGCAAGAATAGTTTCAAAATTTTATTCACTAGTTTAAAATGCACTTATATCATAATGTAAAAGTATGTATAAATATACTAAAAAATAGCAATAAATAAAATGTCAAAAAGATAATAAATGAAAACTTACATTATTAGGTCACCAGCAAACCTTACTAATGTATTTAACAAACGTTTCAAATTAGGACAAGTGCTGAATTTCGTCTGACCTGGTGTAATATTAAGAAAATAAATAACAGTAATAATTGAAAACAGATTAATAAACACATTAGTATTAAACTATTATATGACTTTCATATTTGCTGATAAAATTAAGAAACATTTTAGTGCTAAAGATATTTTCTTTTGGGCTACTACATTTTGCTCTTTATGTGACTTAATTGGTAATAACATAGTTTCAAGTATATAAGCCACAGCTTACAGTGTTTAAAAGCTAAAATGTGATATCTGTGGTGTATCTGAAGGAATATTTTTTTTTTCTGCTAACAGTTCAAAAATATTTTTAATGAAATGTTTGCCATGCTTTAAATTTAACATCCTCTACAACACAATTTATTCAGCTTTTTTTTTGGTACTGTAATGTACAGTATGAACCTGCTATATAAGAAAGAGCTATTTTTATATAAATGTGACAGTGTTAGCTTTATTTAGGGAAAAGTGTGTGGAGGCTAGAGTTCACTATTTTGTTAGAATTTAAAGTTGACAAGAGATCATTCCAACATTGGAAGTCCAAACAAGAAGAATTAATTTTGTTTGGTTATGAGGAACAGACAAAATTTTACAAGTTTATGTGACTGGGATATATTTATTAAAGCTGATTATGAGCAGTATATATCCCAGGGTAGCTTATCTATACAAAATTATGGTATTTTTGAAACCTTCTAAATTATTAATATTATAAAAGAATACATATATTAACATGAAAAAAAATTATGCAGATGAAACATGAATTTTGATGATAGTTACATTTTTATTATGACAGCAATAAATACCATTAAAAAAGGGGTTAATACAATGCATACCTAATATGAGGAAACTAAATAATACACTTACTAGAAAGGCAATTCATGTGAGATTGTTCAATAGATGAAATATAACTTTCAGATGGAATTATGTCATTGGCAAAATCATTTCTCTGTAAGAACAAGGAAACTGTTATTAGATTGTAGAGTAAATTCATTTACATGGTTCGTACACTTTTTTAATGGAAAAAATTAAGCACCATTCAAACTTTTTAAGCACCTCTTATCAGAAACATATCAGATAAAATAATGATTATTACATTAGGTTCAACAAAAACATTAACAAAAGAGAGTGTGTATAAGTGAGAAATCATTGTATTTCACAGGCACAGAAGTCAAAATTTTGGGGAAAAAAAGGAGAAAAAAAAAAAAAAAGAGGTAGTTGAATAACTATTAAAAATTAATGTTCTGATTTACTTAATACAAAAACAAGTGCCTAAATACGAAATATGAAAGTATCTAAATAACTTTTTATCAATATAAACAAGTATTTAAATTTCCTAGTAAAAAAAATTTTAAAACAGATTCAAATCAGATGTTTCTTCAATTTGCCTAATTAAAAAAATAAATAAATTCACCAATACAGTTGAACTTTATTATATTAAACTTTGAGGAACCATATTGTTTGTTGGATTTAACTTAATAATTTTTACTAATATAAACAATCACGTGAGTCTCTTAATCAAAAAATGTTGAAAACAGATTTAAATCAGAAGTTTCTCAAATATCCTAATTAAAATAAAGAAATTAATAATATAAATGCGCATATTAGATATCAAATTTTAAGGAGACATTTCTACACACAAATTTTTAATTTTGTGACTGCAGAATTTCTTAAATAGCAATAAAATCTATACCTTAATAGTTTGGAAAGATACAATAATTATCATTAGATTTAATTTTAATCAATGTCTAAAAACTCATGATTTAAATAATATATGCACTGTATAAGGCTATTTTTTAAGTGGACAATTAAAAAAATTTTTTTTAAATAGTAATATTTCGGGACGATGATCGAATAGGACGGGATTTTTTTCGGTATCTGAGCCAGGGGGTTCGAATTGTACTTTAGACTAACAGATTTGTAACCATTTAGTTTGGTCTGAGAGCGCTAGAGTTTTCTTTTATGTTACGGCTAAAGACATCGGAATTTACTACTTAATTACTACGATTCTGAACAGCTACGAACAAAGAGCGGGATTCGAACCCGTGGCCGCGTCCGATTCAGCTATAGGGTTGATTTTTATCTGGATTGCTATTAAAAGTTATGATTTTTCATCAACTTCAATGCACACACAAAACTTAACAACAACAACAAAAAAAAAAAAAAAAAAAGATGCGGATTTTTCAACAATAAACTTCCGTGCATATCCAAAATTTTGTAAGTTATTTGCAACAGTGTCATTTTCTCACAGACACTGCCCATAGCAGAAAATTCAGTCAATAAGATAAAGTACCGTTTGAAATAACTATAGGAGGGATTGGAATCTCAATACTGTTACCGCGATATTAAAAAAATACCGATATATAAAACAGTATTACGATCGATCTACATGCACGTGAGATATCTATAAAGAAAGTATGCAGGTTGTTAAAACATAATTCTACTGTTTGAGAGCCCCATATTATAATCGCACTATTAACTATGATGGTCCATTTAAAAAATGCGCATTTTCCGGAATCGAAATCCAGACAACGGTTGTTTTTTTTTACCAAAAACATAGAATTACGGGTTAGTTGTACTTTTATAACTAGAACCACACAAGTTCTATATGTTTCATTTGTACCGCGTCACATGGCTTTTTGACCTTGAAGCACGTGTTGCGAGCATCGACTGATAACACTTTCTTACTCTTTGTCAGAAAAAAAATTGTGGACGCAGCAAAGAGAAAAAGACAGAAAACTTTCAGATTATCGTCAAATTTATACATATATGAGATAAAAAAAATGGCTTCTTCCTTTCTTTATTTTTTTTTTAATTTCCGAAAAAATCTGTTTTTTTATAGAAGAAACCCACAAAAAACATTCGGATCAGAATTATCCCTGAATTCAATATTCGATATGTCAGTCCATTAAGCGCACAGGATTGGAGCAACGGTTTTTTTTCCCACTCTTGGATTCAGAAACGGGTTAAACAGATTTCTCGACATTACAATCGAAAAATTCGCCCCCCCCTTTGGTTTTGACACTTTGATCGTTATTTGATAACTTTCAAACACCTGTACCGCCAATAAATAGCCTAAAACTTTTATTTCGAGGGGGGGGGGGAGGTGAATATCCCACAGAAAGAAAATGTTAGAAAAACAAAGATGTTATCAAAACATGGGAAAGACGTGTGTAATCCGTTCCACCATTACACAACTCCGTAAATGTTGAGAAGGTAAAAACGAATAAAAGGAATGAATGACCCAAAGAAAAAAGGAATAAAATGTGGGAATAGCCGAAAAAAAGCAGGAATGCTGTAAAATAAGGAATAAATGAGAGATTTCTAGAAAAAGAGGGAAAAAAAAAAGGGCGCTGCAGTGTCTGATTTCATTTACACTGAACGATTAATCCCGAACGACTTTTTATGATTTTCATAGAAGATTTCGAAATATTCAAATAAAAACTGTTGGCAAGAAAAAAAAAAAAAAAGGACTTTAGGGGAAAATTAAGCATTCTTTAAGCACTTTTTAAGGCCTTAAAAACGCGTTTCGAAATTAAGCAGTTTTTAAGCACTTTTAAGCACCGTACGAACCTTGATTTATTACAAAGTTCATATTTTACAAAATTTTTATATGCAATTTAAAACCTATTTTTAAATATTTTTATTTAGTTTTTGAAGACAATTGGTAAAATAATCTTACAGCTTAGAATAAGATTTAGAACACTGATGTTATGAAACCTATAAAGAAAAGCATTAAATAGGAATTGGAGATAGTAAGTTGGTTGATTTACAGCGTTATGGTCTTTTCTTTCACCCCACCCCCTCTACATGAGGACTATGAACTGAAGATGATCTTAACAATATATTCTTTATAAAGAATGGAAAGATATGCAATAAATATCTTTCATTTAATTGTAGATTAGCACTAAGAAAAAAAAACTGAGTTTATTATAAGATATTTTAGATTCTTAGATGTTCTTAAAATAATGTAAAGTACCATCAATTATAATAATTTTTACAACATCCAACATTATTTTTCATAAAAGAAAGAAGCAATATTTGAAAATTTGATTTTTACTATTAAATTTGCAACAAAGCCATTATATTTTTGAAGGATGAAATAAAATTAATAATTTTATCAAACCATAAATAAATATTCAAATTTAAATACAACTAAATAACTAAAATTTAGATTAATGAATTTTGGGAGTAAACTGCTATTTAGGTAAAATATATCTAATACTCTTTTGATTTAGTGATGTTGATCATTTTGTTCATTAAATATTAGCTTGCAATTTACAGAAAAACAGATGTTTCTGTAGTTTCTTAATTTAAAAAAAAAATCCCAAGACAATACAAATCTGTCTCACAGATTTTCATGTCAAATAGTTATCACAAATGGAAAGAAAGGAACTATTTTTTATAACTACTTTAAAATTTATATTCAACACAGCATTTTTTTAACAAAATATTTCTACTAAGAGACTGTTTAAAATCTGTTTGTTTAAAGTCAAAAGAAGGTGAAGAAATCTTTAAAACATTATGAACTTACATATAAAAATGCATAATTTTATCTATCAAAAGAGAAACAAAACAATTAAAATAATTTATAACAAAATCCTATTTACCCATGCTGTAGTAGTTATAGTAAATGAATTCCATTGAGATAAAACAGTTTTTAATAATGGAGGTACAAGCTCAGCAATAGCTGAAGTGAAAGACGACACTTTAGAGCAACCACTTGATGCCATACGTAGGACTGTATTATAAGCTTGTAATGTTTTAAGACTTGGAGGTGGTGTAGACTGAGCAGCACTTACAGACATTTCTGAAAACTGATGTAGCAAATTCCACCTGTATTAAATAACATAAGATTACCACTAATTTTACTACAGATAATAGTATCTTACTTTGCTCTACAACATTTTAAAACTTATTTTTATGATCAAAATAACATAAAATGAGTAAACATAATATAAAAAATTATATACCTTATGCAAGATGATAAAATTTCAATTGATTGTAGAATTATAGGTAACATTTCTTGAGCAAGTTCTTTGGCTTCTGTATTAGCACCTTCACTCTAATAAAGATAATTTAGAAAAAAAAAAATCAGTTTTATAAAACAGAAATATTTTAACTCTTTAAACGTAAATCCCAATAAAGAAATGCATAAAAATATAGAAACTAGTTGATTATATGTATTTGAGCTCATATCTGCTTGAAAAAAATCTCTTTTCCTTTAGAAATTTTTTTATATGCTTTTGTAACAAATTATTAAAATGAATCATTTATATAAACTGTTTTGTAAAATAAATAAAAAATAAATAAATTACATGAATACCAAAGAAATTTTTTAAAATTAGGAAAACCCAATGTGGACAAAATTATGCAGTTTTTCCCACTCTGAGAAAAGTTTTTGCTTTTGCTTACATTTTTAGAAAAAACCTATTGGGTCTTACATAACCAACCTTGTGTGTATCAGAAAAACATTTTCTGAATTTTTATTTTTAAACAAAAATATCACAAATATTTTGCTAGCTTGTTAGTCATTAAATGTTGACTGAAAAGTAAGAGATATAACCTAAAATCATTACCAATGGTCTTGAAAAGTATTCATCTAAAGCAACTTGCACTTTAGCAACAGCACATTCAATGAGGAAAATGTCAAATAGTCTTGGATTTTGTTCTTTAGTACATGGTTCAGATGTAGATGCTGGTACACGCTGTAACTGTTAATAAAATTTATAAAATACTTTTGAAATACAATAAAAAAGTATGACTATGTGAGTAAATTGTCTAAAACAACACTGATGTAATATTCTTTAAGAATACTTTTTCCCTTCTCCCTTAATTTAAAAACAACAGATGATAATGATATAAAATTCATATTATATTAGCATTTAACAGTACAAAATTATAATTTAAAGAACTTCACAATATTCAAACTAAAATTTTTTAAATAATTTTAATAGGAATTTTTATAAAATTACAACTGAAAAAGAATTGATGAGTAGTGTTGAAGATAACATTTAAAAAGAGATAAGTACTTTAAGCTCAATTGAAATTTAAAGTAACTTTTTATAAATTGATAATATTTGAACAAATATAAATGTAACAAATGCATTTGTCTAAACTGAAAGATTTTCTACAAATATGCATGTAAGTGATGAAAATAAAATTTACTATTTATATTCCTTAACCTTTAACTGCTGTTGTTTGGTCTCATTGATTTTATTCCTAAGCATTTTGGCATCTCTAAATCACAACAAATCTGTGGCTTTCTTAGTATTTTCCTACATTGTGCTGTCAAGAACACTTTTACCAAGTTAGAAACTAGTTAAAAATTAAATGAAATAATGAAAAACTTGAGATTATTTTATCTTGCAAAATACGTTCCCAGAAGTTAAAAGTTATTTTTATGCAAAAGAATTTTATTAAATAGTTTAATTTAAATGGTTTTATGATAAAGACTTTTGTATAAGTCAAATTTATACTTGTTATTTTTATTTTATTATTTACATTCAGAAACAAGGAGATTTCTTGAATTTTGAATTTAAAGGAATGGAATATGATCTCATTAAGTTTTGCATAAGGCATATATTTAACATTTTCTGTAATTTATCAGACAATTAACAAAAGCATTTATATAAAAACCATGTTCTTATAATATTTTTAAATTAATGTTACCATTTATCTACTTCTAGGAAAACAAAAACATCACATGACAAATATTTCATAATAAGTATATAAATATTTACTTTTTAATCCACAAATTTATACATAAAAATACACACATCATAGGAAATTTAAAAAATAAATAAACACAATGTGATTGAAAACCTGACAACTTCAACTATTACACATAAATAAGTAAAACTAAAATAATTTTTAGAATAAATTCACTCTTCTAATTTAAGATAAGCGAAAGGCAATTCAAAAAACTTACCAATTTAGTAATAAGTTGCTTAGCTATCTTAATGTCAAATTTCACAGTACAAGCATTTTTTGTAACAGACCTTAGGAGTGATTCAGCCTTTTGTGTTGTAAGTCCTTGCTTTACCAAAGTATCCTAAATAATAAATCTCCATTAAAAAATAGAAATACTACAAAGTGTAACCAAAGTACTAAATTATGTGAACACATAAAAGTGCATATACAATAGAACTGCATTTCAACCATCTAAAATGTTTTAATTTTCTTGACTTTATTTATTTACTTTTTGAAAAACCACAATTGTTTCTCACTTGGAAAAGTGGGACTCATTAATTTAAGTTTCAAGGATTAAGAGATATTGGAAATATAAGGTCTGGTGGCTTAGAATCAGTAGTAAGCTGGCATTGTTTTAATAATAATAATAATACTTGAAACACTATTTTAAATTCCTTAAATATTAATATCTTTACGACATATACTAATTACAGGAGAGTAATTAAAATGATATAAATATAGCAGAAAATAAAGAACATCATACAATGAAAGCATAAACATTTCATCATATGTATTATAGGGTAGGAAGCCCATAAGGTAAGAAAGAATCTACAGATCTCACCAATGTACTTGTGTGTATTCAGTGAATGGAAACCTGATAAGCAGCATCAGCTCTTCTGGACTCACAAATTATCCCTTCAGATGATGATTCATTTTTCAATAAAAACCACCATAAATATCTTGCTATACTGTAACAGTTATGGTGGTGAGTTATCATTCAGTCTCAGATGACTTTGGAAGGTACTATTTGAGAAGAGCAAAATGGGATATTTTTGTACTACTGAAAACTTAGGAGTTCTCAAGGAATATTTTCAATTTCCAAGTACTTTGAAAAGGGCCATTTATCCTTTTTATCCTTTTATAATAGTAAAACTAAATCAAGGAATATAACGAAATGTGTGAACAGACAAATTCACTGACAACAAAGTAGTTTTTTATTCTGTTGTATGACATGTGACGACCCAGAAGAGGTTAATATGCTGTTTTTGTAGGACTCTGTTTATCTTTTGTTGCAACTGAAGGGTCACAATGCAGAAAGGATATTTAATCAATGATAGATGCATAAATTAAATAATTTTTCAAAGAAACTTACTTTCATCCACCCAGAAAATACTTTATGGGATGCACGAGAAGACCAAATGATGGCATGTAAGCATTCAGGGTCGTTCAATAAGGAAGCCCCAGTAGAGATAGATTCTAAAGACTGCACAGAAGGTGGTAGGCATAACAAAAGTCTCCATGTGATGCTTACAGAATACTGGACAGCACATAAGCCCTAATAGGAAATATTAGTTCTATAAATATAAATGCATTATTACATGATAAAAAAAATTACACATAATTTAAAAAAAATTTAAAGCATAAACTATATGTATCAAATGCTCTACAACTTGTCCTCTAAAATGACTTGAGCTGCATAGTGTGCTCATGTGATTATATATTTTATTTGAGGGAAAAATTTCATACATTATTATTAATCATACATATTTTTATTAATTTATTAATTCCAATAATTAATCCAATTAATTTCATCAATTCCACCAAGGAGTACAAAATTTGACATGGCAGGTCAATATTCAGTCAATATGCCCCCTCCCATACACACAGTGTCTTAACATGTATACAGCTGATTCAAACAAACACACTTAAAACATATTTAATGTTTATATTATAATACTTACAAGAAAAGAAAGTTGTTCTGATGCTACTCTCTCAGGCATATCACATTGAGATGCTAAATAGACTAGATTTTGAACAGAGTAATAAAAGCTTGGGTATTTCAATAAATCACCACTACTGAGTATAAAACTTAGAGCCTGTTTAGAAAAAAAAAAAAAAAAAAAAAAAAAAAAAAATCACAAAAAAATTAGTTGCAATGATAAACTGAATAAAATACAGCAATTTGTATACATTCAAAACTATAGAAATACTTACAAAACCATCAAGTTTTGGAACTTCTTGATTGCTGAATTCTACTGACATCAAATTAAAAAACTTCGGCTTTGATAATGCACCTAATCAAAACAAATAAATATCTTTTACTAAAAATAATTAATTAACATACTAAAGTAAATAATTTCACAGTTCAATTAAATCCTTTATTAAATTTAATATTAATAAACATCTTAAACATTGATTCTACAGTTAATAGCCCATCAAAAAAATAAAGATGTTATGCTTTTTATATCAAAGTTTGTTCATAAAATTCTATGAATATAAGCAAAAATTAGTATTTCATAATAAGCAAAACTTAATGGCACAGTAAAAGAATTAAGTATTACAGCTGAAAACGATATGAGCAACATCCCAGTGACAAAACAAGCAAATAAGAAAAATATGTCTTTACACTGCAATACAATGTCAGTTTCTTTTTAACTTTTTACATAAAGTGTTTTAGTATCTTTTTTACATGGGAAGTTAAACATAAATGTTTCAAGGTGATTTATACTTAAGTTCTACACTGCATAAATTGTCTAAAAAGAGTTTTATCTTTAAAAGAAAAATGAAATGTTTTGAAGAAATTTGGTAATTTTGTTGAATTAAATTTGATAATTTGCGGATTTTATGTCAAAAGTGCAAAAATTAAAATTTCTGCTTTTTATAAAGTATAAATGCAGAGCACATCCACAATATAATATTTTCTACAAAATATAAAGGTTATTTTATATATTGTAGGTAGGTTTTAATAGATATTTGGTATGCAGTATAGTATTGTGTTAATGCACTGGTATTGTGCAATTTGTAAATTTCATTTTCCATGTAATATGACATTTACATGTTATTTTTTTCTCAGTACCTTGAAAAAGTAATGAATGGTGTCTTAATATATTTCATTTGAAGGTTTTTTCATTTATATGGAGAGGGAGATAGATATATTCAGAAAATAAACAAAATAAATTTTAATTACAAAAGTGTGCTTATTAAAGTATGAAAAGGAATTAAAAAAATAGACTTGAATACCTTGTCCTTCTTCGGGAGACAGATTTTTAACATAGTTTTCTTCAATGTCTTTGCAAGGAAAAAACATCTTTGCTTGTTTCTTAGTATTATCTTTTTCTGTAACAGAACTCAAATTTTGGAAACTAAACAAATTCTTCTGGATCTATAAGAAAAAAAAAAATATTTTTTTAATGATAAATATTCTGCATAATTTATTGTTAAAAGCAAAGGGGTGAGACAGGAAAATCCCTTTTTAAACAAGAATGTCTTAAACTGCAATAGCCTTTGACAATCTCTGTATGACTAGTAGAGCTCCTGTCTTACATAAGATATAACAAATAAAAATAATAAACTAAGAACACTGGAGAAGAAAAGGTTTAGAACTGTAAATAATTAATAAACTAGTATTATAATGTTAAAATAAATTTAACAAAATAAGATTCATATTCCATACACAGAAGTCAAAATTTTAGGAAAAAAAAGGAGAAAATGCAAAAGAGAGGAAGTTAAATAACTATAAAAATTAATGTTTTGATTTATATATTGCAAAAACAAGTGCATAAATATGAAATATGGAAGAATCTAACTTTTTTATCAACATAAACAAGTAGGTACCCAAGTTTCCTAGTAAAAAAATATTTAAAACAGATTCAAATCAGATGCTTCTTCAATGTGCCTAATTTGAAAATAAATAAATTCACCAATACAGTTGAACTTTATACTGAACTTTTAAGAAAATTGCCAGATTTCACAAAATTATAACTTGCATAAGATTTACATAAGATTACATAGTTTTCTTATATAAGATTTACATAAGATTTATAAAAATATTTTCTTTCGTGATTTTAATTGACTAAAACCATAAAACTGAATGATTGTTTATTAGAATGGCAAAAAACGTAAAACTAGTTTTGTCTTTAGTTGTTGTTTACTATTTTAATGCTAAATTAATTAATAACCTTCTACTGATGTGATGTCAGTATAAGATAGTTTAAGGAATTTCTTTGTCCAATACAACAAAAAAATTTTCTTTCCTTGATTGGGTGGACAAGATATTATTAATTTCATGCACTTTGTTTTTAAATCTAGAAAGATATATTTAAATGTTTTCATAACTGCACAAAAGTTTTATAAAAAATGAAGAAAAAAAACTTATTGAATAACTGAAAGAATGGATCCTTCTACCTCATTCCTAAGATTCACTATAAATGTATAAAATGGATATTGACCATTTATGGATAAATTAGCATTGTAAACAAAAGGAAAATTACACAATCAAAAGTTTTGTTATAAGCTGGTTTGTTAAAATAGGGATTTTAACAGTAAACCAATAATTTAAAAGCCATTTCAAATAGCAAAGATTTAAAATGCACTTCTAAACAGAACTTGAAAACTTTGTGACAGCAAAATTTGTTATCAAGTAGTTTGTAATTCTATTAATTTTTCTTACATTGATTTATAATTAATGCTTAAAAAAATATAGTGTAAGTCTAATTTTTTTTAAATGGACAATTTCAAAAATTTTTGAAAAAAAAAGTAGCAGACACAGGAGTTAAATATTAGAGGAAAAAAAAAAAGAGGAAAATGAAGAAGAGGGAAAAACGAAAAGTAAAGAACAATTTAGAAATATTTATTTGATTCACATGTTGAAAAAAACAAGTACCTAAGTATAAAAAGAAACAAAAAGGATTCTTACTAATATAAACAATTACTTGAGTCTCCTAATCAAAAAATATTCAAATTAAAAGTTTCTCAAATATCCTAATTTTTTAAAAAATCTAATAATTTAAATGTGCAAACAAATTTTTAATATTGTGACTAGAATTTCTTAAATAGCAGTAAAATCTATACCTTACTAATTTGTAAAGTTACAATAACTTTTATTAGATTTAATTAAAATCAATGTCTAAAAACTCATTTAAATAACATATACACTGAATAGGGCTATTTTTTAAGTGGACAATTTTTTTTTTTTTAAATAGTAAAATTTCAGGACAATGATCGAATAGGACATGCTTTCTTTTGGTATTTGCGCCATTTGGGTTTGAATTCTACTTTAGACTAACATATTTGTAACCATTTATGGTCTGAGAGTGTTAGTTTACTTTTATGTTACCTGACGGCTAAAGACATCGGAATTTAATAATTAAAGATGATTCTAAACAACAACGAACAAAGCAGCAGGATTCAAACCTGTGGCAGAATCCTACTGATTCAGCTGTAGGGCTATTGGGATTGACGTAAAAATTAAGATTTTTCATCAACTTCAATGCATGTGCAAAACCTTTTCTTTTTTTTTTAATTAAAAAAAGGTGCGGATTTATCCAAAATTCTGTAAGATGTTTGCAACAGTGTAATTTTCTCACAGATACGGCCCCTAACAGAAAAATTCCGCCAATACGGTGAAGTACCATTTGAAATAACTATAGGAGGGATTGAAATCTCTATACTATTATCGCTTATATTAAAAAAGAAATATTGATATATAAAACAATATTAGGATCGGTCTACATGCATGTGTATTCAGGAGACTGTATAAAGAAAGAATGTATATCGTTAAAACGTAATTCTACCGCATAAAAGCCCCATATTATCTCAGTATTAACTATAATGTCCCATTAAAAAAATGTGCATTTTCCAGAACCTAAATTCAGAAAACTGTTGTTTTTCCTTTCCTCTTTTTTTTTTTTAATTTTTTTAAAAAATTTTATTATTATTAAAATTTCTGTGTTTTTGGAACAAACCCACAAAAAATTTTGGATCAGAATCATCCCTGAATTCAATATTTGATGTGGCAGTCCATTTTTAAGCACACAGGCCTGGAGTAAGGCTTCTTTTTCTCCCTCTTGGATTCAGAAACAGGTTAAACATATTTCTCAACACTACATTCGACAAAATTTGGCTCCTCCTTTAGTTTTGACACTAATCGTTATTCACTAACTTTCAAACACCTGTATTGCCAATAAATAGCCCAACTCTTTTTTCTTGAGGGGAGGGGATACCTCACAGAAAGAAAATATTAGAAAAAAAAATGTTATCAAAACATAGGAAAGACTGTGTACAATCCGTTCTGCTGTTACATGGCCCAAAGTAAAAAGGAATAAAAGGCATGAACAGCTGCAAAAAAGGAGGAATGCTTTAAAATAAGAGAAAAGGGAGCACTGCGATGTCTGCATATTCACAAACCAAAATAAACTTATAATATTGATAATAACTGAAATATAAACAGATTGAGCAAATTCATAACCAACCTGTTCAATCAGTGAAGGAGGAGCATCATACAAATTTCTCATCATATATTCAAATATGAGCAGCATTCTACCTAAATAGAGAATCTGCAGATCTTTGAGAGGGCTGTAAACAAAGAATTAAAAAAACATAAAATTATTCAAAAAAGAAATTAAATCTGAAGCAAAATGTAATATAATTCTATTATATAGAAAGCATGTAGTACAAAACAAATTTAGGCGAAAATGTTCACTTTGAATAGTATCAACAATGAAAAAAATTATTTTAGAAGATAACTGTAACATTTTTTAAAATGTATGGTATACTTTTCCCAAAGATAAAAAATGTGTATATGAGCAAATATTTTCATTAGTATTATATGGGAAAATTAATATAAAGGCAAATTTCTTAAGGTGGTTGAGTATTGACCATATAGGGTTTCTTAATCTCCATGTTAACCTATAGTGAAAATGGCTTTACTTCTGAGCAGTTTGTATTAAAAGATTTTGTAAAACTATTTTTATCATGTGATAGAACAAAAATCCAGGTGAACAAAACCAGGGTGACCCATAAACCTTTTTAAATTTATGTTGGCAAAATGACATCATTTGCATTTAAAAAACACTACATAAAGTTTCCACCAATAATTCAAAATATACTTTTTTGCTCTTTTAAAAACTGAGCCACAATTTATCTTGGGGAATTGTCCATTTAATCCTGTCATAAAATTTGTTTAAAAATCTTGGAATACCAACTGCACAGAATTAGAACAATTTTCAACACAGTTTAACCCATTAATGCCTAGCACTCCTTTTTAGGTTGCCAACACTGTGAACTAGATGTGCAACAACTAAACAATTTGGGTTTCTAACACTCTGATACAACTTATAAGTCTTAAATATTAATAAAAGGAAAAATTATTAATAACTATTGTCTGAGAATAAAAGTTTCACTTCAAATATGCAATAGATCACAAAATATTTGAGAATATATATATATATATATATATATATATATATATATATATATCACTAAAAAACATATTCACTCTACTGCTTAAAACTAATAACATATACAAATTGTTACAGATATTTTAAAATCAAGAGCTATTTTCTAGTGATAAAAAATATTAATATAGGGAATGAATAATTTCATCAATCTTCAAAATAGCACATCAAGAATGAAGAACTTATCAAGTAAATTTTTCAAATAAGTAAATGAGAAAAATACCTCATAACTGTAGAGGATATTTCCATAATTGTTTGAGCCATCATTAATAATACATGTTTCTTCTGCATTAGATGTAAATTATGAAACAAGAATAACAGCAACTGGGCATGTTCAACATTAATATCTAAAAGTATATTATATAAAAATATATTATATAAAATCTTTAATAATGTCATAAAAATACAAAAAGTACTAATATTCAAGCATAAAAATTCAAAGTATAAATTCCTTAAAACAATTGTACTCTAGCAAAACACAATACAAAAAAAATATTTTAATATTCTTTCAAAAGGGGCAACAAGAAGTAGGTAGTTGATATTAAAATTTACACTGGAACTTCAGCTTATATATTGTTTCCATCATTACTGTAAAACAGCTGCAATTCAATGCCATACCAGCCTTTTTTTACTTTTCAGTTTTGGGTGTGTTTAATGATTTGTATTATGTTAAGATTTTTTTCAAACATTTATGTGTATTCATTGAATCAGTCATTTAATTCTTTAAAATTATTAACTTATAAACCAGTAACCATAAAAATAAAATCAGCATTAGATAATGCAAAGCCAATAAAAAAAAAAAAACAATTAGGAATTTTTAATATACTCAATGCAAAATTTTTCCTTTTTCCTTACAGTAACAAAAACAACAAAGAAAATTACTAATTAAAACTTTCTAAACCCCTAAGCTTAATAAAACAATTTATGCAATCTAAACCTAACAGCAAATTAAATAAGATAAACACCTCAAATATTGAAATCAGCATCTATAATGCACACATGGAGCTGCTCTCTGTCTGTAATTGACATTTACTTTTACTTGCCAAAATATTCTAAAATATTTAAATCTAGGTATTATATAATTACAAACCTTCTCCATCTTCAACTGATGTAAATGAAGATGGTGTTAAAATAGCTCTTTTAAGTGTATTTAGTAAACGTTGCCAAATCAACACACATGATGTCTCACTTTCACTTCGAAGTTCATCCTTTTCTTTTTGCTGCCTTAACAACAATGTCTAAAAACAAAACAAAAAATTATATTTCTGTTTAAGACTTTCAAATGACTATGAAACATATGCTCAACAAAGACAAATTGGAGTAATATATAGGTAAAATGGAAATTTACAAACCATAGACAGTTAAAACTTAAAGAAGGGAATAATCATTAATTAGTTTCAGTTTTGTAGGTTACTTATAATAATAACAATGCAGAAGAACACAATTATAGGTCATTTCCTTCTTACAACTTTTATTTATGCAAAAGGTAGATCAAAAACCAAGAGCAAAATATTCTGTCCACATCAGCAGTAAAAACAGAAACTGATTGCAAGACCTCTCAGAAAGAGTGCAAAAATATCTTTAGCTCAGCTATTTTGTTTAACAGAGGAAAGGGTTAGAAACGCTTACAGTCTAATAAAGTGTTTGTATGGGGTAAAATCTGGGGTCAGGCTAAAAGATTCCAATTGAATTGCTAGAGTAGTTAAATAAGTGCATATAAAAATGCTAAAGAATTAGCATTTTAGAGGTTAATAAACTAGACATATTCTATTGCTATGTCCTTTTATTTAAAAAATAAATAAAAAGTAGCAGTTAAAATTGGGGAAGTACTTTTAAATATTACAAAATTATCAATAATTACCTGAAAAAATATAGCATACAAACAAGTTAAAGAAATATTATCCCACTATATTTTGACATAACTATAGAAAATAAATGTTTCCTCCTCAACTTTATGCATTTTTTTTTCTTTTAAACATAAAACCATGCAAGGACTACAGATAAAATCCAAATCAGTATAAGAGTTAAAGCATTTGCTTACGATGCTGAAGAGTGTGGGTTCAAATCATGAAAAAGGCTTTGTTGTGAATTTGTGTTATCTCCTTATAGGCAGTAAAATTGGCCACCTATATGATGCTCCTATAATAAAAACGCCAACAAAACCCACAACTAGATGCTTAATAGGCAAGAGTCTCACATAAAAAAAAGAAAGAAAGATTCTAGATATACATTTTAAAGTGGGAAGGAAAAGATCTAACTTTTGCATAAATGCTTAGTTATCTGACAATATACTTTTCAAACCTGTCAAAAAATATTGGAAAAAATTACTTTAAAAAGTGACTAACCTACCCTCTATCTCTGAATGACATATTGAATCCAAAATTAGATATTGATCTACAATGTTAATGTGAAAAACCTCATAAGAATTTTCATTCAGCTTGTTTTGTTTTTAACATTTCCTATTCATACATACACATAACAAATACCCTTTAATATTGGTCACTAACTAATCCACAGCATTTAATAACATCACACCATGCAGAGTGCTTTCTAAATGTTATCTTGGAAATGTGAATGAAGAGGTAATAGGTATTTTGGGAAAGAGAAACGTATAATTTAATAATAAAGTAATCTGAATGAAATATACCTTTCAAAACTAAATACCTTCAGTTTGGAAACATTAAGCATGTATCTACTTGCACATTACAAAAAAAATTATAAAAACAAAGCTGATTATAATTTCTTAATTACCTAAGATATTCAAGATTATATTGTAAAATCCAGCTCCAATTCTTACAATCTGGTGCCTTAGTAAAGATTCACGTGGGTCCCATCCCTCTTAACCTCTTAGAGATAATAGAATATATTGAAGGGAGGGAGGATAATAATTAGACCTTTAATTATACGATTATCCATGCATATTAATTATGCATACAATTTTTTATATTATTATACACTTTAATGTTTATTGAGTTATATAGCAATGCACAATGGAATGAATTTAATTCTATTAAGTTGTTAGAAACATAACTTCCTTAAATGGAAATCATTTTTTAAAAACCAGTATATAAATATTTTTATTAATGTGCATAGCAACAATTTTGCCTAGAATACAACCATTAATGCAGTATAATATGGTTTAGAATGCAGTTATCTGATTAAAAAAAATTTTTTTAATATCTCAAATGAAAAGTGAAATGAGATTTGGGACTCATTGTAATAACAAGAGCCTGTGCATCATAAGAAATAGAGAAAAAGAAAAAAAAAACATGCATTTGTCTTATGTGTATTTAGGGAAGATAAGTTGCAAAATCCTGAAATTTGTATTTTTTTAGCACTAATGTACAATTCAATTTGCATTTACTGGAATAACTGGAAAAAATCTGAAGCAGTTGGAGTCTATACATAACTAAGATTTTATCCTTCTGACTCATTGCATTTTTGTACAAATTTAAAACATTATTCATAAAATCTCAAGATAAAATTTTCTGATGACAACAATATTTTCTATATATTTCTGATATAAGAAAGTAAATACTTAACTTTCATCAGTAAACCTTCTTGTGTACTACATTAGTCAATACAGGTTAAAAACCACAACAAAAAAATCTAAAACATTAACTATATTTTAATATTTTACAAAGCATTGTTGTTAAATTAATAAATTGGTACTAACTTGTGCTAATACAGATAAGGTACGTGAAAACACTTGTAAGGGCCAAGTTTCTTGATTCCATGGACTAACTCCCAATTGTGCAAGGAGGACATTCTAAAAATAAAATAAATGTACATTTGAAACAAAAGAGTAAAGATAATCATGAAAATTTTAAAATTTAGCTGGATTAATATATATATTAATCAACAAAAGTGTTTTATTGTTAAAATAGTTAAATAACATTTAATTAGAGCATAAATTGTCAGAAAGACTTTCACAAAATTTATAAGAAAACAAACACTTATTTTCTAATAAAAACACATTTAGAAAATCAATGCTTTCTGGGTAACTTTAACTACTTTTTTCAAGAATTTGATGCTTCTCCTCTAGAACTTCATATTCTATACACTTACCTGCAAATTATCAGATAGCATTCCAGTGGCTAAGATATTATGAATAAATTTTGCTAGTGACTGTGAAAATTCATCATATAATTGTCCCAAGACAGGGCCAAAGTAAACAGATATAGAACCTAAAATAAAAGAATTCAAAAGGAAATTGTGAATATATACGATTCTTCATAATTCATCTGAATATCAAAAGCATTTTAATATTCAAAACAAAATTTCCTTATATAAAATGGGTGATAAAACTATAAGTAGGAGCAACTGATTTATCAATTCATAAACACATACCACTATCAGTTCGTGATGTTTCTCGATCAAGATCCTTGATGATACCAGCTAAAACTATCATCTGGGACTCACCAAGATTATAGCTGGAGAGTAAATATAAAAATTATAAGCAATTTTATAATTAAACTTATAATATAATAAAATACAATAAGAAAGTTAAAAATATTTTGCATATAATAGAAAACATTATAAAAACAAACTCGGTTTATAAAATTGAGTCACTGTTTAATATACAACAATTATTTTTTCTAAATTTAAAATAGAATTAAAAAAAAAAAAAAAACATACCGTAGAAAAGCCTTAATGCATTGGCTGTCAAAATTAACAAGGAAATTATTCATGAAAATAAAGATTTTTGATCCCAAACTTATGTACTGAAAAAAAAGAAGAAGAAAGAATTAGAAAACTTACAATACAGTATTATAACAATTTCAGCTATGAAAACAATATAATTATATAAAGCATTGCCCACTGACTCCATTTGGCTCTCCTTTATCCGGTATTAAAGATCCACTTTCAGATGAAGCTTGTTGAGGTTGCTGAGCTTTACTATTACCATTTTCTGCTTCTTTAGCAACTGTAGCTGGAGGAGGAGCTGAAGCTGGTGGTTCACGTGGAGCTAAGGTTTCTTCAAACCACTGACCAAGTAGAGGCTCGCTGTCATCATCTGCAGTGATAAAAAAGTTATACAAGTTTGTTACACAAAAGCTGTTGCAAATGAGCATAATATATTATTCATTCGGTAATTTTCTTTTTTAGGTCATCAGAGGATTTTTTTCTACACTAGAGGCTAGGATACAAGAAAAATAGTTTAACATTCAGAAACTAGTTTAATAGTTTCTGCACTTCTTTTCTGACATTTATTCCTTTTATAAATTACAATATTAAGGCCCAACACTGGTTGGTGTCTGATAAATAAGACAAGAACTGTTTTAAAGTTACTATATATCACTGGACTTGCCTTTTCTACCTAGGATATTATACAAGCTATTATATTTAAATATAAAAAAGTATTATTAACCTAAAAGTACCAATATAAACTAAGAAAATAACAGAACTGCTTACAGTGGTTATAATAGTCAATGTTTACACATAGTAGTTAAATTCTGAAATGGATCACAGGGGGAAAACTCAACCGGTTTATTATCTTTAAGATAATAGAAGCAAACATTCACCTAACAAAGTTATTTCCCCTTGTTCCCTAAGATTTAAGTAAAAATTATGGTATTAATTTAGTTTAATAAAAATTTGAGATAATCCATACCAGTTTCAACACTACTGTCTTCAGATGAACTAAAATCATCTTCATAGTATGTATTTGAGTCTGAATTACTAAAATTGTCACCTTCCACAGGATTTTTCTGTATTCTTTTCAGCATACAAGCCTGGAAATTTAAAATGTAAAAATTGAAACATGTTTTATATTAAGTTATAAAAGAGCCCGTACAGGCACACTTATTAAGTTTATAGCAAAAACATAAATATTTCAGAATATCTTCATTCTAATTACATATCTCTCAGTAACATGGATAATGTAGAAAAAATATTTAAATACTAAAGTTGAAAGTTATTTACATTAAAAACACAATTTGGGACGAATTTTCCTGTAGGTATTTTTAAAGGAAAAAAAATTCCTGACTATTCTCAATTTAATTGTTAGAAATGAAGAATTTTTTTTAACATTCCATTATATAAAGATGACATGTGTTACCATTATCAAAACAGAGAAATTTAATAAATAAATAAGCATTTTAAATACATAAATACTGATTCTCAAAAAAGAATTCTTAATGAAGGTATATAATACTGTATTAGTAAAAGTTGATTCCACATAAAAACTAAAGTGTTTATTCTAGTTACAGGTGATCAGAACATATTGAATATATTACCTTACGATAACTCACAGAGGCGAGGCTAAATAACAAATTAGTCAAATTCACACTAGCTGTTAATTTTTGGACTCTTTGCCATGCAGTAAATCTTTCTGTGATATCAGGAACACTAAATGGTCCTTGAGACGTCGATAAGGAAGTTCCAATGCTTTCAATCAATGACTGGCCTACTTCAACTCTTAAATCATCCAGAAGATCAGACATAAGAGAAATGGCATGTGAAGCAAGGGCTACAGAGAGGACACCATATCCTTGTTGTCTAAAATAAAGAAAACAAATATTACTGGTAAAAATTTAAGCATAAGAAACTGTAAATTAACAATAGATTACTTCAATAAGCACTATTCATATTATCTAAAAAGAAACATTCATGAACTGTATTTTTATTTAACTTTCCACCATATAGAAAAAATTACAATAATCTTCAGTTTTAAATCTTACTTTAAAGAAAGTGAAAACAAAGACATCAATTAAGACAATAAACATTTTGAAAAACTAGAATGTCTGGAACCTCGGTAATGCCAAGAGTACTGAACAGTATCTATATATTTTTATATATGCATATATATGTGTATATATACACATATATATATATATATATACATATATATATATACTTGATAGAATAAAGGGAGTATCCTTTCCCCTAAATTTATTTATATACATATATATATACATACATACATACATATATATATATATATATATATATACACACACACACACACACACACACACACATACATAAATACCATGATTTTACAACAAAATATACATGGCTTGTCAAAATTATACCAAAGGACATTCTAGCCTTTATAAACCCAAGATCAATAAATAACTGATAGCATTGTTATCACTCAGAATATAAAATTGAAAATTTGCATACATGAACTGATTTTGAAAAAATTCATTAGTTTTGAACAAAAGTTTTAAGAAAATTTTATTTACATCTTTAAAATAATAGGTTTGGTGGCAGTTGAAGAATCTTTAGCCTTAGATGGTGTTTGATCTGGTGTAGCTTTTCCTCTAGATGATGTTTCTTTACATCTGTCTCCTAGTTGAGAAGGATTCAAATTCAGAATATACTGTAGGCCTCCTAACAATATCCATGATGCAATCATGTGAAGATTTTGCAGTATCTAGTTGGGTTATAAAGGAAAGATTTTAATACAAAGTAAACACAATTAAAAAAGTAAATGATTTTTAAAAAGGTAAAAACATGCTTTCAGTGAACTAATTGAAAATTTAAACATTCATAATTATAAAACTTTATTCTTTTAAAATAATTTTTAATATATATCTCATAGATTTTCATATAATGCATTATCTAAAGATACCACTCATTAATCATCTACAATAATATATCATTCCAAAATATTTTGATGTTTTATATGACTAAATATTGCAAAAGATCTATTATCATGCTTACTGATTAGAGCTTCACATTAAGTTGAATTATTAGAAGATATGCTAATTGTATCAGAAGCAAATGTATTTTCCATAAAAATTATGATTAATGCATACTGTATTATTGAAACTACCAAGATGTAAAGAAATGTTTAATTTAAAACTTAATTATCCCTAATTCTTGAATTGTGGAAATTAATATCTTAAATATGTATACATTTGATAAAAAGTTATTTAAGTCAGTAATTAGTTTAGTCCTAAAAAGAAATAAGTGCGTATATGTACCTATCATATATGGTTTTTACTGCATAAAATATATCAAATTATACTGACTTCAACCAATAAAGTATAAATATGTAAAATCTTACATGTCCTCCAGCACGAGTTGAATTACTAATAACCACAGCAATCGTATTGTAAATTTCCAACTGAAAATTAAAATGCAAAGTAAATAATGTATATTGTGTGATGATACATTAAAAAAAAAAAAAGCTTATACACATTTTTAAAAAATAAAAATAGTGCTATAGACAATGCATGCAATTTCAATAAATAATTATATTATTAATAATATGCCCAATATATAATAAAGAAATGAGTATATTTCTACTTAAACTAAATTTATTAATAACTTACACTTGTTTCAACAATAGATACAGCACAGCTTTCACTTTCATCATCTTTGACATTTGAACCTTTCAACTGTGGATTTGAAGATAAACCTAAAATGCTTGTAGCTGTAGCAACTGATATTGAAGCATAAATACAGCTTAGAGTTATTTTCATTAATTTAGATATTCTGTCTTCAGTAAGCGGCTCCAAAACAGGTAGACTTAAGGCTTTGCTAATTATATGAATATCACTTGAAAGATTTTTATACCTGAAGAAAATTTCAGAACAATAAATATTCAATAAATAATGGGTTTTTAAAAAATTAGCATAATACTTACAGGTAAAAGAGTATATAAACAAAATATCACAAAGAATAAATTTTATTTCTAAAGAATAGGAAATAAATACTCTTTAGCAATTATCTAATTATTTTTCAAAACAAAATGAACGAGTTCATTTTGTTTTGAAAAATAAAATTACACTATAACCCATTCCTTGTTTAAGACTTTTCACACTCAAGGCATATAATATTTTAAATACAGAAACATAAGAAATTTTATCTTCGTTTAATTGAAAGCAAGAGTTTTTTAAAAATAAAGTATTTAATTTGCACACAAACCCTTTTTGCAAAATGTCTTCTCTACTTACAAATTAAAAATTTTCTATATTTTTTAAAAATGTAACAATTAATACATATGCTTAAAAAGATAGAATGAGGTAGTGTTAAAAAAAGAGCTTTAAATATAACTTTTTAATGAAGCTAGTGTAATTAGCATTAAATATATATGTATAAAGCTAATTGCACAAACATTGAAGCTTTCTAGGAATCTATTATAATTCAGAGATTTAGTGTTCCTTTAAAAGAACTTCTTTAATTCTATTCTATTCTATCCTAGTTATAAAATGAACAATAATAGTGTCCAACCTGAGAGAAAGAAGTGTTTTTGTATGAATACTTAAGGGTTCAATTGAGATAAAAGCTATGATCATACTTTCAAGAAACAAAGAATGTACATCATTTATAGGTCCCATCCTCCATCACTAATGAAATAGTATAAAGTTTATGTGACTCACATACCTTATTCAAACTCCATAGTACTTTAATTAAAGCTACTAAAATAAATCTACTTAGAATCCAGATTGATAAATAGGAAAAAATAAATACTTACGAATTGTTAATACGAATAGCACTTGTTACACATGATGGTAAGAGTAAACCCTTGCCAGCTAAAGATTCTTGAAGCTTTGTAGTGTATTGATTAATAGTAGAAAGTGATAAACACAAATCTAGAAGTACATCCACTCCACTTAAAAGTTGTAAAGCTAGTTTATTTTTCGCCAACAGCAAAGTCTAAATAAATAAATAAATAAATAAAATAAATAAATAAAAAGAGGAAAGAAAGGATAAATTATACAGATAAATGACATATTACAAATCTAACCATGTATTAAACTGGTCACACCCAGCAATTAATAATTAACTGATAAACTAGTAAAATTTGCTATACTTAGGTTTGAAATCATAATAAACTTTTCACCCCTCACCTAATATACAATAAAATTCAGTTGGTGTGATTCCCAAGTACAGAGATATGTTATACACTAACATTTCTTTTTGACTTGTTTGCAGTTTTATAATTTAGGAGACTAACAATTATCACTTATGCTGCACCCACCCTCCAGTTTTTCATTTAGTAGACAAGGTCGTTTTTTTACACAATTTTAAATTAACTCTCTTTCACATCGTTTTTAATCCTACAGGATGCAACTTCAATTGAAAAAGAATTAAGTATGTGAAAGTACTCAGTATTGAGTTAGTGGAAGTTAATGCTGCATAAGTAAAAGAAATAACAGATTCTCTTGCAAGAAATTAGCAAGCAAGAATCTTTTGCAATTGAAGCAACAAAGTACATATAACTAAAAACAAGAAGAAAGGGAAAGAGATTCCCAAAGAAATAACTTTGAATGAACTAGACAGACTATTAAAAGATAATAGATTCTGTTTCACAATAAAATGCTGAGAATTTTCACAATATCATACGAAACATGAAGATTTGCTATAGAGCAAAGCCATACCCAGAGGGGAAGGGGTCATACTTTCCTCTTCCCTGAAATATTATTTAAACAGAAATTTTCATCTGTAAAATACATATATTTATATATTTGCTATGCTACATAATGATTATTATATACAATAATATTTTGCAGTGTACAAAAATTCTAAAAGCAAATTCAATTGAAACATTGTAACAAAATTTTAAATTTTTGCATTGAATAAGTCAGACTTATCCTGAAATTATTTTCTGGTTATAGCCTTCATATAAAACAGGCTTGTCTAACCCAAAAGACTTTGAACGTGTGTTTTAGCATTATGTGTGTGTGTGTGTAATGTATAAATGCTTCAGATAAAAATTTAAAACAATAGTTATTATGGTCATAAACAAGCTATTATTAGACCTAAATTAACAATAAAACAATATTTATGATTATGTATAAATAATTATAAAAAATTTTGTATACTCAGCCACAGCCACAAAATTTTAAAGAGTAGGCCATTCTTTGGCCATCCTTGGTATAGATAACTAAATTGCTTAAAACCATAAAAAATATGCTGAGAATTTTTTATTAACAATTGACAATTTGTAAACATAGCATTTATATATAATAACAGCCTAAGTTATCTGTCCATCTGATCTAGAATTTATGATGCGGTTGGACCTGGAATGGATAGAGGCATCCATAGTGGATTCTTGATGAGTTAGGGTTAGCAAAATTCAAAGCGTGTATAGTTTATCTTCTCCTAAACTATCGATCAGATTCTAAAATAAATTGATATAAATATGCTTCATATCACAGTGAAAAATACTGTCATCTTTAAAATGTTCGAAATCCCCCCCCCCTTTTAATGCCATTCTTTCAAGCTCTATTTTTTTCAGTGAAGTGTAGGCTATTAAATTTATCACATAATAAATAGGTAAAAATAATATTTTTTTTCTAGCATTAGACATCATTCCTTTAACCATCTCATTTAATCATTTCTTATTTTAAATTATTTAAAAATTGTCTGCATTATTTTCATATGTTTTATTACTGAAGTAAGATATTACGTAAATAATTTTCTTTTATATTTGACTAAAATAATAGATTAGGTACATATGTGATAATTTTAAATTTAATCATCAATAATTTTTTGTTGCAAGATAATTTTCAGCCCAAAAACTATTTTTTTACCTGCTTCATAAAGCAATTTACAATTTCTGGGAAATTAAAAATTTTACTGATTCCATCATATGACGAGCTATATGCTAGTTTTCAATATTCACATAATTAGTTTAAGCAAGTAGTTAGAGTAACTGAAGTAGATTAAAGCATATTTCCTGGGAATTAATAATATTTTTGCCCATTAATTCATGCATTCAATTAATGAGATTTAATGTATTTCAATAATACATGCACAATTAGCCTTAAATAAAGGATAACTTTAATTCAAAGATTTCTCACAATTAACATTGGCAGCACAAATTTATCTCTAAAAGGAAAATATAGGCAATAAGTTAATCTTTTTAATTTATTAAGAAAATCAAAAGAAAACTAAAAAGATTATAATTTTCAAGCACAGTGATTCTAACCTTTGATTCTTGTCGAGGATCAGGAATATGGATTATTGTAGTATCCCCATCTTTATCCACTACTTCTAATGGACCTTCTTGTTTTTCAGTTTCTTGAGTATCTAACATTGGTGTCATTAATTGTTCTAATATGCTAGCACCTGGTGCTAGGCGAGGACGTTTTGGCTCTTTCACATCATCACTTCCATCTAGCAAAAGTTATAGATAAATTTGGTAAAACACACACATTTTACAGATATTATTCTAATAAGGAAAACATATGCATAAAACTACACATTCTTCAACTACAATAAAATTGTTACAAGTTTCAGTATCACTTGCACAATTATAAAGTTTTAAATAAAATAAATATTTAAGAATTTAAGTAACTCTGGGCTGAAAATAATCTGGATATAAAATCCTTTGTATACATGTTTGCTATGCATCCCGAATTGGCTGGACCAATTTTGATGAGATATTGCAGGGTTATTCAAGTCAATCTTAGGAACATTATAAGGCATTTAACAGAAAACAATCAAATCATGTGATTATGAGTGGGGTATTAAAAATTTGCCATTGATGCAAATAAAGAAAACATTAAGTATCTACCATATATTGCAAATTTTTAAAAATGCTATAGCACATTCACAAAATACTAATAGTGATAATTTAAAAGTAATTTTAACCTATCACAGTAAATCACAAGTGTCATTTTGTAGACTCAGTATACAAGTTTTTGCTCAAAGGAAAAAAAATGCTAGAAGCATAATTTTGGTACAGAATTAATAAACTCAATAATCTGATATACTACCAATTTACTTGTCACATAAGATCTATACAAGCAAAATATAACAATCATACAATGGAAAAATAATCTATTAAATTGCATAAATACAAAAAATAATTTTTTTTTTTTTACAAATATTTTACAACTTATATTGTAATTTTCCATGCATACATCAATAAAATCAATGCATCAGCACATTTTACAGTGACTTTTAGAGGATAAAAAAGCTTATTCATGCTACTAATCTTTTAATTCATCAAATCCAAAGCATATGAAAATAAAAAATCTGACTTGAAAGTTTAGTAACAATGTCTAAAATTTATTATTAATTAAATTTTGAAATCATATACGAGAATCAAAATATTTCTTGCCTAAAATTATAACAAGGTATTAAAAAATAATAATAAATTATGAGAAGCAAATTTAAATAAACACTTGCTGCTGATAATTGCATTGAGCGGATTTCTTTCCTAATACAATTTTTTTTTTTCTCCATGTAAGAGCATATTAATAATCACTCCTCTTAATCATCAGAAAGTTTTTAACACCTCATTTCACTGCATGGTAACTGAGTATTGTTTTAATTTTATAACTGATCTAACAGACCCAGTTTGGGAAATGTATTTTGTCAGATTAAATAAACATATTCATTGTAGTGAAGTCATAAAAATGTTTTTAATAAACACAAATAAATGAGCTAAATTTATTGAAAACAGTAACTTTCTTTTATTGTAAACAAAATTATATGTCTAATTAGAATCAATAAAAAAAAAAATACTTACCCTGAAAATCATTGCTCCTAATTGTAAAAGCAGGAGGATCTTTTGCAGTCTTTAAAACAAGAGTAAGCACAGGAACTTCAGATCTTGAAAGAACTTGAGTTTTGGAATTGGTACACAGCCCATAGATTATAAAAAATATTTGCTTCTAAAGATAAAAATTAATGTTTGAAAACAAAATAAGCGTAAATTAGGAAAATTAAAAAATACAAATGTTTCAAATATAACAAACTAAAACTAAACTTGATAGGCAATGATCTCATAAATAGTATTTTTTACAGATATATTGTCAGAAAATAAAACTGAAAAGCTTACTTGAGTTAGGCAGCATTCCTCACTTTGATGTTCACCACGGGATTCTTCATTTAGCTGCTTAATCTTTTGAAGGAAATATTGCAAAAGTATTTTGCATGCTTGAGCTGCACTGCTAACTTGACTTTTAGGAACTAAACATGAAAAATGCAATTAACATTGTTTATTCATCTTAATAAAAATTCAAATTTTTTTCGATATTAAATTTAAAAAAAAATAATTATGTTGCAAAAACCAAATATTTAATTAACAAAACTGGTCTATTAAAGCCAGTTAAGAAATTCAAGCAGAAAAGTACATAAAATTGAAAATAGTTTAGGTTTATATGACATCTCTGATCTTGTTTGACAATTAAAATTTCAGATACTTTATATAATGTCAAAATAGATCATTGCTTGAAAATTTAATAAGTAAATGTATACAATGTACAATATTTTAAAATTATCAGAATCTTTAATATTAAAGAATATGGTTCTGTTAAATATGACTAAAATATTGTTCGAATACAATTAATTTCACTGATCCATTTTAATTTTCTAATAAACGGTTAAATGTTTAGACAAATTAGCAATATAAACAGGTAGTTCAATATGATTATTATTATTTTTTATGATTATTTAAAATAAACCACCAACAAGACTCAATCATAAAAATTCTGCAAAGAACTAAGTAAAATATAAAGGTTAAATGTAACCCTTTTCTCCCTACTTACAATTTTTTTTAAATATATAATTAAAATAGGAAATTAACCTAGAGCACTAATTTCATTTATTTAAAAAAATTATATAGAAAGCTAACAAAGAAAAAAAACTTACTATGAATAGAGTTTGTAATAATATAATGAGCTGAAAGAGCAGCAAATGATGCAAAGAAATTTTCATATTCATTTTCATGACTCAGAAGCAACTGTTGCCTAAAAGTAGAAAAAAAAAATTAGATAACTGTATATACAAAATTACATAGAAGCAATCCAGATTTTAAATTCTTAATTTAAAAAGGTGACATGAACATATGTGTATGTGTAAATATATGGAATACCTTAAATATTACCTTAATAATTAAAATACTTTCCCAATTATAATTCCCATCCTTCAGCATATAATGTTCATACTTTTTTTAAAACATCATGGTTACAGTACACACCCAGAGAATTAACCTCTAAAATGCTGAGTCTGGAAGTTCTATGCATGTGTTTAAATTCACTAGCACATCAGTCAGTGGATATCTCGAGAACAATATAACTCAAAACAAAGCAATTTATTAACAAGTATTTTTAACCCTTCACTCTGATAACATTTTTTATGCTCTTTTGTTATTTTTTAAAATAGTAATACACAATGGGATGCTACAGTGAAATTAACTAAATTTTATAGGAATGACTTAAGAGTGTTTGACAATATAAGTTAATATACAAAAACAAATGTTGACATGGACATAAAAAAAAGCATTATCAACCAAATATGTTTACAAATCTTTTATTGAGATTTTGCATATATAAAAAATTATTTTTATTATTTTATTTACATAAGAAAATTAATTATTAAAGCTAGAATGCTACCATAAAAGCTGAAAATAACTCTAGTGTGTAATAAATTTTAAAATAAAAGCATGTATATAACTTGACTTTCATTACTTTAAAAAACATTTTTTTAATGTTATCTTGCAGACTTAATAATAGTAACAATCTTCAACAGACTAGCATTGTAAGGTCAACAAAGTTTACCTTTTTATTATACCTTTTCAATACTACCCTTTTTTATACCACTGAAATGTTTAGAGAAGGTAAAGTTATATTAAAAAATATCTATATAATAAAAAAACCTGTATATAATGGATATTAAAATTGCTGGTTACAACTAGATGACAGTTTTGAGCTTTTATTTAGACACCATTACATTGAGATATAAAACTTGGAACCTTTAAGAAAATTTGTAAATTATGATTCTGATGATGCATCATAAAATCTGATTTCAAAAAAAGCTCATAATATAATATGTATACAAGGAAGTCATGGTATCTACATCAGATTTTAAAATATTAAAAATTACACAAGAAAAAAAAACAGAAGAACAATTTTAATTTGACAACGCAGACATAAGTATCATTTATGTTTGATTTTTATTCTGAAATTTCAATCAAATAATAAATTTTACAAAACTATTTCTGGGCACAGATATTTAAATTATTTGACTAGTTCTTTACAGATTAATTTTATCACATATAATATGTTTCAGTTGTAACACTTTGGGGATTAATATTTTACCCAAAGTAAAAGTACAGAAATATACAGTGACATAAATTCTATAGAAAGTGAAAAATGATAAAGATATATTTTAACTAAATTGACTGATTACCGCTTGTTTTTAACAAAATAAAGAATGCCAATCACTAGATCAGGGGTTGGCAACCTGTTTTTTGTCCTTAAGGGCGCATATTTTACAGATAATCAACAGGTATAAATAGGCATTAAAAAACAGATTTTTTATAACTTTTTTTTTGTTGGTGTCATATCTAATGATACATATAATTCAGTGTGAAACTTGAGTGTCTTGCAACGTGTTTATAGCTGAAACTATTTCTTTTTTATTTTTAATCAAAAAGTGAATCAGCAGCTTCTAACATGGCTTCTTTCACTAATTCTCCATCTGTAAATGGTTTTTTATTCTTAGCTAGCAAATGCGATATTTTATATGACGCGATCGTTGCTGCTTTATGTTGTTGAAGTGGTTTAGTAAAAAAACTTTGCTGGTTAGTTATTGAACATTTTAAAGAAATAATTTTTTTTCTTCTAATTTCAGAGTTCATTGGATAGTCACTATCAAAATTGGTATGAATGGTCTTAAAATGTCGTTCAATATTACTTTTCTTGGGAATCGCAACACTATTATTATACAACAAATACACTTCCCTTTGTAATCAATGAAACAATACAGATGTTCCCATTCATCGTTAAAATAATACGTTATTTTTCTTTTACATTTATCCATGAAGGGTTTTGAAAGAAAAGAATTATTTTGGATTATTTGGTAGTTTTAAATGCACGGTCTACGCGTGGTCTATCCGAAATACGATCACACACTAACAAAAAATATGTGCGTGTTATTAGATACCCGTAAGGTTAGAAAACTGCAAATCTATGCACAATCCTAAACTCAACTGACTACTCGCTGTATATCGCCATTTGACAAGAGTAAGTAAATCGCTCTGGCTATCATACATTTACATTAGTCCAGCGAGGGCGCATTAAAAATCGATCGGGGGCACTATGGCGCCCGCGGGTACCGCGTTGCCTACACCTGCACTAGATAATAGTACAAGAAATTTGGTCTTCAAATGTATTAAATCAATCATGAGAACAGGAACAACCCTTACGCCAGACAAACCAGGACAGTATTTTGGTTTGAATTTGTAAAATACTCTTTGTTATAAGGAGAGAAACTACAAAAATATTTGTCCAAACTTAATTCTTTAAAGCTTGAAAGCCTGGAACATGAATACTTTATATTAATTTATATTACATTTAATTGAAGACCAGTACAGGCAGCAGTGCAAGTAAAATGTGTAATAAACATATGTTTTGTGAATTAAAAACTGCACATCACAGCAATTTTCTGTAAAAAGGACATAACGGAACATATGTAGATATGCTTGTTTCGACAGGATTTTCACTGTCCTTATTAAAAAGGAATAAAGCTTATTCTGTTTTATATATACCATTACTAGGTTATAGATACATTAAGGGATATGAATATATTAACTATGTACAAAACTGAATGCTTTATGTAAGCAATTCATGGTAATGAGTAATTAGCATTGTAAAATTTTTCAGATGTGTAAAATATCAATTTTTATTCAATGTTTTTATATTAAAAAAACAACAACCTGAAACCTATAGGTAAGATTTATAGTAATTTTTATAATGGCAGGGGATGGATGGGGGTGGCATTTTACATTTTTGGCTGTAATAAACTGTTAGAGACCATGTTGGAAATATGTCAGGGATCATAAAAAAAAATTTCATTTCAGATAGTCACTGTTTAATGTTAGTCACTGTAAAGTCACTAAATAAATGCTAATATCAAAGGACTTAGCACTGACATTAAAATACACTGTCATGCTAATTGTAACATAGAGAATAATATGAAAATGTTACTTAATACGTAACTATCAAGCTACGTTATATATAAACTATTACAAATTAACTGTTAATATAATGGTGTACCACTAAACTGGTTAGTTTGAGCAACATTTTGAAATGTTTCCATTGATACCCGGTAACTGCTTGTTTTAATTTACGATAAAATAAGCTAAATTTTAACCTAACAGTCTATATTATAGATATTGATGGGAATTTTATTTAAATCACGAGTCTTAATATTAAGCCTGCAATAATTATTAGTAGTGTAACAAATAAATAAAATCTGAAACTTCTTGTACATAAGATTTCTCTACCTTTGACGTTCCTATCATTTAAATTATGAAACTGTACTCAAGGTTATCATGTCTTTAAACTGCCTTCTTTTCAAATCGAAATCAGAACTTAAAAATAGATTATTTATTAGCGCACCTCAAGATAAAATTGGGAAAGATAAACACAAAAGATTCGATGACAAGATAACGCCCCGTTATTTAACAAACACAATAATACAGATGCATATATAAAACAAAAAAGGTTGCATTATTAACCTATACTTGTTTTGGTATTCTATCATATAGTTAAATGGACAACGATGTCCGGTGAGAAAGGTTTTATTGATTACACAAGAACTAAATAGTTTGTCATAAATATTTATACCTTCTGATGACAGATCGTATTACTTGAAGCACATCAAACTTATTCACGACACTTTGCGACGAAGTCAAAACTAATATAGAAGTTTCACGAAAAGGACATTCCACATCAGGTTCAGAAGTCGCCATGACGACTTCAGAATTGTTTCATCACGGTAGGTCGGAAAATGCCAAATTGAAGATGAAAATAAAACTGTCGATAACTGAGGAAATGATAATAGTTGTTACGTAACAAGCTCACAGCCAATCATTTCAACTCTTTTAAGGCAATGAACTTATCCTATTTATGTACTAAATTTATGATCGGATGTGTGATAGTAATTTTAAAATTAATTAAATAAAAGGATGTTATTTTTAATAGAACAAATAGTACAAAATAGATTGAGTTATTCAAACATTCTAATCTGCAAAATATTTTCATTTTTTATGTACAAAAAATTTAAATTTGAAATTTTAGTAAGATTATAATTTTATTTATGCGTATTTAACATTTGTTTGTATTTTGTTTGTTTGATGTTAAATATTTCGAGTTATTTCATTTCACTTCAAACTATGTTGTTTATTTACATCTTACTCCGTTGAATTTGAATGTGAGTTAACTGAGTGTGGGCAATCGGTGATAGATTTTCATCTGTTATGGCAGTAGAAGGTAAACGATTGTAAAAGTATACATTAATATATAAGGATACGTAAAATTTAGCTCGTTAATGTTTCTACGTATTCATTTTCAAGATTAGCCATGTCATCTCAGACACTATAAATTTTTTTTTCTTCCACTCCTAGAGTGTTCCTTGCATTTAGATTTCATCAATTTTAATACCTTTTTCAGAATCGATTACATTAGTTAGCTCAGTATTAAATTTTTCTTTTAAAGGAAATTGTAGATTTAATTGTAGTTTTGAAACATAGTTGTTCCAGAAAATTATTGAATAATTGTAAAATATTTTTCTTAATCAATGAACTCATTTTTTTCTTTTTTAAATAAACTTCTAAGAAACTGTACTTTTAGAAGAGTACTTAATTTATAATTTGAAGGAAAATATTAAAAAGCTATGTAGTCTGCTATGTAGAATGTTTTCAGGGCAATCAGTTAAGAATTCTTTATATTATAAAGAACCAAATTGGCATTTGCTTTGAACTGCAAAATTATTTAGTATGTAATGAAATGCTTCTATTGAATATTTTATGTTATATAAAACAGAAGTATTTCTTTCTTATTCTAGGGAAAGCCGTACATTATTATATCAGTCTTGCTTTTTTTAAGCCAGTTAAAAATTAATACTTTCTCTCTCTGTAAACTAAACATTTTAACTTATGTTATGTTATGTTTACAGTTTTCTTTTTTCCATATATTATTACCTGTCAATGTTTCAATAAAATTTTAGGCATAGTCTAAGAATAATTTTAAATGTTCTTACTGTATAGTTATTTACTATCCTCATATTATATTAAATTTAAAAAAAATGTTTTACGGTAGATTATTTCAGTTATCAATATAATGTGTATCTTAATAATACATATATATGAATAGCATATATATATGTAATGTAAAAATTTAAATTGTTTAATCTTACAATTAACTCCCATATTAAAAAACCACCAAGTCTGCAATTTCTCTGTCTTTCTAGTAGCCTCTTGACGTTAAACTATTTGTAATAGATAAAATCTCCTTTGTCTTGGCGATACAAACTTGCCAATCTACTTTTGCTGAACTAATATTTTTTTAATTCTTACAACAACATTCTTAAGTCTGCTTCTACAATTACTTCCTAATGCTGGTGGCATCCTTAAGGTAATAAGAGGTTATGTGTGGCTTATTTTTGTGAGTTGACTGTTGGAGATGACCAAATAAAGCTGCTGCTAATTTTTCTTTGAAAATCTTGTCTTTCTCTCGACCATAATAACATCACTTTTGTCCCGACTTTTGAAGTCTATGGATGAGGCATAGCGTGTTCATTGCTATGTTTCATATATATGTGTGTATAATATAACAAAATTATTACACTTAAAATATCTCTCTAAAATTCTCCCTTTCCCATTCTCATTCTTTCATGTCTATTTTACCAGCCACAAAATTTTAGAATTAAAGGGAATGTTTGCTGATTAAGTTCTTTTAAACCCGTCTTCCTAAGCTAACTCTGAAATAAATGCTAATTTTCTGTCCACTTGCCACATTTTTCAGCTATCTTAATAAAATGGTTCCCTTTTCCAATGATTTAAGTTTCTTTTTGACAGTTAACATTGCTGACTAAGCTGTTCTCTCTTGGGAATATCTCCGCATCCTCTCTGTAGGGTCAACTTTGTAATAGAAAATTGTTTATATGTATCATTAATTGCTATGCTCTGGTCAGAGAAACATATAATTTCTTAGTCAAGAATAAAGGTAAAGTTTCACCATGGACTTTGCTGCTTCCTTGTAATGGAGCCATGACTGCATATTACTTAGGCTATTCTCATTTCCAGTAAGCCCAGGCAATTAAAAATAATACAGGCTAACATAAATTGTAGCCAGTGGATTAATTTCCCCACTTAACATACATAGGGATGGATGGTTCTGGGCTGTTAGCCGCTTGTATATAAGATAGTAAATGGCTGCTCCCCCCCCCTATTAGTGTGTATACTTAATATATATTCTATCAGCTGCCCTAGAAATTTGACCACCTGCATACATGCACACTCTACATACCAACTAGTCTAGCTTCTGTATATGTTTATATACACACACATTATGTTACCATTACTTGGGGTTGCTATATAACCCAGTATCTTCAAAATCACCATCTAGACCTTGTCTTAGGATTCCAAAAAGTTTTGAAACCCTAATGACTTTTTAATCCCTAAGGGAATGTCAAGCAGGAATATTCTGTTCAGGACTAAGGCTTTTTAAGATTTTCCTAGTCTTAAATTTGCTTGAACATAAACAATTTACAATCTGTTTAGTATTAACCCAATGTATTTATTGTTACAAAGATGAGCTATATGTCTTGCCTGTGCAGTCCCCTGAAGAACATGGCTCATTAACTGTAGAATAAGGGTTTATTCATAGATTTGTACTTTCTGTGTTCATTTTTATGATGCTATAAATGCGTGATGTATTTATTAGATTCTTTAAAATACCAACAGGTTACACAATCAAAATATAACAGTAGTATGGTACTCTTATCTCATTTATATGATTAGACTAGTATTTATTGTATAAATGTCTAATATTATTTTTCTTATTGCAGTTAAGATTTACTCTTTGCCATCATATCAAGTAGAATCGGATCCCTTTTATCCTTATACAGACAAACACATTTCATCTAAAATACCTTTAATAATTGATAATGGTATGTGTATAAAATTATGCATAAAACTAAATTTAAATTATTACTATAATGCAATGTATTTATATTCTTCTGAATATTATAATTTACAAAGTAAAAATAAGATATTGTATTAATGAAAATTATGGAGTAATTTTTTTGTTATTTGTTAGTATGGAAGTTTTATATAATAATTACATTATAGAAATGTATTGATATCTAGATAGTTATTTATTATGTTTTTAAAAATGTTTCTTGTTATTTAACTACATATTTTATACTTTACTGGCAATTTTTTGTTTTAAAATTAGTTTTTTTTTAACTAGTTAATAAAACCAATAAGCCTAATTGTCTAACACATGTAAGTAAAACACTTTAGCAAAAAATAAATTTCTATTGAAAAAGGGGATTTTTTTTAAATAAATAATATTGTCAATAAAATGACATCACTACTTAAATTTTAAACAATTATTAATGTAACTAGTTTAACAATAGGAACTCCTCAAAATTGCAGCGTGTAAGAATGTTGAGGAGATCTACCATCTTATTGATTCTGTATGGAAACATGAAGTTCTTCCAGACGACTGGTAATTGAGCACTATTTGTCTTATTTATAAAAAAGGTGATATTTTGGAATGCTCCAACTATAGAGGCATTAGTTTACTATGCACCGTTTATAAGTTGTTTTCGTCAATACTGTTCAACATGTTGACTAAATATACTGAAAATATTATAGGGGACTACCAATGTGGGTTTAAGGTAGGAAGATCAACAACAGAACAGATATTTAATCTGAGACAAATCATTGAGAAGGCAAGAGAATTTGATATTAAAGTCCACTATCTATTTATTGGTGTCAAAACAGCCTATGACTCAGTGAACAGAAAACTCTGTCTACAGTCAATGAAAGAATTCAGTATACTTGAAAATCTTATTAACGTAGCTGCTATCACCATGAGTGACACTAAACTCAGAGTCAAGGTGAAGAACAATTTATCAAAACCTGTTGTTTTTTCTAATGGTTTGAGACAAGGAGATGCACTTGCATGCTTATTGTTTAATCTTGCTCTCCAGATAATCATAAAGGAATCTAACATAGACACTAAAGGAAATATCTTTCATAAATCTGTGCAAATTTTTGCATTTGCAGATGACATCGTCATTGTAGCATGGGCCAAAGGGACTCTCAATCAAGCCTTCCTTTCTTTAGAAAATGAAGCAAAGAAGATGCATCTTTTAATCAACCAGAAAAAGACCAAATACATGACAAATACTAGCTATAGTGAACCCTATTTTGAAATAAATGACTATAGATTCGAAACTGTTAACAGCTTTACCTATTTAGGTTCCAAACTAAGTATTAACAATGAGTAATAGTGGGCCGGAAGTTCACAACAGAGTTTCTGCTGCTACCAGATGTTTTTGTTTTTTTTTGGTATCCACAAATATCTCAAATCTAATCTCATAAACAGAAGAACAAAGTTATTGCTTTACAAGACACTAATTCGACCAACCTTCTCATACGCTGCTGAAATATGGGCATTAACTGAAAGAAACAAAGAGACTCTGGCTGTTTTCAAAAGAAAAGTACTCTGCAGCATTTTAGGAGGTTTGAAATACAATGACACCTAGAGGAGAAGAAATAATTCCAAAATCTATAAGACTTTTAAGGAGCCAGATATAATAATTAATTTCTATTCAGCGTTTGAAATGGGCAGGACACGTGATTAGAATGAATGATGACCAAACCATCAAGAGGATCTTCGATTTTTTCTAAGACTTAATTGTAGTAATTTGTCTGAAAATTGTATAGCAGCTCATATTCTACTTCTGAATAATATTTGATGTACATCCAGTCATCCATAGTAGCATTTGTCTTTGTATATTTTCAACTCATGAGTTCATTAAATTATATATATATATATATATATATATATATATATATATATATATATATATATATATATATGCCTTTTTAATCTTTAAGCACTTGATTTGATGTGTTACACAAAATAACTTTAGGATACAAAGTCATCTAATAGTTATAGCTTCCTGTCATTGGAGTCATACTACTGTTGATATATTCAGTGATACTACTTCTGCTAATAAATATACTCTTTTATTTTCTTATATGCTATTGTTAAATTGGTTTATATATATATATATATATATGTATTGTTTTTCAGAAAAATAATTCATGCTTGATAGCATTATTTTTTTTAACTATAAAATATACTGTAAGTTTCAGGCCATATTATAGTCTATCTAATATTAACTTGTACAAAAAGTTATAAATAACTTATTTATTTATCTTTTTCTTTTAAATTCAGGTTCCTATCAGTGTAAAGCTGGTTGGGCATGTGATGAAAAGCCATCTCTCATATTTCGGAATCTTGTTGCTAAACATCGTGGTAAAAAGGTTTGTTTTTTTATGCTTAATGTAAGATTATTAACTTATGCCATTTAATATTCACTATTATCGAGATTTACTATGCTTTATTTCTATATTTTAATTATTTCTTTTTATACAATTAGTTTTATTTAGTAAAACTATTTCATGAATCATTTGTTTCTAAACAGATTTTTTTTCATCAAATGTGGTCAATATTGCATGGCAAATAACCACCCAAAATTTCATTAACTTGGAGATATCTATTTTTAATTATATCTCCAAGTATTCTTAAAATATGGTAGTAAATTTTATATTTTATAGTTGAGTTCTCCAAAGAATTTATGTAATGCAAAAATATCAGATATTTTGCTGGTTTGTATTATTTATTTATTTATTTATTTATTTTTTAGGGTTGTAAATTTATATGTTTTATAATCTATTTATTGATATGAAATTTGATGTTTTATAATTAATTTCAACTTACTCATTAAAAATAATTATGCTTTTTACAGGAATATGAAGCTCACGTGGGTAATGACATAAAAAACATTGAAGTTGTGAGGTGGCTTTTAAAAACTCAGTTTGATAAAAATGTTGTCACTCAGTTTGATATTCAGGTAATTCAACAGTTGGTAAATTTTACTAGTCATATACTAATAAACTTATGTTCATGATTACTTTTGTAGTAAGTTTAATTTTTAACTGTAGATTAAAATGGTATTCCAGATAATAAAATTTGAATTTAAAAATGTTGAAAAAAATATTCTAACTTCATACAAGTGCATTTAAAATTATTTTTTGTACAGCAGGCTATTTCAATGTATAATTTAATGATTTTTCAAAGGAAAATATATTTAAAGGAAAATTTTCAGAGTAGCTGAACTATCTAACCTAAAAAGATGTTCCAAACTGTTGAACCTTTAAATGTGTATATTTTTTTTTTCTTAATTAAAAAAAAAAAAAAAAAAAAAAAAAAAAACTGATCTTTCTACCTTCTTAAAATATCTGATGTCACTTGGTTTTTATATAAACTGTAATTGTAAATTTTACTATGCAGTAGGAAGAATTTGTTATATATTTATTTGTCTTCAAAATTTTGTTTAAACATAAGAAACTGATGTTAAGTTAGTATTGTGAAAATTAAAAAGTACTTCTTTGTATTACTTTGCTGGAATTTTAAACATACCCTCAAATTGATGTCATTTTCAAGTTTTTGTTCATTGTTGCTATCCTTCAACACAGCAATTAACATTATTTGTTTGTAGAATTTATACTAAATGATAATACAAAATTTAATTTTCATATCAATGTTTTATTAATTATTGGAGAAGCATATGATTATTACTAAAAAAACTTTTGATTTGTTAGATTAAAAAAAATGTGGATATGCTAAAAGTAGATTTTTCATGAAGGTAATTTCAAATTCTGTATGTAAAGATAATTTTTTTTTTAAAATAATTTAAAGTATATAAAAGAAACTTTTTTAATAGACTTTTTAATACACATTTTTTTGCAATAATTTTTATTTTAATGCTTTAATTTTAATTATTTTTTTAATGTTTGGAATAACTTATTCCAACATTTGAGAAAATATTTTTTAGTTTGGAATTGTTAAGATACAAATGGTTAAAATGTGTTTCAAATAGAGACATTGTTACAGATATAATTAACTAATTTTCTTTTGTTTATGATGACCAATGAGATAATTGTAAAGCTCAAAATAGTTAACTGTATATAAATAGCTTTCTCAAGAAATCCAAAGTGTTCTGATTACTCTTCCTTGCTATTGTTTATCATTACGGTTTTAACCCCCCCCCCTTTTTTTTTTTTTTTTTTTTTTTTAAGAAATTCTGAGACAACAAAAATGTATTTAAAATTTTCCATAATGTATTTAAACAAGTTTTGTTGCTTGGTTTGTTATAAAAAGTTTTAGTGTAGGTTAGCTACATTTTTAAAGTGACATTTACCTGTCATTTAATAAGAATATAGTTAAAACATCTTACATTTATTTTTTTTTCAACAATTTTTACTTCTCTAGGAAACCATATTTGATCATATTTTTAATCACCTTGGTATAAATACACCAGAGAAAGTGGATCACCCTGTGGTGTTAACAGAAGCAACTTGCAATCCTAACTATTCTAGACAAAGTAAAAACAATATATTTTATGAATGTATCAATTGAATAGTTTTAAGTTATATTTATGGTTTATAATATTTTTAAAGAGTTATTGTGAGATATTTATCCAGTTCTAAAAAATGTATTATTGTATTTTTCTATTTTATTTATTAGTATTTTGTAGCTACATATATAATTCTTTTAAGTACATATACTAATCTAGTTGATTTGTACTCAGCCTTCAGTCTGGATAACTAAAAATGTCTGAAATGAATGTTATATTTATTTCAAAATTTATATTAGTTTTTAGATTATAGTAACAGCAAATTAACACTTTTAAAAATAGCATTACTCCTTTTCATTAAACACATTTTATTTAAGTTTAACCTTTTCATTAACTTATATCTAAACTAAAGAAATAAAAGTGCTGTATTTGGCAATATTTGATGATTAGTCCTTTTATTTAGCTAAGTAGAAGTGTCTACTTTTCTGCAAGGTTATTTAAAGAACTTACAAGTTTGTGTCGAAATTTAAATGTTAAATGTGTGACACAATAAAATGTTAAATACTTTTCCTTTTATAAATGATCATTTTGTTTTTCTTAGCAATATATATTGGCATAGATAAAAATAGCAAAATGAAATTAAGAAGTAATATGCCAAATAAAAATAGATAAAATTTAAATAACTAAAGTGTATCTAGTCAAAAAGCAGCAAACTTATATTATCTTAAAACATATTTTAAAGGTTATCAAATGGTTATTTAAAAGGTTTTAACTATTTTAGCTTGCTATTAAAAGAAAATTCTATCTAATAGCACCTTACTATATGGTAGCTAAGCTCAATGCAGCATAAGAAAACAATCTAGCTCCATCATGATCATTATCTTAGAACAATTTGATCTGTCATCTAAATCCTTCCAATGATTTATCAGAATCACTGTGCAAAATTTCAAGAAGATTGCTTCAGTTATTTCAGAATGTGAAGTTAACAAATAAATATGATTTTACATGTATAGATAAGTAATTAATTCAAGATAATTGTTCATAAAGATATTTTCTTGTATACTGTATATGTAATTTCATGTTGGTTATATTATTATTACTATTATTTTGGCTTGAATAATTTAATTTATATTTTCTCTCATATTTTGTCTTAGATATGTCTGAATTATTGTTTGAATGCTACAATGTTCCTCAAGTAGCCTATGGTATAGATTCCTTGTTCAGCTTTTATGGTTATAATCATAAGCCGAAAGGTAATTATTGTCAGTTAATTTTGATACATTTTTAAAAAATTTGGATTATTATTTTAAAGGTATACTACAGATTATGTGAAGTGACTGGCAATGTGTGATAATAAATGTAAAGATGTACATAATTGAAGTCAAGGATGAACTGGTGTATCATATGCATACATAATATTTATTATTATTATTCTTAGATTGATATATAATCACATTTATAGAAATAAGTTCACTTAGTAGCTGAAAAGAGTACTAACATAATTTTTAAAAATATTGATTCTAGTCATTACTTACAAATTTAAAATCAGTCTTTTATTGTAGGCATTAAAAATAATCACAACATTTTGATAATATTTAATTCTTTAACCTATATAAACAAATTTTGTATTGGATATTATTAATAATGCTTCAAAATATTTGTTAATTTTTTAGGTATATTTGGAATAATAGTATCTTTAGGTTACACTGCAACACATGTATTACCCATTGTTCGTTCAAAATTTGATGTACGTCATGCCAAGAGAATAAATATTGGAACTTTACATATGATCAACTTCCTTCAACGGTTGCTACAACTGAAGTACCCTGCACATGCTTCCATGATTACACCTAGTCGTGCAGAGGTAAGTCAATAGTACTTTACAGATTAATAATGTTTTTAAAATTTTAAATTATTTTTTAACCTTGTTCCTTGAAGCAAGGGAATTTCATACATTTTGATCTTGTTAATCCTTATGTATCAAAACAGTAGATCACAGCACTCCATATTAACCCAACCGTCTGTAAGTAAGGAATCAACATTATTTAAAATAGTCTAAAAGGTTGTCATAGTAGTGTGTTGTCCAGACTTTGCGACCCCATGGTGAGCTGCCAACTCCCATGCAACTCTACAACTGAACTCTAACGTGCGCGCTAAGCTTACCAGAGACAAAAAGTTGGATCGGTTGCCTGAGGACGCTCTCGACCAATGCTCTCATTCTTCTATTTCTTTATGTGTGAATGAATAAATGTTTATAAAGTTAAATGGAGTCAGTCATCATTCATCTTAGTAGAATCTATGGATGTGAGATAGATTCTGGTATCTATTATATAGTTAGAAAATTACAAAACTATGGAAAAAATTATAAAAAGGTTTAAAAAGTTTTAAATTAGTCAGAAAGATAGCAAAATCCATTGAATTTGTTTTGGTTGTAGATTATAATTATCTTATCCCCAGTTTTGTTTCTAAAAATGTCATGTGCAAAAAGGCCTGATTTACATGAAATTAATTTTTTTCCCAGAAATTTGGTGGTTTTGTGATATTAAGGGCTAAAATACCATTAAACACCCTACACACACCTAACAGTATATGATTTATTTTAAGACAGTTTTTGATGACTTTGATTTTTGTTCATTCTTTTCTTTTATTAGTTTTTTAAAGTAGTACTGTAAGCACATTTATAATAAAAATGTATAAAATTAGAAAAAATCAGTAAATTTTTTTATTGTAATTTGCATTATATTATTCATTTACATTGTCACAGATTGTTTTATTTGTATATAACTCTCTTGCATAACTTAGTTGACATACTCCTATGTTCTATGTTTATCTTATTCTCAACTAGGATCATTGTCAACAAAGTTTTAATTAGATAATTATTGATAAATAACTTATATATTTTTACAAAATTCAAAATAGATATTGTAGTATATTTAAGACTATATCTAAACTATAATTTTTTCACTAATAAGATGGTGTGAGAGTTTATATTTTTAAATTATTTAAGTTTTTTTTTTTTTTTTTTTTTTTTTTTTTAACTATGGTGCAAGCATGTACAAATTCAAACATATTCAAGTTATGTTTTCTTTCAAAATTGTTCTTATAGTTACTGTATAAATATTTCATAATGTTGGTACTGCTTGTATGAGCTATAAAAGGGTCAGATATTGAAGTTATATTTTCATTCAATGAACATTTGAAAAGTTGAGAAAGATATTTCTTTCAAGTTTCCCCAAGTCTTTGCTTATGTAACTATTCGCTTAAGGTTTTTCACTTAAGATTAAAAGCTAATACTACTGTGGAATCAAATACTTATTTAAATCCATAGCTTTTAATGTTATTCTCTTAGAGTTTGATTCTTTGAAGAATTTTTATAATGAACTCATGTAAATTTATCTGTGAAAAATCTGTTTTGTGTACATTAAATGTACTCCTAAAACTATAATTTCATACTTTGGGTATATGTTATGTAATTTCTGTGGTGACCTTTGTTCATCACATTGAAAGCATCACACCAAACCAATAGTATGCTTCAGAATCAAATTGTTGTTGGTGGTAGTATGTTATCTCCTCCAGTTTATATAAGACATCACCATTAACTCCTCCTTCATTCTCTCACATTACTTCAGACTCACCTTGGTGCAAGTTCTCTTACCTTTATGCAGACACCTTTCCTACTCTCCAGAGGTTATTCTATTGGAATGTTTGTTTTTACTTGTGTAAACTGAAGTTGGAAGTTGGTACCAAGTTTGCAGTGAAACTGTAAATAATGCTGCTATTAACTCTAGAAGGTTTTGAATGTAATTGTTGGAAAGATATCCTATACACTTGATTCTAGTATTGTTGTCAAATTGTAAATATCTGAATCTCTTGCTCAATTGTTTAATCTTTTTCCAGTATATTTATCTAAAACTTTTTCCGATAATAAATGTCATGCTTGTTAAATTTATGAATTCTTTTGTATAAAAGTGTTCACACCAGTGGACACAAATACTATATTGCCATTATAGCTAAACTTTATTGTAGATAATGTTTCTTTTGTTTTCATATTTAAAATATTTGCATATTCTCTAGATTCTACTAAATGAGCATATGTTCTTCAGTCAATACTACATGGATGATATTCATTTGTGGGAAAATGAAAATTATTCTAAAACTAATTCTCACATAGTACAGTTGCCATATGTGCCAGTAAGTTGCCTTTAAGAGATTTCTAGTTTCATATAAAGTTATAACATTAATTTAGGAATATAATATAAATGTATAAATTATATCATTTACATTAACGTAAAATTGTACTTCATAGGATTACAAAAAGTTATATTTTTGCTGAATTCTTTTCTTTTTCTGAATTTAAATAGCTACCAGGTTCTTCATCGAATAATAGTGGGAAAATGGAGAAATGCCATACTTTGCTTAAAAGAGTTCAAGCAATGAGATTAAAACAGAGAGCTGAAAAAGTTTGTTATTTAACCTTCTGTATCTATATTCTGAGCTACTTGAAAACAGTTACCTATATCATTGTTTAAGGATTAAATTTTTTTTAATTTAAAGTTTCTGTAGAGGTTCTAACGTCTTTTCATGCCTGCATTTTATGTACATTTAAGTGAATAACACTGTATTAAAATTGTGAAGTTAAATATGGAATTTTTTTTATATATTTTGTAATTATAATTTTGGCGATTTACATATTAGCATGATATAACTAAATTTCTTGTTTCTATATTTTAAATTTCAGTAATTTCTAGCTTTTCATATTTTATATGTGATATGTTCAGTTTTAACTAAAGATAGATCTACTATGATTTATATTACAATTAATTTAGGTACTGTTCTTTACATAGCTAGCATTTGATGAAGAGAGACTTCAGGAATATCTTACTGTTCAAGAATTACTAGAAGAAGGTGATGATGAAGCAGTCTTGGTAATTTGTTATATTTGTTGTTTTAATATGTGTCATGGTATGTTTGATTACAGAAAAATTCACAAACGCAGAAGTTTATGTGAAAACCAAGACATTATTTTATTAGTTGAAGGTTATATTATTATATTTAATTTTTGATAAGAAACCACTCTAGAGTAACAAAGAGTAATTTTAAAGGGGTTTGCTTTTTAATAAAAATTTTGTGTACTAAAAAATTTTGATGTATAGATCTTTGACCAAAGAAAAGGATGCATACTGAATTTAATAGACATTAACAAGGCATATGGTTTTTAAAAATAAATAGTAACATATAAGCATAAACAAACAAGTATACTGTTATTTTTGTTTAATTTATGAATGTTGATATAAAGCTAATAGTAATTCATTATTCAGCTGTATAAAACATTTCTAAATAAAAGTATATGTCATATTTATTATTCTTCATATTAAGAATTTTTGCACATTTAATCCTTTATTTATTTATGAGTTTCCTTTTTTTAAACCATAAAACATTTTGTGATGACATGTAGAATTTGCAGTTTCCCATTCTAGTAATATATTTTCTGGGCTATATTTATATAAGGAAGACTCAATCTAAATTCAACAATGAGTAGAAATATATTCAACAATTAATAGTGTATATTGATTCAACAATGAGTAGATCTACTGTTCTGCCATCTGGCAGTGACCAGTAGTTTTTTAACATTTGTATTAGTAAAATTTTTTGTGCAGATTAAGATTGCAATTAAAATTAGAGGTGCACAACTAACTATACATTGCAATAGTCTAAAATGCAAAATTTCAACATTATGCAGATAAATTTTTCGAGTTATTCCAGCAACATTAATATATGTTTTATTGAGTTGTTCCATATATAGAGTGCAAATTATAATCAAGAAAGGAGTTGCACAACTAGATGTTACAATAATCCTAAATACAAAATTTCAACATTCTACACCTAATTATTTTTTACTTAAGTGAGCTACATATATATATATATATATATATATATATATATATATATATATATATTCACAGATGCCATAACAAAGTCAGAAAAGATATTTAAAGTTTCAAAGTTAATGTTTTCTTGTATATGTGTACAAACATAATATTAAGATTAGTCAACATGGATTCAGGCATGGTTAGAATAGATATTTCCATTGAGATCTGAAGACCAAAAGTTTACATGAATGAAATTATTTCCTTTACACATGGATGTAAAATAAGTACACTCTACTTTTGTTAATTTTCCTATTTTCTTAACATATTTCTTTTCTTACTTTCTTTGGAAATTTCTCCTTTTTTTATGTAAATATTTATTAAAATCTATGTAAAAACTATTAATCTTAATTGTATTTTAGGCATTACAAGAACTTGGATATATTTCAGCAACTGAACTTCAAGCTGGAATAAAAAAATTAAACTGCAATATTCGAAAGATTAAGAATTTGATTGCATCTCAGCAAGATGAGCCCCAAGTATGCCATTCTTATATTAATTTCCATTTCATTTAAAAATTATCATTAAAAATTATATATTTATATATTTAAATATGTCAAATTTTGCAGGATTCCCCTTTGAAAAATTGGTGTGAAGAACTGAGTTTGAAAAATTTCTCTGATGTAGATACTTGGATAACTGATGTAAAACAAAAGAGAAAGGTATGCATTTTTCATTGTTAGATCAATTCTTTACTTATATTGTACTGAAAATTGTATTGATTTTTAATGCTTTATTGGTAGGTTTGAATTTTTTTCTCTCTGAATGATGTGTGTCTCAGATGCATATCAAAATTTAGTAGGATAAATGGTTTATAAAATATTAAAATTTATAATATTTATCTTTAGTTTTATATTCTACTAACTTTATACTTGTGTAACTTTTTAATTTCTAAGATTTTATATGAGCAGAGTATTTTTAAGATATTGTTTTCCAATACAAAGTGCAGGGGCATCTTTGTAACATAAACTTAAAAATCTAAAATTAGGATCTTAGAATTGCTTCTGAAAATATTATTAAATAATTTTAACATTTTCATACATTTTCAAGGAAAATGAGGAAAAAAAATTAAAGATCAATATTGCTGTAATTGTAGATAAATAAACAAACATTTAATTGTTTTTACAACACAAATTTTTTTAATTAGCTTTATAATGAAGTATTTTAAAGTACAATTACTACCCTGTCATAAACTATAATTTTTGTTAGACTTATTAAGATATTTATATTTTTTTCTTATTTACACTTTCTATATAATTTCACAAGTGTTTTAAACTATATTGGTAAATTTTAGATATTTTTACAATTTGCATGCCAATTTATATATATATAATTTTTAAGCCTATTTTTGTATTAAAAATAATATTTTTTATTTTGAAAACAATTAAATAGTTACATCATTAGAATGCATGACTGAGAAATATATATTTTACAGGAAGTGTCTGAAGCTCGTCAGAAATTATCATCTGATAGATTAAAGAGTACTCATATAGGAGGTTTTAGTTCTACAACTGCAAATGACTTATTTGGAGGTGAGCGACTAAATCTAAAAGCTTTTTTTTATCTCTTTGCTATTATGTAAAAATTAAGTGTTGTAAAGTGTATGCCAGACAAAAATTTCAAAGATTTTTAGATGTTTTTCTCTGGTTCAGTAATTTTTAAAAGGTTTTTCCATAATTATTAATATAAAGACAGTTTTAAAACAATCTTGAAATATACTTTGTATATTTCAAGTACTAAGATGTAAAATTCCACTAAATTTACTTTATAAAGTTTTTTCCCCAAGTTTTATGTCTAAAAATTTATAAAAGAAAATTCTGTATATTTTCCCTTGTGCATTAATAATTTTTTATAGTGGTGAATTATTCTCAAGTTTATTTCATAGCATTGCCTGTCAGTTAATATGAAAGTAACAATAGCAATGTATGTACATTAGTGGCATGTTTCAAATGCTTAGTATACAAGGAAGAAAAATCTTTGTCATCAAGAAAGTAGATACTTTAGCATGTTGTTGAAATTGCTGTACAAATATTTATAACTGCTTATAAAGTCTTGATATATAATGAAGTATAAATATGTCTCTTTTTTGTAGAGAGATATGATAGAGAGCTTGATCCAGTCTCTTTATTTGATAATACAGTAAAGATCTTCAAATCTAGATGACCAAAATTCAGAGTGGCCCCAAATCTTGGCATTTTCACAGCTGTCACTTTTTTTTATATCTGATGATTTAAAATTGAATTTTCTCCTTATTTATTTTTATCTACACTTATTAATTACATAAATTTTGTATGTTATAATTTCAATTTTTTAAAACTGAACTGACAGCCCTTACACTCTTTAATGATTCTAAAGACAAAGCTTTTCACATTTTATTAATTTGAAATATCCATTTCCCATATTATAAATCATAGAAGTGAAAAAAAAAAGGAGGCCTCATCCAAAGAGACATACAAATGCATGTCTGATAGAACCCAATTTGGTCGAGACACTAATGCATGTAATGATTGAAGTTTGAAACCCAAATAACAATTTCACATCTTCATCCTCTTTCTTAAGACTGCAGAGTTAACACATATCTGCTTAGTATAGCAAATAAATTTGGCACATTACTTTTATACAACTTTGCAGTGTGTGTGTGGAAAACTTTGCAAAAGGTTTAAAATTTGAAATTGCCAAGATTTGGACTATTCTGGATCTGTGACTCTCTACTGAATTGTTCTAATAATCTACACCTGTGGTCCCCAAACATTTGACGCTTCTGATCGACCTACCATTTTTAAATCTGTGAGCTACCTAAAGAAGTCATGACAGAATAAATTGTTTTATATATATGAAATATATCAAAATTATTACACCTAAATTATCTACCTAAAATTATCCTTTCCCCCTTCTCATCATTCTTTCCTGTCTATTTTTCCAACCATATAATATCGTATTTAAAGGAGTGTTTGCTAACTTACATTCATTTCTAAGGCTAACTCAAGAATAAATGCTAATTTTCTGTTTACTCACCACATTTTCCAGCTGTCTCAATAAAGTAATTCACTCCCACAATAATTAAATTACTACAATAACACTGACTAAGCTGCTGGTCTCATGGGAAACTCTGAGTTTTCACTCACTGTAGGGCAAAATTTGTAACAGAAATTTTTTTTCTTCATCATCTGATGCTGATCTCTCTGGTAGATATGTCCATTTTTGGGTCTAAAATAAAGTTCCACCCCAGACTTTGCTGTTGTTTTAATGGAGTGACTGCAATTTACTTAGGTCTGATTCATTGCTCAGTAAGCCTGGGCAATTAAAAATGATAGGGCTAAAATCATTTTGTAACAGTTAGAGAAATTTCACACATGACATATATATATATATATATATATATATGTGTGTGTGTGTGTGTCAGGATTTAAATTGTAGATTAATTTTAAAAGATTTTAATTAGGGATTTTTTACTGAGAGTAACGCAGCATGAGGAATTAGCCACATAAATACAGCTCACACGCAGTGATCTAGAGCAGAGAGCAGTGTGCACATTCCGCAGACAGACTGTGGCTACCCAAGGCAGTTAAGTCTGCCTTTGTTAAAAGTTAGGCATCAATGTGCGATGCCATTGAAGATGATTGATGAGTAGTGTGCTCTGAGATTTGAATAAAGCTATGAAAATGTACTCAGGACTCTATTCACTTAGTGGGAACTTGACATATATATAAAATCTTAATTGTGTATTGATTATATACATACATTTCTAGAAAACATAAAATCAATTTTAATATAATTTATATAAAATAATTTGATTCATCTAAATGTGTTCAGGGGAGCAACTCCATATCCTCCAACATAAGCATGACCTTACAATCTACCAAAATTTTCTCTGTCAGCTACTAGTAGCTCAGGATTAACTGTTTGGTCTGGCAATCTCTGTCCTACATTGTTTCTTTAAAACATTTATATTAAGAATGTAATAAAATGAAACCAAGAAGAATATACTACCGCTTAAAATCTTCTATATATATTTTATATTCATTCACTTGAATGTATGCATGTGTGTGTGATTCATTTCTTTCTGCGTTGTAATGTTTCATAATTTCTTGACTTTTTATTGTTTTTATGAACATTTTAGTAAATTTTATGCATTTCTTGTATTAAAAATTTATATATATATATATATATATATATATATATTTGATTTATTTACACTTCTTCTTTAAATTTAGCAAAAGTTATGAATTTAATTCTATATTATACTAAATATTTGTTCAAGAAATTTTTTATTTCAAAACAATAGCATGATCTTTTGTAGGAATATTTGCTGATCCTGCTGAGAAACAGTCTTTTGAAGAATATGTAAGTATTTAAGGTGTTACATTTGGGTTATTCATATATAGTTCTTGATGTTATCTACTCTCCGAGATGAAAAATGTTATTTAGTGTTTATGAAATCTTACTTTCCTAATGCAACATAAAAAGATGTTTTCAAAATATTTTTATATATTTAACAAATTTGCTTCTACACAGTGTTACATTAGATACTCCATAGCATTAGGTATAATATTGATGCAGGTTCTACCTGACACACTATAGATTTTAAAACATTAGTATGAAATTTTCTACATCAATATTTAAAAAATCATTTAAATATCTATTCCATTTTTTTGCATATGTAAAAAGTGGAACAGTCCTTGTAAAATATGCATAAAATTATTAATGTATAATTATTTTCTTTCTAATTTGGATTTTAATAAATAGAAAAATCTTTTGAACATTGAATTTGAATCAACCATTTACGAGTTTATATTAAGGACAGCAAAAGTGCTTGTCTACATCCAAATACATTAGGAATGTTAGAAATGTATGGAAGGGCAGGAACATATGGTAAATGTAACAATTTTAAAAATGTAGTTGCATCTTCCTTAATCATATTACTATGATAAAAGTATTGAAAATTTTAATTTATTTAATTTTTGTCTTTATTTAATATAGTAAATAATATTGTCCTAACAAATTTTTCTTTTCTTTTTCAACCCATTCCTAAAAAGTTTACTTTCATTCAAGCATAAGATAAATCTTTATAATTTACTTGTTTTCCATTGTGTTCTAGACTAAAGAAATGGAAGAAAAGAAAGAGCAGATTAAAATTCTTGATGAAATTATTGCGGAATATAATAGAGAATTTTCTAAGTAAGCAATTTTCTTAAAATTTTCAAATTTAGTTAAATGGCATTTATTTTGTATAATATTGTCTTCTAAGGACCTTATAGTTCTTAGTTCTTTGCTATTGGTCTCAAAGCAAAAAAACTAAGTAACATAAAAAATAGCCCATTTTCTGTTTTTGTTTTTTTTTAATTATTATTCTTTTATAACGTTTTGCCTTTTACCATGGTATGTTCTGTAAGTATAAATCTAGAGGAATATTTTAATATTGAACTCTGAAATTTATTTATCTTTTTGTAGTTCAAGGATGGAATTTTATCAGTTAATAGTATTTATACATTATGAATAAAATTGTATTGTATTTTAACGTATACATTGCTATTCATATGTAGAATAAACAATTGTTTTTTCTGAATGCTGCAGCATTTTAATTGTGCTAGGACAAGACTAAAAAATATGCTATTAGATAATAATCTTTGTTTAAAGTGGTCATTTTTGAGAACACACACACACGCACATATATATATATATATATATATATATATATATATATATATATATATATATTGTGTGTGTGTTGATATATTACAACTAAATTATTAATTTTTTGTTATCCTGATATTTTGTTTTGTATTTTTTATGCAAATACTCATAAATTTTGAATGTGAAAGAAGGGAATAATTCTAAATTTTGTTCATAAAATAAAAAACAAGTATTATTTAGTAGAAATGTAGATATTTTTCCATTACTTTTAACTTACTTTAATACTCTTTTATTCATAAATTTGAAAATATTTCTAAATATCAGAAAAAAGAATAGTGTTTGTGAGCAAAAATATTGTCAGTTATGAAAGAACAGATTAATATACTTAAAAAAAACAGTGCAATAGGTTATATATATGTATGAAGGAGATTGATTGCATGTGAACTTTTTCCTGTTTGCAAGCCAACTATAATTAAAATGATTATTTGCAGCTACATTTATTATTACTCTAATGATTGCTGTTATTAATTTATCACATGTACCTATATTATTATGTAAATTTCTTCATTATATTTTTCAGATCAGAAACAAATTTTTCATTTAATTTAGCAGAATATTATCAGTTACAACTAGGAGTTGAGAGAATAAGGTATTCTTATTTTACTTCTAATATATGAAGGCTTGATAATTAGTATTTACTGTTTAACATGTTTCAAGTTATTGATTGAAAGCATAATAGGAAAAGTTTCATAAAAGATGGGAATTCCCGTCTCCCGTCTTCACTGTGTTAAAGTACTAAATTGTAGGTGTATAACTAAATAGGATTTCTAATGAATTACAAATTGTTAAAGTTATAAATTATTTTCTCTTCACAAATTAAAAAAAAAAGTATTGTAACCTCAAGTAAGTTCTTAATATTAAATTGTTATTTCTCAATTACAGATTTCAAATCTTTACTGTCTTACAGTACATGTTACAAAAAATATTTAGATTAAAAGTAAAATAACTTTGGTAGTCTTACTAATTTGATATATTTTTTAAAAATTCTTCAAACTAAATAAGTCAAGTTCAGTGTATATTGACAGTTTAGTGTTTTATGTTATTTTTAGAACTGCACACCTTTAAATTATAATTGGATAAAACATTTTATTCTGAACAAAGTATAGAAAAATATTTAGTGTAAAAGGAAATGTGTGTCTCATTTTTTGGTTTCCTATTTAAATGATTTTATTTTTTGATTACATATAATGACTTTCAACATATTCTGTGATTTCTATTAGCTTGTTAAATATTTCACATTTATTCCCTAAATATAATTTGATATTGTCTTAAGTAGGCAATCAAGGAACATATAAATTATTTTAACTTTAAAGGGTTTTTCTCAGTATGGTGTTTTTTATGAGATATGTGCACTATTTTAAAGATGTTTTAGTTTTAGCTCAGAAATTTATCAACTCATAGTTATCATAATTAAAAATATAAGGGATTCACACTGCATTGTGCTGGATCTGAGCAAAGTCTTATATTGCATAGTCAGAAATTATTTTATACTTTTTATACTAGCTCATTTACACTACATTCAGTTTAGGAAAATGTTATTGTGTACTCCACTCCGAATTTTGGTTTAAAAAAATGTTTTCTTTAATTTCTGACAATGTGCGGGCCATGGTTTGGCTTCAGCTCAATACAATATAAAAGGAATCAACCATAAAAGGAACTAGTATTATTATTTGTTGATGGATTAAAGTTAGAATTTTGGTTTAATTGTATGGGCAGAAATATATTTTCTTTTATATAATTAATGTTCAGTAAATTTTAGGAAATTGAGCAATCTCGAAGAAATTTTTAGTTCAGATTATCAATTATGACAATATAGTAAAAATATATTAAAAATGATGCAATACAATCCTTTAAAAGGACAAAAAAAGGTTCTACAGAATTATTTTAAATATATGTAGTTAAACATATAGATGCTTTATCTAGCTATTAATTTTGAATTTATACTTTTATTATCTACTTTCACACAAAAATAACAGACTTGTATGTAATATTTTGTATTCAGAATTTGATTAAAGTGTGTCAAATTTTTCTTGGATCTCATACTGTGTTTATAGTTTACTTTTTATAAGTAAAATTAATTTGGAAAATTAGTAGATTCAATTACAAACCTGGCTTATAAGTAAATAATGTACATTTATGTATTCATGACCTAGTTTTTAAACAATAGTGTTAATCATTCATATTATACAACTGTTCATTTAGAGTTCCTGAAATAGTGTTTCAACCAACAACTATTGGAGTCGAACAAGCAGGAATTGGGGAAGTAATAGAAACAGTTTTGGCTCGATACAATGCAGTTGATCAGCAAAAGCTTGCTGAGGTATTATTGTCTGTATATTTATATTTTAAGTTAAAATAGTTATTACAGTTCTTAGAGTATTTAAGCATTTTAACTTCAGTTATTAGTGCTGATTTGCAGCAAAAAAATTGTACTGTTGTATATAGTTATGAAATTAATGTTGTAATTACTCAAACTCTTTGAATTTTAATGTTTTTGTTAATTTTTCCAAATGAACTGTTGCACTAAAGTATAGCTAATAAAAATGTGTTAAAGCTTATGAAATAAAGCAGCATTAAAAGATTTTATTATTAGCTTTAAAATTATTATATCCATATTACTATGGTAAAATTGTTAAATCGTATTATTTTGAATAAATAAAAATTGTTTCAGAAAGCTTTTATATTTTATTGCAAAAGAAAAAAAAATTAGTTATTTCTACAGGTAAAATTTCTTTTAATGGATACTCATTTGAGTTTTATACTTGCAGTGTGCAGACGTATCTTATTATTGTCAAATTGTTTTATAGTAGCTTTAAAATCTAAAATCTTTCATAGTTTAAGAAATTTAAGTCTGGGGAGGGAAGTGCCCAATCTTAATATGCATGACAAATTCCAAATACTGGACCATAGATCAAAGTCTATAATGAATTATTTATTTATTTATCTATTTGGCCAAAGGAATGGATAATGATTGAATCAATAGAACATTGCCTTTCAATACTAGAGCCTTGTTTTAAAAAATATTTCTCTACAAACACCCCAGTAATTTTGACCATGAAGGCATAAAATGAATGATTGTTGAAATCCAAAATCATGATTTACAAGCCATACACTTATGTTTTATTATGTTATATTAACACTTTATGTTATATTTTTATGCTGCTTTAATCATTAAGCACGACACTGAATGACTTGACATATATATATGTTTGGCACTTAGAATGTTAAGCCTAATGGTACTAATATATATTTTCTGTTAAATATTTATTTAATGGAGTACAAGAAACTTTGTAAATTTTCTTATCTAGAATATATTTATCACTGGTGGTGGGGCATTGCTGCCTGGCATCAAGGATAGAATAGAAGCTGAAGTTCTTGCTATGAGGCCATTTCAATCCAGATTTAACGTGCAAATAGCTGGTTAGTAAATGAAATTAATTTAGCTTGCATTTGTGTATTGTAATTTTATTGGCATGAGAATAATAATATGTAGAAGCATGAGAATAATAATATGTATATATTAGGACTGGTCAATGTTGAAAATCTTACATCGCAGTATATTACCAAATTTATGTTGCAATTAAATGCTATATTAATAAAAAACATTGATGATTTTTAATATTTGTTTTAAGTTTTATTACATATATCATTATAAAATATACCTAAATATAAAAACATTTTAGAAAATTGTTTCTAAATAACTGTATAATAATATATACTAAATATAATAATTTAAAATTATTCAACTTGAAGTGATATAAAGAAACAATAAATATAAACAGGTCAAATGTTTAAATTCTATTCTATGTGCATTTAAGTAATGGTATGAAAGAAAACACTTGACTGTAATTTTTATTTTGTGCAGAAAGAGAAGTAGCTCTGCATTTCAGGGCATTAATGAATCTTTATGTTTTGTAATTAGGTTCATTCCAAAATTTTTCCTATGTATTACTGGCTGAATTTTTATATAACATCTGAACATGCCCATAGTTTGAAAAATGAATTCACAATGTAGATAAATTGTCGATCTGGTTATATCGTACATGCACTGTTACTTCATTTTGTAGTGTCAGGATATCGAAAAGACTTTATACATTGTAAATGCTGTATCGCACATGTGTTGCTACTCTCTTGAAGGCTGCTAGGATATCGGAAAGACAATTTCACATCAGAGATTGCTAGAGAACCATAAATTGATTTAGATGTATCAGCATTCATCCTGTATCATGGTACATCACCAAACTGAAAATTTGAAAATCTGTATTACATTGCAGCATTATTCATTGATATTACATCATGCATCAATATATCACTCAGTCCTAGTAAATGATATTTTATATATAATTTTTTAACAATGTTATATAAAGTTTCATTTCACTTTCTACTTCAATAATGATTATCTTGCATGTTGAACCAAGTATATATATTTTTTTAAATATACTTTTTTATTTACTCTTAATTTTTATTAACAGCTAGTATTTGTTTCAGAAAACCCTGCTATAGATGCATGGAAGGGAGCCAAAAGATGGGCACTGGTAGATGATAACCTTAAAAGATATTCTATTACGCGACAAGATTATCAGGAGAAAGGAGGAGATTATTTGAAGGACCATATGTGTTCAAATCATTATGTTATATTGAATTCTCCAGTCAAAAAGAGTGTTCCTTCATCACCATCAACTAGCATTCCTCAAAAACTTGAAAGTAAAACAACATGACAAGAAAGTCACCCAAGATAATTTTGGTTGTATATTCACTTTTGTATATATGTAAAATAAAGTACAAGTTTTATTTTTTTCATCCCAAATTTTTTCTGCTTTATTATATCTTTTATAAATATCATAGAGGGAAACGAATATTAACAAACATACATACTTTTTTTTTTTTTTTTTGCATTTTCGTTTTTTGGAATGTCTGAATGTTCCTCTCCTGTGAGATTCCTCTTTGATCTTTCGAGGAGTTTGTGGCGATCACTTTGATTAAATAGCGAAAACAAAAACGTCATTCCACGAAACAAGGTTTCTACTGCTTTATTTTTTATATTTTTAAATTCAAATTTAATACTGAACTGTGAGTAATTTTAATATTTTGAAGTCTTATTTCACGAAAATCACTGAAATATTTTAATTTTTATAGTTTCTACCGCTAGATGGCGGCACTAAATTAAATTTTCCACTTTGGTTGTGGAATAAGTTGTGAAGGTAGTTTCTAGAGAATTTTATGTTCATATTTTTACTCTATTATTATTATTTTCTAATTGAACCATTTTCTAAAGAAATTTACTGTCAATGTAACTAATATTTTAAAATCCAAAATGAAATCATTTAAACTGAAAATTGATTTTCATGAATTTATTCACGTTAAAAAAAAGAGAAAAGATAAATATTACTTTTTGCTTTTCATGAGTTCGATTATTGGTAGAAAAAAAGGAAGTATTTGCATGCTGTATTCCACTTTATTCCAATTAACAAAGGAGTAGCACTGGATTGAAAACTAATTAAAATTTCAGAATTTTTTTTCTTCCTTTATCTGATTGGTTAATTTTTAAGTACCACTGTATTATCAGCGTTCCTAGTTATACGAGAAAAGTAAATTTCATTTCCAGGTTGTCTAAATTTTTGATATTGTCACGCAGTGGCGGACTAAGGCTAAAGCGGGCCCCAGATAACATTGTAATTCCGGACCTATTTTTCAGTCATCACATATACTTTGCGTTTGATAGTTTGGTTTTAAAGCATATAGTACGTAGTTCTATTTAATTATCGGATTCCGAGAGAAAAAAGGAAAATAATAATATACATGTACAAAAATTAAATAAACATAATTTATTAAAACAAACAAACCTAAACATAATTTATTGAAACAAACAATAATATTTAAACAAATATACCCAGATTGATTAGTTATATTGCCATTTTTTCTCGCTTTTAATTCTGCAAACTCGTCAGTTTGTCATAATTAATAGAATTATTTAATAACTATTTCTATATAAAGTAATGATAAACTATTTAACTTTTTTGGCCTAATGTGGATCTTAAAATTTTTTTTATTCTGGCCATTACTGAGAATGATCTTTCACCGCTTGCATTGCTTATTGGAAGGGTTAAATAAATTCTCAGAATTATGTTTAAATTAGGGAATGTCGCAATAATATTATTTTCCTGAATAAATGACCACATGGATACAGGCGAAATATCTTCATACGTGCATAGTAAAGGCTTGATAAGTGCGAGGCTCGATCGTATTTACACACATCGACACTCGCGGACTTGGATGCATAAGTACTGGAACGCTCGTCCACACTTGTCGACTTTTTCAATCAACGATTCTTCTTGTACAGACTTATTCAGTTTTTGACTCTGAGGACTTCCAGATCTGAATCGAGTTCCTCGATCCACCGCATCCTTCGTCTTCCCCTTTTTCGGGTTCCAGTTGGTTTAGCATTGAAGATCTTTTTGGTGGCTCGGTCATCTTCCATTCTGCTCAAATGTCCTGCACATTATAATACGTTCTTGGGTAAAATAAAAGTATTGTATTACAATGCAATGTGGTGGTTTTACGGTTTGATTATTATGCCGTTTTATCTATACATAGTAATTTTCCCAAATAAAAGTTAGAATTTTCAGCTACACACATTTTCCAAAAAATGCCTCATTGCTACTTCGAACAGAAACGGCTAACCAGAGCAATGTTTGCAACGCAATTGCGATGAAATACGAAATTGCATCATTACTGGTTGAAGCTGAGGTCCCTTGTTGAGTAAGTCAATTCTTACGCTGACCCATCCGAAGACATACAGCAGCATGCAAACTGAAGACCAGAGGTCACGGCAGCAACCACAACAGCTATTGAGCTGCTGGTGACCTACGAGAGTACGTCGTGGTCCGTGTTAATGTTGTCAAACCTGGTAAGGAGCAAACACTACCGAGGTAAGCTCAGTCTACCAGGAATAACGGAAGACCCAGATCACTCAGGTAAGCCCCGTGCGCATGAAACCCGTATATACCTAAAAGAGGTATACCCCTGAGGTTGTATCTCATTTAGAACTACCCAAAGGACACTCGTGGCTTGAGCTAGTGACGGCAGACGTGAGAGACGTTGTCCCCCTCCGGTGTTGGGTAAAAAACTAATTTACCGTATTTACTCGTGTGCAATGCAGTTCTCCTTTATTTTTCTTAATATAGAGAAAATTTGTGGATACGCATTATACACGGAGTAATTTTTACTGAATGTATTCACACGATAAACGTATTATGAATCAAGACAGGTATTCGAGGAAGTAAAGAGGAAAAATTTTCATCATTAGAAGAATTGCTACATTTTTATATTCACTGCGATTGCTCTTCTTGTATACACTAGTGCTAATAACACTAACTTTGAATGCCGAATTTCTGACTCTAGGTACGGTTACCGTTTTCTTTTACATCTTGAACTACTTGGAACTTATATGGTTCAATATAGCTAAATTACTTTTCATTTCTAATAGCACCTTTTCACAAAACCCATTTTTCTCATAGAATGATGAAGGGTTAAAAAAATTAATAAATAAACGTTGTATAATACCCCTTAAATAGGGGGTGTATCAGGTCTTCAATGTCAGTCGGTCAATTCATGGTGGCCAATTATCTCCCCCCCCCCTTAAAAAATACTTAACGTTACCGATAACAAGGGTAAAGAATTTAGCAAGGGATAAGAGCATCTGACGAATAGCATTGAAACAGCTTTGGGGGTTGATTCATTGAGTGCCCGTAGCAACTGATTTACAATCTGGAAAGTCATTTGCATGTTGGAACTTAGATGTGCGTGACATACGATATAAATACAGTAATAATTTTAAATAATTTTTCTTTAAAAAGTGGTTACCAGTATATCCCAACAGGATATAGTACTATTTAAGCCCCCTAAGACGAGGTGAAATATATTTTTAAAATCATTAATCTGGAATCCCAATGGGAGTCCCAGGCAAGTGTGCCCCGGCGACTGTAGGGTCCTGCTCATGAATGTTTACGCATCGACTTACATCATTTAAACTTCCGTTCAGTGGAATTGATCGAAAGCTAACTTAATTTTTATGTATGCTGGAAAATAAAATACTTTTTTCCCTAGTGGTGAACAAGAACATAATAGGGAGCCGGAAAATGGCAAAATGGCGCTGCTTTTCGGTACCGGAGTTCGGTGGCGGGTTCGAATTCCACTGCTGTCATGGATTTTCATACTCGTTCGGAATCGGCTTTAAGCAGTAGGTCCCCGTCTCATTAGCCGTCATCAGTAAAACAGCAGACCATAGCGCTCCAAAACAAACCAAACAAAATTAGGGAAAATTTTCTCTTCCCCAGTCTTTTCTAAGTTACCTTTTATACAATGGTTTTATAAATGAGTGACTGTAGTTACTACAGTCACTGTACTATACTTTTAGTGTAATTATTGTACACTATTACTTTAAATGTAATTTTGATTAAAATTTTTGTTTTAAAATTCCAAAAAGTGATGAATTTTAGATAATCCTCCCCCCCCCCTCACATATAAGTAATAATTCCAGAAATATATGGAAAAACCCGCATGAGATTAAAAAAATAAAGAAAACACTGGAAATATTCAGGTATTGATATATTTAATTCTATCATTTTTATTCCACAAGTGGTCGATTCATTTTATTCTTAGCGACATTTGAAAACAATGCAAATGGCGTAATACAATATGGCAAAGTAGGTCAATTCGTGAAGGCTGGGATGGCTTTTTTCTGTGACTTTTAACCCAGAATGTCGGGTCCTTTTTCTTTTTAAGCAAAGTTGAACGCGTCATTTACAGTGTTTGAGAGTTGTCGAGTCAGTTTGCATTTAACACCCTCTTTTAATTTTCTGGATTATTATTATTTTATTTTATTTTATTTTTGTGTGTGTGTGTACTAAGTGGTTTGAGTGTCTGAAAAGGTATTTGTTACAACAACGACGTTTGTGGCGTATGTATGATTAAAAACGAATAAGCAATTAACTTTCATTAAATGTTTTGAGCAGATTTAAAAGTCACACCTGAAACTATTTTTAATCTCTAAGTATCCTGGATTAAACTAATTAAATCCTCACTGGGATGTCTCCAAATGTCATGCTCCAGGAAATAAAGGTACAGAAAGACATTAGTTTAAATTTTAGTAAAATATTTATATGATGTTTGGTACTTTTCGGGGATTGTACAGTGAGACCTCGATCCACCATTTTACTAGGGACATGATTCCAAAACGATGAATGCGGGAAAATGACAGATTAAGAAATGGGATAAAATGAGAGACTATCAATAAATTAAATATCGAAAACACTAACTGGAAGTATTATTTTATAAAATATAACTTATATTTATAATGATATTTAACATTTCTATAAATATTTTGTAAATGCTAGTTGCTTTTTGCGCATGTGGAACGTCTGATTGTAAAGAATGATCGTTGTAATCATCTCTATCCGAGCAAGTATACTATTACTTTCAGTGTGAGCGTATGTAATTGACAAAGTTTAGCGCCCTGAAGACTGACTAAACCTCAAAAATAGGTGCGCCTTTCGTTTGATGAGCACCACTTGGGTAAAAAAGACTTAAGTATTTACGTACTAACGCTAGCAGAAGTTGCGCTAAAGCCCAATAAACCGCCAATTCGCACGCACACGCAGTTATCGTTTGGATTCCTCGTTTGCTGATTTTTGGCGCCATTTTGTATTGCTACGAAAATGCTTATTTGGGATTTGCAAAAACAGAACAAGAGGCAATTTTATTTTTTCAAGAGCAAAATATTTTATCCCCCCCCCCCAAAAAAAAAATGTACCAGTTCCCATGACATGAAACTTTATTTTGGTAAACGTAAGTTTTGGAAATGTAATTCAAGACATTAAATTAAGAAAATAGATAATGTTTTGAATCTATGTTAAACTCTATATCGGCCCACTTTCCAATGAAATCCGATTGACTACCTTGTTTTTAAATAAAGTGTTTTGATTTTAAATAAAGTATTTTATTTTATGATTTGTTTAAAAAAATTTTAGGTGTAGATTGGCGGCACTTAAAAACCGCCAAATCTGTAGCTGCTGTGGTGTTAGTACGTAAGTACCAGAACGACTTTGCTCAAGTGGATCCTCGTAATTTATCAATGATTTTAATATTTACAAAGTTTTTCACTTGGTACCGATTCTGGTATGTCATCGTATTCCTTAACCACTTCTGGTTGTTACTCATTCCCCCCTTTCCCTAGAATAGACTTACTAACACCAGGGGGATAATCCCGTCTCAATATAAGACTATTCCATAACTAAGGGTAATATGCAGCTTCACTTTGAGCGAGGAATCACGAGGCTTGAAGACTAACTTGGTCTTAAGAAGGGTTGCGACATTCGTTTGGTGAGAACCGTTAAGGTTAAAAAGTGACTTTGCTCAAGTGGGTCATCGTAATGTAGAAGCAGGAATCAAGCAGAAGACCCCCAGATTTGACCTGCCACCTCCAGAGATATTGCTTGGGAACGTGGTGAACATTGCGACCATGAATCTATTTTACTTGCCCCCTACTGCCATTAATGAAGAAACTAAATCTTTGGCAGGTTCGATCCTCGATCCTGCGACCCACTGGTTACGAGATCGTTGCTTTTGCCGACTGAGCAACTGCGTTTCCCTTTACCTCTTTCTTCTGATCTATATCTGTGCATAGGTCCTCTGCTGTTGTTCCCTCTCAATTTCCCTCCCTAGTTGTCAACATTTAAAAAAAAAATCTAATCCGTATGGTAGTTTAGGAAAAACTCCTGATGAGAGAGAAATCATTTTATAGTCCATACGGTCTTAAATGTTACTTAAAACATTCTTATCAATACCAAAGGATTCAGTTCCCCAGCTCTCATAAATTTCTCAAAAAACGGTAATTTCTGACCCCAATAAAGAGATCAGACCGAACTTTTTTGACGATAGATGCGAGAAAACGAAAAATTCTGGAACACTGAAAGTAGGAAAAATAACCATGATTGTATGGGTTTGTATGGGAAAAAACTGAACTGAACTGAACGATCAGTGCGGGAAAACACATAAGGCAGAAACGATAGATCAATGTTCCACTGTATTTGGTTTTGAGTACCTTGGAATCCTACTCATACCAGATTTTATTTTTAGAATAGTTAGAATCAAGCGAGGAGATTTTAATTTCATTGGATGTACTGAACTAGAGGGTTTGGCCCAGGAAGTTCAGTTCTCAATATTTTCAGGAAGCATTCATTGGATGTAACCAAATCAGTCACAAAGTAATAAAAAATAATAGCAAGAAAATGGCTTTTAATGAAATATCTTTCAGACCTACTTCTGGTGAGATAAAACTCATGCCCAAGAATGTGTAGAATTTTGTACTGATTGCTTACTTCCTGGAAACCAGTTCTTAATATCTGCCAGGCATAGTAACTTATTCTAATAGCAATTGCCATGTCACCACGATGAAAAACTGATCACAAAGGAAAAATTTAGGCTTTTACTTAGTGTGGAATGACGAGAAAGAGAAAAAATATATGTTAGAAGTAATTAGTTACAAAGATATTCCGCAGTGGAAAGAGAAAATTTCATTCAAACTGTTATTACACTTAAAAACCATGCTCTAATATAACGACATTTTTAGGTGTCTCATTATTCAAACGTTAAAACTGAGGGTTTTTTTAAATAAAGATATTTATCATAATTGAAATATATTTGCTATTATTATAGTCTGTTCAGATTTTGGAGGGGCTCTCTAACATTCCCATTAACACTACCATGGGAACAAAATGCAAGTTTGCATGGGGCACCTGGGCATTAGCCAAATCACCAGTGATAATGATGTTACAATCTTTTAATGTGTGTTTCGTTAGATGAGAGGAAATTTAAAGTTGCGATACAGTTATTAGCGGTGAAGTCGTTAAAGGTATATACAAGATAATAAATTGATAAGCCCTATTACTTAGTAATAATAAATTAAAATAAGAGACGAAATGAAAAGAGAAAATTAAAATAATCTAGACTGAATGTTACACGGTATAAAATACTGTTATTAAAAAATTACAGTTACGATAAGAAATAAAAAAATGAAAATATGGTACTACACTAATTGATTACGAATGTTTACAAGTTAAGATTGCATTAATAAAATACATGGTTCTAAAATAATTAGGAAAATTTATAAGTTACAAGCAAAATAGTTAGGAAAATCTAAAAAAGGTTTTGATTTTACTTCTAAATATTTCATTTCCTTTAAAATAAAGGTAAACGGTAAACTTAATGTAAAGTTTTGATTTTGAAGAGTCACGAAGATCGGCTAGATCAGTGATTCTCAATCATTTTTAAGCTGCCGCGCCCTTAAGGTTGTGAAAAAGTTTCGCTCCCCATCCCCTTCTGTGCGGTACCTTCGGGAGAGATGGTACCGCTCTGTTAGAAAATCCTGAAGTTTAAAGTATGGGCAAAGGGAAGTTCTAAATTATAAGAAACAAAATTTTCAAGCAATATTCTTCAATATAGTTACGTACAAAACTTTTACGGTTTAGTTAAAAAAATTTTTCGAGGAAGATAATTGCTGTTTGTTTGCTCAAATTATAATGAATAATGCAATAGTAATCAAGTTAAAAAGTTTATTTTTTGAATTAGATAAGTGCAAAACAGCCAAATTGTGTTACTCTAAAAAAGTAGTATTAATTAAACTATCAGGGGAACTTATATCAGTGGAGTTGTTGAGCTTCATGGTTCAGAGAGAGTTTCGATTAGAAAACTTTTAGTGAAATAAAGGTACAACCCCCTTTTTTTCACTTATCGGAGTCGATTTACCTTATTTGCATCTAGTTCCTTCACAACATTGAATCCTCGCTTGATAATGTAGGAGGAAGGGAATTTTTTTTTTTTTTTTTTTTTTTTTAATGTTTTTTTATTTTTTTTTTTTTTTTTTTTTTTTTTTTTTTTTTTTTTTTTTTTTTTTTTTTTTTAATGTTTGTCCATCGGTGACTATGTTACGTAGCAGCCAAAATTCTGTAAGACTATAACTATTCTGAAGCATCGCTTTCAGAGTTTGATTAGTTTAAAGTTCAACTAATATCTCCTGAATTTGAATCCCAAAACATGCTCCCATCACTTCTTACCGCTCAAAATCTGTCCACTGCCCCCAGAGGACCCTAACGTCCCCGTTGAGAATTAATGGGCTAGATCAAAGCCATTTTACACATCGTTTTACCAGGATCAGTTCTAGGCATAGATAAAACAGGCGATAAATTTTAGAGTCAGCATGAAGGCAGAAAGCAAAGTCCAGTTAAAGATTTAAAACTAATTTCAACTTAATAACTAATTCTACTTATTACTAATTCAATTTAATAATTTAATTACGAATTCAACTTAAATAGATGAATTTTGCACCAAATCTATTGCTTCAAGGATACTATATTTATATGTTTCATCTATTGCTTTTAATTTTGGAAATAAGTGCGGTAAGTGGAAAGCAATGGCGTAGGAAGGCGGGTGAGGTGGGTGCGGCCCGTACCAGGTACCAGCTTTGAAGGGGTGACGCGACTCTGCCCCTCAGCCATTTTGTCAAATGAAAATAGTTTTATTTTGAAATTCACATTAATGGGGTTTATATAGGATGTTAATGTACAATAATTAACAGTATAAAATTACGATTTAATATGATTCTTCACGACGTCTGTCGGAGACAGCTTTTGACGTATGACGCAAAAATCGCGAGAATAATAAAAGAGAACGCGTCTTAGAAAACTACAGGTGCAGGCTGGATAGACAAAATCCCTGTATCCATAAAAGGATCAGTACTACTGTTTCTATAAAACAAATATTTATTTACAAACTATTTACAGTTACTAACATGATGGGTTTGAGTCCCACCGAACTCCCATTTCCAAATGCCTGAAATAGGCGCGTTACATTCTCTGACGTGAACAGGGAGGCGCGCCATCTATGGGGAAATATGAACTTTAGCCACAACGTCAAAGTCTACTTTGGCACGTGAGATGACTGACGTCTCCCAGACTTCATGGTATGTCAAGGGGTTAATAAAAAAGTATTTTACTTTTAGTTTATTTAAAATTGTTTACAAAATAATTAACATTTTACCCGCTTAATTAACCAATAAAATTAAAAAATCACTTTCTCAATAAATTCCTTTTTATATTTTGGTGGATATGGTAGCGACAAGTTTAAACTCCGCACCGGTTACCATCAGATCTTGCTACTTCACAGGGGGAGAAAGTTTTTCAAAATTCAAATTAATTAAAAAAAATTCTTAGGCTCTACAACTTTTCAAGATCGGTTAAAGTGTTTAATTACGCTGGTTATTGAACATGAAACAATTGATCAAATGTTGGTTTGATATGATTTGGTTTGGAACGCTACGGTCTACTTTTCTTCAACTCGAAGGCTAATGAGACCGGAACCTACTTCTTAAAGCCGATTCCGAACGCCTACGAACATCCAGCCTACAATAGAATTCGAACTCACGAACTCTGGTACCAATCAGCGCTCTAACCATTCGGCCATCGTTTGGCGTTGGTCAAGTTAATTTTTAAAATTAATCAGAATGTTTGCGGCGTTAAATTTAGAAACTTACGTTTTTTGTTTATTTTGTTATTTAAAAAAATTAATAGCTTTTTGGTTTTTTTGTATAGTTTTTAATAAATATTTTTTGTCATTCAGTTTATATTTGCAAGAATTCTTCCAGTTTTATAGGTTTGTATCTATCAATAGTTTATCTCTTTTGATAATAATTTTCATCATGTGGGGAAGAGGCGGCATTTTACAATTTTGTCCAGACTGCTAACCGTGGTTTTACAAGCAAAAACACAGAAGGGGAGGGGGAATATCTATGCGCATATGTGATAGTGACGACTTTTCCGATTTTATCTTCTTTTTTTTCCCCTTTTAATTCAAGCCGAAAGTTCGCCGTATACTGTTACTGTGGTAATACTTGTTTGTGCAGTTCGCATTCTAGGGAAATTTCAGCGTCTGATTCACCTTCACCTTCGCATAGATTTCATGGATTTTTATTCATTTTCTCTTCGGCGAAATAATTCCTATGGTCGTGTTTCAGGTCAACCTGCAAAATGAACGAAGTGAAATTGGAGAACGCGAGTTGAGACGTCTCTTAACCTCCGAGACCTTTTGAAAGGAAATAGGTCTGGAAAGTACCGCTATGTGGATAGCGCGTCCCCCGCAATCCAAGGACCCCCTGCGGATTTGCGTCCCTGTCGAAGGAGTTTGTGAAAAGTGCCGCCCGTTTATAAAAGATGGCGACCTCAATACAAGGAGAAAAAGCACTGAAATATAGGTTGTCTTTGTGCGAGCACTCCACCCTGCGTATTTCACGTTTGGTACCGGGAAAAAATAGTCCAGAAAAATTCCTCCGAAGAAAAGTGAGAGTTTTGACACTTCCCCGTGTGTCGAATAGGAAGCCCCGGAGCGGGACTGGACGTGTTCGAGATGAAAAGGTGCTGGGATTTTCCATTACGACAGCTCAAAATTGTCTCGTCAGATTTACAGAAAGAGGGTCATGGTATTTGACGACAAGGAAGATCTTTGCTATGAAATAAAAATGGAATATCTAAGCACCGCAGAACCGAACGAGGGCCGATTGGATAGGCTGCTGATAGCAGCTTCCCGAATCATCTTGATCGGCGAATCAATCAGTTCAATTTGCTGATTTATCAATCTATAATTTAATTTGGTTTTATGTCATTCGAAATAATTAACGGGTAACCATTGATTTTGAAATCCAACAAAAATTTTAACTGCACATAATGTTATAGTTAAATAATACACGGAACATGCTACATTTAGAACTATTTTTTAAGACAATTTTTTACTAAAGTAGGATAATTTTACAGCTCTGTTACGATAGCCACCATTTTCTTTCGCCTGAAAACACTCATTTTGTCCACGACTTATGATTTGTGTTTATAATGCTAGTAAATAATCAGAAAAAAAAAAAAGATGCTGAAGAATATCTCGCCTGGAGAGCCCATGTGTTGAAACCGGTTCTGACCGTTCAGAATCAGTATGTTCCGGCAATATGTCTCGGTTTTCTTAACCTTCGAGCACACACACATATATAAACAGGGCCGGGGCTAGTAAGTGCTTGCATACACGCAGGAGGCCTAATTTCTAGGGCGGCCGATAGGATACCTACTAGGTATGTGCAGTTTAGGGACTATCTTGCATACAAGTATAGGTGGCTAACAGCCCAGAACCAGTCCTGTCTTATATATACATTATAAATGATACCGTTTCAGCTAAAGACAACGCTGAAGGACGGTTTCCCACTTCATCATAGGGGAAGGACGGATTTCCAATTCATCATAGGGACAGGACAAACTGAAGGGTCAGCTAGCATGAAGTTCTATGTACAAGACATTTAACACCTGGGTTAACATCTGCGGGAAAATATCTCTAGAAAAATCTATCTCCTACAGCATGTATCTTCTTTTTATTTGGAAATTTTCTAAATTGTCCACTAGGGCCATGTAGGATTATAATTGGTTAGGCCTCTTCTCCGAGGGCGTAAACTGTAGCCCCAGTGGTCAATTTAGGTTAGGAGTTAAAAAGGGGAATGGAAAATGACGCGGAAACTTTTATCCCTTGGTTTAAGTTTTGAAAACCCTTGAGAATTTTCCTTGCATATATATATATATATATATATATATATATATATATATATATATATATATATATATATATATATATATATATATATATATATATATATATATATATATATATATATACAAAAAAAGAAAGATCTAAACTAAAACGCCGCAGAATTATTATTCATTATTTAATTGGTCCATGCTAAACACTTTTCAAACTATATTAAATTGAATTGAACTGAAATTAGATTAGGAAACCAAATGTTTATTTTTCAGTGGAATACCGGCTTAATGTTAAATAGCATTAGATCATTAAAGCACCAAATGAATAAACATAAATGACTCAATTACTTTAAACTCATATCTCTGTCACCCGTAATGTAATGTATTTTGGTTAACATTACCAATTCCATGCAGTGGGTTTGGGCTCGGATTTGTGTGTTTCAAGAGGAAGTGAATAAAAGGTTTAGAGATGTAGAAACAACAAGAACCTGCTGGATCGGAGACAACTTTTCTAAACTACTGTTTACATCTTACTAAATTGTGGCTACGTGTAATATTGTTACTTTTCAACAAGACAAATCTTTCCTTTAGATTATGGATTTAAATTTGCCCAAACCGATTGGGTGTGTTGCGTGGATTATTGGTTTATCTCATGTGATTGCTACCTCTTGCGACGCATTCGAGGCTTAACAGTTATCGGTTTAACGCTATGGTTCTACCCGAGAAAAAGATGGACATCGTATGGAGATCGAAGATGTCAAGTGAAACATAGGGTTAAATATCTCTACATATACATAAGTACGTAAGTCAAATTCCGATTTAACACAACCCGAAATACTGCCAACTCCTTTAAAGCGCCACAAGTGTGACTGAACATATCTTCCACATAGAACTTCAAATTTAAGAATTCATAAAAGCTCCTATTCGTTATAAAGGGAAAAAAAATTGAGACATAAACACCAAGCATGAGATTTTCTGGGAATTTTTCTCCTTTTCTTTCTTTATTCCTGCTTTCAAAAAACATTTTAGTCTCAATAGTGTATAATAATTTACACACTCGAACGTTTTCAAATAAACAAGTTTCGGTTGAATTCAATATTGGCTCTTTCAAGTTCCAAGAATTAGATATGAAAAATCTTAAAAGCGCTTTATTTTTAAAATACCAACAGTTGTGCTACTTTTAACAATAGTTAGTTGGTAACACATGTTATATGTTCGTTGTAAATTAGTTTGATTTCTTTTTTCTAGTACTTTATAAACTTCCTTTAGAGTTTAAAACAATCAATCTCTGAATCATGTTTTCTTAGACAAGCTTGTAAATTTCCAACTTTAGTTTCCCAGAGGTTCGAAAACAATAGTTTTCTATCTGTACCGTGGTACTGGCAGATTGATTTTTTTACAAGTCATTATAATGCAATAGACCAATGATTCCTAATACGTAACACTATTTACTTATTGTTTTATTTGGGAGGAGATTGCAGTTTAGTTATTTTCAAAATCCTTTAAAGGTAACAGATAAAGTGCTAATTATTCATTCATGTTTGGTGTGGTGTGTGTTTCACACACAAATAACAATTACACCCTTCCCCCAATTACTCTTTTCCTATCCCGTTTAGGGTTTGCTTTCCAGTGATAGCGGTATACCCCGTATCACGAATATGTCGTTATCTCTATTTTGCTGTTTGACTCGGAGCTGATAGGCCAAAATTGCATGGCTCAACATGGCGTGGATCTTTACTAGTAGCTGACTGTCCAACCGTTCAGAAAATAACTTCGCATGGTTCGCTGGCATCCTTTATGCTCAAAATGTGCTCGGCTAAGAAAATAAGGGAAGGCATTCGTGCACCGATCCCGGCCCAAATGGCCAGGAGGCCCTCGAGGCTTGTTCCGCCTGTGGTGGGTAGATCCCAAGTACACTCGGTCCCAGTGGCAGAGTGGGCCACCATTCCCTTCAAAGTGCCTGTCGCAGTACTGGGCCCATTGGTGAGCGAACGCCGCAAGTGGGAGGAATTTGGAAGACTCTAGCTAATACTCTAGAGCAGGGGTAGGCAACGCGGCGCCCGCGGGCGCCATGGCGCCCCCGATCGATTTTTAATGAGCCCTCGCTGGACTAATGTAAATGTATGATAGCCAGAGCGATGTACTTACTCTTGTCAAACGGCAATATACAGCAAGTAGTCCGTTGAGTTTAGGATTTTGCACAGATTAGCAGTTTGCCAACCTTGAGCGTATCTAATAACACGCACGTATTTTTTGTTAGTGTGTGATCGTATTTTGAATAGACCACGCGTAGACCGTGCATTTAAAACTACCAAGTAATCCGAAATAATTCTTTTCTTTCAAAACCCTTCATGGATAAATGTAAAAGAAAAAGAACATATTATTTTAACGATGAATAGGAACATCTATATTGTTTCTTTGATTACAAACGGAAGTGTGTTTGTTGTGTAATAATAGTGTTCCGATTCCCAAGAAAAGTAATACTGAACGACATTTTAAGACCGTTCATACCAATTTTGATAGTGACTATCCAATGAACTCTGAAATTAGAAGAAAAAAATTATTTCTTTAAAATTTTCAATAACTAACCAGCAAATTTTTTTACTAAACCACTGCAACAACATAAAGCAGCAACGATCACGTCATATAAAATATTGCATTTGCTAGCTAAGAATAAAAAACCATTTACAGATTGAGAATTAGTGAAAGAAGCCATGTTAGAAGTTGCTGATTCCCTTTTTGAAGAATTTAAAAATAAAAAGAAATAGTTTCAGCTATAAACACGTTGCAATTATCAGCACGAACTGTTACTAGAAGAATTGAAGTAATTGCGGAGAATTTGGAGGCAGAATTAGCAAATGATATGGAAAATTGTATTTTCTTTTCGATACAGATGGATGAATCGACAGACATGACAAATATATCCCAATTAGCAATTTGCGTGAAGATGGTATTTTCTGATTTTACAACAAAAGAAGAATTCCTTAAAGTTCTGCCATTAAAGGGAAGCACCAGAGGAGAAGATATGTTTTCTACTTTTAAAAAGTATGTAACAAATGTAAAATTGCCTGTACAAAAGTTATCAACAGACGAGGCACCAGTGATGACTGGTAAGAAAAAAGGATTTATTGCCTTATGTAGACAGGATTCCTTATTCCCTAAATTTATTTCTTACCATTGTCTCATACGTCAGGAAATGTTATGCGCAAAAAAAATCGGTTTTCGACACGTATTTACGAAAGTAACAAAAATTATTAATTCCATAAGATCGGGAGCTATGCAACACAGATTGTTTAAATTACTTTTAGAAGATGGGGACGTTCAGTTCACATATCTTCTTTTACATACCGAAGTGAGGTGGATGAGCAGAGGTAAAATACTTGAGCGGCTTATCATGCTTTTGCCACAAATAAAGGAATTTATTGCATCAAGAGGCGAATTTTACGAGCAATTAGAAAATAAGGATTGACTAATCGACCTCGGATTTCTGACAGATATAACGGCAAAGTTGAATGAATTAAATTTAAAAATACAAGGGAAAAATCAGCATATCGCTGACATGATTAGTGCAGTAAATGCATTCAAATGCAAGTTAGTGTTGTTGAAATCCCATCTATTGAAAAAATCATTATCACTTTTCCCAAATATAAAATATACTGTTGAGAGTTTAAATTTGAATAATGAAACTTTTACTGTTACATCACATTTAGAAATTATAGATGAGCTAATAGAAGAGTTTTCTTTTATATTTGAAGATTTTGCAGCATTATAACAACAAAATACAATTGCGAGTCTTTGTTCTCAAATATGAAATATTTGAAATCAAAATACCGAAAAAGCTTAATGACTCACATTTAGATAATTGTTTAAGGACCGGGTACTCTAAATATATCCCCAATTATAAGAAATTAGCTGAAAATATGGACACCCAAGTTTCACACTGAATTATATGTATCATTATGTATGACACCAACAAAATAGTTATAAAAATCTGCTTTTTTAATGCCTATTTATACCTGTTGATTATCTGTAAAATATGCGCCCTCGATGATTTTCAAATTTAGGATTGCGCCCTTAAGGACAAACAGGTTGCCGACCCCTGCTCTAGAGGACCTCTTGATGTCGCCGGAATTATAAAAGGGTAGCGCGAATTACACGGGCAGAATGGAAAGCTACTTGCGTAGAGAATTGAAATTTGCTCATTGCACTTCAGGACGGAATCCGAATGTCCAAAAGGGAGAGCAGTAAATTTTGAGAGACGACAGTCGTAAACCTGGGCCTTGGACCCACAGCTCGTGAGTCATTGCGAAGATACTTTGGCTTATCCTACGGAACCTAAGTCAGTGGATATGGAAAAATACAAAAAAGCCGCAAGATCATTGAAGAGATTGCTAATGGGCCATTTTTTTCGGAACTCAACATCCACCTTTCCGAAATTAGTCGAGGAAAAAATAAAAAAGTCGGAAATAAAATAACTTTACCTCCTGAGTTTTTGCCGTCATACTAGTACGTTCCCAAACTACAAGACTTGTAATATGCGAGATAAACAGCATAATCAGTTGACGGTCGGCTCAAGCCCCTCTCCTTATATGTCACCAACACTTTATTTAAAAAAAATCAACTTGTTTTTAAGCCCTCTCCTAAAATATATTTTTTAGGCCATCAAATTTCCAAAAGCCCTGAAGCTCAAAAGTTTTATTTAAACATCCCAGGTACATGCATGATTTGAGGGTGATTCATTTTATCTTTCATTTTGCTGTTTAATTTATTTTTTAAGTTATTACCCAGACCTTTAAAAATATTCAGAACTTCCAAATCTCATTTAAACTTTCTAGTTTTGGTGGTAGAAAGACTGCCGACAAACAATAACTATATAGTAATTTTTATGTTAGTCTTCATAAGACCAACCCAATAGAAATCTATTCTGTTGCTGATCTTGCGAGCAATGAAATAGCCTAATAGAAATTCCTCTCTTCATTTCAAACGTGCCCTCCCACTCCCCTTTTGAATGCTCTTCAGAAATAGGTTATTTGAATAGGAAGTAACGATCTATTATTCCCGAGTCCACTCTTAATCTGTCATGCAACACCTACAAAACTGAACCCACAACCAATTTCCAACAGCGTGTTGATGGGCGAAGTTACGGCAACATACTATCAACTTATCTTCACACATTGCTACTGCTTATAATAATGCGAATTCATTAACCCTTACTGTCTAAACAGAGGTATTCGTTCTTTTGACATCTCAATTATTCAAGAGACACTGGGAGTTTATCACAGCAGACACGAATACTCATGCGCATGCTGCATTAGCTTTCAAAAGTACCCGAAAAAATCAATGAATTCTCATACAAGAATTGCTTTCATGTGGCTTATAATTATTTCATAATTCATTTTAGCTTTTGTTGGTCATTGATTAAACAAATAGAGCTCTGCCTGTCGATATTTGAGTTCATGGGTTCAAATCTCATAACTGACATGGATGTATGCAGTCACTTGTGGACGGCTATAAGCAAGGAGTCTCACTATCATTTATTTACCTCGGTGTAACAAAAACATGGTGGCACTTCGAATCAAACTGTTATAAATTTGTATTTAAGCAACTAGAAAATTTAAATATGCAGGGATGAGTACCCTACATATGTTTACTTAAAATTGTATATTACCCTAGATAGTTAACAGTGAGGCTAAATAGAATAGATTTTTTTCTTTGTTGGCAATTTCTTGTTTCAATGCAGCAGTGGAAAGAAAGAATCTTGTTTTCAAACAGCCATCTGCAATTTGTTCTGCGTTTCTTATAATAATCTTCATCCTATCAAGTACATACACTCAAGAGCCAAAACATTATGACCACCCCTACATTTTGCAATGAACTCGCCTAGATGACGTGGAAGGCACGTGATCAGGTGGAATTGGTATTTATCTGCTGCTGGAAAGTCTGAAGAATCATTCTTTCACTTACTTTTGTGTGTGATGGGAAAGGCTGCGGATCTAAGCGATTTTGATAGAAGGCAGATTGTAATGGCTCGAAGGCTCGGAACAAGTATTTCCGAAACTGCACGACTCGTGGGTTGTTCGCGATCTACAGTTGTTAGTACTTATGCAAAGTGGATGAATGACAGTGAAACCAGCAGTAGACGACATGGTGTTGGACGTCCACACGCTATCAAAAAAAAAAAAAAAAAGTGTATGTGTTTGTGTGTGTGTATATATATATATATATATATATATATATATATATATATACATATACATATATATATATATATATATATACATACATATACATATATATATATATATATATATATATATATATATATTCATATATTCTCTCTCTCTCTCAAACACACACACATTTGCGTACACAGATATATATAACATTGTTGCGTGCTATGGGTTCCTATTTGCGGTAATTACACCTTATAATAAGTGAACTTCATTTAAAAATTCTTCTAAGGATAATTTCAGAAAACAATAACCACAAAAAATAATCTAAAAACAATCTTAAAGATTCACCTTATATCTCACAAATATCAGCCAAATACGTTACGTTAAATTAGTGAAAATTCTGTGATATCTATTACAATGGGATCCGTTGCGTCTCGCAGCGGAACTCCGTGACTCTACTCACACTGTTGCTGCTCGAGTCATATCGACTCCCGCTGAAAGCTCTTTTAGGGCTTTTAAGAGGATGCTGTATCATTTAGAGTTCTACAATACACGTAGAAAATACTAAGTCTATAGCTTTCTCGGAATTTCTTTGGCACTAAGATTTCATCTTCAAATTGTCCAAATATCGGCTAAGTTTCCAAATAGGAGACAATTTATTAAGCGTGTGGATTTCTCTGCTGAGGCAGTACATTTGACTACCAAAACCTGAAACATAACTCTTTTGAGTATTTCTGATTTTAAAGAATTTATAATTATATATTAATGACTATGTTATCTTTCGGTGGAATGTGGATATATATTTAGAACTATTGTATTTCTAAAATTTGTAATATTTAATTATTTTTGTAATTTCTAAAATATTGTTTGGCTTTAGCTTTTTGACTTATGTAATATTATTTTTGCAAAATATTTGAATGTTTTTGTTGATTATGGATATATATCTCTTCACTCCACCGTGGAAGCCACTATGGTTCCAAACCTTTTTGGTTAGCAGTGTTATCTGTTATCTATCATCTTTAGGTTCACTTGCATTGGGAAAATGAGTGATGAAAATATGTAACCAAATAGTGTAATGAAATTGAGTGTTATATTTTTATTCTTTGTTTGAAACAACATAGTCGATTTATAGTCTTCTTTTTCAATAGAGAGTGTGCCAAACGATGGCCGATTGCTTAAGGTACTGCCCTTCGGTACCGGAATTCGTGGGTTCGAATCCCACTGTGGCATGGATGGACGTAGCTGTTCGGAATCGGCTTTAAGCTGTAGGTCCCGGTCTCATTAGCCCTCGTGTTGCAAAAGAGTAGATCGTAGCACTCCAAACCAAACCAAAATCAATAGCGAGCGTAGAAGAAAAGTCGGGAGATGCAAAGTCTATTGCCTTCCACCGAAGCACATATCATTGAGTACATATATAAGACAGTATTCAAATATTTTTTCTTTGGAGAGTCATGGGTTTCTTAACAGATTGTGTGCGGGTACATTTCGCAGCGGAATTGTACCGGGAGCGGGCGTTCGCGCGTAAATTTAGTTATTCAGTTAAATCTCAATAGATCGAAAATTATTTAATTTTTAACCAACTTTTCGTATTTTATATTGAAATATATAAACAAATATATATATATATATATATATATATATATATATATATATATATAAATATACAGATATATAATATAAGGATAAACAAAAAGTTAATTTTAAATCTAAATTGATAATTTTTAATCAAACTTTTCGTTCTGTGGTTCTGCATCGACTGATGTAAAAACTAGTGTTTTTTTCTGTCTAAATTTTTCCAGAATCTGTATAGTAGACAGGAACATTCGGCCTCGTTTTCCTGTATATACCGTTATTTTTGTACCCACAAACAAACCATGTTACACTAACCCGTACTAGTAAGTAACCCGCGCTCAAGTATCAATCGTCAGAAAACGTACTAGTACGTGTCCCGCATACAGTGTGTTAAGTCAGTAGTCTGTTAAAGGACACTGTTAAGAATAGTTAGAATAGACTTAGAATGTGTTAAGAATCATTCGAATTGAGTCCAAATTAGCTCGAACTTAAACAGAGGTATATAGGGTTAAGGTTACTTACCCTTGGTTCTCTCAACATAATTCCATAACTGAAGCTGCATCACACTAATAACAAATACAGCGAAATTTCGCCAACAATTTAATTTTAATAATTTAATTAAGGTAATTAGAATAGTGGTTTAATGAGATTTAGTGTCCACCTTATATTAAGCACGGACACGAAACACTGAATCACAACGACTCTAAACAAAACGTAAAAGTAAACAATACAAAAGTTGAATTGTTTCGAGTTTCGGAATCCGCAAGTTCAGTTGTCAAGTCCTTCTTTATGTCTTTTCCAGACACCATGGTGTGATTTTATTTTCTTCGTGACATTCTATGATATTCAAAGAATTGAAACATGTCTTATTAAGAAACATAAAGTGTCAGTTTTACTTTGGTTAGAAGGTCTAACCTGCTGTTATCTAACGCAAGAATTTCCTCACGGATGCCGTGACAGTGTTGTTACAATAGATTTACTGCTCGTTAAAGCATCCTGATTTGAAATATCTAAATTTAAGGATCAGATAAAACTTTACTTAACGTTTCAGATTTCTTGTAAACTGTTTTTATTTATTTATTATGAGGGGAGAGGGGAAATTTGGGATAAAAAATTTAAATCCGCAATTTCATGTTTCAAGGATTTCTACCAGAAAAATTTTAAATCATATTTATAAAGCTATATATCACATTTAGCTATTCTGCTTGTTAAGGACGATAATAAAGTGGACTGTATTTAAAAACTTAACAAAAAACTTTAATTAACAAAAATATGACAGGGTCATATTAGAGCAATGGGATCTGATAATCAAAATATATATCAGGGATATATAAGAGCAATGGGTTTTGTAGTAGCACAGACTCAATGATTTGTTTTTCTTTTAAAAATCGTTTGCAGTTTGTAACATGTTTATCGTTTGCAAGTTTTCGTTTTGTTTAAAGCCGATTCCGAACTGCTACGAACATCCATGCCACAGTGGGATTCGAATCCACGAACTCCAGTTCCGAAGTCCAGCGTTCTCATGGGAGACGCGGACAACGGTTAGACCTTCCTAGACGGGGTCCGAACGCTCTCACTAGTTACGGAAAAAAAAAAAAAAAAAAAAAAAAAAAAGAAGAAGAAAGGGACGCGCTGGACACAACCATTGCGCGTAAGGGGTGGGGGAACGTCGATATGTACCGAACATATGTGCTTATAAATATTGTGTCTAAAACCTATTATTTTTTAATCGTATAATTAATCTTTCTATATAGTTTTTCCTGATCAATTTGTTATAGTATAATACATAAAAGTATTACTAGAGAAGTAATTTGAAGGATGTGATGTTTAAAAAAATTTTTAATTTAAGGAACTAAAAGACATGTGATGTGTTTTAAAGGGCATGCTTGACATAGTTATGGAAAAACGAATCTGTTCTTTTTAACGTATCCCAGTTGGTCTACATAATTCGATTTCGATTTTCGCAAACAATGCTTAGAGCAAAAAGGAAAAAAATAATTCAGAATCTAGGCAAATAATCCGATTAACCGACGTTAAAGCTATCGTGTTAGAGAAAGGAAGCGGGTAACAAAATAAAGATATCTCCTTTCATAAATCGATCATTGAACAGTTCATAACAAAGTTAAACAGTTGGCACAAGCTATACAGTGTTCATTTCTGGTCAGACTTTCATTTTTAAAAAAATTTATTTTTAATTAATTAATTTATTTTTTAATTTACCAGGATCTTAAAATTTACTGACTTCTATACTTACATTGATTTGTTTTATAAAACTTCTCAAAATCTTCAGATTTAAGTAGAACTAAATCAATGTCTATAAAAGCCCAGTAGTGAAAAAAAATTGTTTTTTTTTTAACCATTAATTTGGCTAAGTGCGCTACAACGAACAATCAAATAAATAAAATCTTTATAATAAATATATATTTTTAGCGATAGTATATAATATATTAAATATATTATATATTATCATTATTAATTATTATTATTATTATTATTTAAATTATTATTATTATTGTTATTATTATTTATTTAAATATATTTTTAATCGACATTTGAAAAACATCTTGTCAAATTAAGGGTTGTTTATTTTTATTTGCCGTGCCAAGTTGCAACTTTTTTATGTCCCTATTTTTTTTTATTATTGTTCTACTCATTTTACTTTTATGAGCATCATGTTGTTGAATCTGTGTATTGCTGATAACCATACCAAATGGTCATTGTCAAGGTTACAGTCTAATTATCCCATAATTAGACAACGAGTTGGTTACTCATACTTTTTTATGAGAACGTCCTCACCTCCTCACTCTCTTGTGAGTTGAAGTGTATTAAATTTTTGTTTGGATTATTTTTACCTAGAGGCCTAAATTTATGTTTTGATCTGCTTACGTTCGGAGGTTAAAGCGAAGACCTTTCACTTCGCTAGGTACTCCGTTAAACCCAATTACCTTGACCTTGACCTTGGTTAATATCCCAACACAACTAATAGTTTTTCATATTTATCTTTAAACTTAATAGCAACAATAACAGACTTACTTATTTCAGCACTTTCCAATGCTGTTATTTACATATTACAAACGTAAGATTATATGGACCTAAATTAAGGTAAAATGTATTGGGACTCTATTTCAGTGAATAACACAAAGAAAGACCAATTTGGAAAAAAAAATTAAAAACTGTCGTAACAATGTAGGACAAATTATTGTTAAAAAAATTTAAAATTATTACATAATATTAATTACTGTAATACACGTATGGGGATGAAGCATAGTAGAAGTCTTTAAGCATTCAAAATTCGACTTTCTTAACCCTTGATCAAATAATTCAATATGTTTTAATTCTATCAATCAACATTTTGAATAAGGATGTTTTTATTAAAGAACAGTAAGAATAAATGCTAGGATTAACAATATAAATTTTTAAATAATGTTTTCTGACTCGATATGTCTGTAATATGAATAAAAAATGACTCTAAAAAGAGAGATTATATTGTCATGTTTCTTCTCGAAAGAAATAAGACATACTTTCTCCATAATCTCTAATGTAACTTTTTATTTTTTAGGATTTGATTCACTTTATCTATCTTTTGAAAATAAGTAATAAAACTCACTCCCATTGCAAGATTAAGTGAGCTCGTTGATTTGTTGACGTGATAGCTTGAAAGGGGTGGTGGCTGTACTATAACGTCACAGCTCTCTTTTTGTTAGTGCATCTTGGTCGAGCGGTGATTCTTAGATAATCTCATGATGATTACGACCACACAAAACACAATTCAGGTGCAGAAAACGAAGGAATTATCCCCTATATAATAATAGCCTAAGTTATTTGTCCGTCTGCCCAAGAATTTATGAAGTGGTTGGACCTGGAATGGAGAGGAGCATCCATATTGGATTCTTGATTTAGGGTTAGCAAAATTCAAAGCCGGTCTTTAAAACGTTCGAATTTTATCCCTTCCCACCGTTTTGGACCGTTTAATGCTATTATTTCAAGCTTTTTTTTCCCCGGTTAAGAGCAGGCGATTAAATTTATCAATTTATCACATAATAAATAGGTAAAAATATTTTTTTCCAGTATTATGACGTCATTCCTTTAACCATCTCATTTATTCAATTCTTAGTCTAAATTCTTTACATATCGTCTGCATTATTTTCATACGTTTTATCATTGAACTTAGATATTACTTAATGGAATTCCTTTGCTGACCTAGCCTAAGCCATGTAGCTAAGATATTACGTAAATAATTTTCTTTTATATTTGGCTTAAATAATAGATTAGGTACATATTTGATAATTTTAAATTTAATCATCGATTATTTTTTGTTGCAATGAAAATTTTATCGCCGATATTAACAACAAATTCTTTTCATAAAATTCTAGGACTAATAAATATCTAGCGTTTAAGTTATATATATTTGAAAATTAAGACGTTTGTTTGTGTGTTTATTTTTTATACATAACCACACGGTTTGCGATCGATTCGCTAAATTTTCAACATCATTGATATATACCGCCAAATAATCACTGTCATTGTTAAAACCTCTGCTGTTCTTCTATAACGATAATTTCGACTTAGTTAAGAAAACTTTGAATAATCTTTCTAAATGAATTAATTCAACGTGATTCTAAACTGCATTCACAGTATCCGGAGACTTTAGAGATGTATGAAGATAAACAAATTATTGAGCGTATAGCAGATAATTCTCAACTAAAAAAAACCCATATTTTACCTGTCTCATAGGGTACTTTACAATCCTGGAAAATTAAAAAGTTTACTAATCCCGTCATAGGACGGGTTATATACTAGTTTATATATAAAGGCTATATACAAATTTTACTCTTGGAAAGCACACATGCTTCCCCTACCAAAAACTCCAAGCGTCTCTCCCCCAAACAAATTCATTGTTCGAATACACCAATACCACAAACAATTGAAAACACGCAAAATAGAAAGGAATATCACGGTACAATAGTATTACAGGTACACACTGCAAAACCGCTGCTTTTTCATAGGACTTGCACTGCGGTATAATCATCGTACTATTGATGGAGACATGTTATAAACTGAATTCTATGCCCTTAAAGTTGAGAGGCTAAATCTTTTTTTAAGCTAGACGACCTGATTATCAAGCTACAACTCACGGTCAGCTGTGCCTCAGAGGAAACGAGAATGGCAGTTTTTATGTAAGGGTCGCATTTTAACGCGTGTAATCATAAAACAAATGCACACCAAACTATCAAAGTTTCGCCAAGTATCCTTCACTCTACCACGACGCCAATTTTACCAGAGTGATTTAAAACGTTCCCGATTAACATAAACTTATCGATTCAGCGTTCATTTTCTGATATCATCAATGATTTGGACGCTACTCAGTTACTCCAAATGCTAAGTTAACGCTCTTACAAGCGAAAGAAAACAAAATCTTACCCGGTTTGCCTACAATGATTCACACACGGGCACATGTGAACAGGTTTCGCCCACGCGTGCCAGACGTGGCCGAAGCATGAACGCGTTTCTTAAATACTATTTTTCTTACTTTTTATGCAATGATATTCTAAAGCATAATTCGGCAAAGACAGAGGGAACAATGGAGGTTCAGATTAAAACAATTTCTTTGTCTTATAAATAAAGAAGAGAAAAAGTATATCACTGACAGTATTGCTTGAAAATACGAAAACGAAATTACCTATATTTTCTTAGCTTCAAAAACTAAGTCTGAATAAAAGATGATTGTTTATTTTACTTATTCATACCTCTGGATAAATATTAAAATTATAATACCACAAGATCTCAACAGTTCATAGTTAACATTCTGAGTGAAAATAACATTACTTATTGTTATTCCTCATTAAGTTTCATTCAATATAAAAACACTGCTGAGCAGAAACTACAGTCACAAATTTCCAAGGTAAAAAGATACAACTGAGTTATTTTATCTTGTAATGAAAATACCGATAATAGTAGTTCTGCTAATTAAAACTTTTATTATTCTCGATAATTATAGTATAATTAAACTATCCATAATTTTCAGGGTGTGTACTTCAGGCTAAGTCTAACGAATATCTGCTGCATAAAAGTAGCGCTTTAACAACCTAACAACTTAGAGGTTTGTCCGTTTCAATCATTTCAATAAAAAAAAAAAAAAGACAAACTTTCTGAAGAGAAATTAGACAAGTTTCTTATACGTTTCACTGGTCTTCATTGAGAGCCTTCTTACTATGTTAATATTATATTATTATTAATACTGTTGTTATGTGAACATTTAGTTAGTTAGTTTGGGGAACGTGCCATCAACATACAATCCATACTTATTGCTATGTTGTTATTATATTATTACTAGCCTTGTTGTAATGTTCCAACAGTAGAAAATCCATACTTATTGCTATGCTGTTATTATATTATTACTAGCTTTGTTGTAATGTTCCAACAGCATACAATCCATACTTATTGCTATGTTGTTATATTATTACTAGCCTTGTTGCAATGTTCCAACAGCATACAATCCATACTTATTGCTATGTTGTTATTATATTATTACTAGCCTTGTTGTAATGTTCCAACAACATACAATCCATACTTATTGCTATGTTGCTATTATATTATTACTAGCCTTGTTGTAATGTTCCAACAGTAGAAAATCCATACTTATTGCTATGCTGTTTTTATATTATTACTAGCTTTGTTGTAATGTTCCAACAGCATACAATCCATACTTATTGCTATGTTGTTATATTATTACTAGCCTTGTTGCAATGTTCCAACAGCATACAATCCATACTTATTGCTATGTTGTTATTATATTATTAATAGTCTTGTTGTAATGTGCCAACAGCAGACAATCCATACTTATTGCTATGTTGTTGTTATTATACAATAGGCTCGGCTTAATGTGATCAGTTTGGGATACCGTGATTTTGATAACAATAACCGATTGATAACAGTGAACGATATACAAAATTAAATAAATTTACGCCCCCCCCCGAGTCTTTTAATTCATTCGTACTTCACTTCAAAATAAAATGAAAAAACTCACCTTATATTTACGTACTGTATATTATCCTTTAAGACATAAGAATTGTTTACATAATAAAAATATTTGATCGATTGTTGACTGTCTACAATTCTTTCTAAGAAGCTCATTGATAAATCGTTCGTAATCATAATGTTTTTTAAAGTCATCGGAGCGTTGTTGTACTCCACGTTTCAACACTTTCAATGTAATTCGGAGGCTGAGAAATGTTTAACTGCACTGACTCATATTTGGTAACCTGTCATAACGGTTTAAAATTTCGATATTTAGTTTTAATGTTAAATCATTTCGCTTTCTGGCTTCCATATCGACAAATTGCATGTAAGCGAGCAAGGCATAAATTGTGAAGGTACAGATGCATTATAGACGCCGTGTTTTATTTTCGCTAAACTTGGCGATTTTTTGGCGGCCTTCGGGGGCGATAAGTAAGTTGGTGTGTCTCTTATTAAATTTATTTTGCCTTTATTACAATGGGGGGTCGAGCTTATTATGATATACACTATTAAATGATATATATTGTGCTTATGTCGTGTTGATATATACTACAAATATTATTAATAATCTGTTATTTAGTTTTGAAATAACGTAAAAAATTATAATTATTATGCTAATTTTATTTTAATAATGCTATAAATTGTGAATCGTTCTATAAATTGTGCTATAATAATATTATAAATTGTGAAAAACGCGTACCGCCGCCTTGTTTTTTTTACTTGGCGATTTTTCAAATACGATTTTTATTGTTTGTCGCCAAAGGAAAACATGGCACACGGGCCCGGCGTCCATAATGCATCTGTTCCATTGTGAATACGTTCCTTCTCAGTTCCGAATAGAATTTGTTGCCTTCTGCTTATCTGACAACTATTGACCACCAGCAGAGTGTGAGTATTTATGAAAAATGCCAGGAACGTGTAACTCGGAACTCCTTCGTTTTTTTTCTCCTTTTCCCTAGGTGGAAGAGGGAGAATTCTCGGAAATTAAAACAAGAACGAAGGGAAAGAAAAGAATGGGTTCCTTCTGAATACATTGTGAATATTCCTTTGCCAGATAAAATGAGGTTCGAAAACTGATAACATTAACCGATGTAACGATAAAGCGATAATTTTAAATGAATATAGAAAATCGAGACCAAGTGATTTCGATAGATGAAAGGTGACGTCAGGCGGCGCGAGTTTTTCGCCGGAGAGTCCCCAGGACGAGAGAACGGGCCAGAGGTTTTTTCCAGCTTTATGTGGGAATCAAGGAGACCCGGTTGTACCCCTGTTCAACGGTATCTGTCAGCCCCTGTCCACAGATTGTGTTTTTTTTTTTTTTTTTTTTTTTTTTTTTTTCGCTTTGAACTTGGGATTTTTAGGTTCGCATCAGCCCTCCCTGAGCCCTGTGATTTCCATTTGGAAAATTTGTACACACTCCATTTTAATCAAGAATAAACGTTGTTATTGTTTCTAAGTTGTACATCGTGTCATAACCACTTCGACACCCACACGCTACCCGAGGATCCCGTGACGTTACAATGCCCATGATTGCGTTAATGGTAGCATTCTTCGTTCAGCAGTACCGTAGCTGCGTTTGGCGGGGAATGGCACTAATATTGGCTCGATGCTGTGAACAAACACCATTATCGCCAAAGTTCACAGCGACTGATGGAAATTAATTAATTAAATGTAATTAATGAATTAATAGTTGAAAAACTATATTAACATCAAGTGTCATTCACTACAAATATAAAAAAAAATGTATTTGAACTTGAGTGGGTGAATAAAAAGTATTTTATTAACGATTGAAAACTTAAATAAGGTATATAAATATATATAGGGGACTAATAGTTTTTTTTCAATGCAGCAGGCGGGTGAACTAATAGTAGAAATTGAAAAAAAAAGTTCGTTTATTTTAATGCATTCGTAAATTAATTATTACTTTCCCAATGACAACGTGGGTATATTAAGGGATAAGAATATTATATAAAAAATTTTTTCAATACATTTTACTGCATTTAAATTTTTCAATTTATACCTTTAAACTGGAATTTTATTTAATTTCTAAATTGTAAATTGCGTATGAAATCAAGAGTATATTTTATAGTCTGCTCAACAATGTTTCTCTGGAGGAAACATTTTAACAAATTTAAATATGTTATTCTAAAACAGGGATGGGCAAACTACGGCCCGCTAGAAGGATTTATCCGGCCCTCGAATGGAATTTTAAGTTGCCGGTACGGAGCAAATTAAAAGAAATGCATATTTATACATTACTAGCAAGTTTGCCCGTGCTTCGCTACGGTGAACTTAATATATTACTTTTAAACAAAGATTTATTTTTCGTGAATAACTCTCTAAATTCGTCACAGTTCAGTTCGAGTCATTGGCATATTTATATATTTCTATCATAAGCGTATTATAACATTATTCAGTTTTTATAATCGAATTTGTCTTATATTAAATTTGCTCAAACTTTTTCTATTGTAAAATATAAGCTTAACCCTAAATTGCATTACTGTATTACTACTGTACGTTGATTAGCAAAGTTAACAGATCTTGCCATATTACGTGATAGAATAGGAAGCACAGGTTTTGACAGCAACAGTGCTAATTTTGTTGGTAGTAATAAATGTTTTCCAAAATTAAGGAAATTTATGACAAACCACATAGTTTTGTATGAAACAGAAACACACATTCATATCGACAACCATATGAATATGAAGATAACTATATAAAATGATAGGTTTTTATTTGGCCATGAGAGTCACTGAAATTTGTACTTTTTGTACTTAGAATATTGTTGATATGCATTTCACTGTAACATAAAAATGAACCAAGAATTAAATTTAAAATTAGTTCTCATATAAAAATGCTACAATTTGCGTCACGTAGAAATGAAAGTGAATCACTTTATATCTCAAATTTCAGTTCAAATCGAATAGATACTAAGCAGACGATTTTAAATAATATAAAATAAGAAATGAATAAATGAAATATTTAAATGAATGACGTCATAATGATAGAAAAATATCATTTTCACCTATTTATTATGTGATGAATTGAACATTTTAATCTCCTGCTTTTAACCGTGGAAAACTGCGTTTAAAACAATTACTTGGGATGACGTCACATTGCTAGAAATATTGCTTCTTTCCCTTAGATATGATGCGATAAATTAAAAACTTAATCGTTTGCGTTTAACCGGGGAAAATAATGCTTGGAATAATGACATGAAATGCTCGAAAAAGGGGGAAGGAATGAATTTCGAACGTTGAAAATTTACAAAAACCTTCCCAGGGATATACCTAAACATTTCCCAAATTTTCACGGCGATTGGATGCATAGTTTTTGAGTCTATTGAGTACAGACAGACAGACAGACAGACACACACAAATTCATTTTTATATATATAGATATATCCATCTCCTTTACTACTTTGTTTAAATATTGTATCCCAAATGTATTATCACATGCCCAGAAGATCAGCGCTATATTTGCATCTTATATATGTGAACAAGTGTTTTCAACTATGAACCTTAGAAATGATAATTTCAGAAGTAGACGGACAAAAATGAGCCTTTATCCTTGTTCCTTAAAAACGGTACATCTCACTTTCAACCTCAATATAAGGAACCTTTAAATATGAAATTGCAATTTTGTTCATCTGATTAAGATATTTAAATTATAATACTTGTATATTGTTTTTAAAATTTTAGAAAAATTTATCTTGACCCACCAAACTTATTTTTTTCCGATTTTTGGCACGCGACCGAAAAAGTTTGCCCATCCCTGTTCTAAAGAATAAGCGTATTTTAAAAATTATATCTGTAACAGCAAACTTTTTATAATGTTATTTTTGTAACTGTAACGATACGAAAAGTAATAGCTTTATCTTTCTTTATCTGATAATCTTATAATAATTTTTTCTACATTATCTTTTTTATCGGCTACTAATCTTATCCACGAGATGCAAAAATGTGTGTTTCTTCTTTCAACTCCATTTCATATGGGTAAAATCTATGCAGCAGTTCTTTGTAGGAAATGAAGAACAATAAAATATTATATTAAAAATGATAAGCTTGTATTATATTTCGAAATATTTTTTAACACTCTTTCGAATAAAATATTGTACAATCTAGAATTTTATAATACTAATTTCCTCCTGTAACTTATCCGGTCGCTGTTTTAGGTGACACAAGGAAGAATCAGGTGTATCTTGATTAATGAATTTATTTACACTTCTGCTTTATACATCATTTCACAACTACACAAAAAAAACAATTTCCGATCACAGGTAAGTGATTAGTACACGTAGGCCTGAGTAGAGACGGGTACCTAAACAAAATTCAATCTCTGCCCAAATATGGGTGATTAGACGGAAGAAACAATTCAGTAGCTCTCGCGAAAGTTCACTGCAGTACTGGTAGAATATCAAAGCACAATTAGAGTTCCGAAGGAAAAATGCTAACAATCCTGAAGAGGATTATATTAAAAAAAGGAAACCCAAATCACAGGGCATCGTTTCAATCTCAGCAAGAGATATATCCCAAGACGGGATTTCGCTAAATAAAACTCTCCGATGGACTGGTCGAGGCGACCTCCGAATTAGCAAATGCGGGCTACTCCTTAAAGAAAAGATCCACTGTGAGAGAGACTGGTCAAGGCGACCTCTGAATTAGCTGGTTGCTAGCTAACTAACTTCTCTAAAAAACAAATCTTCTCTCGTCTCTTTCTAGGGGAGGAGCCTCACCCACAATTTCATTATTGGATCACCTAGCGATGACCTCACCTTCGAACAACTGGATTGTTTCGGGTTAAACAATCATCGGCTGCAAACCCAGGGGTCCCTGGAATTCTTAGCGGCTATATCTAAGTCGCGGCGAATCCTTTGTCGTTCCAGTGATCATATTTTTGGCTGTCAGTGAAGGTGCCGTGTTGTCTGGTATATTGTTCCTTTACTATAAGGGCACAACAGTCTACAACAGTGTACTTTTGTATCCACACAAGCGAAGTCCACCTCTTAAATCAAAATTCTTTGATGTCGACACACCGCTAAATCACGCCGTTACACCCCATTGGGTAAGACTTACACTGACTTTAACAAAGACAGAGATATATTAAAATTTCCTGCTTAATTATTATTTATAAACTCCTGCTTATTTTGTCGATGGTGATTATTAAAGAAAGAAATTTGTTTATTATCATTGTTATAAGATTTCCTGAAATCCGAGATTCTCTTCCACAAGTAATTATTGCTACTATCGAGTATCTACAACAGGGGTTCGCAGACTTGATACACCTGAAGAGCCAGCCATACAGTAGAACCTCATTATCCGAAGTAATTGGGACCAATCCTACTTCGGATAATCGAAATTTTCGGATAATCGAGAGTTTATCAATAATCATCTAGTTTAATATGTAATGTAGTCATTGAACTGTTATTATGACTATTTTAAATGTTAAATAAATTAAAATTATAAATGAAAATAAATTTATTCCTGAAACTAAAACTTACAATGGTTTAACCCATATTGGACCGCTATCCTATAAACAGGACAGCAAATAAAATTCCATTTAATAATAAAGTTATAAATTCTTTATCAATAGGTTTTATTTTAACACCTTTAAAATAGACACACTTTAGCATAGTAACAAAAAAACTGAGAAATCAAATTATATTGTATTGTAAAATTTATTTTCAGCAACCCCTTAAAAATTGTCACTTTTTAATCTTTAATTATATATTCATTATTATTTTTTTTTTCAAAAACTGTGGAGGTTACTTGTTTAAAAACAGAACTAATAATGTAGCTGAAAGTTTTTCTTCAAATATATATGTTACACGTGTATTTTGTAAGTATAAAAAATATATTTTGGAATGCACATTTGCAAGATGTTAATGAAAAATAAACCTATAAAATTTGGATATAAATTATACATGTTAGCATCCTAAAAGGATATCCTTTTTCTATTATCCCTTACCAAAGATGCCAGTTCAAGAACTGCAAGAGAAAATCAAGAACAGTGTGCTTAAAATGTAATGTTGGACTTTGTATTGACTGTTTCCCCAAATTTCGCCTATGAATCAGCTTAATGCAATGAAAAGGATATTTGTTAAATTTTAATAGTGTATTCGACCGTTGTCCTATTTATAGAAAGCTAATTACTTAAAAAATTAAAAATATTTTTTCAAAATATTTGTTTTATATACTTAGTTACACTATATTAATGCTATGGATGAAGTTTTAATTACTTACTGAAATATTTAGTTGGTGTGGTACAATATGGGTTAAATGGAAGCTTCCTCTGGTGTAAATTGACCATCCTTTGTCGTTCAGCTCTACTCCGAAGTCTTCTTAAAAGCATGAGTTCAGAGGAATCACGGCCGAACGATGAACGAATGATTAGGGTGCTGGCCTTCGATACTAGCGTTCGTAGGTTCGAATCCCACTGTGGCATAGATGTTTGTAGCCGTTCGGAATCGGCTTTAAGCAGTAAGTCCAAGTCTCATTAGCCCTATGTTGCAAAAAGTAGATAATAGCGCTCGAATTTAGAGGAATCACACTGTTCCTGTTGTTCCAACCAATGAAGGCTTTTTTAGAAACACTCAAAAGCATCATTGTTACTGATCTTATTTACTCCAGAATCATTCTCATCTTCATCATCACCAACTTCTTCTTTTGAAGAATTTCGGACTTCTGCTATTAATTCCTCATCATTGAGCAACTGGACGCCTGCATCGTCCACGCCACAATTCAACCAATCTGTGATTTCTCTATCCCCACAATTTTCAAAACCTTACATTATGTGTTGTAAGCAGAAAATTTTGGATAATAGTAGAAAGTGAAAAAAAAATTGAAGAAACCGACTTCGGTTAACGGAAAATTTCGGTTATTCGAGGTTAGGATAATCGAGGTTCTACTGTACTTCATTAATGAAACCTCCTTAAGGGTCAGTATTTACATCAGTTCACTGTAATTTCAAAAGAATGTTGTTTTTGCAATCTGAAAATTACAAAACATAACCGTTTGAAAATGTCTATCTCGGTTAGAACTTATATTGTCATTTGGAAAATACTGTTAATTGCTCAAAACATTCTATTGAGAGTTCAATTCAATAAACATTTCTTTGCAGACGCCGGGGAAAATAAGTTTAGTTTTCCATGTCTGGTTTGCAATATCACCTTTTAACATTTTAATTGCCAAGTTACTGGTCCAAGTTAGTGTTTTATGCTTCTCTAGAAAACCCATGATAGCTGTTCAACTGTAAGAAGAGTATAACCTAAGAGTCTGGAGCCAAATAAGAAAAATATACTAGATGGTACCTTCTAGGAAGCTTTGCTGGAGAAAGATTAGAGAACCTTTCAACCCCGGAGGGCCAGATCGTGTAACAGCACGTAGCCACGGATTTCAGAATTTCACAGAGATGCTTGTAGAGGTGAAAATTTAATCTTCATTCTGGTTTTGTTTGGAACACTACGGTCTTTTCTTTCCTACAGATATTGGGACCTACTGTTAAAAGACGGTTCCGAACATCCATGCCAGCAATGGCTTTCGAATTCATAAACTCCGATACCACAACAGCTCCTTACCCATTCAGTCATCATTCGGCAATTAAATTTTTGATTCCACATAAAACTATATACACAATATGTAAATCCGAAAAGCATATTTAAAATAAAACAATTACTTATAGCAACAGTGAATAGTAATATATAAAGCAATATATATGCGTTAACTTTTATACCTTTTATGCCATTTTTAGAATAAAAAATAAATAATTTATAATCTATTTCAGCGTTGGTCCATTGACTTGATTCCTTCCAACACTCTAACCATGTGAAACAAGCTTATGCCTAACTGCAAGTCTGTGCTTGGCTGTGCATTAAATGAGCTGTTAAATTAAATTTTCCCCTCAATTTATTCATTGTGCATGCATACACGAGCAAAGAAAAATGATGATTGGGAAATATGTATTATGCTTTTATAGGAAAGTAGATAAAATGCAAAATATCAAAGGTATTAGCCCACGGCAAAATTCAAGAAATTAATAATCGGAACAACTATCAGTTGCATAGTAGTAAGGTATATCATTTGATTGATTTATTGATTACAACTATAAATAATTATGTATACTTATAAATTTTAGTTTGTGAATGAATCACTAAGTTTTTAAAAATTTAAGCAAATGTCTAAACGTTAAAGTAACTATTTGACTACATATGAATATCTTTTTCTCATTTGTGATAAGTCAAAATGTCCATTATATGTATATATATGAAATATGTCCACATAATTTTAAAATACTGTAGTCATCACTGTATCATCATTATTATTATTGAATGTAGTATCCGAGTAGATTGATGCAGACGTTCACTTACAAAAACGTCTTTTATTTAGAACATAAGATGACACTGAACACACAAATCCCTGTACAGAAAAAGAACACAAAACACAGAAATATTTGGAGGATATCGTTTACATCGCGATCTTAAAGGAAAGAGCCAAGAAATCTGTGTGCCAGCACTTTTATTAACTATTGGAAGGGGCGTGGCTCCAGGAATGATGTCATTCTGGTAACCAATCCCGTCTCTTTAATTACTTCTAGTTTATTCTAGAATATATTATAATACGTCACAATGCGCGGGAAAAATGAATCAACAGGGCTGCGAATCTAAATTCAAAGTGACAGGAAATGAGTATAAGCCGCCATTATTAAGAAAAATGTTCCTTAGAATTTGTCAATAAGGAATCTAGAATTTCAATAGAAAATAGAAAACATTTAAGTTAGGATTTTACTTTAATAGACTAATATATGTATATATATGTAGTAATAATAGAATTTTATTATTACATATATATACATATATACACATACTTATGTAAGCTGGTTTGTGTCTGTAATGCTATTTTAACCCAAAACTAACTTAAATTATAATTCTATTCTAAAATAAATTTCTGCTTTTATTCTATCCTTAAAATTATACCCTTTGGTGAGATACCTTTGGGTCTTTTCTGATTATGAAAATATTTGGCTACTTTGCATACACCAAAATTAGTACCTGCTCAGCTAAACTATTTTTATATGACTCCTTTGCGTCTCATAGCTTCGATCTCCGCTTCCCCCACGTGACTATTTCTTGACATTCTTATTGACTAGTTCATTAGAGCTCCACACCACCATATAACCAAATGTTATACATTTAGGCGGCAGGAACACCAAAGACGAAGTACCTCAATAAATCTTATTTTGTATTTCAAATTACCGTTACTTTTCCTGTAGCCGAGTGAGTATAGAGATAGTTTTTAAAAGATCATACGGTGCCATTAATTATATATAACCCAGGGGTTTCAAACAGGCGGACATCCGTGAAGCCAGTATTGTGTCCCGAGAAAGATTTTTGGTTAAACAAATTTCATAGATACGTAGTTTTATGAGCTTTGGTTGGCTAAGCTAAGATCTACTTTTTTGCAACAAAAAGGCTAATGAGACCGGGACCTTCTTCTTAAAGTTTTTTCAAAACAGCTACGAACATCTATGCCACAATGGAATTCGAACCTACGAACACCGGTACCGAAGATCAGCGCCCTAACCATTTGGATATCGCTCGGGATATAGCTTTATGAACAATGAAGTTGACTGAAATTTAGCCCAGAACAGGACTTGCAGATCGTCCTTGCTTCTAAGATTAACTAGCAGAGCTTGTGTTCATAAAACTCCCTCAAAACTATCTTTTTTAAATTGTATTTGAGTTACATTATTAATTTTAACTCATCTTTAAATAATTTTTTTTCTTCTTCTCATTTTACAATAGTCATTAAACTGACACTATTGAATAATTGTCTTCAAAGACCAATTTTTGGGTCTCTTCTATAAAAGTTGTAATTATTTTCGTTAAACCTATTTTTCTGATTTTATTTTTTACTTTTTCATGTTTATTTTACTCTAGCATATTCCGTCATATGACAGGATCAGTAAAATTTTTAATTTTCCAGAAATATAAAGTACCCTAAGAGGCAGGCTATTTGTCTTCATACTCCTCTTCCCGATGTTGTACCACGTGACTAGCAATTTGTTTTCGAATGTCACTGTTAAAAGACTGTGTTTCAAACATAGATACGAAAGCGATCGAAATAAACATAATCCGTCCTCAACTATTGGAACGACCGTATGAGGAACCATTTCCCCTTTTATATTTAATAAACATTGTTCCATTTTAGAATTATGCTAACTAAAGATTATTCGTTTTAAACTTTACTCGCTTTGAATTTTGCTTACCATAACTCATCAAGAATCCAATATGGATGCCTCTATCCATTCCAGGTCCAACCGCTTCATAAATTCGAGGATAGACGGACAGATAACTTAGGCTATTATTATGTAGGGGATTTAAAATGTTTAAATACTTATGAGCTATAGAAATGCATTTTATAACACGGGGATCTCCAACTGCTTTAAACAACAAATATGACAAAACCTTTGTTTTTATTAATTGAGCTGTGCATATTATTTCTATGCATACTGGTACTTTTGAGCTACTTGCATAACTTTACGAAAATTATGAAAATCGGGCCAGCAATCATACATAAGGTTTCCAATGTGCCCTACGAGCCCTTACAAGTTGGAAATCCCTAGTATAACCAGACCAAAAGATCCACGCGAAGCAGCAAGTACTGGTATAAAAAATTTAGGTTCATAATCCTGGAAATATAATAAATGTAGTCACGTGTCTGTATTTCCCTTTCCGCATGCAAAAATCCTTTATCGGCAGCTCGTTCTATTTTATCAGACAGATTTAGCTTTATCTAGCACAGAAAAGAGCATCATCTATAATTATTTCACAACTGGTTGATAGAAGAGAAATTTAAGTTGCTATAGTGACCAAATACCGGAGAACTAATTCCCTGAGTAACAACATCCAAAGTTTATTTTCAATGTGCATGGCCTTGAAAGAGTTGGTTGATCAAATTTTGGGGTCAATAAAAAGCTCTTTAACATAAGGAAAGTTTACTTTGCTAGAGTGGAAGAAATTAACAAAGGTTAAACAGGCTATAACAATTTATTTATGGTTAACTTTTTTTTGTAGCAGATCAAAAACACAAAAGAAAATATTTACCAGGTCAATAGAATTTATTTTCAAATTTGAACAATTTTTAGGAATACTTCCAGTTTCATTCATATTTAAGGTCACAAAACTAGTGAATCAATCAGTGTTTGCGCTGAACTATCCCAAACCTGAATCTCAGGGTCTCACTAATGAGAAAAATGTAGGTCCTGCAGCAGAAAAAAAATGCGAAAAACCACATTTATTTAAGCAAAGAATATAATAAATATGACACATATTTGCAAATAAGAAAAAGATTTATTTTATTTGCAATTATGCATATGCAAACTTCATTCAAATTCTTTTTTTTTTCCAAAAATTTTCCATTTTCATTGCAAAGGACAAAATTGACCTCATTTAAATTTGGCCCGTATAATAAAATCCGCATTAAATTTTTCAATTTCTTTCCTGCTTGGCTTTTTCTAGGACTAATTTTGATTCTCTTCACACAAGAGATGCTTCTTTTTGGAAGTTTCGCCATAAAAGAAAACTTTTTTCCTTTTCCTCGGATTTTTTTTTTGGGGTGGGTGGGTGGGTGGGTGGGGGTGGTCCATGATATCAAAAATATGTCAAAGTTGAGTCCTACCGAAATTATAAATTTTCACTCTTTTTTCCCTTAGGGTTTTTGGGATCATAGGATCCGAAATTTTGTGCCACTACTATAAATTTTTCCGCTTCCGTGGAACCCGAAATTTTGCCAAAATTACATCCTCCGACGAGTTTAATTTGAGAGGAGTAAGATGATGGGGGTCAAATCACCACCAAAAAAAGAAGGAGAAGTTTCGAGGCTTTATTCTTATAGTTTTCATTCAGCTGTTGCTTCGTCAGTTGAAATGAGCAAATTACGCCTCTGAGCCCTGTTATTAAAAATTTTGTGTAAAAAATCTGCTATAGAGCGTAAACGCAAATGCCTATAATCTTTACTTTTTTAGTAGAAATTTTTTGGTTTTATAGGTTTGTGATTTTGTGCTGTGTATTTACAATAACTCAAACAAGCACCACCAGCGTTTATTTTAAATAATCAAACCTCTACTCAATATGGCGCTATATCTTCATCATTTTTTCATATATGAAATGAATAAATATTAGAATTTGTGTCAAAAGAAAAAGGCACTATATGGCGCTTAAAATAAAGCTTCTCTGAAATACTAGCATTCATTTATGTTGGATTCTTCTAGTTTAAAAAAAAGAGAAAGAGAATGTTTACATATCGTTGTTAACCAAGTCGAAATGAAGCCACTTTTATGTATATGTTACCGTAAAAGTGCATTCAATTATTTCATACAATAACTCGGTGGCTTGACTAAAGAACTGGGTTCCTCCGCCAACTTGGCAATAATAGTTTAAGAATGGTCAGCTAACGTTTCCTCCTGATCTCACCGTGTCCAAACAATCTGTATCTATATTATAATTTATATGATATTTGCATCCAACTCTCCTTGTGTAACTCTTTTCTTATATATTAAAAGTGCGCAATGCTTAAAAAAATTAGATATAACAAGCCATTAATGGTTCACTATGGCTGATTTTTAATAATTTGGAGCTGTTGCGTTTGTAAACTGTTAAGGGATTAATTGCCAATAAATATAAATGTCCGGTTTTCAAGCGTTTTCTTTAAGTAAGAGTATATAATTCTATTATAATGGCGCACTATGCATTAATTAAAGTCGCCAGAAAAAGCAAGAAATACAATGTTTGGATGGATTACCTTTGTGTTTTAGTATATATCGCCAATATTTTCGCCGAATTTGACAAGAGGAACCCAATTCTTAAGTAGTCCCTAACTAGGTATTTCGTAAAATAACTAGACAAGTCAGTTAAAATATATAGATGAAAAATTTCCTACTTTACCTAGTTAATATCTGAGATAACTACTTATTCTGTGGAATAACTAATGATAGACCGTTAAAGTAAAAAGTCATTTTCTAAATTAATTGATAATAAATAGCTAAAAACTCTCGAAAAATACATTTTATCCCTATTGCGAATGTATAATTACAGAAATCATTGCTTGAAAATCGGCTGCAAAAATATTTGTTAATAATCCAAAAGGTAAAACGTCGAAACTGTACAAAAATAAATACACCGTCTAAATTCTTCGCCTAAAAGCAGAGGAAAGATACGTACACACACATACATCATAGCAGCTATAAGCGGTTCAAAACTGACTAAAAGCAGCTAGAACTAATACAAAGAATTTTCGAGTGCCGAATTACATATTTGAACGATCAAATAACCGTTATTCTATAAAATAACTAGTTAAATCGTAGAATTCAATAATTTTATATACTTTGACTCACTTATCTAGTTATTTCATGAAATACGTAGTCATTCTATGAAATAATGCATTTCACACTTTAACGGTAACCCATATTATCAAATTGTGTGCGGGTACATTTCGAAGCGCAATTGTACCGGGAGCGTGCGTTTTGCGCGTAAATTTAGGTATTCAGTTAAATCTCAATAGATCGAAAATTATTTAATTTTTTAACCAACTTTTCGTATTTTATATTGAAATATATAAACAAATATATAAAGAAACAAATAAACACACACACACACACACACATATATATATATATACAAATATATATATATATATATATATATATATATATATATATATATATACAAAAATATATATAATATATAAATATACACATATATAATATCATTTTCGAAAGGATAAATAAAAAGTTAATTTTAAATCAAAATTGATTTTTTTCAATACATTTTCCCGTTCTGTGGTTCCGCATCGATTGATGTAAAAACTAGTTTTTATTTGTCAAAGTTTTTCCAGAATCTATGTAGTAGACACGAACATTCGGCTTCGTTTTCCTGTATATACCGTTATTTTTGTACCTACAAACAAACCATGTTGTTACACTAATCCACACTAGTAAGTGACCGGTGCTCAAATATCAATCGTCAGAAAACGTACTAGTACGTGTCCCGCATACAATGTGTTAACAAACTAGAGTGAAAAGTAATTGGCACTACACTTGATTGTAGATAATAACTTCCCTCGTTGTAGTTATTATATTATTTATATATAATACATTTCTTTAATAAGCTGGAGAGAACATGCAGGTGTGCGAAGCTAGCTGGCCTTTGTCCATTCCTGGTAAAGTGGAGAGTCAATCTTACAGAGCGCTTTTGTAAATTAATAACTTAAACAAATACACTGTGATGTAGATGCAACTAAATTAATAGACTACAAATTATTATTTATAATCGGGTAATTTTTTTAAACTGATTCAAATTTCTGAAACTTTCTTGTTAATTTTCAGCACGTTCCCTGTGACTGTATTTTTCTTGGATTCCAATTTTTTTTTTTTAAACATGCATCTAATGTACACTAATACAAATCTGTGCATCTGTATTGTACGATTTCATTAAGAGTATAAAAACTCAAATTAAATTTAGGAGAGTCCAAATTTTTCATGAAAATTTCATTGACAGGCACTTAAACTTTCGAAACAAAAAATAGGTCAAATTATATTCAGTAATAATAAGGCGAAATTAGAAGAAACATTTTATAATTAAAACACAAAAAATACTTTAAAAATTAACGAAAATTTTAGTTTGTGAATGAATCACCAAGTTTTTAAAAAATTAAGCAAATGTCTAAACGCTAAAGTAATTATAATGTTTTGGCTGTCCCATATATATTGAGGTGGAAATCAATAACAAAACATTATTATAACATTAATAAGTATGATAATAATTAATTGTTTTTAATTTTCATAATTGTTAATTTATCAGTTATAATAATAAGTATGATAATAAAGTAATGTTTTTAATCTTTGTAATTTATAAATTTCGTGAATTCTCACTATTTTACAGGCTGGGAATAAACAGCTGGCTGATCACGCCTGGTTTAGAGCATTCCACCTAGTCAAGCGTATTAGAAAAGATAATCCAGAGGCAAAAACGGTCATTTTTAATATGATTGTTAAAAAAAAAAAAAAATTGAAGAGCCTGAGATATAATGATCTAAATGTTAACAGAAAAAATTTGTAAAATAAATAAATCAATATGTTGATGGTTTACAAAAAGTAATACATAAATCCCAAATTTGATGGAAACCAGTATATGTTTTACTTTTAAGTAATGCAAAATTTTATTCAGCCAGAAAACTTGTTCAAGGTGGGAGTTATAAATTTGTCATGAAAATTTTCTATATATTTAATATAATAAAATCAAAATGAATTTTTATTTAAGGATATTGATGTAGTTATAATTCAGTGTACATGGCGTATAAGTACAAAATTCCCTAAGTTAATAATTTACAAAATTGCTTTGTAATGTCCGCTATACCCTTACCATTGAAAATATTTTCTGCCCATTCCATTAGGTGTTTCTGTGTGTTTTTAAAACCTACTTCTTGTATACCTCTTATGTTAGGGAATAATAGAAAAATTATTATCAAAATGGAGATTCTCTTCCAGCGTATCACATTCGATACGATTTAACTTCTACTTCTGTGTCAAAGAATCTCTTCCTCTGAGGATTAATATCGATGCGCTGGACATAACGTGGCTTCCCACTCCGCGGCCTTTGTGGTATTTTGGGTTTAGGAAAGGAAATGAAGCCGTATTAAATGTGATACGCTGGTAAAGGAGAGATTAAAGCCGGCTGTTTTCTCTAGTTTCGTGTCGTTAGCTGAAAAATGATCGTAATTTCCAGCTGCCAAGATTAAAACAAGGTAGTCTTTTAGATGGATTTTACAACCAAACTTTGTTCAAAATATGTGACTCAAGGACGCAGGGGTATAGATGGAACAGCTGCTACTTAGGGGATTTTCTGATAATTCCTGTTTAATCCATTCGCACAGATAAAGGCACAACGAATATTTTGAATTACTGAAAGTTGAAAAGAAAGAGATGGGTAGAAAGAGTTAACATTAGAAAATTTTAATATTAGAAACGTGACAGAGTCGGTCTACCTAAAACCACGGGTTGGATCAAATTTACCTCGATTATTATGAACCCATGTTGCGTTTATACGCAGTGACATTTATTCCTTTTTAGACATTAAATTTTTATAATAATTTATAAAAAATAATAAGATATGACAGTTTCGACAAGTATATATAGTAAGAAAATATATATACAAATCTTTAATGATTTAGAACGGTAGTTTTATTACACAGTTCAGGCGCATTTTGAACAACACTTTAATATATATATATATATGTGTGTGTGTGTGTGTGTGTGTGTGTGTGTAAGCATGGTCAGCAAGGTGAATTTACTCCGAGCAAGCGAAGTTTTCCTTTTACAGTATGGCAACAACATTTTCCAGTGGGACGCAGAGATAGATGGATGCCTGACGTGAGATAGACGGCAACGAGTGCAGACGGCACTACTCGATGACAGCTTTTTTAATCGCCAAGACGGGCACTGATGTTATGCCAGACGACACTGATGTCTAGTTTTATTTTAATTGTCCCTAGACACATATAATTTGTAAATAATTTGTAAATAGTTTAATTAAATAAGTTCATTTTAGTTAAGCTTTTGCACATCTTTTCCACCGTGGGAATAAATCTCCCATATATATATATATATATATATATATATATATATATATATATATATATATATATATATATATATATGCTGTAATTTTTCTACATATTGGTATTTCACTAAACTGAAATCCTCGGTGCAACAGCCCCTAGGGGGACAGGGCCTACGTCACCAATCTCCGTTTTCGAGACCTAGGGTGCGAAGCAAATCTCCAGGTTAGGTGGTCAGCCTTACGCGGAACCTCCAATGTTTAGTTCCCAAGTTTGCTTGGTCCTCAGTTTATCTACCCACTGAAGAGAAGAAAGGCTGATTGCCCAGTCCGGGAATCGAACCCCTGACCTGTGTCGTGGAAGTGCGTAGCGCTACCCCAGTACAACTGGGATTGGTGGTATTTCTCAGTTAGAACAAAAATCTACAGTTTTGTTTTTACTATTGGAATCTTAGTAATGAACTCTTTTTCCCATATGCACAGATTCTTCAATATTACATTTCCATAGATTTTTATAAACTTAAGAAAAGTTAAGAAATGTATTTCATTTTCGTTAATAACTTTCTAAAAACTCTGGACACAAAATAGTTTTGGGTTCAATATGATCCATTCCGCAGTTCCTAGTGTTAATCTTTTCTGCACGAGATGACAAACTCGTGCAAAAGTAAAAACTCAAAAGAGATGAGTTTTGCCAAAAGTGGGAAGCACTTGTTTTCAGAGAATAATTTGGAGCTCAATCACGTAAAACAGAGATGTTTTTAATGTAGTGGCCGCAATAAACTGTTTTTGTTGTCAATTTATGTTGTCATTTCTTATTTCTAGGTGTATATATTTAAAAAACGAACATCCTACGGGTGTGCATATCTATCTCCAAGCGTCTGCCCACTGCCCACTCTAAACCAGTTATTTCGTTTCTTTCTCAAAAATAGTCTAGCCTTTTGTCTTTCTCTGATATGAGAGGGCAATATTCATTTTAACACAATTTATAGCATAAAGTTATACATATATGATATTTCTAACCTAAAAAACTAACCAAAGTAAAAATCTATCTTAAAAATATTTTCAGGCGATTTTATTCATTTCTGGCAAAACTTGGCGACTGTCTTTTATTCCTTCTACCAATTTGGCGATCCCGAAAACACCAAAATTAATTCCTGCTCCAATCAGCACTTCTTATATAATGTTTTATATAATTAGTTTAGCTACCTCCGTGTCACTATGTGATTAACCATTAAAATCCCTGATTGGCTGGCTCACACACCTATAAATTCTGATGTTTGAGTTTTTCACCCCAGAAGCCTTCTTGAGATGATGCTACAATGAACTATATTTGTTTTTTTTTTAATTCTTTGTTTTCTCATTCGACTACGTTTTGACTTCACCCAAACAAATATGGACCATCTTTCCTTTGTGATGGGCCAAACTGCCCATCACATTTATACTTATATATACACACATCATATATATGTAATATATCAAAATTATTATACTTAAACTATCTCTTTAAAAACCTCCTCTCTCCTATTCTAATTCCTTAAAATCTATTTACCCAGCCACAAAATATCTTAATTTAAGAAGTGTCCTCAACTTAAAATTCTTCCACCCCATTTCCCAACACTTTCCCTGCAATAGTTGTAATTTTTTTTTATCCTCTCACAGCATTTTCCAGCTGTCGCTGGCAAATGACTCGGTTTTCCCATCCGATCTCAGTTCTTTATTCCCGTTATAAAGCCAACTAAGCTACTTTCTCTGGGAAATATTACGTCTCCGTGTCGCTCTAGGACCTACCCCTGTTCCAACACATGTTTCGATGTGCATTCTCTTGTCTGCCGTTGACTGTTGAAGATGTCTTTTTAGCAGCTCCGCAATAAAGATTTAAGTTGTTCTCAGAATTGCATGCTCTCTTTCAATGGAGCCACGGCAGCTTTATTCATTATAAGTCTAGCTGCATAGATTTCTCCTTATCCAATAGCCCGGGCAAGTAAAAAGAATAGGGGCTATAATTCAATGTGACCGGCGGTTTAAATCGCCGTGGTTACTTATATAGGGTGTCCCAAAACGACAGCATAAACTCTGCACAGCTAAATTCCTCGTTGAGAGTACATAAAAACTGCCCCCAGAAGCGTTCCTGTACGATCCATTGTTTACGAGACAAATACGAAAACAAAGTACGAAGTCACTTCCGGTGTAAGAAAAAACACTTTATTGAACATATCAACAGCAGTATATGCACAGGCATACTCCCTAATAGTTTGTAAGTCATCTCCATTACATCGGCCGAACATCAGGTACATGTCGCAGTAGTCACGAATAGAATACATGGCCACCCTGGGAAGACTACCGGTAGCTGCAAGATGCACCCTTTTAAACACCAGTTCAACGGCGGCTTAACGTCATTCCATGGCGCATGCCCGTGCATGACGCGGTATGCGCGGCGAACGTTTTAAACATTATCGTCTGGAAAGATATTCAAATACTGTTGTTGATATGTCCAATAAAGTGCTTTTTCTTGCATCGGTAGTGACGTCATACTTTGCTTTTCGTATTTTTCTCGTAAACTATGTATCGTACAGGAATGTTTCTTGGGGCAATTTTTATGTATTCCCAACGAGGAATCTAGCTGTGCAGAGTTTTTGCGGTCGTTTTGGGACACCCTGTATATATATATATATATATATATATATATCTTATATATATATATATATATATATATATTATATATATAATATAATATATATATATATATATATATGTATATATATATGTATGTATGTATATATATATATATATATATATATATATATATATATATATGTATATATATATATGTATGTATGTATATATATATATATGTATGTATGTATGTATGTATATATATATGTATATATATATATATATATATATATATATATATATATATATATATATATATATATATATATATATATATATATATATATATATATATCTTACATTAGAGGGAAAAAAGGAGAAAATTAATTTAATATTCATGTAGATGGCAGAAATATTTTTTTATTATATATAAATTAATTAAATCTGATGTAATATTTATGCATAATGACTTCATTTCTTCCTATTTTGGTTGATTTTTTTATTCTGAATTTTTTAATAACTTAAAACTGGTCTGATCCAAGTTAATTATATATATTATACATACGTTAATAAATTATATATGAGTTATTATATATAAGTGATTATATATAAATTAATTATCGACGGATTTTTGAGATGAAACTTTTTATTCATTTGCAAATGGCCACACCTTTTTGGGTTGATAAATTTGATATATTACTTGTGTATGTGCATAACTTCGTATTCCGTTTTTCTTTATATTAAATAGATTACAAAAATTCAACCAATTTTCTGAACTTCGCTTTCAGGAAATCTGCAATTCATAATTTTTACACCTAGACGAAAATTTATCCTTCCGAAAAACGTTACATTTTTTTCAGAATGCAAAAAAGAAACCTAGATAAAATATCACTATTTACCTCACATATCTCAAAGGAGTGTCCTCATTTTTTGTATTTGTATTTTTTTTAGTTTATCAACGCTACCAGCATGTATCGAAACGCCCATACCATGACATGTTCTTTTTCCACTCCCCCTTACATCATCCCACTATTGTCCCAACGTCATTTTTCAAGATATTCTAGTGAATGCTTATGGGATATGGGAGGAAAGAAGTGGTCATTTCATGTCATACTGCGTTTTTCTCCCATTAATGAGTAGTTTAGATGTCTTATTTATATAATTCGTTATCATTTATATTTAGTTCTTTTAAAAAACGCAATTCTATATTTTCCGTAGTTTTCTTTCAATTTTATTTATTTATTTCAGCTTTTCCCAGCATTTTTTGGCTACCGTACCACTTGGCTGTACATCGTGCTAAATTGCACCACTTTGTAAAAATGATTTTATTTCATGAAATTTGTTATTGTGAGTGTGTTTATTTATTGGCATTGCACATTTTAGAGGGTGACCATGGATTCACATCACGTAAGGAGACAAGTACGTTGAAACACACGTCAACATTATACCAAATTATAAATTCACTGTAACATGCACATATATATATATATATATATATATATATATATATGTGTGTGTGTGTGTGTGTGTGTGTGTGTGTGTGTGTGTGTGTGTGTGTGTGTGTGTGTGTACATAGATAGATAGATAGATACCGGAAAAACTAACTAAGAAGGTTTGTTTTTCCTGTGGCTCAAACTCGAATGAATTCCCCTCCGAGATGCATATTTTTTGACCCGACAAACAAAAAACTAGTAAAAAAATTATATAAAATTTATTACAATATACTTATTATTTATTTTTTATATAATTATTAATATTAGTATGTAATATTAATAATTGTATTAAAATTATATAAAATTTTATATTATATATAGATATATACATGTATATATATATGTATATATATGTATATATATGTATATATATATATATATATATGTATATATATGTATATATATATATATATATATATATAAATATATACATAATAAATCCCTGAGATATCTTGTGTAACGTGTATAAAATGTATAAAAATAATTACTAAATGTATAAACATTATTTGGAGCAAAAATATTAAAATTAAAAATGTAAATAGAAAATTTTAATAAATTAAAGAATATTATTTAAAGAATAAATTCTGATTAAGTATGTATATTTAAAAGTATATATATAAATATATATATATATATATATATATATATATATATATATATATATATATATATATATAAATGTGCGTGTGTGTGTGTTTTGTTCAAAGTTTCATATTTTTCTACTATTTAGCCATATTTCGTTTACCAATAAATGGTTTTAATAAAAACACAAAATTGTAAAAACCAAATAATTTATTTTCTTATCATAATCCAATATTAAATAAAAATGAGACCCTTCTGCTAGTTTCGCAGAACATAAATTTTTGAAATTGGGGTTTAAAAAAAAAAGCGAGGTATACTTTACAGCTGCATTCAATCTGTGTCGGTACTTATTTCTCAAAATATATAGTAAGAAAACACTCTTTCTACTACTTTCCCTACTACTAAATGGTACTAATAATTTAAGAGCTTTCTCAGAAAAGTTGCTCATTATTCAGTATGAATGTTTAATCAAAAATTAATTAGATTGTATCATTTGAATGTTTTATGTCCGGCATTATTGATTATTTTTCGAGTACCATAAGTTGAGAAACGCTGATTTATTTATTTAACACACTGTATGCGGGACACGTACTTGTACGTTTTCTGACGATTGATACTTGAGCACCGGTCACTTACTAGTACGGGTTAGTGTAACATCATGGTTTGTTTGTGGGTACAAAAATAACGGTATATACAAGAAAACGAAGCCGAATGTTCTTGTCTACTACATAGATTCTGGAAAAATTTAGACAAATAAAAACTAGTTTTTACATCAGTCGATGCGGAACCACAGAACAGGAAGGTTGATTTAAAAAATCAATTCAGATGTAAAATTAACTTCTTATTTATCCTTCCAAAAATATATTATACATATGTATATTTATATATTCTATATATATTTGTTATTTATATAAATATATATTTGTTTATTTATATATTTGTTTATAAATTTCAATATAAAATACGAAAAGTCGGTTAAAAAATATAATGATTTTCGATTTATTCAGATTTAACAGAATACTTAAGTTTACGCACAAAATACCAGCTCCTTGTACAATTCCACTTCGAAATGTACCCTCACACAAAGTGTTTATATGCGACATGCTTATTCATGTACTCGATATCTCCATTCGCTTGTTTTACGGTGCAGGGGGATCTTTTTCTCGAGGAATGCGTGAGTGCCAAGGGAGCAATCTTAAGGTGGTTGAATACCGGCCACATTGAATTCCTCTATCTCAGAGGTGAGTAAAAGGTGGCCCTCAGTGGAATTAAGGAAATTTTTAGTAGGAAATACTCTCTCATATTAGTAAATATGAAGTTACCCTATTGATTTACTGATTATTTTTACACGTATTTATGCATATACATAAATTTTTTACCTGCTTTATTGTTAATACTAAGAGTAATAACAATAAAAGTGTATTTATTAAAAAGGCAATGTTTCAATTTTAATCTCTCTCTCTCTCTCTCTCTCTCTCTCTCTATATATATATATATATATATATTATATATATATATATATATATATATATATATATATATATATGTGTGTGTGTGTGTGTGTGTGTGTGTGTGTGTGTGTGTGTGCGTGTGTGTGTGTGTGTGTGTATATAACCTAAAACCTCTCGGCGCAACAGCCCCTAGAGGCCAGGGGCCTAAGGTGCCAATCTCTATTTCGAGACCAATGAGGTGTGAAGCCTATGTTCCGGTTAGGTGGTCAACCCAAACGTAGAACCCCAGTGTTTAGTTCACAAGCATGCTTAGTCCTCAGTTTGTCTAACCCATTCAAGGGATGAAAGGCTGTGTCAATCTTGCCCAACTAGGAGATCGATCGTGGAACATGTGTAGAAAAAATTTTATATTTACCTATTTATGTAATAAATTAATAAATTTAATCGCCTGTTCTTAACCGGGGAAAATAGGGCTTGAAATAATGAAATAATTAAAAGCTTGAAAGGGGGAGAAGAGGTGGATTTCGAACGTTTTAAAGACTACAGTATTTTTTGTTGTGATATGAAGCCTATTTATACCAATTGATTTTAGAATCGGAACGATAGTTTCGGAGAAGATAAACCTTACTCGCTTTGAATTTTGTTAACCCTAACTAACCAAGAATCCAATATCGGTGCCTCTATCCATTCCAGGAGCAACCGCTTCATAAATTCGAGGACAGGAAGACAGATAACTTAGGCTATCATAGAGGGGATACTCGTTCTGAGTCAGTTTAAAAGACGTGACATATATGATGCACCCGTCCTCAAAGGGTTAAGACAAAGGGGTTCGCCTCTTGTTTTAATGAGCACCGCTAGAGTGAGAGTACGACTTTTGCTAAGTGGGTCCTTGTAGCAGGAACCAAGCAGAAGACCCATAAGATTGGCCTGCCACCCCAGAGTATCGATTGAGAACTTGGAGGACATTGTAAGCCAGAACCTATTTGACGTGCCCAGTCACCTTTAACGAACACGTCGGCTCTTACGGCTCCTCGGGCTCCGAACCCGCATGCCTCCAGTCACGAGAGTGTCGATTTTGGCGACTGAGCTACTGTGGCTCACTATAAATGCTAAATGATATAAACGACAGCGAAAAAAGTAGGTAGAATTTCGTCGTAGGTTTATAATGCATTTATTGCGAAAATTTGAATATGTACAATAATTTTTTATTTACAGTGCGCACACGTTGAAGAAACACCATTTTCAGCAAGATGCATTAAATGTTTTTATAGTTTCCTTAAAAGTTACGGCCGAACGATGGCCGATTGGTTAGGGTGCTGGCCTTCTGTACCGGAGTTCGTGGGTTCGAATCCCATTGCGGCATGGGTGTTCGTAGCCGTTCGGAATCGGATTTAAGCATTAGGTCCCGCTCACATTAGCCCTCGTGTTGCAAAAAGTAAACCGTAGCACTCCAAACCAAACCAAACTGTGAATACCCCCTTTTGTCCGAGTACGAGCCAAAACAGCTGATCGGAGTACACCTGTTTACCAGGACAATAGCGTAGCGTCGCAGAGTCTGGAATCATGACAATAGGACTGAATAGACGAGTACGTCCCTGATGGATCTCGTTAATGAATGCTCGGAAATTTCGTAAAGAGACAGCCAGCGAATGAGAATTCAGCTAAAAAGTATAACTGTAACTTTAGCTGAGTCCTCAAGTAACTGGGATCTTAACTGACCCCAAAAAACGGTTGGCAGGACCGTAACTGACCCCCAGGTATAAAAAGCCTACAATTTTGCGACTCAGGGATTTTCGTCATTTTTTACGTAGGTGTGTTGGCCTCGTGAAGGCTTTCGCCTTTTGTTACCGGAGTCAGCTTTCTAGTTCGGGAGATTCGTAAAGTCCGCTCATATAGGGAGCGGCAGAGTCTCGGATACCGAACCGGGGTTTGATTGCACCCTGAAAAGCCTCCCCACTTGTAAGAGATTATCAAATCTCGTTTTTCTTTCGACTGCGATCGTCGTGAGGAAGTTATACCGGCAACTATCCTTTAGAATTCTACATGATTTGGGAATTAACATTCCTTTGTAAATAGCCGTAGTTAATCAAGAATAAAAGTAAATTTCTAATTTTATCTTTGACTGTGATCCATTCTTCGCGTTACCTCTCACTTGAGAATATTGAAGGCGTCACAGAACCTTAAAAGTTATGATATTAAACGCAATGATTGAATAGTTTTACAGGTTTTAATTCGAATATTTCAATGGAATTTGCTGTAAATGATTCGGAAATGTCCACAAATATAAAAAATTTGAAAATTAAAAAAAAATCGAATTTTTGAAGATTTAAAGTTAATGTGTTTCCCTTTAGATATTCAGCAGAAATGAGGCGAGAATAATTTTTTTTTTTTTCTGATGCAATTATCATGTATTTCGTGAGACTATTATTTTTTAATAATTTATGAATAGATGAGTTTCGGAGTAATTTTTTCTTGTAAAATTTCTTTTCAAAGACAAAAATAAAATCATAATTTAAATAATCAAAAGCTGAGCAATATTTCATTTTCTTTTCTAATAAAATTGAGAAAACCTACCGAATACATACCGTTTCTACATACATTTTCCCAGTTCGTCAAATAGTATTTATAACGTCAATAGTATTCTTCAGCCAGTTAAATAAATAATACATCCAATAACACCTATTTTAAAAGCCTGTAATATAATTATACCTGTTATGAATTGGAAAAAATAAATAAAACCTTCATTCCAAAATCGACATCGTCAAAAACTAAAATAAAAATAGTGATAAAAACTACACGAACTTTGGAGGAAATACTTTTTTTCGTCGCTGATCGACTCCTAAAGCCGCCCACTAAAAAACCTATTTCTTAATGAACCTCCTTGGTGCATCCCTTTTTCGGCGTAAAGCGAACGTTCTTTCTCTGTGGGGAGGGGAGGGATAAAAGGTTATACACCATCCGTGGGTAGATTGTACATGAAGCGGGCGGGTAGCTAACCCTACGCAGGTATGTAGACTTACTTCCCTGGCTGGAGACAGCCAGCTGATGGCGCCAGTCGTGCTTACGGTGGGGTTGCAAAATTTGGCTGAGTAACGCGTATTTGGCGAGTGCCTTGCATAGAGCGAAGTGCATGTTTGACATGATGCTGATAGATCGTGATATCCGAATGGCAGTTACACTGCGATATCAAAATGGAGTTTCTAACGGATAAAGAAAGGAAACAGATTCGCATATCGAAACGGTCAATTAAACGTTAACAGATTATTAAGTAAGTTAGGTGAATAACCTTGGCTATGAAAATAAGTAAGCCATTAGTTATTTCGCTATAATCTCACCTGTCTGCATTTAACTTTATAATCTAACAGTAAAAGAAATGAAATTTTTTTAACACTTCGCCCAGTCCTCCTTATTTGAGTGGTAACAAAAGTTTTGAACAAGCCGCCTTGTTTGACTATTATTCGTATATAGTAAATGCTAAGGCCACTTTTAAGCCTGGAATAAGAATGTAAAATGCTTCCTCCCTACTATTACGATTAAAATTTAGTTTGGTTTGGTTTGGAGCGCTACGGTATATTTTTTTAACACGAGGGCTAATGAGACCAGGGCCTACTTCTTAAAGCCGATCTCCAACGGCTACGAACATCCATGCCAAAGTGGGATTCAAACCCACGAACTCCGGCACCAAAGATCAGCACCCTAACCATTCGACCATCGTTTTGGCTGCCTACGATAAAAATTCCTAGGACATTTCATATAGAATGTTGCTTCTTTTCTATTAAAATCAGTGTATAAAAAATAAAATAAATATTTATGTTACTCATCTCAAAACTTCACATTACGCATTGTTTATTCTTATTACCCAGAACTGCCTAAACCAGAGGTTCCAAACATATCCTGTAACATCGTCCCGAAGTCCTCTTTACAAGAGCAAAATATTCGAACACCCCTTTTCCATAATAACTAATTATTACTTACTTACTTATCCCTTTGTGCCAAGCTGGCATATATGGCCTCCAATCTCTTTCTTCACTCAACCCTGTCTTGGGCCAAACTTCTTATCAACTCCCATCCATTTAATTTTACTTTGAGCAGACTTTAGTGCACATCGCTTTACCAAGCAGGCCTTGGCTTTCCTTGGTTACATTATCCTTCTGTGGTCCAAGTAGTTGCGATATTAGCAGAGCAGTCCCATTTTAAACGGATGATCGGGGCTATCCCAGCCAGTAATACTTGAATTTTGAGATTTTCACTTTCTGTAGTCAAAAGGGTTTTTTTACAGGGGAGAAAAAATCGCCTTTCGCCCAACCCTCCTCCTTTATCCGGGCTTGAGACCAGTACTAGCAGGATCCGAAGATCCACATCAGGATGATTTGGTTTGGAGCGCTACGGTCTACTTTTTGCAACACGAGGGCTAATGAGACCCGGAACTACAGCTTAAAGCCGATTCCGAACGGCTACGAACATCCATGCCACTATGGGATTCGAACTCGCGAACTCCGGTACCGAAGGGTAGCACCCTAACCAATCGGCCATCGTTCTGCCCACACCAGGACGGAGTTACTAGTTAATTATACCTAATATTAAAATACTGTTGCATATTATCTATACCTGTAACAAAACTATTTGCTATTGCTATGTACGGAGTAAGAAAAGGGTTTTGTGGGATAAAAGTTTGAGAACTACTGTTTTAGGGGTTGTTTTTGTAATTCTCTGTACATCCACGGAAAAAAAAGTTCCTAGAAAACATAAAAATTTTATCTTCTATTTTTTAATCGTCACAGAAAACACCTTAGGCATTAATGGTCTAAATCAGCATTTCCAATCTTGGGGTAATCCTGTACCATTGCTCGTTGATGGTACGCGAAAAATAATAAAGGCCAAAAAAAATATATCAAAAAATATCATAGAAACGTCTTTTCCTATAATACATAAAAAATTGTTTTAATATTATACAGTAAAGTGGATGATTGATAATCCGGCAAACGATATCGACGTCCCCACCACTGTTTTGATGTTTTGATGGTGCTGCCCTCTCGGTCACTTCACCGCGTGGCCTACAAGTTGCAGGTTATTGTTTGTGATTATATCACCTTGGTTTAAAGTTGATTGATCCCCAATAGGGCCTGATTTACAGCGGGGCATTCGGAGCACTGGCCCGGGGCCCACACTCTAGGGAGGCCCCAAATTTTTAAAAATACACATTCATTTTTTGGTACATCTCAGAATTTTCTCATGTTTTCCTGTATACTGCCGGAAAACATGAATTTTCAATTGTTAATGACAAACTGGAATGTGTATGTTGTTGGTGGGCTTCAAAAGTCAGCAAATTAGATTTATTCCATAATTTTAAGCAAAAAGTAAGCTTTTATTTGCTTAAAAATACTTTGAAGCAATGTTAACATTTTAAAAGAGTATATTATTCAAAAGATTGAAATACCAACCATATCAGTGACACCAAATTTACAAATTCATCTCTTCTGAGATGGAAAAAATCTTAACTACTTTTTCCCTTTTGAAGTGGTTAACAAATCAGAGAAAATATATTTATCCAAAAGCATCTGATATCTATTTTTTTTAATGTTTTAAAGATTTAAGAATGAACACAGAGTTTTAAAATTGGTAATTTAAGAATAAAAGTATTTAATTTTTGTAATTTTGTAAAAACAAAGTCTCACATGATATCTTACTTAAAATGGTAATTTTTATTGATTTAAATCAGTACTTTTTTCTTTAAAAAATGTTACAGGTACTCTGAGTTTGACTCAAGAATATCACAGTTTTATCGTTAAAGGCAGATACTGTACATAGATTGCATAGACATCTGTAATATGTTTGAAGTTAAGTGGAATTCTAAAATTTAAAAAAAACAGGTTACTTCATTTCATTAGATACATAAAATGTTTAGGTCATGTACACCTGTCAGAAATATTTAAAATGATACAGCAGCTTATAAAATAAAATCACTCTCGAGTTCGAGAAAGGTAAGAGATATGGGGGCCCCTATATGAGGCTTTGGCCCGGGGCCGCTAAGGGTATAAATCGAGCTCTGATCCCCAACAATTTATTAGCAAACAAACTACGACAAAATAGTAGATAAATATGAAAAACTTTGAAAAAATACATGCATAGATATATATGTTACAGCGGGTTTATAATCCGGCATGACGTGTAGGAGTACTTCAGAGTAATTTATCTCATGTGATATGAATACGTATATATGATATGAATCTGTCTAGAGGTTCACTAGATTTGAATCATTAAGAAGATGTTAGATGTCATAAAATGTATAAGTGATTAAAATTAAGGAGTCTGAGACACATAAATCTCGAAAATAATAACATTTTTATCTTTTAATATTTCAAAATATTATAAGTATTTTTTAATAAATAAAAAAAACTTTATATTTCTGCGATACTTATAGATATACTTTTTTTTTTAAATTTTATAGTTTTAGTATACATGATTTTCTCTTCAAGGGGTAAATGTCCTTCACAAATGTGCTCATATATAATTTATTTTATGTGATAATAAATTTTATTATACAGTTAACTATTTCACATTAATAACATTTAATTAATCTTCATGGAAGCACCAGTAGTGTAATATGTAAGGAAAGGTGATGTTTTTTTTAAAGTGTAACGTCAAGGAATTCCTGGGTAGCATGTGGGTGTCACCCTATAAAATGCATAATGCAAATAAATAAACACGCTACAACAAAGTTCACTAAATGCAGTCACTTTTATAAAGTGGCATAATTTAGCATGATGGACAACTAAATGGTACGTGAGCCAAAAAAGGTTGGGTAACGCTGCTCTAAATAATAATAAACACACCAAATACTTTTTTCTTTCTTTCTTTCTTTTTAAGGAATAAGTCTAATATGCCATTGACGTGGGCCAAAGGGGGTTGTTTTAGATACTGGGTTCATAATGTATCTTGCGTGGCAGTATAGAGGCTCCATAACTTTGTTTAGTCGATTAGAAGCACCTTTGTTCACTTTATATTTGAAATCTACAAATTTAGGAACAGGGATTTTAAAAGCCGATGCTGAGGCGATTTGTGGTTCAACAACGGTTTCAGTTGACTGCGAATTCGAAGCCGAGTCTCGTTCGGTCACTGCCCGATAAGGGTACTACTACAGAGATATCGCTTGATAAATAATACAGTACATTAGTAGTAGTGCACACCCCGAACCGCTATTTTTAGATAGAGAATGAAATGGTTCGAGGGAGAAGCGAGATAGTATTCTACCATTTCAAAGATTGACAATTTGTATGGAGTTGCTTGCTGACTAATGGCGGAGGTCAGAGACAGGCATACGATTAAAAAAAAAAAAAAATTATTCCACTTTATTAATACAGCTGTATACTTTTTAAAGTTCATCCTTAAGTTCTAGAGAGGATTGAAAAGTTAAGTTATAAGCATCTTGACCATCTTTCAATAATTTCGAAGTTGCAGTCATTTAAAAAACTCAAATACACACATACATGCACTCACATACATATGTGTGTGTGTGCTTTAAATGACTGAAACTTCGAAATTATTGAAAGGTGGCAAAGACGCGTACTCACACACACACACACATATACATGTGTGTATGCATGCGTGCACATATTATACACATATAGAGACCTTTAGGATTAATTTGTGTCTCCAGAAACACTGTAGTTGTTGGCTGCACCTAGTAAAGATCTAACGTATATAAAATTACTAAAATAAAAGTATATTAAATGATAATTCCTCATTGGAGTATAGGCAATCCAGCATATGAAGCTGTAACATAATTCAAGGGAAGTAAGACGTGGAAAGAAAACATTTGCCCGAGATAATGAATTATATGGGTTACGTCCCCGCCATACCTTCACCGTCCCGGGCCGTTTCCCTCCGTATGCCCGCGGCCCCCGCTCTCGCACCGTGCGCGAGGGGAGCTTCTCGGTGTGCGAGGGCTGCTGGCGTTCGGTTCCAGGTCGCCCGCCCGAGTGGGCCCCCGCGGCTCTGTGTTTAATGCGCGCTCTGTGACGGAAACGGGAATCAAACGAGGTCAGTTTTCCCCTGCATTGGAATAACGAAAAGTTGGAAAATAATTTTCAAAATTCCATAATTCTAGTTAAAAGAAAAAGTTGAAATATAATGAATTAGAATTATTTTAATAATTCTGTTTTATTATCTTTTAACCCTACTCTTTAGTATGGGTGGAAATTTACATTTATGCATATCAGAATAAATTTCAGTAGTATTATAACGTGGAATGTCTGTAACGAAATTTCAGAAGGTATTCATAAGCTACAGCTAGAGGTTGCATAACTAAATTTAGTGAATTCATTGAGAATTTTTCTCCTTGTAAAGACGATATAGTGTGGACATATTTCGGCAATCTGAAAGTAATAAAATCATATCTACGCTTCCCGTTGGGACAGAAACGAATAAGAAATGCCTACAATTTTTGCATAAAAAAAAGAGGCCGCAAGCAGTTGGTACTAAGATGAAGTCATAGACTTATTCGGATATTAAATCTAGGAAAATAATGTTGTAAATACCTTCACTTTTTATCCAATACATAAGTATGAAGTTGTTACTTGTAATTTAATTTGTGTGTTTTGAGTTCCTTACATATTTTTCCTGTTACATTTGGTAGCAGGGGCAAGAGTCAGTTTTCTTGCCACAAACGCCAAATGACCTGGTCCAGGTTTTAAAAGGCTCCTACAGCTTCGAAATAGTGTGATAGCCTTACCTTTTACTAATTGAATATAATTAAAGTTGGTTCTTAATTAAAGAAACAGACTAGTTTAGGGGGGGGGGCAATAAATAAATAAAATAGTTGTGAGTAGATGTATGTAAAAGCATAAAGATAAGTTGAAAACGATAAAATAGTTGCTGTTTAGTTTTGTTATGTATGTTCCTTGGACAAGCCAAGGACTTAAGCCAGAGGCTATTCGATTCAGGCAAGGGATCCGCCTTTCTTTTTCTTTTCTTTTTTTTTTATGAAAAGCACGATTTTGCTCAAAGTGGGATCTCGTAATTTTGAAGCAAGGACCAAACAAATGTTCCCTAGGCTTGGCCTCCCCTCTCCTAGAGGTATTGTTTGAGAACTTGGAGGACACTGTGACCACGAACCTATTTTACGTGCCCCAGTCACTCTTAACGAGCATGTCGGATCTAAAGCCGAACCCTTTTAATTACGAGATCATCGCTTTTACTGAATTACCGGGGATCAAGATTATTTATGTAATCAATTTTAACAGATATTTCTTAAATCCAGTTGTATGTTCAGTAACATTTCGGTATAGGTGGCTATTCTTTTTCAACATATTTTTATGACCGATAGCCCTCATATCTAAACCCCAGGAGACTGATTTCACCCAATACCCCAGATTCTGGCCTGATATCTCTGACGTGGACTAAGAAGGAAAGCTGATACTGTTTCAGATGAGTGTGTGCAACATATTGCCTTCACTTAACGCTGAAATGGAAGCTCAAGAGCATACTCGTGTACTCTTAATGCTCACTGGAGCCACTGTAGGGCTTTTATCGCATCAAAGCTTCAAGCGGTAGCTCAGTAAAAGAGTAGATAGGAAGATTATGAGTAGCTAGACGTAAACCAGGTTTACTTTATGCCCTTAAGTAGAGATGCTTTTCTTATTAATTCTTTTTACTTTGCGATATGCTAAAATTGTATAAAATAATGTGCTGCTTCTTTCCAATTCCTAATTAAGATGATAATCGGATATTGGATGCTGAAATACAATGCACAATAAACCTCTAGGCAGTTGGAAAGAATCCCCTGTCTTTGGGTTGTAGATTTGAGTATTTCGTACTATCTCTTGCTGTTTTTGCCTTATGTCTGATTCATAAAATGTTCATTTTTTAGATCATCAACAAGAGTTATAAAATACAAGTTATCAGTTTAATTTATTACCGTTTCCAAAGTTATTATTTTTCCTTAATAAGTGTTGTTGTTGTTATCTTATGCCACTTGGTCAAACTAAGCAGGATTGAGCACGAGGATACTTCGTATTAAGAGAAAGGGGTGAGCCTTTCGCTTTGACGAGCACCTCAAGGGCGAATGTAGACTTATGCTCCAGTGGTCCTCGTCATTTTGAAGCTGGAATTAAGCAGAAGACCCATAGGCTTGGCCTGTCACGCCCAAAGGTATCAATTAAGAACTTCGAGGACAATGTGACCACGAACATATTTGAAGTTTCCCAGTCACCTTTAATGAACACGGCAGATCTTAGAGCAGCTCGGGCTCAGACTCCGCAACCCTCCAGTTACGAGAGTGTTGCCTTTGTCGACTGAGCTACCTCGGATCGTTCATTAAGTGTTTTTTTATGTTGTTCACCTGTCACAAGCTGTAACGATTACCTGGCAAACGAACATTCCTCTAGATGACGATGAATTCTTTTCTTGCAGCATGTCTATAAAATATTTAAACATTTTATAAGACATGCAGTGCAAAATTATGGAATGGAAATATTCAGTGTAATTAAATATCTACAGAATAAATCTAAAGTTTGTTTCGTCTATATTTTTTTTCATCGTCTTCAAACCAAGCGTTTAATTTTTTTTAACCCAAAATATTTTTTTGCTTAAAACCTGGCAAATATTATATATATATATATATATATATATATATATATATATATATATATATTATAATATTTTATTATATTAAACTCTCCCGAAGCGACAAACATACAAATGGATTAAAAATATCCCGTAGGAATGGTGAAGATTTGTATTTCTTGATAGGTAATCATTAGTTTACATTGTTTTATTTAATTTTAATTTCCGTGTGTCTTTTTTATTTTAAGTATACGTTCATCTTTCATTTTTACGGCTGCGGAACTTAAAGAGATATTCAATTACACTAATACACAACATCTTTGTATATTTTTAATAACAATAAATTTATAATTATTACATGATAAGTAGTCTTTATAATTATTATTATTAATAGAAATAAGTATTACTGACAGGGTATTCTACTCTCAGGACTCTTTTGAAGAAGAAATTATTGAGTGTCTAAGTTCACTCTATAAGGAATTGAATAAGAGTTATAATGGAATACGAGAGGCGCATACTGATATTTTAGAGAATTTCATATAGAAGGATGGCTTAAAAAATGTATATGATTACAAGGGGCAATAACTAGCTTTACTATTTCAAGTCCTTTTGATTTCAGTATTTAGCAAATGAATAATCATATAAAAGGAAACACATTTTTTAGACAGTTTCGTTTATCATTTGATGTTACAATAAGCGAAGACTCTTAATATTCAAGGCATACTTTAAATATTCCTTCAACTGCATTTCACTTCCCTGTTTATGTTTCATTTCGCGTTAAAGCGCTACATCATTTAAACATCCTCGGCGTTTTCAACTGTCACTCGGTTTAAACAAAAAGGGAATACGAGAAATGAAAATGTCGTTATCCGTAGCGATAGAACGTCCCCCTCGGCCATCCTCGATATTACTTGGCGAAATCTCATACTTCATTTGGCGATGTTTTTTCCTACCATCCACGAGTAACCCTAAACGGTGCACCTGCTTCACCAAAACACAAAACACGCCGAAACAGCGGTCGGGAGAGGACGTACCACGGCACGATGTTCGTAGGCACCGAGGCCTGTGGAATTTAGGAAAAACTTTTGTCTGTGATATATCTTTCGAAGTGGTGCGATCAAAGTGTAAATGATGTTGACAGAATCCGTGTCAGATCCGAGGAGAGCGAACTGGTTGACCATCACCAGCATGTCGGAGGATCTCAGCTGGCCAGAAGAAACAAATATCACTAGGCCGAGTTGGGAGGTGAGTTATGTCTCTATTATAGAGAGGTATCCTAGGGGAGGGTATTGTAGACACCTGTGAGCTGCATGGCATGGGAAGCTGTATGCTAGTTGTGGGAAATATATTGACGTTGTAGTGACTTATTTAACTATCTAATTAGCCTTCACACATTATTGAGAACCTAAGCACCTGTATTATACTTTATAAGTTCAAGATACTCCCTCTGTCCTATAATAACAGTTGGTGAATTTAATTTGTCCCGTTGTAAAAGGAAAAATATAAAGAAAGCAGCATTTGTTATCTAAAAACTAGATTTTAAATCAAACAATAAATTTTAAATGCTACTGTTTATCTTTCTTTACAAGTGTTGAGATATTTCATGGATTTTTTTAAAATAGTTTCGATACTGTATTTTAAATTTTTGCAGCTAACGTAATTTAACCTCTCTGCAACTATTCGTTTATCTTTTGATTCACCAAGAACTGAAAAAACACACCGATCTTAGCTTGGAAACTTACTTTTTCTCATCTTAGTTTTACCTTAGGTCGATATTCATCTGAAATAACGCAATTGATTTCGATCAGCAGATGAAATTAGAAGAAAAGTTAACAATTATATTAGCTTAATTGAAAGATGCGTCAAAACAAATGACAGATGATACGAAACACTAATTTTGATTGAATGTTTTGCATTGCAATATAATTTAAGCTGCATATTCCAATAATTCCCTTTTAAATATTTAAATGATATTATTATGAAGAGAAGATAAATAAATGACATAATTTTTTGTTAATTTACAATTACCTAAGTAACTCTCAAGCTTAACTATTATATTTAAAAAAATATTGCAAGAAATATTCGATGGTAAAATATGCTAATTTCTGAATATAACAGAGAACCTAGTTCTTAAAATAAACTAGTACATACACAAGTATATATGTTTCAATGTGTTTATTGTGGAATTTTATGATTTAAGTATTTTTTGAATGAGAAATAGAACTATTTTAAATAAACAATAAAAATAGAAATGATTACTGAAAGATCTCTTTAATATTTTCTTTATTACCCGCTTAAAACAACTCTCCGCAAGTTAAGAGAAAAACTTTGGTTTTATTTATAAGATATAGAAAAAAAAAACAGAATTAAATATTTAATTTTTTTAACTACAAAATCTATAAATTCTTCAAAGGAAAAGGTAAAGAAATATGTACTCTGTTTTTTGTATCAGGAATTAAGGGATTATGAGTACTTGATATTTCAATGAATTTTTAATTAAATTATATAGTTTCTCTGGAGAATATAAAATGATGATTTCTGTAAGTAAGAATGAAATTTCTTACTTTACAGAAATCTTTAAAATTTTATATTCTTCAGTTATTAAGTAGTTTATTTGTTAATAATTAATTTTCTTTAATTGCATTAGAAGCTTATAGATTATGTGAGCTTTTCTCTTTTGATTTTATAATCTAGGTAAAAAAAAAAATTTAATTTAAAAAAAAAAGATGGTGTTATACGATATATATTTAATATAGCTTATATCTATTATGTAATCAATTTATCTTATTTTATATTTAGAATTTTGTAATTATTCTTTAGTAAGTTTTTTTTAAGTATTTTCCTCTGCTACTTTATGTAAAACGCCTGAACGAGAAACCCCGACCAAATGTTAAACACCAATTAGAGCCAACAGCAGTGTCTGATTTGGTACCATTTCTTTACTATCACTACACTGTTAATGTAATATTATTACCACTTTGACCAACGCCAATATGACTTTCTTCCTTTTTTAAAAAAGTTTTATTTGCACCTGACTCATCATAACACCTGAAAATTGAAATATACGCAAAAAAGACGATATAGAATGTAATGCGTCCCAAAGGACGCTCTATTTTCTTCCTAATGTGTTCGTCAAAAGTAAAATTTATTTTTGTATGTTCATTTTTTTCCTACTTTAATAATACCTTACTTTAATTTGCGTTTCATTAAATAGCTAGGCATATTTACTATTATAAAAATCTTCAAATGCTTTTACGTTAGATTTAATTTTTGGATATCCATGGTTTAGAAAAGGTATTCAAAACGGCATGCTCCCTAAGATGCTCTTTCAAGAGTACTCAACAACACCCTTACACGTGTGTGTATTTGTATTTTGTAAGCAGTCATATTTATTCATTGGCATAAGTCAATTTTCACTTTTTTTCCATTCATACTATGGTTTTCGTTGCTAGCCATGTAAATGTCTGCATGTTTGTGTCAGTGTACGTTGTTGATATATAAAACCTACCCAAAGGAAACAGAATGAGTGATACTTGAGGAAGTTCATATTCGGACGACAAATTGTACATATGACGATAGAAATTTCTAGAAAATGTCAAGCGAAGTTTGATTCAGTAATGTTCTTGGGATTATCAAATTTGAAATTCAACATTTCAGACGTTCTAGGAAAAATCTGTCTGAACATCGCAATGAGAAATGCAGCGCTTTATAGTTAAATAACTGCAATCTGAAACTAGATCATCGAAATTTTGTCCAAATTGGCAGAGGTATGACTACGGAAACATACCATCTCTTTACGATAAGCATGTACCGCGTTTGTAATTCTCCAATCAATCGCGTGATCTGCCACTGCATTTAAATGATATATTGTTTCAAAGGCGTCTCTCATAGCTTGTTCCTCTTCACATTTTCAAAAGT